>OU015753.1:65799810-65909440 GCA_907169655.1 Acomys percivali | reverse complement strand
TCAATTATTTACTTTAAGTTATGATCTAAGCAATGTGGTGTTTTGTACATTTAACATACAAAGGTGAAAATGTTTTATAAATCTTCTTATATGTGTTTATGGGATTCATGTACTCCCCTATCATATTTTGCAAAAGAAGTAAAATAAAATATATAAGCAGCTTGGTAACTCCTAAGTGTTTTAAGCACAGGAAAGTCACAGACAGGAGGCAATTGTTAGGAAAAGCTAGGGGCCAACTCAAGTTATTAAAGGAATCCTACAAGAAAATCCTGCTTGAAAACTAGTCACATTTTGAATTCATGGTTTCTGTGCTTTCAACATGCATCAGTCTTGCATTGTAGACATAAAAGTTACAGGTTCAAGGATATAAAAGTTAAGATTTGAAATGGAAATTATTTTTCTCTTTTTGTATATAATTTATTATCATTGAATAAAGAAGACAGAAGTTTTCAAATACTTAGAATTGTTGTATCATTAAAATGACTTTATTTGAGTCAATTATATTTTAAATGACAAATGGAAATTTATCTTTGATGTAATGAAAAACAAAGATGATGTTCTCTAAATTAATTATTTATAATTTGTATCTATGCTACAATTAATTAATTTACCAGTCAGGACTTTTTATTTCAAAATATATTACATTTTCATTAATAACAATTTTAGAAAATGAACATGTTAATTTGTAATTTTCAGGGTTTCCAACAATGAATGGGTCAATTTTTAATGTTTTAAATTTATGACTGATAAAATAACTTCTAAATGTATGAAATCTTTGTTATAAGTTTTAAACTTTCTGTTAAAAATATAGAACATAAAATACAAAACCTCTTTATTACAAAAGTTCTGGAAAGATTAGAAATACAAGTGGAATACCTCACCACTATAAAGTCAGTTTAAGGTAAGCCCATAAGCAACATCAACTTAAGTGGATAGAAACTCAAAGCATTTCAATTGAAATCAGAAAATATAAGGTTGTCTATTATCCATACCTTTTCTATATAATATTTGAAGTTTTAGTGAGAGCAATAAGACTATTGAAGTAGATCAAAGGTATAGGAATTAAAAGGGATGCACAGTATCTTTATTTGAAGAAGAAATAATAGTACATGTAAGTGACCATTCAACATAGATATTGCTACAGTTAATAAAAACTTTCAGCAAAGTAGCTGAATACAAACTTTATTCAGAAAAATCACTAATCCTCCTATATACAAATGATAAATGAACTGAGAAAGATATCAGGGAAAAAAACACCTTTACAACAGTTTCAAATAGTATAAAATATTTTGATATAATTATAAAATAATAACCAAACAAGTAAAAGACTCGTATGGTAAAACCATTAACATTTGAAGAAAGAAATTATTATAGTAAAAATGGACATCCTCCTCCCTTTTTCTTCTGAGAAAAAGGGAGGAGGAGTGGATGTGAGAAGAGGAGGGACTGGAAGGAAGGAGGAAGTAGAAGCTGCAATTAATGTTTAAATAAATAAATAAATAAATAAATAAATAAATAAATAAATAAGCAAGGCTTATTTTAAAAAATGTCCAACCTGACAAAAGTGATCTAAGAATTCAATGAAATCCCCATCAAAAGTCCAACACAATTCTTAACAGAGTTTGAAAGATTGTATATGAAAACACAAAATATCGAAAATAGCTAAAAATAACCCTGAACATTAAAAGAACTGCTGAAGGTATTATCATACCTGGTTTCAAATTATACTTCAGAGTTATAGAGGAAAAAGAGACATGATATTGGTGCTAAACTTGAAACATTGATCATTGAAATAATATTTAAGACTAGGACATAAATCCATATACATAAGACACCTGATTTTTTTTTTTATGAAGAAGCCAGAAGTAGACACTGGAACAAAGATAGCACCTTAAAAATGGTTCTGGTCAAACAGGGTGTCTGCATGTAGAAGAATGTGGATTTATATTTATCACCTTGTACAAAAATAAGGTACATATGTAAACAGAATTCTCAAAAGAAAAAACTTAAAGAGATGAGAACACACAAAAATATGTTCAATATCTGTAGTCATCAAAATATGTGAATGAAAACTTCTTTGAGATTTTTATCTTACACACATCAGAATGGATAAGATCAATATAACAATTGATGGCTCATTCTGAAAAGGGAATAGAGCAAGGGGACTACTTGTGCATTTTTGGTGGAAGAGCAAACTTTTAAAGACACTATGGAAACCAGCATAGAAACTTTTCCAGAAGATGGAAAATAATCTACCTCAGGATGCAACTATTCCACTCTAGAGTATATACACAACAGTCCCTTCATCTTCATCATACAAAAGAAATGCATGCTCAACCATGTTTATTGCTGCTCTATTCATAATATGTAGAAACTGGAAGAAAGCTAGATGTCCCTCAGTAGAGGAATGGATAGTGAAATTATGGTACATTTACATAATGGAATATTACTCAGTCTTTCAAACAAATTAATCATAAAATTTGTATGTACAATAATGGGTCTAGAAAGATGATACTGTGTGAAACAACTGAGAACCAGAAAGAGAACTATTACCTGTATTTATTTATATGTAATTATTGTCTGTTAAATCAATGGTAAGTAAGCCATAATCTATAAAACACGGAGGATAGGTATGGAGTAAGGAAGTAGGCAAAACAAATATATCCCCCTTTGATAGAAAAATAGAATAGATAATTGTGAATAGATGTTGGGGGATGTTTGGAAAAGGATGATGAAGTCATGAAAGAGAGGGTATAGGAGGTGGAATACAGGGAAAGGGAAACACAATCAGGAGCCTTTGGAGGAGTACTATGAAAACCTAAAACAGTAGAAATTCTATAAAATATATCCATGCATGAAGACTATTTAAATGAAATCTATAAATAGTGGGAGAGACAAAGCCTGGACTGGATATGTCTTTTTACTAAATGAAGCATTTCGTACAGAAAATCCATTAAATACATTGAGTTTTTGGCCAACACAGTTTAACAGTAACACTCAGACAACCCAGGATGTTGCCAAGGCTAAAGTTGCTCTCCACAAACTGACAGTAAGGTCTCTTCCTGAGGACAACACTTACACAGCTCACTAAACATGGAGAAGTATAATTGGTGCCCAAATAGTCTTCACCATTAAGTGATGGAGTGTTTGGTAATGGAAAATCCTCTAGATGCTACCGAAGGATAAACTTAGGGACCAACTCAGATACAAACCCTTAATCTAAAATGGTGTCCTGTCTAAAAGATATTCTAGTGCAATGGTGGCACAAAATATATGGGAGTAATTAATCAATATTTGCATTATTTCTAGGCCTACTCCACAAGATGGAATCAATACCTGGCACTATTTAGGTGACCAAGACCCAGAGAAAAGGTAAATTAGGGACTCGGTGTAAATCTGTAGGACAGAAAATCTAAATTTGATGTGCAATAATTTACTTGAAACATCAGTATCTAAGCATTGTAGAAATACAATAAAATTATAATTTAATGCATTTTAATTTGTGATATATTAATTCATAAATATGGGAGGTGTTATGCTTTAGTATTTGCTATAAGAATGCAAAAGTAGAAACCAGGTGTGCAGGAGAAAGGTTTACCATGTGCTCTGTGATAGCTAAAAAAGTATTGACCATTGTAAACCATCTTTAGGAAAGAGGGAAAAAGGTCTTTCCACATTTTTCAAGGGGTCCCAAGCCTTTCATGATCTTTCACTTCAGCCTTGCAGAAGCCTGGACTAACCCATTTCTACATGCTATAAAAACTACAAATTATTTAAAGATCTAAGTTTTGTGCTCTTATTTTCATTTTTTTTACTAATTTATTCATATTACATCTCAATGGTTATCCCCTCCCTTGTATCCTCCCATTCCTCCCTCCCTCCCATTTTCCCCTTACTCCCCTCTGCTATGGCTGTGACTGAGGGGGACTTCCTCTCCCTGTATATGCTCATTGGGTATCAAGTCTCTTCTTGGTAGCCTGCTATCCTTCCTCTGAGTGCCACCAAGTCTCCCCATTCAAGGGACTTGGTCAAATATGAGGCACCAGAGTATGTGTGAACATCAGACCCCACTTTCCACTCAACTGTGGAGAATGTCCTGTCCATTGGCTAGATTTTGGTAGGAGTTTGACGTTTACGGCCTGTATTGTCCTCAGCTGGTGCCATAGTTTGAACAGGACCCCTGGGCCCAAATCTGCCTATCATAACGTTCTTCTTGTAGGTTTCTAGGATCCTCTGGATCCTTCTACTTTGCTATTCTCCCATGCTTCTCTCATCTAGAATCCCAATAGAATGTCCTCCCCTCTGTCTCAGTTTCCTGGTTAGTGAAGACTTTCATGGGACATGCCCTTTGGGGTAGTATGCAGATATAAGTGAGTATATACCATTTGAGTCTTTCTGCTTCTGGTTTAACTCACTCATTATGATCATTTCTAGCCCAAATTTCGGGAATTCCTTGTTTTTAATAGCTGAGTAGTATTCGATAGTGTAAATGTACCACAGTTTCTTTATCCATTCTTCTACTGAGGGACACTTATTTTCATGTAGCAATAAATATGTTGCTACCCTCCCTGGCACTGTAGCCATGAAAACATGTTTTCATATGGAAAAACAAGAAAACCAGAATAGCTAAAACAATCCTATAAAGTAAAAGAACTTCTGGAGGTATTTCTATCCCTCACTTCATGCTATACTACGTGCAATAGTAATAAAAACTGTATGGTACTAGCATAGACATAGACTGGTTGATCATCAGAATCAAATCAAAGAGCCAGAAATAAACCCATACACCTATGGATAGTTTTGACAAAGGATCCAAAACCATACAATTGACAAAAGAAAGCATCTTCAAAAATGGTGCTTGTCTAATTGGATGTCTCTATATAGAAAAGTTCAAATAAAGCTATTTTTATCACACTGAACAAAACTCACATCCAAGTGGATTGACTTCAATATAATTTAAGAAACATTCATTCTATTAGAAGAAAAAGTGGAGAAGAGCCTTGAAATTGTTGGCTCAGGAGACAACTTCCTGAACAGAACACCAGCAGTTCTGGCTCTAAGATCAGAAATTAATAAACTTTACATCTTGAAACTGAAAAACTTCTGTATGGCCAAGGGCACTGTCAATAGAATGAAACAATAAAATACAGAATGAGGGAGGATCTTCACCTATCCTACGCCCAACAAAGAAATCATATCCAAAATATATAAAGAACTGAAAACATTAAACATTGACAAACAAAATACCCAATTAAAAGATAGGGCAAGGAACTTAACAGAGAAGTCTCAATAGAGGAATCTTGAATGGTAAAAACATTTAAGAAAATTCTCAATTTCATTATTCATCAGGGAAATACAAAATCATAACAACTCTGAGATTTTATCTCAAACTAAGATAAAAAATTTGAATGACAGCACAGGCTGGTGAGGATGTGAAGAAAGGGAAACACCCCTCCATTTAAGGTGGGAATGCACACTTTTACAACCACTTTGAAAGTCAATCTAGTGGTTTCTCAGAAAATTGGGAATAGTACTTCTTCAAGATCCAGCTATACAACTCCTCGGTGTATAACCAAAATATGCTCCACAATATAATAAGCACACTTTCTTAACAATGTTTACAGCAGTTTCATTTGTAATATCCAAAATCTGGAAACAACCTAGATATTCCTCAACCAAAGAATGGATAAAGAAACTGTGGTACATTTACACAATGAAATACTGCTTAGCCATTAAAGACAAAGAAATTAAATTTGCAAGCAAATGCATCAAGCTAGGAAATTATTCTTGATTGAGGTAACCCAGACCCAGAATGACACATATGGTATGGACTCACCTATAATTTGACTTTAGCCATATAGTACAGGATAAACAAAATACAACACACAGACCCAAAGAATGCAAGTATAAGGATGATTCAAGTATCACTCAGAAAGCAAAAGAGAAAAGACACAGATCATGGTAGAAGAGAGAGAAGAGGATAGGAGAGGGAGCACACAGAAATATGTGGGTAGAGATATGACTTGGGGAAAGTGGGGGCAGGAGGAAAGACAGCATGCAGAGAAAAAAGAAACTGTGTGGGGCGACACATCTCTGTGACAAGCTGGAGACCTAAGTCCAAAAGGATCCTGGGAAAATATAAGAGGGACTTTGGTATAGACTCCTAGTAGCAAGGCCATAGTGTCTGAAGATGTCACCCTCTAATAAGACAAGACTCTTTGTAAAGAGAGGGGACACCAGCCCACCCACAAAATCTTCAGTCCAAAACTTTCCCTGCCTACAAGATAGGCAGGGATAAAGACATAGCAGATTGAGCATAAACTGAGGGAATGTCCACCAAATGCCTGGACCAACCCAATACCCACCCCATGGGACAGAGCCAATCCTTGACACTATTAAAGATACTCTGCTATGCTTACAGAAAGTCGCCTAGCTGAGTTGCCCTCAGAGAGGATTCACCCAGCAGCAATTCAAAACAGAAGCAGACAAAAAATTTGGATCAAGCAGAGAGAGTCTCATGGAAAAGTAGGGGAAAGAGGAAAAGTCCTGGGGCTTATAAAAGCTCCACAAGTAGACCAACTGAACCAACTAGCCAAGGCCCAGTGTGGTTTGCTGAGACTGAAGCACCAACCAAGGACTATTTATTGTCTTTTCCTAGCCACTCCCCCCACACCTTCCCGTGTAGCCAATGGGGAGCTAAGATTTAATGTGGGTCCTTTAGTAAGGGGAGAGAGGCTGTCTTTGATATGGACTCTGATGCCAGCTTTTTGATCACTTGTCCGTGTCAGGAATGCCTTGCCAGGCCACAGGGGAAAAGGACATGCATAAAGCAGAAATGTATTCTCTACCTTAAAATACAGACAGATCAATGATTAGCGATCATATTGTGATTGGCCTTCTAAGCTCTACAAATTAAAAATAATACATAGTTATTTGTAAATTCTACACTTCACTAATGGCTATGATCTTCTTCAGTACATGCCTATTATACCACAAATACAGAACCAGTGAACACAAGAGCCAAGTAATGACCTCAAAAGTGGACTATATTCAAGATCATATCATCTGCATTCACCTCTCGGCTCTGCTTTTTAGTATAACTGCCAAATGTATGTCTTTGGGTCTCATTGTTATTTTTTTTTAACATCTACACAGTGTCAATCTAAATTAAACTTTCTTTCTAAAAGGTCATATTCATATTTTAAGTCAGTTGTTTGACAATGCCTAGTGTTGTACATTGCAGATCATTTAATACTTTATAAATTTTAAATTAGGAATATGTTATTAATTTATTAAAAATTACCAAAGTTGAACAAGTATCTTTACTTACATCCACAAATCAAACCTGATTATTTTACAGTCTGACAAAACGACCAAGGTCCCTATGAATACTCATGATTTCCAGATGCTTAACTGCACCTGGCTCCTATACAAGTGCTTCTAACCACTAGTTGGCTGGGCAAAATCTAATATAGAATTCCCCCTAATATCTGGGCTTGCACCATCACATCAAATTGCATCTTCCATTTTTAATATCTCTTGTAAAATATGTGCTCTTCTTTCCTTTGTATAGAGTAATCTCTACCATTTTCCTTCTAATTTCTATTGTAAATTCTTTAAATTTTTAGCTTGTTCTAATTTTCACAGAAGATTTTTAATTAACTCAATTCTCTCTCTATGCTCTTTGATATAATTCCTTCTTGCATCTAAAGTAACATTCAAAGCTGTTTAGATAAGCATATATCTTTTTTAATATATGACTTTCTCGTTGCCAATACTTTATGAAAATATAATCAGCTTTGCATAATATAAAACTCTATGAATCTTCAAAGCTTTCATATGTTGCAGGAAGAAAATATTTTCAGTTCCCACAATTATTATATTCCTGTAGATCTTCTGTACATGTTTGTTCTAAGGAAAAGACTTGTGCATTTGCAAAACTGTTTACAAATTTTAATCAAAAGATTGGTATCATGAGATCCATATGTATATTGTTTAGGAGGAAATATAATTTAAAATATAGAATGCACACATGCCAAAGCTTTATTTAACTCATTAAAAGATAAACTAACAGAAGAAAGACACAATTTAGAAAGCCTCTATGATTATTCAATTTATGCATAGGGAAGAAAATATATCAAAATAACATTGCAGAGTTCAGTATGGAGTTGCCAAATATACTATAACGAAATAAATCAATAAGGTCAGGAGGTATTTTTAAAAAATTTAAGGATTAAAATAATTGAATATATAATCACAATTGTCAAAGTAGGAAATGAAAACAGTAACAACAATGTTCCTTTCTCTAGTGAGTTTATTGAATATTGATTAGACTTGTAAATGATAGGATGGTGTCCCGCTGACAACCCCAGCTTGGTGAGCCCTGCTCCGCCTCCTGTGCACTCCATTTCTGGCCCGTAGCTTGGCCTGCATCTACAAAGGCATGTTGCCACCATGGGTAGAGTTCCAAAAAGAGTACTGCATCTGCTCCCCTTGCTCCATTTTCCGGCCCACACCTCTGCCTGCAGTACTGGAGCCTTGCCAACACTGGAGTCAACAAGATGGGTAAAAGCCATTGTATAGGAAACAACTTTCTTAACAGAACACCAACAACTCAGGCACAATGATCAACAATTGATAAATGGGACCACATGAAACTGAAACTTGTCTACAAGGAAAAGGATATCTTTATTTTATTTTATTTCATTTTAATTTTTTTATTAATTTATTCTTGTCACATCTCAATGGTTATCCCATCCCTTGTATCCTCCCATTCTTCCCTCCCTCCCATTTTCCTCTTATTCCCCTCCCCTATGACTGTTCCTAAGGGGGATTACCTCCCCCTGTATATGCTCATAGGGTATCAAGTCTCTTCTTGGTAACCTGCTGTCCTTCCTCTGAGTGCCACCAGGTCTCCCCCACCAGGGGACATGGTCAAATGTGAGGCACCAGAGTGCATGAGAAAGTCATATCCCACTCTCCACTCAAGTGTGGAGACTGTTCTGACCATTGGCTAGATCTGGGTAGGGGTTTAAAGTTTACTGTCTGTATTGGCCTTGGCTGGTGCCTTAGTTTGACCGGGACCCCTTGGCGCAAATCTGCCTATCATAATGTTCTACTTGTAGGTTTCTAGGAACCACTGGATCCTTCTACTTTGCTATTCTCACATGGTTCTCTCATCTAGAGTCCCAATAGGATGTCCTCCCCTCTGTCCCACTTTCCTGGTAAGTGAAGGCTTTTGTGGGACATTCCCCTTGGGCTAGTATGCGGATATAAGTGAGTATATACCATTTGAGTCTTTCTGCTTCTGAGTTAACTCACTCATTATGATCATTTCTAGCTCAATCCATTTAGCCATAAATTTCAGGAATTCCTTGTTTTTAATAGCTGAGTAGTATTCCATAGTGTATATGTACCACAGTTTCTTTATCCATTCTTCTACTGAGGGACACTTAAGAAGATGCTCCAGCACACAACAAGAAAATTTGCTCAATCATGTTCATAGCAGCCTTTTCATAATAGCCAGATCATGGAAAAAGGATACCTTTAATAGGATGATATGGGAGCCTACAAAATGGGAAAAGATCTTCACCAACCCTACGTACAACAGAGGGATAATCTCTAAAATTAAAAAAAAAAGAAATTAAACACTGAAGAAACCAAATAATCCAAATAAAAATGGGGCCCAGAGGTGAGCAAAGAATTATCAAAAGTGGAATATATAATGGCTGAGAAGCACTTAAAGAAATGTTCAATGTTCCTAGCTATCAGGGAAATGCAAATCAAAATGATACTGAGATTCCATCTTACACCTGTAATAATGGCTAAAATCAAAAGCTCAAGTGGTAATACATGCTGGGCAGGATGTGGAGCAAGAGAAACACTCTTCCATGAAGGGTTGGTGTGCAACTTTCTACAGCTACTTTGGAAATCAGTATAACAGGTTCTCAAAAAAAAAAAAAAAAAAAAAAAAAAAAAAAGGAATAGTTTGACCTCAAGACCTACCTATACAACTCCTGGCCTATACCCAAAAGATGTATCACCATATCACAAGCATAATTGCTCAAATCTACTCATAGAAGCTTTATTTGTAGTAGCCAGACACTAGAAACAATCTAGTTGTCCCTCAGTGAAAGAATGGATAAAGAAACTATGGTACATTTACACAAGGGAATACTGCTCAGCTATTAGAAACAAGGAAATCATGCAATATTCAGGCAAATGGATAGAACTGGAAAACATCATCCTGAGTGAAGTAACAAAGTCCCAGAAACACATACACACAGGGTATGTGCTCACTTATAAGTGAATATTAGCTATCAATTACAGGATAGCTACCCTAAATCAACACATCCAAAGAAGCCAAGTAATAATGAGGGCCCAAGGGAGGATTCTATTTTTTCTCCCTTTTTTTAAAACTGTAACTTATTCAGATTACATCCAGATTGTTATATCCTCACTTGTATCTTCCCAGTCCCCCTTCCTTCCTTCTTTTGCCCTATTCCCCTCCCCTAGGCCTCTGACAGAAGGGGGCCTACATTCCCCCCATATGACCATAGCCATTCAGGTCTCAACCAGATAGCCTCTTCCCCTTTCATCTGCATGCCACTTGGCCTTCCCACCAAGGGGAAGTGATCAAATTTGGGACACCAGAGTTCATTTCAGAGGCAGTCCCTGCTCCCCAACACCCATGAAGAATGAACTGGCCATTGGCTATATTTGAACAGGGGATCTAGGTTCTTTGCATACATTGTCCTTGGTTGGTGTATCAGTTTGTGTAGGATGCCTAGAGTCCAGCTTTGCCTGCCATTGTGGTCTGCTTGTGGAGTTCCTCAACCCTCTGGGTCTTTTTTAATACCCCATTCTCCCATAGTATTCTCTTCCAGAGTTCAGCAGTGATTTCTAACATCTGTCCCTATCCCCTGCTGAGTGGAAAATCTGAGAGGCCATTTATGTTGGGCTAATATCCACTTATAAGTGAGTATATACCATGCGTGTCTTTCTGGGTCTGGGTTATTTCACTGAGGGTCCAAGCAGGCACAGGCATGGTCATCAGAGCCTAGCAGCATGCTGACCACTACCCTGCACCGGCACTTGACCTCAGGCTGAACTGTGTGCTGCAGTGTACTGAGGTCAAAGACTTTACAGGTGGCACATGGCTAATCCAGAGAGAGTTCCTGGGTCCAAGGAGGCACAGGTACAGGTACAGGTGCAGGCTCCAAAGCCTAGCTAGCCACACTCCATGTAGTGAGCAGCACCTGTGCCTTGTGTTACAGAAGAACTGTGGCTGTCAAGTTGAAAGTGCCTGTGTCTTAGAGCCCAGAGGAAACCCCACGGTGTAGAGCACATGTGGATCTGACATAAAGCTATCTGGCCATTCCACAGAAAGTCCCCAGATCTGAACACAGGTCACCTGCCTGATACATGGAAGAATTCCATGATACCTGCAGGTGAGGGATCTCAACTTTTAGCTACTCACCTATGAGATGCTCTTGACAGCCAGTGAAGGACACCAGAAACTACCACCCAGCACCAGAGGCACTAACATGACTAAAGACCAGCATAAGAACACAAACAACAAAAGCCAAAATAATATGGCACCTCTAGAATCCAGTTATCACAAACTAATCAGCCCTGGAAACTCAAACACAACTAAAGATGTAGTAAATGAATAAAATTAACAACAACAACAACAACAAAAATACAGGAAGATACAGCCAAACAGGTTGAGGGCCTTAGAGAGGCCATGACAGAGGCCTATAGAGAGGAAAAGAAGAGCATACTGGAAGAAATTCAGGAAAAATAAAAAAAAAATCTGGTCAAGAAACCAATAAAACTGTTCAAGATCTGAAGATGAAAATGGAAACAATGATAAAAGCAAAACTGCGGAAATCCTGGAAACAGAGAACTAAGAGACCAAACCAGGAACCACAGAGGTAAGCCCCATCAACAGAACACAACAGACGGAGGAAAGACTCTCAGGTGTCGATGATACAATGGGATTTGATATCATGAAAGAAAATATTAAATCTCAAAAATTCTTGACACAAAACATCAAGAAATCAAGGACCTCTTGAAAAGATGAAACCTAAAGATAATAAGAATTGAGTAAAGAGAAGATTCTAGCTCCAGGGCTCAGAAAATATGTTCAACAAAATTGTAGAAGAAAAACTTCCCAACTTAAAGAAAATGATGCATATAAACATACAAAAGGCCTGCAGAACCCCAAATAGAATAGACCAGAAAAGAAAATACTCCTGTCACATAATAATTAAAACACAAAATTTAAAGAACAAATTAAAAATATCAAAAGCAGTAACTGAAAAAGGCCAAGTAACATATACTGGCAAACCTATCATAATCATACCCAACTTTTCATCAGAGACCATAAAATCCAGAAGAGCCTGGGAAGAGGTCTTGCAAACCCCATGAGACCACAGATGCTAGTCCAGACTACTATATCCAGTGAAACTTTCAATAACCATAGATGGAGAGGATTCATAATCTAACTCAGAAGTGGAAATAAAATAGACACATGAAAGAGACAGAGAGAGGAAATTAAGTGGGAGAGGGGTTAGGGATGGGAACTTTGGTAGAAATCAAGTGTGGATGGAGGGGAGGGCTATAAGAGAGAATGGAAATCAATTGTGGGCCAACTCTGGGTGACCACAGCTGAATGACTCTACATGAGACTCCTAGCAGTGAATAATAAGAAGCAGTGAATAATAAGAAGTGGCTCCCTCGTGTAGGCAGGCAAGACTTCTAGTGGAGGGAGAGGCACACCAATCCATATAGAATGACTGGGCCAAAGTGAGTTCCATGCCATGAGAAAAAGCCCATCCCTGACACTATTAATGATGTCCTGCTATATTTGTTGACAGAAGGATAGCATAATAGTGATCTGAGTGGCTTCACCCAGCATTTGATGAAAACAAATGTAGAGAACCAGAGCCAAATAGAAGGTAGAGCTCTGGAAATCTTATGAAGGAGGGAGGAAAAGGATGGAAAAAGCCAGAGAAACAAAGAAAACCTACAAAATCAACTAACCTGGTCCTATTAGGGGCTCACGGAGACTAAACCACCAACCAGCGAGCATCCATGGGATAGGCCTAAGACTTCCACATCACACATATATAACAGAAGTACAGGTTGCTCCTAATATGAGACTTCTAGCTGCAGGATCAGGGGCTGTCTCTGACTCTGTTAGCTGCCTTTGGATCCCTTTCTCCTAACTGGACCACCTAATCTAGCCTCAATAGAAGAACATATGCAGAGTCCTACTTGATATGCCAAAGTGGGTTGGGTTAACATCCATGGGAGGTCTCCCCTTTTCTGAGAATAAAAGGATGGGCAAAGAAAGAGGTTAGGTGAGGTGAGAAGAAGGTACTGGAGAGGGGATGAGAGGAGAGAGGGGAAGGTATAAAAGGGAAGTAAAGTAAATCAATAAATTAATTAATGAAAATAGATTTTAAAAATAGAAGTTAGGAAAAACACAGGCAATTGAAATAGAATAGTTGCCTTAGGAAGTAGGTCAGAAAGACTGCATATTCTAGGGGCCTAAGGGTTTCCATATATAAGGTTTCAGTAGGTTTTTTTTTTGTGTGTGTGTGGGGGGGTGTGGGGGTGTGTGTCTGGGTGTGTATGTGTGTATAAATCCCAATGTCTTTCTCCTTATCCTTGATTTCACATTCAAAGGTTTCCATCAACAAAAATATGAGAGAGAGAAGAGAGCACTCATCTATTTTTACAAGAGCATATGTGTACATTTATTTGCTAATATTTTATTGAAAATAGATTATTCTCATACAGTGTTTTCTGAATATAGTTTCTCATCACCCACTCTCAATTTTTGACTCATAGTACAAAAGGGGATTGTTTTAGAAGTTGGTTATGAGGAACAGATATAGAGGTCCATAAAGGCATTAAGGTCTTACAGCTGTAGCTGACATATCAACAGTTTGATGTTGATATTATGAATCTTGTAGCTGGACTGGTAGTAGATATACTGAAGATATAAAAAGACCAGCTTTCACTCCAGTACTATCTTTCACTAAGTGATAGATTATGATTTAAGAGGAAGGATTATTCTATTATGGGAAGAAATAGTATTCCACTTTCAAAGATTGTCTCAGGGAAAATATTTACTATTCAACTTTATAAAACACAATTGTAAATTTTATTGAGTTGTGATGAATGCATTCTAACTTCATCTAATATTTTGGGTATTTTACTTTAAGGTGTGATATGATTCATTGACGTAAAATATAATACAACACCATTACATTCTTACCAATTAAATGACAGTTCCTTGTACATATGCTTGAAACTATTGGGTAATTGTTTAATATAAAAACAAAATGGCTTAAGTCACTGAACTTTTACATTGATAGTCTTCAGAAGTTATACCAATATCAGTGGATAAGACACTATTCATAAATGCCTTTTCTATTTTTCAAAGACATTAATTGTGCAAATAAAAAAGCAGTTGATAAAAGCTTAAATGCTTAGGTTTGGAGATCTAGAGCTATGCATCCTCTAAGCACTATGCTCTAGTCATTTTCTGAACAATATATCACTTTACATTTCAGATAGAGATAAAGACAACTATTTTTTTCTTTTTGCTGCCACCTCACTGCATGTAATTTAACAGTTGGCAACATTTAGCAAAAGAGTAAAACCAGAAAGTCAACCCAATTGCTCACTTAGGAAATTTATGTCATGGCAACAGAGAGAAATATAGTTTATTCCAATGATGCAAAAAGAAAGATAATTGTGAGAAAATACAGTAATTGCAATTGCAAAATGTACTCGATATATACTTTAAAATGACCAAGATTATATCTCTGAATGGCTATCAAATTGACTTTTGTCATTTAATTTTATTCTAGTGCTATAATAACCTTTTTATTATGATAAATGGTATCTTTAGCTGATTTAATTCAATCTCAGGAGCAATTGATGGTTTATTTGCAGTTCATAAATTCTAATCTTTCCAATATGCTTTGGATTGCCCAACTTCTATTCATAACATTTTAGGCAGAATGAGAAATGGAAGACAACACCCTAGCTGTATTAGCTGCTTTGTTCGTTGCTGTGACAAAATGGCTGGCAGAAAGCAATTTAAGGGGAAGGATTTATCTCACATCATGGTTTTAAGGTATAGTTCATTATAGTGGGAGGGCATGGTGGCAGGAGCATCCCATAGCTGTGAAGATGGGACCTTGGTCACTTCTGGAAGAACCAGATTCCCAAGGAGATAAACAGGGATGTTTCACCAGGATTTTCTTCCTTTTCCCATTTATTCCTCTGACCTGCCAGACTATATCTTCTCTCCATGCTTAGAATCTCTGACAATGCCATTACGGTTAAGCACCGAGATATTTGCTTTCAGTGATTTCAAAGTGAGTCAGGTTGACAGTAAAGATAAAAACATCACAGTGAATTTTTGATAAATGATCTAAATAGCACAGCATATTTTATCTATAGTTTATGTAGATCAAATATAGGTATGAGATGCAAGGCCATGTAAATAAAACCTACCATTTTACAATCAGATGGATTAACATGGAACACTTAATTCTATCATCAGTAGGAAACTCCAAAATCTTGACATCCTTGCCTATAAAATACATATAATATCAACGTTTACCCTGTGTCAGACTTTGCCAAACTATTCCTGAATGAAAGGAAACTTTTCACTCAAATCGTATTGAGCATCTTTACTTTTTTTTTTCTCACAAACTTTGTATGTTGAAGAGGATTAGTAACATCTAACATATTAGTATAAAATAGTATAGCATAGTTTAGTATAATATAGTAATATATAGTATAGTATAGTATAGTATAGTATAGTATAGTGTAATAATAATGGAAGCAACAAACACATAGCAACTAACAGCCACTTGAAATTGTTTTTTGTAAAAACCAGACAGCGTCATTGTTATTATTATACGAAAAGCCTTACTTAACGCATGTTTAAAGTAACAGGAGTCGTGTGCCTTATAGATGAAATCTCAGTGTGAAAAGAGAAGATGGATGAAAAGTGATGAAATAGCAATATAACAGGAAATAGCTGAAATCTTTTTACCCATGTGAAATCTGTTAGAAACTAATGAAAGCAAGAGTGGCCTGTGATATCACTCAGTGATGCAGCAGTTGTTTAACATGCAAGAGACCCCAGGTCCAATCCTCAGTATTGTAAAACAAATAAAAATAATGGGAAAAATCTTATAATAAAAGTTTATGAATTTATGGAGAATATTTAATAGTTGATGCATTATACTTGGCACAACAGAGGCTCCTGGTTGCCTTCTGAAATGAGTAATAATGTCATGTGAAAAGCTCTGGTGAATTTCCTGTTAGATTTCATTTCACCCTACTTACAGCCTGTGGGATTTTTCAGAACCTGTCCAGTCAAGTAATTGTAGAACATGCATATGTTAAAAATATAAATTAGTCCTATCACCATATTATAGAAGATGGATTTTTGTTTTCTGGTATTAACCTCTCAGAAGGAAATAGCCTTGAGCAAAGTCGGAGCCTTCCTGCATAGTAAACTCTTGTTTACTTCTCCCTGACTCTATTTTATCTTATCCGAAAATATAAAACTACAACTTCAAAGTCATTAGAAATAGAAAGTCTGTCCTCCTCTTGAATATCCTTCAAATGAAGTGCACTCCAGAGGAAGAATTTAATGATTATAGTACCAGAGTGATGTTCTCAACACCTCTGAAATTCTGCCATGAAGGTCATTCTACAAGGAGTTACCAGAAGCAGAGGCACACAGCTATGATCAAACCCCAGAATAAGCACTTCGGTAGGTTGCTTTCAGAGGTGAATCTGATTCTTAGTTTTGTTTCACTGTCAGGAAAGAATCCCTCCAGTTTTATTTTAAAGCTACTACTGGTGCAGGCATCAAAAAGGAGATGTTGAGATAGAAACTGCCTATGCATAAGAAAAAAATCTTCCACATTTGCATTTCATAGCCAGATACTACATTGTTAATTCGCCCTGGCAACTAAATTGGAAAATGGAAAGCTCTTACCATGATAAGACTCTGTGGTGCTCCGTGAGATAAATGCAATTAGAGTCCCCAGCTGCTATAGTAAGGCATAAGGTGTAATGCCTCTGTTGTAAACAAAGTGTGCGCGGCAGAGCCTTACCAAAGATGTTCTTTCCCTCGTATTTTTTTCTCCTCATTATGTAAAGAAGCCAAAAGTTGCCTTATGGTGAATTAACACATATTTTTAATGTTAATTCTTTAAGTCATCACATAACTCAGTTAAGTAGGTAGGGCCCTTTTATGCTTTAATTTTATCTTATAAGATTGTTGATAGTGAGTTGACAATGATTTTTTTTTTTTAATTTTCTAGTTTTGGTGTACTTATCCCTTTTACCAATGACATTAGTTATTATTTCAAGCACATATGATATAATTGATAGGCAGCACAGTTTCTTTGGGGGTCCCATAATATGGGGAGTAGAGGATGACTCTGACAAGGACTCTGGTGCCCATTCCTTGATCATTTCCTCTTGGCAAGGAGATCTTGCAGACCACAGAGAAAGAGGATGCAGGCAGTCCAGACAAGACTTGATAAGCTGAGGTCATATAATAGGGAAGGAGGGCTTCCCTTTCCTGAAAACTAGGGAGAAGGGTGGGGAGTGAGGGATTGAGGGTGGAACTGGGAGGATACTACAGTGAGGCTACAATTGAGATGTAAAATGACATTTTAAAAATAAAAATAAGTATTATGTCCTAAAAAGATTTTATATGCTTCCTTTCAGCATCTGAATAGAGGATTTCTGTGACTATATTTTGAAATTCTGGCTATGTGTTGCAAACTGGTTTTAGGATATATATATTTCAAGGTCTTCATTTTATAATTGATTTTGAAAAATAACATTATTGGATAGAGTAGTCTTGGTGAGACATTATTTAGTTTTCCTATTAATTTTATTTTAAAAATCTTGAAGTTTAAACACCAAAATTAATTATAGCCAAAGTCTATGCACGTCAATGAATTTCTGAGTGAATATTTAAATATTTTAATCAAAGCTTATTTGAATAACCATTCTGAAGTTATGGACCTTCTATTGGATTAGATACTTTTATTATCAAGTATATTTTTGTGCATTTATGTATCATGACACCCCTTAAATTTATATGGCAAATTTAGAACAGAAAAATAATCCAGTTCAGATCCTCTTTAATAACTTGTGTGCATTATCAGTGCTCAGTCCTTCATTACTGCCTAACATTTAACATTTTTCTTCTGTTGTAAGTGTTATATTCTATCCATGCATACATTTGATTACATATACTTTTGGTTAAGTTTCACATATGAAGAGATCATGCTATTATTTTCTACTTGAGATTGTGTGACCTGAACTAACATTACATATTCTAAGTCTATTCATATTTTTCAGAAAAATTTTGGTTACATTATTGCTTAAAGGTGAACACTTCCTCTTGGTGGGGTGGCTCTGGGGACACACAGAGGAAGGGGATGCAGGCTACCCTCATGAGACCTAATAGGCTATGGTTAGATGTTGGGAGAAGAGGGATCCCATCCCAGTCAAAGGTCTAGGAGAGGGGAAAAAGGCAGAAGAGGGAGGAAGGATGGGAGTGAAAAGATAAAATTGAGGGGATAATATTTGTGATGTAATCTGAATTTATTATAATGAATTTAAAAAATAAAATACAACAAAAAAGAAACTAGGACTTCTAGAAATACTGTCAATTTTCTTGTGTTTTTTATTATATAGATGTTAAAATAGGTACAATATACTAAAAACAAATATATATTAATTACTTGATGTTAGTTCTAATGAAATTAAAGACTAGGGACTAGAAAGATGACTTAGTGGTAAACAACATTTTCTGGTCTTCCAGAAAGCCTTCGTTTTGTTCTGAGCACATACACTAAGCATCTTACAACTCTCTATAACTATAATTCCAGCATATCTGTCATCTTCTTTTAACCTCTGTGACTACCTCCCACAAGTAGACACCAATGAAGTGAAGGGGCAAAGACAGAAAAAAAATCATAAGGCACAATTTTCTTAGGTAAATTACATAAAGTAATCAGTAATTACATAAAGTATTAGAAATTACATGGGTATACATTATTTATATTTAACAAATTCTAATTATTGTTGCATGATATATATTTTCATCAAATCTTGAATTATCAGGGACTTATTATTTAATTGACATAAATTGTTCTAGGTTTGGTGAGATGTCCCAGCAGCTTAGAGGAGTGTCTACTCTGCAGAGGACCTGAGTTTGATTCTTAGCACAACATATGTCTGTAACATGTTCCAAGGGATCTGATGCTTCTTCTGGCTTCTCTAGTCACACAGATTGTCAACTGTAGAGTGCAAAGGAGTTTGTGTAATTTCTTAATGTAATTTTAGGGCAAAAGGAGTTATAATGAGAATATATATTTAACAATGAACTAATAAAATTTTAATGGCCATATCATCCACTATCTATGTAGTTGTTTTCATTACTGATATAGGTGCTAGGAAGTCACTGTATTTGGTTATCATAGATGGTTATGAATAAAGTATATTATGAGGTAGTTTATTACAAATATTCCAAGCCTTCTTCAACAAGCATGAAAATTCCACAATAGTCCTGAACAAATGAACGTTTGACTTTTAAAGTAATGTTGTTATTGGCCTTCCTAGTACTCAGATGGAAGGGTATCCTGGGAGGTGGAAGCCCAGGAACCTAACAGCTATGAGAGGAGGCCTCCTCTGCAGAGACATTACAGCTTCCAGAGGAGGGCTTACCTCAACCGCCAAGGAGCTGAGGAGCTTAGGAGCCTGAGCACCACTTTTTCTCCAGCCATTGCAGCTCCCAGGCAAGGGCTACACCAAGCCCTGATGAGCTGAGGAACTTAAAAGGTTGAGCTCAGCTCCGTCTCAGACATCTTTTCTTCTTCCAATGATAGAGTCACACTAAGCTTCAAATCTCTTAAAAGACATTTATTGGAGAGAAGAATGGAGTAGAGGAGAGATAAATCCAGGAGTGGCTGCCTCTGATCCCAGGAGAAGGCAGCAGGAAACTGGGCGGGCACAGGCTTTATAATTTAGAGGGCAGGGCTTTCTAGGACAGGGATTTCCAGAGTAACGATTGGTAGGATTTCAAGTCCTGAGTTTAAGGACCGCAGAGATTGATGGACTTTCCTGTTCAGGTCTTAGTCAGTTCTCTTGCTGAGGTATTGGTGGGGTTTTGTCAAGACTTTTTACTTCAAGCCTTTCCCTGCAGTATGAATAACTGATCGAGACTGAAGATATGGTGGCACTGTCCTGGGCAGCACTCATGAAGGTAGTAGGCTGAGGCAGAAAAAGTTGTCTGCATCATAGAAATCTCCTATGATGGCAATAGGGAGTCTGAGTCAGAAAAAAGTGTTGCCTCCCATTATAGCAGTAGGCTGAGGCAGCTTACAAGAGTCCCCATTTTGTCTTTTTTTTGTCTCTACAGCCCCAGGCACTGAAATCAGCTAACAGACCTGAAGTGGGAAGGAAGGGCTGGCAGTGCTGAGGCAGCCATGAGGTGCAGGCAGCGTGCCTCATACATCTTTAGTGGCCCACTGCTTAGGGCCTAGACATTATTCTGGAGGTGGAGGTGATTGCAAGAGAAAAAGGGAAGGTGGCCCTAGGCCTCCTTAGCTTGCAGGTGTTGACTACCGAAGTGGCTGAGGAGGTTTTTTTTTTTTTTTTTTTTTTTTTTTTTAACCTTGATGTGAAAAACACCTTTAATATAGATTTTAATTGCATTCAGCAAATGATAGCAAAGGATAATGGGACAATCACTGTCCTTCTAAAATGTTCAAATCAGTTTAACTAGAAAAGGTAGAACCAAACATTCTTAAACCATGAATATGTATGGAGAAAATTTTACAGATGAAAGTTTAAATATTTTCAAATTTTAATTGTATATAACTACATTTTTCTGAGGAGGGGTTTGTTAGCTCTTCTGTATGTCCTTCCATAGAGATGGAGGCCCTACCCCAGTAGGACTTTCCTCAGTTAGTTTTGAAATAAAATAAATTGACACTGAGTTGACTTTTGTAAAACCTAAATAATTAATATGGAGTTAAGGATATGATGACAATGATGATGGTGTAAGAGAATGATTTTGAAAATTTGTAATGTGTGATATTCAGATGATAGTGAAATTGACGTACCCTAGGAACATTTGCACCCTGGTGAACCCTTAACTCTATCTTTGTGCTAAGAATCTCCAAGGTAAATATATATTTTGTCTCCTATGGAGCTATTTTTAGATGTTAATACATACAGTATGTGCTTACAGGTGTATGATATGAAACACATGTATTTCAGCTGAATAAATCATGTGTCATTTTTCACATGAAAAATTAATGTAAAGAAAATTGTACACCAATAAATCTGCAAAACTGGCAATGGAAATTTTGAGTTTGATTTTTTGGTATTTTCAGATAATCCTTGTAAAATCTCTAAGGTTATTTAAATCTTCTCTAAAGCATAACATAGTTTCAGCACAAATGTGCCAGTTCTAAGCACAGCAAACCTTTTCACTGGAAAAAAAATTCCCAAATGGTATTCACTTAGACAGGGATAGCTATTGAGCATGTACATGAGTGGTTGATTTAAATTCTCATAATATAAGCATCACTTAAGTCGGCCATCAGTCCTCTCAGCTACTCTGGCCTGGGAGAGAGCCACTTGTTTTTTTTTTTTTTTTAAATACATGGTTAATAAGAAAAGGACAGCTATTGAGTGTGTTTAACAGGATGATGAGAGTTGCTATTAGAGAGAGTATAATTGAAATGTAAGTGACTGAAGCATAACAAAAATCACCAGCAAAGGCTGTCATCACTCCAGTCAAGAGTGCCATGTAGCTTTCAATTACTTCCTGTAATTTCTGGATAGAAGGCTGCACTAACTCTCCTGTTGTCTCAGAAGAGACTTTTGTGATGTCCAAATTATTACCTGAGGTCATAGCCTCGTGACATTGTTCAGCTTCTCAAGGATTGTCAAGCACAGTAAATCATATTTACTAGAAGTCTCTCATCTCTCATACTCATGTATCTTAATCATGCACAGCACAAATCTATAAAGTGTATATATGAAATAAAAAGCAGTTGTTTAAAGGATCTCCTCAGGGACTCACACACAGCCTGAGACTTTGTAGTACTGTAATCCTTACAATTGAGATTCTGTTATTGCTTTAAACAGAATATATTAAGTATGATAAGATAGTTCAGTCTATGTTTTTGTCAAAACCTTTTCCTATATTATTTGGTAATACATGTTTCCTATAGCTGTACATATCATAATTACTTGCTTATACTAAGTTTACTAAAAGAAAATTAAGAATAAGTGAAATATGTTCACCTTGTGTAAAAGATGCCCATTTGAATTTATGATCTACGTTCCTTGGGAGGACCAAAGTAGGGGCATCATTAATTTAAGGCTTTATTTGTATTACCTGGTAAGTTAAAAAATCAACCTGAACAACTTAGTGAAACTTTGATTTGAAACAAAGAGTAGATAGAGAGCTAGCCGTACGTGTAGCTCAGCAAAAGAGTGTTTGTCTTGTGTTCAGGAGACACTTGGTTCAATCAGCAGTACTGTAAGAAACAACTCACATATCAAGTTGTTACTTATGGGTACCAAGTTGTTAATGGGAAAACTGTAATAGGGGCTTAATGTGTCAGCTTAGGTAGGCTATAGTGCTCAGTCATTTGATTAAGCACTAATCTTGGTGCTGCTGTGAAGGCATTTTCTCCATGTGGATAACACCTATAATCAATTGACTTTAAGTAGATTACTTTTTACAATCCTAGCTTCATCCAATCACTTGAAAGTTAGTAATTATAAAGCTGAAATTTCCCTGAGGAATTATGCCTCCACATGATAATATCACTTCCTGGCCAGATGTCTCTGGCCTGACAGACTGCCTTGTAGATTGATGATTTACTAATTTACATAAACACATGAGCCAATCAATAGGTGACATGAATTGACTTAACTCACTTCCCAGGATCCCATCCCTCCCTGCAAACACACATAAAGGCAATAATAAGCTTTAACAGATTTTGAACCACAACAAGGAGCAGGTAGATATTATTAAAGAATTATCCTGTACTGGACATATACAGAATTCCTCTAGTCATGGTTCATTAAATAATACTGTGCAATAATTATTTACACAGCATTCAAATTGTGTTAGACATAAATAATACAGAAATATTCTACACTGTAATAGCAATGCACATGGGTGATAGTATGTAGTAAGCCCTTTTATAAATGGTACTAACTCTCCATATTTTGCTGTGTGTGTGGTTGACTATAGATTTTCACATGGAGAAGTGAGGAGGATTATTTGTATCTTTTATCCTCTTAGTTGTTGAGGTGTAGGGAACACAGAATTATACCCAGTAAAAGATGAAAAAGAAGAGGAATGTCGTCTCGTAGCAGAAATGAAAAAAATCTGACATGTTACTTTCTCACATTTCTCTGAATTCCATCCTCTGGCAAGGTATCGCACTGTTTGGGTGCTCTATTTATTATATATTTTCATATCTGGAGATGCAATGTTGATGTACTCAGTTTCATATACTTCATTTGAAGTTTTTATGAAAAAGGACTTAGAGATATGCCCCAAAAAGTATTATTTAAGTAGAAAAATGTTGATTACCTCTCCCTGATTCAGATACAAGTCTGTATGTCAATGTGTGAGGAGGGGGCAGGGTATGCTTCTATGTTCGTAAATAAAAAATCTCACTGCTTCAAATGATCACATCTCTACAATTCTTGGTTCAGCAGACCCAAAATTTCACTATTGACCAGTTTTTAGTTTATTCCCAGATTTGACATTAATCTAACTAGTTGTGTTTTATTGAAGAATCAGTTCTTCATTCCTAAAAAGAGTTAGCTACCTACAGAACAGCATGTGGATTCCAGTAAATTTTAATACAGAGGTTAACTGAATATATCTGATACTTCTTTTCTTAGTTGATTTTCAATTTCTTCTACTGACATTATTTCAATTTCTTTTTAATTTTTAAAAATATTTTGTTTATTATAATATATTCATATTACACCCAGATTGTTACCTCCTCGCTCTTATCTTCCCTTTCCCACCCTCTCTCCCTCTTCTGCACTATTCCCCTCCCCTAGACCTATGACAGGTGAGCCATCCTCGCCTACTGTCTGGCCAGAGCCTATTATGTCTCACCAGGATAGCCTGCATCCCCTTCCTATAAGGCCTTCCTGCCAAGAGGCAGTGATCAAATAATGGTTACCACAGCACATGTCAGAGAATATGTACCCCCTCCTCCCCCATGTGGAGAATTAGTTGTCAATCAGAAATGAAAGATTGTAGGAACCAGAAGGAATGACTGACATCAAGAACACAGTCTCTTTCAGACACATCAGGACTGGTGCACAGATGAACTCAGAGAGACTGTGGCACTATGCATAGGACCTGTATATGTCTGAGCCAGATGGCACCCCAGGTTTGAGAGGCAAACTGGACATGAAACCCCATCCTAAACCGTGAAGGTAGCTCCAGTTGACAACTGGTCAAAAAATAAAAATATTTATTATGTTTTCAGATTTTGGTCTCTCTCTCTCTCTCGCTCTCTCTCTCTCTCTCTCTCTCTCTCTCTCTCTCTCTCTCTCTCTCTCTCTCTCACTCTCTGTGTATGTGTGTGTGTGTGTGTGTGTGTGTGCGTGCGCGCGCATGTGTCTGCATGTGTTTTTCTCATTTTTTCTCATTTTTTCTGTTTGTTTGCAGGTATGACACTAAGCAGGAGAAGGAAATTGCTGCTAGAACTGAGGGTGTAACTTCTATTCTATGTTCCACAAGGAGAACATACAAAACTGAAACCTGACAGTTGTCTCTTAACTTCCATCTAAGGGCATTGCACACATGCCCATGCACATGAAAATATATAAAGTAGAAATGAAGTACAAACGTAATGTACTTCACATGAGAAAATATAGGTTAATATATACCCTCAACTATCTTAAAGAAGAAAATATAGAAAAATGCTATAGGAACTGATATTTAGCAAAATAATATGATACCTAGGAAATACAGTAGGTATGTTGTCTAAGAAGCTTGTCACAAAAAGCAAATTTTAAAAACCCCCAACAGTTTTATAGTTTGAACTTCACATGAGAAGGATGATAATTCTATACATTTGGTCAAGTGGAGAGATTAGGAACATGAGTATGAGAACATAGTAAGTTTGTTTAAAGTGGTTGTCAGGAGATATGTACATTGAGTTTCTAGAAGACAAATAGATGAACCATAGAGGACTAATTAAAATGTCTAATCTTAGAGAAAACTGAGAGTGTAGCAGATCATCAACACCCAAAGAGATATCCTCTAAAAACAATGATCAAAATGAATTAGAAATTGCAAGTCTTTGACCTCATTTTATTTCACTTAACTAAGGACAAAGTAACTCTGAGATGAAAGGGATTATCAGACATGCCCTAACTTTTCATCAGTCAATCTTCACTGGATGTTCATCTACAAGAATGAAAGCGTGCCCTACGTACATTTATGAAAGAATGTTAATGCTAATGAGCTTAGGGGCAGTTGTAATTCCAAGTTTATTCATACTATCTCAGAGATTTCTGTCTTAAGAAGTATATTTATGAAAAGTGTGCTCACCAGCCTTATTTGAAAATGAAACATTGCAGATGGTCAACACAGGGTAGCTTTCTTTCTTATTGTGTTAAAACGGTCTATTTCTAAATATTGAAAGTCAAATAAACACTTTTTATGAAGGAATTGCATGATTATGTTTATGTTTGACACACCGAGGACAAATGAAATTTTCACAATCAATGATACTTTTGCATTAAACACAGTTCACACTGTAACACCATGAAAACAACTGAGGATAATCTGAGACTCACAAACTAAATTAATATTTTGTATAATAAGCTTCTATATGGTAACAATTCATTAATGTTAAAAATTCATTAATAAATTGGTAAATCAATAGTCAGGACACATTATATGAGGGAAAAGTTTATATTCAATAAAATAAAAAATGAAAACTAATTTATGAATAAATATGAATTTCAATTCAGTATATATTGTAGTTAGGTGAAGACTCTGTGATGGTTAATGTCAATTGTGAGTACAACAGGATATAGAGTAACCTGAGAGGGAGGTATATATGTATGCCTAGAGGCATATTCTTCACTAGGAGGACTGATATATGAAGACTCATCTTAAATTTGGGCAGCACCATTTCCCATATAAAATATAGAAAGCAACATGAAGTTTGAGAAGCATTCATTCACTGCTCTCTGCTTCTAGACTGTATAAATATAAAAGGGCCACATGTTCAAGTAGTTACTCCTCTGACTGTTCTACCATAAAGGATTTTATCCTCAAATTGTGATTAGGAATGAATCCTTTCTCTTCTAAGTTTTTTTATTAGTGAACGTTTTGTATTTTTTGTTTTTCTTTTTATTATTATTTTTCTCTTTTACATATACATTTATATATTATACATATACACAATAAACTACCTACAGCAAGAAGAACCACAAAACAATCAGGAATTATATAAATGTTACATTCATGGTGTTTTGACTATTTGTATTTGGCAGCATTGATGAGACCATTTTTCCTATCTTCCTGCATCAAAACTCTGAATGTAAATCCATATGTATCATATATCATCTCTATCAACTTAAAACATCTATCTAGACCTAAAAACATCTTACACCCTAAACAACTAAGCTTAATTATAAGTAAACTCACTGTTCTTCGACCCCATGAGAGACTTGAGAAGAATAGAATTAATTATTGGAATAGACAGGAAGTGCAGGTTTCCTGATTTTATATCCTTTATTTCATTTCATACCAAAATGAATAGAAATTATGAAACATGATTTTATGATCAAGAGCATAAAGATACAATTAGGTATATTAGAATGTTCTATTATGGCCATGATAATAATCTCACTGAAAAAGATTTATTTACATTAAAATATTGTGCAACACTCAAATAGGTAGATTTATGGTTTTATCTATCTCTGTTGAAAACATATATCCCTTTCCTAACATTAAGACACAACACTAAGAAAAACTAGAAAAATATCTTAAATTGTTTAGTGTTACAAGACAGTAGCCACATCTAGGTATATGATGAGGAAAATACATTGATTTAGATTCCACTGTGTAACTGAATAGCACTTCACTAGCCTATGGTGTCAATGAGAACCACTTGATAGAGGATGTTCTACAGGCACAGATGAGGAGGAGTCATGCTCCACAGAGGGCATACTCATAAAAATCACAGTTAGAGGAAATTATCCCAGTTCTGTACAATATAACTGCCTACATTTTCATTATTTTCCAATAGAACCTCCTCTTAGATATGTTTTTAGCCCAATCCATAACACAGGCACCCAAGTTCCTGGCAGCTGAGCTTCTGAAACTCAAGGTGCATCAGAATATAAATATGTTGTACAATAGTATTTCTGGTGATACAAAACCAAATCATCTTGTTCCCTACAGGGAACTAATTACAGGCTAAAGTCAAATTTCCAAAGCCCAGCCAGGTGATCACATTATTGGTGGATGGATATTTACAAGAGGAGAAATTACTCAGAGAACTGCATTACCAAAAACCCACCTCAGCCCTGAGACAGCTTTTAAAACTTTCAAAATGACTGTGACCTTCACAGTGGACAAATAGCAAAACAGATTGGAAACTGAATCTTATTCCAGGCAGCATAGTTGTCCACTCCCTCCATATCTACTCAACATAGTACTTGACGTTTCAGCTAGAATAATAAAACAACAAAAGTAGGTAAAGGGGATATAAATTGTAAACTAAGAAGTCAAAGTATCTTTATTCATAGATGATATGAAACTATAGGTAACTCAGAAACTTCTATCAGAGATCTCCTACAGCTTATAAAGACCTTAAGCAAAGTGGGTAGATACAAAATTAATAACAACAACAACAACAAAACCAAAATCAGTAGTATTCCCTTAAACAAATGATAAATGTGCTGAGAAAGAAGTAAGGGGAAAATACTCTTCGTAACACCCACAAATAACATAGAATATATTGGCATAACTCTAACCAAGCAAGTGAAAGACCTGTATGTCAGCAACTTCAAGTTTTTGAAGAAAGAAACTGAAGAAGACATCAGAAAACTGAAACATCTCCCATGCTCATAGATCAGAAGGATTAGCATAGTAAAAATGGCCATCATACCAAAAGAAATCTAAAGATTCAATGCAATTCCCATTAAAATTCCAGCACAATTTCTTACAGATTTTGAAAGAGCAATTCTTATGGGAAAAAAAAAACCACAGGATAGCTAAAACAATCCTGTAAAACAAAAACACTCCCGGTGGTATCACTATCCTTGATTTCAAGCTGTACCTCAAAGCAATAGTAATAAAAACCAAACAGATCTGACAAAGAGATAAACAGGTTGATCTTTGAAATTGAATCAAAGACCCAGAAATAAACCCACACACCTACAGCCACTTGATTTTTGACAAAGAGACAAAACCACACATTGGAAAAAAGAAATTATCTTCAACAAATGTTGTTGGTCTAACTGGAGGTCTGCAGGTAGAAGAATACAAATAGATACATAATTATCATGATGCACAAAATTTAAATCCAAGTGGATCCAAAGGCCTCAGCATAAAACTAGATACACTAATTCTAATAGAAGAAAAAGTTGGGAATAGCCTTGAACTCATTGAAGACAACTTCCTGAACCAAACACCAAGAGCTCAGGCACTAAGAGCAACAGTTGATAAATGGGACCTCATGAAACTGAAAATCTTATGTAAACTAAAGGACACTGTCAATAGGACAAAATGTCAGCCTAAAGATTGGGAAAGCATCTTAACCAAGCCTACATCTGACAGAGGGCTTATATCCAAAACTTACAGGGAACTCAACAAATTAATCAGAAACAAACAAACTAATGCAATTAAAAATGGGTTACAGAGCTAAACAGATATTTCTCAATAGAGTACTCTCTAATGTCTGAGAGGTACTTAAAGATGTTGAAAATCCTTAATCATCTGGGAAATGCAAGTCAAAATGACTCTGCGATTCCATCCGACACATGTCTAAATGCCTAAGATAAAAAAAACCAAAAAACTCAAGAGACAGCACATGCTAGCAAAGATGTTGAGAAAGGGGAATGTTCCTCTATTCCTGGTGGGAGTGCTAACTAGTACAACCACTTTGCAAATCAATCTAACTCTCAGAAAATTGGAAATAGTTCTACCTTGAAACCCAGCTAAACTACTCCTGGGTATAAAGCCAAAAGATAGTCATTTTTACTCAACTATGTTTATAGTAGCTTTATTCATAATAGCTAAAAATTAGAAACAACATAAAGGTCCCTCAACTGAAGAATGGATAAAGAAAATGTGGTACATTCATACAGTAGAACACTAACCAGCTATTGAAAACAAGGAAATCATGCAATTTGCCCACAAATGGGTGGGACTAGAAAAGATCAAACTGAGTGACGTAACCCAGACTCAGAAAGACTCACATGGTATATTCTTACTTATAAGTGAATATTAGCCAAATTGTTGGTGATAACCATACCACAATCAACAGATCAAAAGAAGCTAAGTAACAAGGAGGGCCCAAGGAAGGATGCTTGAATCTCACTCAAGAGGGGAAGTAAAATAGACACAGGAAGTAGATGAAGGGAGGGAACTGGGTAGGACAGGGCATGGGGAGATGAATGAGGGTGGGGATCAGGAGCTGGAAGCCAGGGTTGGGAGGTGGCATGGCTAAGGGAGATATGGGAAGTGGTTGGGTGGGGCATCACTGGGAGAAGCTGGAGACCTGCATAAGGATAGGCTCCTGGGGGAACATGGAGTGACTATAACTGTGACTCCTAGCAGCGGGGGATATGGACACTGAAGTGGTCACCTCCTATAGTCATACAGGACTTCCAATGGAAGGAGAAGACACCATCCCACCCACAAAATTCTGACCTCAAATTTATCATGCCTACAAGACTGGCAGGATTAAAGAGCTAGCAGAGTTTGAGGGAATGGCCAATTGTCGAGAGCCATTTTGTTAAAGAAACTCATTAACATGTGGGCTTTCTAGGAGGTTATCAAGTCTTTGGTTGCAGCCTCTGAACCATTTGGTTAAAAAGTTCAGTAGGCATGTGAGCTTTCTAGGAGGTATCTGGTATTTTGAAAGGTCTGTACCACGATGAACCCTCAGAATTGCTTCCAGCCTCTGATATGTTGTCAAAGGCCTTTGATTTGTGGAAGATCAACAGACATGAGAGATCTCTGGAAGGGATTCAATATTTTTCAAGGTCTGTACTGTGATGCACCCCAGAATTGTTCCAACCTCTGACAAACCCTGTCATTTGTCCACTGATGCATCTCTCTTAAATTTGGCATTGGAGCTGGACATGGTGGCTGTAAGAAAATTGTGATCAGTTCAAGTTTTCCTCCTTTGCTGCAGTATAACCAGGCACTAGATAAGGAATCCTAGGCTCTACCCCGTCTTTCAATCTTGATCAGTTGTCTGAATCATCAGCTCGGTGATCCAGGAGACAAAATAAACAGGAGGGGATTCTACATCCAGTACTAGAATTCCTATCTTGAACCTTCCTAGAACCAAGGCAGATATTAACAACCAACCTATGTCTGGCCAAACATGAGACACACCCATGGGAGAGAGCAAACTCCTGTCATTGTTAATGATATTAAGCTATACTTGCAGATATGATCCAAGCAATTGATATTCTGCTATGCTTGCAGCCATGAGCCAAGCTGACTGTCCTCTGAGAAGCTCCACCCAGTAGCAGATCAAAACAGATGCTGAGACCCACAGCGAAACATTAGAAGGAGATTTGAGGATATTGCAGAAGAGTTGGGAAAAGGATGCAGGGACATGAAGGGAACAATTACTCCACAAGAAGACCAGCAGAGTCATTAATCTAGGCCCATTGAGGCTCAAAGAGACTGAGGAGCCAACTTAATTGCATACACTAACACCAGTGTGGACTTATGGTGCTTATAGGCAGCTCAATCTTCATATGGGTCCCTTTGCAACTGGATTAGAGGTTGTCACTGACATGGAATCAGTTGCCTGCTTTTGGATCACTTTACCCTAGCCTGGCAGCCCTGTGTGGCCTCTGTGGAAGCAGATATGATTAGTTGTGATGCAACATGAAGTGGAGAGGCAGGTTGGCACTTGGGGTGTGGCTCCCTTTTCTGAGAAGAAGGGGAAGGGAGATTGGTGGAAGAGGGTAAGAGAGTGGACTGGAAAGAAGGAAGAGAAGGGGCTGCGATCCACATGTTTAGTGAATAAATTAAAGAGAAAAGACCACATAATAAAAAATCTGAATAAATTTATATCTATAAGGAAGAATAAAGCACAAACCTTACTAAAGAAAAAGAAAGAAAAACAACCAAACATAAAACAGGTCTCGTGTTTTCATTGTTGGATCCTACCAAGCATCCTAATTATAGAAGACAGAAATTCTCTATCATATCTTTCAGATAAGGAAGCAGAGAGATTTCTCCTGGCTCATGCTTCAAGGTCAGTATTAATCTAAGATATATTATACCATGTGGAAATTATACATCCTCATTCCTCATGAATAGAGTTGTTTACAACTCTGTTCAATATAGAAATCACTAAACAATATGAGATACATCAATAAAATATTAGAAATTTACTAGACATAGAGCCATTGTTAATTGGTGGAGAAAAGAAACTAAGCATAGAAAAGAGAGTCTTGTGGTAAATGTTGCTGGAAACACGGGGCATTTATGGGCAAGCAGGCAAAAACCAGTGAGGCACAACCCTTTCTTCCCCCATCCACTGAAATTTAATCAAAATTAGTCATTCACCCAACCACCCAATCTGTAAATTGCAAAACTCAAAAAAACAGTGCAAGACAACATAAGAGAAAATCAAGGAGTTTGTGAGTTGGGAACAAATTATAGTATACAATACTAAATTTTGATTCACAGAAGGAAATAATAGTTTTTTAATATTCAAACTGGTGTGTTACAGAGGCTTCTAAATAAATAAAAGGAGAAGCATTACTTTTGATGTTAAGATTAATATTGCTACCACTACAGACTTAGACTCTATGTTATTACTGTTCTCACGGCTTCTCTAACAAATATAAAGTGTCTTTAGATTTTTCTACGAATAGCAAGCACACTGAATCTGTTTTTATGGTACTTCTGTATCCCTGGACAGTCTGTTCACTGTCACTTGTTTATTCCATTGCCAAGTTTTGATTTTTTTCCTCTTACATATCTAGGCATGGAATTGTATGTAATTCTTTGTATGAAATTCTGTGTCTCACAGGTTGAAGAATGCCCAGACAGTTTTCTGCTGTGATGGAAATGAACTCAGAAAACATCATATTAAGCTAAAGAAGCCCAGCACACAAGAACTCTTGATTCCATTAATCTGAAAATAATGAGACCATATGCAGGCATTGAGAAAGATTCATTAATTCACATCTGAATAGAATTGAAAAGATATAAGAAATAGAGATATCTCCAAACTGTAAGTTAATATGACAACATATTACTTATCTGGGAAAAGATAAAACTTCAAAATTGCAAGAAAGATTCTCCCGAATTTCAAGACATATGACTTCATAATTATTTCATAACCTTCAAATAGCTTACTAATTATTTATAATTTCAAATACCAAAATTAGTAAAGGGGAATACACTATGTTCAATTATAACATTTTCACAGAAAATACTTGTTTAATATCTACATATAGTTCTTAAATTTCTAGAACACACCATGTAACAGCTAACTCCTTGTTCCTCTGGCTCTTGCTATCTTTCTGCCTGCTCTTCCCTGATTATTCCTGAGCCTTCCTAACAGCTCTATACTTGGCACATAAGATCTGCTCAGTAATAGGGAAACCATGACTGTTACTGACTTAGACAACTACCCAGGCCTAGTGAAGTCATGGATCTTGGGGAAAACCTTAAAATCATTATTTTGTTATACCAAAGAATGCCTAATTACATTCTAAATATTTGTTCTTTTATCCACAGATAAGTGTGGTTCTCACTGTTCATCAAAGAAACTTTTATTTGAAACAGAAAAAGACCATAAGTGTTGACTTCTAGCAATTTTAAGAAGTGATGAGATAGACCACCCCCCATACTATCAAAGTAATATAACTTAAATACATATTAATTTATAGCCTTTCTCCTAAGTATATATACCACTGATCATGTAATGGGAAACCAGCATTGTGATACATAAAACAGGTTCAATTCTATGAAATATGAATGTTCAATTAACTATTATGTTCCAATTTTCTCTCTTTTTTTCTATTTATCTCTTCTTTGGGGCACATTGTGTAATTGTTATGAATAATGGCACTGCATATTTTGAGCACTGCCCTGCTTGGTAGGTGGCTGAAAATTTTTCCTCTGTAAGAATGAATGAATACATATCTGTTCTGGCATCTATTTTCACAGGCTCCTTGTCTCTAAAGTAAAGCCTATTCACCTTAACAACAGCAACAAACATTGAATCTGGAAAAGTGTGTTAATGGATATTAATGGATTATAGTATTGTTCTCCTAAATAACAAAGCTGCTTTTGAAATGGGCTTTAATAAAGATGCAAGGATACATGGTTTTAAGTGAAGAGAAAAAAGAGTAGCACTTTTACACGATACTGTTTTTTTTTTTTTTTTTTTTTCTCAATTAGCTGATCTTTGGGACACTTTTTCTAAGAGAATATATGGAGAAGATATAAAAAAATCTGGTATTGGAAACTCGGTGTGATGATGATAATATTATAGTCTCATCTCAGATAGTGAGAAAAACTTCAAAAACAATCCTTTCCCCCTAGTTATACACTCTATGCATAAATTTATATATGTTCTAATATATCCTCAAAACATGTATCAAACAATGTGTTACTAAATGTAAAATTGTTACAAGATTTTATATTTTATTTCTAATTTCTGTAAAACATGTTCACATTTATTTTAACTTTTTAGTTAAAGTTTGATTTATCATGTTGTATTCCTCTTGGCCACATTTCTGAAATCAATATTCAAGTGTACTACACACACACAGTTATTCAATAATTTATACTTACTCTTCTTTACAATTTGAATATTTTGAAATTTCTACTATTTGCAATGGGGCAGTGAGTGTGCCTACCTGTGTTGCTTATTTACTGGATGCCACATGTGCATGATACTACATATTTCTATGAGTCCTGTGTTCTTATCAGCTCTCTCTGCAGAGAGTGACAGGCCCACTGACTTCTTTAGACTCTGATTGCACTGTGACTCTTTTCCACCTTGTGACTTTTGAATTGTTTCTTGGTATAAGGTTGGTTCTTTTGTACCCAGCTGTGGCTCAGATGGTCTACAGTTCCTAACTCAACCTCAGACCCTGAGCAAGATGTGGCTCATGATTGTAGAACATTGCACTCAAGAGATAATAACCTGGAGGAACGTCCTTCAGAGTAAAAAATGCTACAAAATTCAGGTATTGGTCAAGGCAGTTGTGTGTTCAAACTCTAGTAATGAGTTAAACATTATATAAAGAGCAGCAGAAAAAATGCAATTTTTTGTTCTTAAAGTGAACCCAGAGTCTTGTGTCTCTGGCTACCAACACTCTCCCTTCCAGGTCCCTGTGATGCACATGGCTGTCCTTGCCAAGACAAGTGATACTGGCTGCTAATGGCACCAACTAGCATCTTCCTTAGAAGAATCCCAGGAACTTGTGCTCTATTTCCTGATTCTTATTACAACTGCCCTTCTGTGTTTGTAGTTTATTTTTCTTTGAATCAAAGAAGCATTTTAAATATTATGATTATCATTTACCTTCAGATGAAATTTAACAATTGGAAAAATATGCATTTGTCTCTGCACATAACTAAGATAATAGTTACTATCCTCTAAGACTGTGGCAGAGAATCACATACTTATAATAATTTTACCTTGTTCAGTCAAAGTATACTATATGCATGATAATTTAATGTCATATTTTGACATGAAATAAAAACACATACAAAATTACCATAAGTAAGTTCTTATGCCATAATACAAACTCAAAACAATTTATCAACCAAACAAAATAAACAGAAAAATTGAGTATTTCTAAATTGAAAAAAACACCTTTGAAAAATTTTATTATAAATTTTTCAGCTTACATCCTGAATGTTATCTCGTGCTTGTAATTTCCTGTTCCCACCCTCCTTCCCTCTTCTGTCCTATTCCACTCCCTTAGACCTCTGAAAGAAAAGAACCTTTTCCCCCGCCATATGGCCACAGCATATCAGGTCTCATCCAGGTAGCTTGCTTCCCCTTCCTCTGTGTGCCTTCCAGGCTTCCACACCAAGGGGAAGTGATGAAATCGGTGGCATTAGAGTTCATGTCAGAGGCAGTCCCCACTTCCGCCCCCCTAACCGTAGAGAATGAGCTGTCCATTGGCTGTATTTGAACAGGGGGTCTAGGTTTATTGCATGCATTGTCCTCAGTTGGTGCAACAGTTTTTGCAGGCCCTCATGTCTAGATCCATCTGCCATGACATTTGTCATTGTGGGGCTCCTGAACCCTCATGGATCTTCGATATCCCCATTATTCCAACTGCTCTCAGAATTCTGCCCAGAGTCCATCAGTGAATCTCAGCATCTGTCCCAACCTCCTGCTTGGTAGAGTCTCTCAGAGGACATCTATGTTGGGCTCATATCCATTTATAAGGGGGGTATACACTATGCATGTCTTTCTGGGTCTGGGTTACCTCACCTGGATGAACATTTCTAGTTCCATCTATTTGCCTGAAAATTTCAAGATTCCCGTGTTTTTAATAGATAAATATTATACCGTTATGTAAATGTACCGCAGTTTCTTTATCTATTCTTCGGTTGAGAGACATCTAGGTTGTTTTCAGATTCTGGTAATTACAAATAAGGCTGCTATGAACATAGGTGTACAAATGTCCTTGTTGTATGGTGGAGGAACTTTTGGATATATGCACAGGAGCATCACAGCTGCATTTTGATGTGGCACCATTCCCAATGTTCTGAGAAAGTGCCAGATTGTCCACCAAAGTGGTTGTACAATTTTGCACTCCCATCAGCAATGGAGGGATGTTCTGCTTTCTCCACATCACTTGAACTTTTGATCTTAGCCATAAGATGGAATCTCACAGTGATCTTGATTTGCAGTTTCCTGATGACAAAAGATGTTCAACATTTCTTTAAGTGTTTCTTAGCCATTCAATATTCATCTGTTGAGAATTCTCTGTTTAGGTCTGTATCCCTTTTTTAATTGGGTTATAATGGTTTGCTTGTCTTTAATTTCTTGAGATCTTTATATATTTTGGATATTATCCCTTTGTTGGATGTAGGTTTGGTGAAAATTTTTTCAGTCTGTAGGTTGTTGTTTTGTTCTGTTGACAATGTCATTTGCCTTGCAGAAGATTTTCAGTTTCCTGAGGTCCTGATTATTAATAGTTGCTCTTATAGCTTGAGTAATTTGTGTTCTGTTTAGGAAGTTTTCTCCTGTGCCAATGAGTTCTAGTCTCTTCCCTCACTTTCTCTTCAAACAGACTTAGTATACCTGGTTTAATGTTGAGGTTTTTAATCCACTTGGACTTGAATTTTGTGCCCGGTGATAAATGTGGATCTACTTCCGTTTTTTACAAGTAGACCTCCAGTTAGACCAGCACCATTTATTTAAGATATTATCTTTTTCCATTATATGGTTTTGGCTTCTTGGTAAAAAATAAAGTGTCTGTAAGTGTTTAGGTTTACTTCTTGGAGTTCAATTCAATTCCATTTATTAATCACCCTATTTTTATGCCACTACCATGCCATTTTTATTACTGTTGTTCTACAGTTCTACAGTACAGGTTGAGATCAGAGATATGGGTGTAAGCTCCAAGATAAAGGTGCTACAGGTTTGTATCTGATGAGGGTACACCCTCATTCAAAGACAGCATACTTGTGAAATCACCCTTGCACTGAAAAGGTGGTTAATGCTTTACCTTATGGAAGAGAGGAACAGTCAACTTTCTTCAGTCACTGTGTAACAGCGCAAATTCACCTACTTCATGATTTACTCACTTCTTGAAGCATCCATCTCACTTAGCTTGCATAATTAAGATTACGCTACACAAGTAGGTAGGATGTATACAAACTATATATTACATATACATACAGGTAGATGTGTATGACATATTCAGAAAGATCATAAAGTGATATGAGTAGATAGATCATATCTCCAAGAACACTGAAATAATTATGCATATATTATAATAGTAATAAAACTGGAATAATCATTTGAGCACTAAAGGACTAGTGGTCAGGTGAGTGACAAAACTTCAACATTTGCTAAGAGCCAAGAAGACTGACAAGGTTGAGAAACTGTGAATTTTAAATGTTTCTAGATTGTAAATGGTGCCTTTGGGGCTCCACAAATAAGCAGAAATCCAACTATGGAGTTCACGTTTGTACCAAAGCTATCTCCCTCACATATTCAAATGTCAGTGGTAAAATTTGGAGGGATAAAATGTTTGTAAACAACTAACAGAACACTGAACATTCATAGGAGTACAGAATGCAAGTGTCCATACACTTGAACTATTAATCAGAAAATAATCACCTCTGTAGTTTGCATTCAGGTTTAAATAAATAAATAAATAAATAAATAAATAAATAAATGAAAAACAAAAACAGAAACAAGAAACCTCAAGAGGAACACTGGCAGTGTAGGAGAATAAAACTGAGAGTGTACTATTTTAAGTTTTCTTTAAAAATATTTAAATTTACATTAGATTTATTAAAGTCTATGTGTCAGGGCTGTACAGATTCCTCGGTGGTTAAAAGCACCCCTCTTTTCCATTTTCCAGTCAAATCACTAACTTGGCAACTCAAAACTCATTGTAACTCCAGTTCCAGGACATCTGATTCCCTTTCTAGGCCTCTGCAAGTAATGCATGCATGTGGTGCACAGACACGCATGCCAGAAATGCAAACATACACATAAATAAAATTGAGTTAATGTTTTTAAGTCTAAGTGTCATGCAGCCTAGGTATTAATCAACAGATGGATGAATAATGAACACAGTATAGTTACACAATAAAGAAAAATGTTTTATATAGCAGCAAAGAAAGAAATTATATCCTATACATGAAAATAGATGGAAATGTTGATGTATTAAATAAAATAAGTCAGAATTAAATGACAAGTATTGCATGCTTTCTTTTAACTCTTGAATCTAGTGTGTTTGTGTCTCTGTGTGCTTGTTTGTTTGTTTGTGTGTGTGTGTGTGTGTGAGAGAGAGAGAGAGAGAGAAAGAGAGAGAGAGAGAGAGTGTTCTTGAATGCACGTTCACAAAAGTCAAAGGGAGCCCTATCAGAACAAGGATATTAGTGAGAACTAGAAATGTGGGTAATAGAAGAAGACAATGGAGGTGAAATGTTCTACATTCGTGATAAACTTATATAAGAATGACACAGAGCCACCTAACCAGGGCCCTGAGGGCCCTGTGGAGTCTGAAGCACCAATCAAGGACCATTCATGGACTGAAACTAGGTCCTCTACATAGATTAGCCTTTGGGCAGCTCAGGCTTCATGTAGATCCACTAGTAAGGGGAGCAAGGGCTATCTCGGACATAGAGTCTTGTTGCCTGCATTTTGATCACTTCCCTAGGACAGGACTGCCTTGTCAGATCACAGGGGAAAAGGACAAACTCAGTCCTGATGGGACTTGATGAGCTGGGGTGGTTGGATGGGGGAGTCCCTTTTCTGAGGAATTGGTGCTGAGGGATGGAGGAGGGAGGGTGAGGGTGCGAGGGGATTACAACTGGGATGTAAAGTAAACAAATAAATAAAATTGTGTTTAAAAGTGTCATAATAAAACCAGTTCATCATATTGGACAAAGATCAGTATAATATGTCCAAATGCATGGGTCTTTATTGGTCTGCAGCAGGTTACCTCAGTATAGGCTGTGGTTGTTAGCTTGGTGTTTTTGTGGGACTCCAAACTGAGGGTGTGGGTGCATCTCTGACTATCAAGACTGTTTTCTTCCTATTGGAAAATATGAGGGATTTTTGCCTTGTTTTATTACATTTTGTTTGTCTTATTTGGCTCTTGGCTCTTGCCGGCCTGATATTTTCTTAAGAGGGAATAGAGAGGGAGTGGATCTGTGAGAGAGGGTATGTGAGGTGGGAGGAAGATAGCAGGAGAGAAAACTGTGTCTAGAATGTATTATACAAGAGAAAAAAATCTATTTTCAATATAAGATCGCACAGCAAAACTATGTCTACTGAAAGATTAATGAAAAGGGGCTAGAGAAATAGTGTGCTTGTACTTCCCAGTACCTTTGGTGGGCAGCTTACCTTCACTGTAATTCTAGCTCTAATTCACCATCTTCTGTCCTTCGTAAACAACTATACTTAGGTGAACATACCAAAGCACAAGAACACACCTTTAACACAGTTTTTAGAAAACAAATCTTTAAAAGATATTAACAGGAGAAAGACGAATTAACGTAAATGCTTTTAGAGTTTGAGCAGAAAGTTAAAAGGTGCAAATTTATCTAAGTTATGTGAAGTTGCTTAAGTATGAGATTTTCCTCACAAGTTTTATTCAGTCACTGTTCTTTTAGCCTTAGCATCTGAAGAATGAATGTTTCCTAATGATATTCAGAATCAATGTTTCTGTAGGCAAGTCTTCAAAAACATTTTAATTTATTAAGATTACATACCAAGTGTTATCTCCTTGCTTTTATCTTCCCGTTCCCATGCTCCCTTCCTCTTCTGCCCTATTCCCCTCCACTAGATCTCTGATAGAAGGGAAACTTCTCCCCCATGCTATAACCACAGCCTATCAGGTACATCCAAATAGCCTGCTTCCTCTTCCTTTGTGTACCCGCTGGGCCTCCCCACCAAGGAAGGGGAAGTGATGATTGGGAGCACCAGAGTTCATAGCAGAGGCAGTTCTCATTGGGTCTAGGTTTACTGTGTACATTGCCTTTTGTTGGTGCAACAGTTTGTTCAGGGCCCTCTGGGTCCAGATCCACCAGCCTTCATGATCTCCTGGTGGGGCTCATGAACCATCTGGGACCTTCCATTTCCCCATTCTTCTATACCACTCTCAGTGCCCCGCCAGGAGTCCAATAGCAAGCCCCAGCATCTGTCCTGATCCCCCCTGAAGGAAGTTCCTCAGAGGACGTTGGGATAATATCCATTTATAATTGAGTATATACCATGCGTGCCTTTCTGGGTTACATCATTCAGGATGATCATTTCTAGTTCCATCCATTTGCTGGTAAATTTCAAGATTTCCTTGTGTTTAGTAGTTGAGTAGTATCACATTGTGGAAATGTACCACAGTTTCTTTATCCATTTTTTGAGAGACTTCTGGGTCCAGATTCTGTTAATTACTATTAAAGCTGCTATGAACATTGATGAGCAAATGTCTTTTTTGTATGGTGGAGCATGTTTCTGGTATATGCCCAGGAGTGGTATATCTGGGTTTTGAGGTAGCACTATTCTCAATTTTCTGAGAAAGCACCAGTCAGTTGTACAAGTTTATGCTCCCACCTGCAATGGAGGAGTGTTCCCCTGTCTCCACACCCTCACCAGCATGTGTTATCAGTTGAATTTTTTATTTTAGCCATTCTAATAGATGCAAGATGGAATCTCTGTCCAGTTTAGTTTGCATTTCCCTGATAACTGAGGACGCTGAGCATTTCTTTAGGTGTTTCTCAGACATTTGATGTTCCTCTGTTGAGAAGTCTCTATTTAGTTCTGTACCCCAAGTTTTAATTGGATTATATGATTTGGTGGGTTTACTTTCTTGAGTTCTTTATATATTTTGGATATTATCCCTTTGTCAAATGTAGGGTTGGTAAAGATCTCCTGCCAGTTTGTAGGCTGTCCTTTCATTCTTGCTTTACAGAAGATTTTTAAATTTTGTTCATGCAAGTCTTTCACTTGCTTGGTTAGATTTACACCAAGATGCTTTATTATACTTGTGGCTATTGTGAAGGGTGTAGTTTCACTAATTTCTCTCTGTGACTTTTTGTCATTTGTATACAGGAAAGGTCCTGTTTTTTTTTTTTTTTTTAGTTAATCTTGTATTCAGCCACTTTGCTGAAGAGGTTTATTGACTATAGGAGTGCTCTGGAGGAATTTTGCCAGTCAGTTATGTACACTGTCATTTCATCTGTGAATTGTGATACTTTGACTTCTTCATTTCTTATGTGGATCCCATGTATCTACTTTTGTTATATAATTGCTCTCGCTAGACCTTCAAGGACTATATTGAAGAGATATGGAGAGAGTGGACAGCCTTGTCTATTTTCTCATTTTAGTGGAATTTCTTTGAGTTTCTCTCCACTTATTTTTATGTTGTCTACTGGCTTGTTGCATATAGCATTATTATGTTTAGGTATGTGCCTTGAATCCCTGATCTCACCAAGACTTTAAACATGAATGGATTCTCTCTCAAGTGCTGCATTAGGTGAGAGTAAGTTCCAGTTCCCTTGCTCTCATGACCCCAGAGCCAACTCTCCCACCTGCTGTAGGTAGCAAGGAGTGCCATGTAACCCACGGGTGAACTGCTGAGGTAGCTTCTCCATATTCAAAACTTCAGGATCTACATGACACAGGGCAGAACAAGAGATTGTGGAGGAGTCCCAGTTAGATGCTAGTATTAACTGAGTGGCAGAAACCAGATGCTCTGTATCAGACCTTTGAGCCATTGTAATGAATATTTGCAAGTAAAGAATTGTGGACCAAAGGATATACTGTAGGACACACTGTAGTACACTACAGCTTCCACAATGAGCTTTTTTTTTCTGTTGGAAGAGAAGTTGTAAGGGTGGAGGGTGGTATGAAGGGAAGAAGAGATGGGATGATAGGATGGATTGGAGTGCATAATGCGAAATTCATAAAGAACCAAAGAAAAGTTTATTTTCAAGTAAGAAAAGTCAGAACCTCAATTTTATATTCACTTTTTCATATATTAACTATCAATTAACATCCTTGAAATTTTCACACCTTTTTTACTGTATTCATTCTCTAAGGTGTATCATAATCTTTATTGTGTTATTCATAACTTTTCTCCCTTTGTTGCTTGCAGTAAAACCTTACATAAAAGAATTTTGATTCTTATGTTCTTATCATTTTATAATAACTTGAACATGCTTCTGTCATATCTGGATTTATTGCCTAGATAATAAGTACTCTTCCATCACATAATTTCTTTGTAATTAACATACTCTTTTATTGTAGTTGTTTATATTATTCTTAAACCTGTAGTGGTGCTTTTATTAGTCCTTTGAAAGATACTGGCCTTTCAAAATACACCTTACATTTCATATGTTTAGCTTTTATTTTAAACATTTGTTTTACTATTTAGAGCTTTTTTTGTTTGACATTTGGTAGTTTTTAAAGGATTTTTTAAAATTATGTTTCTTTTTTAATGTATACAGTTATACTATTACACGTGAATAAAATAAAATAAATACAGCAGGAAGACTATGAGACAATCAGGAATTAAATAAATGTTACATTCATAGTGATTTGGCTATCTGTGTTTGGCAAACTTGAAGTAATCATCTTTCCTAACTTGTTGGGTACAAATTTCTGAATGAAGATCAATATCCATCGTATCTTGTCTCTATTAACTTAAAAAAAATCTATCTTGATCTAAAAACACTTTAACCCTTAATCTACTAAGCTTACTTGAAAGACTAAACTATCTAGTCTTCAAGATTCTTTTACAACAAGACAAGTTACCTCCTAGCAACACCCAGCCTGCCTCAAAGAAGATAATGAACATCAAAGAACCTCCTTATGGAGTTGGCTTCACATGTGGCAAACAAGGCACTGTGAAAATGTCCTCATTTCTGCCACAGATAGAATTCTGCCTAAAAATAGTATGTTTAGATTCAGGCAGACTGAATGGCTGAAATCTCCTAAGACCGGGAAAGTATGTCCTCAATAGTTCCTGCCTCTCAAATATGTCTGTCAAATATATTGGGCCCAAAGGCTGAAGATTATGCACCAACATTATAGAGAGTGTTGGGTAACTGTTGAGGCAGTAAACTGTCTCAATCATTTTTTTGTTTTGTTTTGGAGGCTGCTAACCTGCACTTCTGCTTCTCTCAGATATTTAAGTTTTATTCCTTCTCATTGTGGTGGTTTTAGTGAGAATGGTGCCTATAAGTTCACAGGTTTGAATGCTCAGTGACCAGGGTATGAAATGCTTTGGGAAAGCTTAGGCAGTCTGGTCTTTTTGTAGGAGGTATGTCACTGGGAGTGGTCTTTGAACTTTCAGAAGCCCCCAATTAAATATTTTCTACTATAAGTTTCTGTGGTCATAAAGTCTCTTCACGGCAATAGACGAATAACTAAAATAGATAAAATATCACCTTTAAAGATTGTTTATCTTGGTTTTTATTCATGATTGTTGCATGAAGATGTGAAACAAGTGTCAACTCACCACAGACACAATACTAAATCTGACATAAAGAATAACTCTATTCAGGTCTTGGTGGTTGACTCAATAAACATACTGTGTTTAGTTATAAGCAAATTGGTAAGGGTTACTTATAATTATGTAGGTGACACTCAAATAGCACAACTCAGCCTCAACTCAATGTGAATGACTTCTCAGTGAACATAGATGAAGTCCTCTTTCAAAGATAAACATTCATCTCATATATAGTATAGTATTTCTTGAGATAATTTGTAATTCAGGCAGATTTACATGTAGTTGGGCTGTAAAATTTGAGGCAATAGATGACTAGATCATCTAGTGAATGTCTATTGACCTGTGCTTCCATTTCAACCTTTTATGGAACATCAAATGGCCCAGAATTTAGTGTCTTTATGTAGGTAGTCACAGTTGTTCTAATTAACAGGCAATGCTTTCTGTGCTGGCTGATTTTTATTCCAATCTTGAAACAACCTAGAATCACCTGGAAATAAGGAACTTCAATGGAAGAAATCACTTGATAATATGTTTGTAGTCACATTTGTTTGAAATTGTTGTGGTTGATATTGAGAGCCCTTCCCACTGTAGGTGGTGCCATTCCTTGGCATGGTGTGTAAGAAAGCTGTCCAAGAATGAATCACAGATCATGACAGTAAGCAGCATTCTTCCATTGTCCCTGCCTCAGTTTCTGCTTGAATTCCTTCTCTGACTATAATTTATGATTCGATTGTGATGTGGAAGTCTAAGGCGGAGTAAATCATTTTATCTGCAAGTTGTTTTGGTCAATGTTTTGTCACCACAACAAGTAAGCAAGTTAGAGAAGCTGCTATGCTAATGGAATAATTTTCTACCACAATCATTTACATAAAATCCCTCTCTACTCCTGCTAGATTTATAGCCCAGACTGTTGATTTAAGTCTTTGTCTCATTTTGAGTTTGATTTTGCTGCGAGCTGAACAACAGTGGTGCACATCCATAATTTCCCATGCAGATGTGTAAAGTTTTTGAAGACAGAGAGAGTTGTTGAGAAGCCTGAAAATTCTGATTCAATGCAAAATGCATTTTCACTTATCTGTGAGGGCAAGACCAGATACCAACCAGATTGAGCTTCTGGTTAGAAACACTATATCATGCAACCTGGTTTAGGAGCAGGCAACTTCTGGGTTATGAGTTATTTCTAAGACCACTAATTCCACTCCCATGAGCTCTGCCTCCACTATCTCATGCCTCCCGAAGGTCCTTTCTCTACTACCATCAATCTGTAATTAGAGCACAACAAAGAATTTTTGTGAAGAGCATTTAGACAAGAACAGATTTTGATGAATTTATAGTGGGGATAAGAACACATAAGAAAAAAATTATTTCTGGTTTGTCTGTTGATTCCTGGATGTTACTTCTTTTTTTCCACATTTCTTTTCTACAGAATTTTTTTGTAATTGATTTCTATAGGGATTGGCTCATCTCTTTTCTTTTGGTGCATATTGCATAATATTGTACATGTGGTAATACAGGAGATTGTACAATATATTAAATTATGACAGGCTGCTTTAGAGTCATAACTTTTCTTTGATGTTATACCACAACTTTTGTTCACAGATCTACACTTCTCTTATTTTACTGACGTAACAAAAGCATCTTTATACCCTACATGCTTGGTAATATGGAAATGCATTGTTGTGATTCAGGTTTTAAGTTGAAGAATAGTAACAAGACCAATGAAATAAACTAACACTGATTTCAATTTTTCAAATAATTCTACACCAAGCTTCAAGTTATTCATTGTATATATTTTCAGCTAACAAAACACGGCTTTCAGCATTTATTTTTGTGTTTGTTCCTATGTATATGTGCATGCATGTGTGTGTGTGTGTGTGTGTGTGTGTGTGTGTGTGTGTGTGTGCAGGTGTGGCTAAGAGTATAGGGAATATTTCGCTGTCTCTTCTGCTTCTTTGTTCCTTTTTCATCTCCACTCCTCCTCTTTTACTGCCTCTACCCCTTGTCTGCTTCATCCTCCTCCTTCCTTCTTTGGCTTCCTCTTCCCCTTCCTCCTCTTAAGGGTCCTTATCCTTATTCTCTTTATCTCCCTCCCTCCCTCTCCGTGTACAGGGAAGAGTCCTCTGAGCTTGACTGACAGAATGATTTTGTGTAGAACACCTTCACTAAGCAGCCCGGCTTAATAGCTCAGGTATTACCTGAACCTTCCTGTATCGGCTTATCCGCAATGTGTGTGCAAACACTGTTATCCTGGTTCCCTGCATAATGAAAACCAAAAATTAGATTTTGATTAACAGAAAAAGTCTCCTTTTCTGTTTTTTTTTTTGAGTGACTACATTATGAAGAAACAGTAGTATTGATGATAGCTCACTTTTTGCTATTTTTCACTTTAAATGTAGCACTTTTTTACTCTCAGCAATTTCTACTGAAAATGTTTTATACTCTTGTAAAATATCTTTAATATGTGTTGAATTACTTCCATCTTGCTCACTTCAATATTCCCTAGCTGTTCTTCAATGTTGACAGTTTGATTAGAGTGTATCTCAGTTTGCAACTTTCAGAGTTTATTATCTTAGTGTTTATTAGTTTTTTTTTTGTTTGTTTGTTTTTTTGTTTTTTTTTTGTTTTTTTGTTTGGGTTACTTTTCCTGCAGTCACAATTATTTCCTTTAATATTGCATATATTCTAGTACTGTTTCTTTAAATATGCCACTAGCATTTTCTCTTTATAATTTCTTTTGCAAGATATCAATAGTGCATGTATCTTTATCCACCTGACAATGCTGTATGTTTTTATAAACATTCAGTTTTCTTGAATTGTTTTCTTAAGTGATACTAATTTCAAGTGACCTACCTTAAAATTGGCAGAATTCTTTCTCTTATAAAATCATCTGTTGTTCTCTTCTAGTGAATTTTTAAGTTCGACTAGTATAATTTACTGTTTTAGATGTTTCTTTGATTAGCTTAAAATTTTTTTTTCTGTCTTCACTGACATTCTTTTGTTCATGAACTCTCTATCTCTCCTTTATTATTTTTGTTTTTTATTTTTTGTATTGTTTTAGCACATTAAAGTCAACTGTTTCATAAACTTTGGTAATGTTAAAGCTTGGGTAATTTAAGACTTGAATCTGGGAATTTATTTTTTTCTTTGACATGGACATGAACCTATATTTTATTTTACTTCGTGTGATTTGTTGATCTTTGGATTTTTGAAAAATTTCCAGTTCTTCCAGACAGTTTCTGTGCAGAAGATCCTCATTAATAAAGTGACTAAGCACATTCTAGGACTCCCAGCAGTCCTGTGGATAGGGAAGCCCTACTATGCACTTCTTCTATTCACACCTGCTGTTTTTAATTGTCTTTGTGTCACTAAGAAACCCTTTTCTGTTAATTATGAATATTTTGGTATTTCTTTCACTGCCTTTTCACTGTAATTTTCACCCATAAACAATAAAAATATAACAATAAAGACACCAAAGAGATATCTCACAAGGGGCTGGGATATAATCTGCCCTATACTTCTTGTTCCAACTCTCCTTTGAAGATAGGTTTTTGTCTTCTCTCATGAAATGTAGAGGCTAAATATTTTAGTGATTTTCTACTTGGGATCCAAATGTGTTGTGGTTCCCATCACTTGTAATTATTCATCCAATCACTCATTTCTGAGTCAGTCAAGATTGTCAATGGTAATTTGAGAAGTTACCAATCAAGTGAGAATAAGGAAAGGAATTATATATTTCTGGTGTAGGAAAAAAATAGGAATCAGCTGCCATCACATCTTTCTATCCAAGTACCACCAGCACTAAAGTTAGGAAAAGTTGAAAAACTGCTCAACTGGTTTGGGTAAATCATTTTCTCAATTAGGTGTTTATTGGGTGCTGTGCCTTCTTAGTTGGCATCTACAGTATTCTGAAATGATAGTGATTTTTATATTTGTGACTAATTTAGTTATTTTATTCCATGTTTACCCCATTCAAAATGTATTTTCTAATTCCTGGAAGCTAGGAAAATGATAATACATTTAAAACTATCTTTAGAATATCTATAAATCTTGAAAAACAGTGTACAGTGTCATATATAAAACTTTTTTGCATTCTCCATGGATTTGATATTTTTCTACCTAACTAAATTATGCCTTAGTGTTTTATTTTCTGCCACATTTTTTCTATCTTAATTTTGCAAACCTCTGAAAATTAAGAAAATTGTTTAAAATTTATAATTGGTACAGAAACTATATGTGCTCTTAAATTAATTTACTGCTTTGATTATGTCAGTGTAATCTTTATACATTCTAAATTTATTAATTTTACTTACTATGCAAGGCCTATTATGACATTATGCTTTTAAGAAGAAATGAAACCAAGGTAAAGAAATGAGAATGAAAAATTTACCTGGGCCTTGGCTGTCAAGTTGTTGATATGTGTTGTTGTTTTAACTGCTTGAATTGGGGAGTAAAGTATTTTCTGATTTTTCTAACTGTTACTGAGAAACCAAGGCCTGGTTTAATTCATTAAATATTGGACTTCCTCCTAATGAAATCACAATGTCAAAAAAGAGATATATGAGTACAACAAGATGAAAAGAAATATTTGTGGAAGACTTTATGGTCTTAAAAGTCTTAATGCTTTCCAAATTTTGCCTCATTTATTTAACTTTATCACTGATAAAACAAGAGGATAAAGTCTATGAAATCACATATAAAACAGCCACTCTAGTTGGTACATAAGTTTTTCTGAAACCCATGAACATTCACTCCTTTTTATAATTCACCAAGAAAGTAACAAGTTTATCTATTTCCAGCACTGTAAAGCAATGGGTTACGTATACAGTTATAGGGGACTCAAAATATCTGCTTCAACTTCCTAGCCTACATTAATATGGGCAGTAATGTCACATAAGCCACATAAACACCTTCACTTAACCTTTGATCTTCTACAAAATCAGGTACTCCCAACCCAGGACATGGCAAACAATGGACAATAGCAAGAGGATCTCTGCATGTCAAGCTGAGAGTCAGGTGATCCTACCTCTTTCCTTCTAGAAAGAATGTAAGGGGCCCCCTTATAAAAGTGATAGGTATTCCTGTATGGACTCTATTGTTGGGAACTGCTGGGTAAGGATCCACTATACTTTACAGGTCTTCTTATTGCTTCATTAACATGTCTGGACCATGTCAAAATTGAGGATATGTGCTACAAACTAAGTGTTTTCTATTTTAATAAAAACACATAAAACTTTAGGTGAAGCCATTTCACACATTTTTAGTCATTGCTTTTAATCCATTTACCTGAAATTCTAAACTACATATTATTTGAAAAGAAAATATATAGTGAACATGACTTTCATAATTTGTTCTTACAATATACAGGGTACCTCAAGATGCTTTTACAGTGAAGATTTAAAAACATCTAAAAGTGAATTCTTGATATTTTAAACACATCTAAGAATGATTTTATTTTTTATTTTTTCTTCTTTTTCTTTTTTTTTAAAATTAATTTATTTTTGTTACATCTCTATGGTTATCCTATCCCTGTATCCTCCCATTCTCCCCTCCCTCCCATTTTCCCCTTATTCCCCTCCCCTATGACTGTTCCTGAGAGGGATTACTTCCCCCTGTATATGATCATAGGGTATCAAGTCTCCCCAACACACAACAAGAAAATTTGCTCAACCATGTTCATAGCAGCCTTATTCATAATAGCCAGATCATGGACACAGTCTAACTGTCCCTCAGTAGAAGAATGGATAAAGAAACTGTGGTACATATACACCATGGAATACTACTCAGCTATTAAAAACAAGGAATTCCCAAAATTTGTGGATAAATGCATTGAGCCAGAAATGATCATAATGAGTGAGTTAACCCAGAAGCAGAAAGACTCAAATGGTATATACTCACTTATATCTGCATACCAGCCTAAAGGGCATGTCCCACGAAAGCCTTCCCTTACCAGGAAACTGGGACAGAGGGGAGGACATCCTATTGGGACTCTAGATGAGAGAACCATGGGAGAATAGCAATGTAGAAGGATCCAGTGGGTCCTAGAAACCTACAAGAATGATTTTAAAGAGATTGGTTCATATAATCATTTCATATGTTAATTCTTCAATTAAAAATAAATTATTGCTTTTTTGGTTTTGCTTCTAAATTATTTTACATGAATCCTACTTTTCCCAGATTCATAAAGATAAATAACGTGTGCTTTCAAGGAATATATAAACCTGTAATTACTCAGCTCAATATGATAAAGAATATATAATTTAGTATCAATTATGTTAAAATTTAAAATGTTATATAGCATAAGTTGTAAAGTAATAAACTTATAATCAGTTATTTCCTCGTTTTATACAACTTTATGATTTTTTATGAGATTTATTTATTTATTATTATGTATACAGCGCTCTGCCTGCATGTACATCTGCAGTTTCTTCAATGAGGCATGCCAATGCCAAAAAAAAAATATTGATGATACACCTCAAAAATAAATTTATTTTCTTTAAAATACATTTTTTCTCTGTCTTCTTTACTCATATTTCTCTTAGCATCTTATTGAGAAAATAAAATAAGTAATAACTCTTACCTGATGAGTTTATGTTTTTCCTTTAGTCACAGAACCTAACATAGTTATTTTAATAGTGAAGAGTTAAAAACATCTAACAGTGAATTTTGGACATTTTAAATACATCTAAAAATGACAATAAAGAGATTGGTTCATTATAACTGTGCATGTTTAATGTTCATCATGATATTTCCTAAGAATTATTACTAGATTTTATTCAGCATAAGTATGTCTTAGCTGAATTTTTTAAACCAATTAGTACTTAATGGCTATCAAATTCTTAGTGTATTGATTGCACATGGATAATTTAGTGTGTATTGTTTTAAGACATATCTATAATATTTATGTTACATATAAAGTAAGATGATTAGATATATTTTACCATAAGACTAGAAATATTATTAACAATGCTTATGTAATTGCTTGTGACAGGCAAAACAGTGAGGTTCAGGAGAAATATTTTCTCACTGAAACACAAATAAGAGAAAGTTTTTAATGCCTTTTGGCAAATCAATATTAATAACCTGAAATGTATTTCTTTTTAGCTCTTGCATTTGTGTTTTCTTCTTGTTGAGATGGAGAAACTGATTTTAGAAAGCAAAGTTGATTCATGTGTAGGATTGCAAACCTCTTTTGCTGTTCTAATTTCTTATATGTGAAAATAAATAGTGCAGAAAGGAAGAGAGCACAGGAGACTCACAAAATTTGAGGCAAGTAGGATAGGAAATACTAACTGAACACTCTTTGAATCATGTAGCCGTCTTTATTAGATCTTCAATAATTTATTCTAATCACCTAAAAGTGTACTTTTCTCCTTCCAGAGCTATCACTAGAAATACTCAGAGGTTCAAGTGAATACTTGTGTTCCAGACGATTCCCACAAGTGTTTTTTATCAAACTAAATATTTTTGTTTAGTTTGACTGTCCAGGACTCCCTTTGTACACCAGACTAGCCTCAAACTCACAGAGATTCACCTGCCTCTGCCTCCTGAGCGGTGGGATTACAGGCATGTGGGATTACTGGCAAGACTCAACATTTTAAGGAAGAGAAAACTAACAGTAATGAGGATGGGAAGGCTCAACTAAGGTGTGGAATATATTTGTGATTACAGATGACATTATTTGGGTCAATCATCAAAACTAGAATACTAAAAGCACATGTTATGTGACCGTCTAAAGAAATTAAGTTGCTTTATTTTCCACTCCACAAATGTAAATATGTTTTTATAAATATGTAATATACTCCTGAAATAGTAATACAGTATATCTGTAGATAGATATATATTTATAAATAGATGATAGGTGAGAGAGAGGATGGACATATATACAGATATAAAGAAAGATGGCTTGCAACCTGGTTTAAAGATTTCCTCTCACATGGCCTGCCAATGACTTTGTAAATGAACAGGTTTATGGAGTGCATTTTAAACTGTTCACTAGATTTTAAGATACACTTTTGTTATTTCCCTTTATTTAGATTTACTATAATTACATCATTTTTTTACTCCTTTCCCTCACTCCAAACTACCTCATGTACTACACCTAGCTCTCTTTCAAATTGATAACCTCTTGTATTGTTAATATTTGTTACATGCTTATATTCATATGTACATATATATACGTTTAATAAGACCTCTTCAGTCTACATAATGTTAATGGCATCTATGTTGTTAATGACTGACTGTTCGGTATTGTATAACCAATTGGTGAACACTTCTAAGGAGTATATTATTTTTCTCACTTTCAGCATTCATTATTTTCTATATGTTTTTGGTGCATGTGTGTGTGTGTGTTTGTGTTTGTGTGTGTGTGTGTGTGTGTGTGTGTGTGTGTAAGACACATTTTATAGTCTTTTTTGGTAGATAGATAATAGTATGATTTTTTTGGAAAAAATTTCAGACTCCCAAAAATTCTTGAACCCAATTTTTCATTCTTCTATATTTATCTGCCTTATCTCCCTAATTAGAATGACCATTATATTTCATGTATAGATTCACGTGTATCCTACTATTCCCTTCTCTGCTTTTTCTGTCGTGATCTCTTTTTACTTAAATATAGTTGTTTACAGAACTTTTTCTCCTTTTTTTATATCAATTTATTAACTGTCAGGCTAATTAGAGGGAAGTAAACACCTGTAAAATCAGCACCAAGGACTGTAAGTGTGCTGCTTCTGTGAGACATAAATTAAACCAGTTTACAATTGATTCTGAGCATGTTTTATGTCATTGGTTCTCATGCTAATACTAAAGACAAGTATAAACTCCGCACCCTTCCTAGTTTTTTCTTTTCAACACTTTCTATTTTATTTTCAACAGGCCCTTAAAAACATGATAATGCCCAATTTATGTTATTTTGAATCAAACAGAGCTACTAAAATAAACTATTAAAAATACAAGATGTGTACTGTTCAGTTATATTGTTGCTCTATATATTACAGTCATGAACATAGACATTACTGGACCTTCCACCATGTATGTTCTCCCATTCACACTCCAGAAAAGTAGGCTTGCTACCCAGGCTTTCTGGGTAACACTTGCAGAGATGGCTTTCTTCCTGTGCTATTGTTCACTGCTTCATGCTCAAACATTGTTTTATTTTGTTTTTTTCATAATAATGATTCCTACAGTGGTCCATGATAATTCTTTCATATAACTTTATACTAGCTTTCTCCATTGTGTTATAAAATTATAAGCTATCAGCTAATACTCCCAACTACACACATCCATGCTACCTCTCTTGAAGAAGAGACACTACATTTATACCAGCAAGTTCACCTACTCCATCAACCACCACAGGAACATTCCTAATTCTAATTCCTGCTTTGCTGAGCCAAACCTCCCTTTTCAGTTTGTCAGGACCAGTACATGTTTCTATCTCCATCCAACCCCACTGAGAGCACTTGGTCGCTCTGGATAGAAGTAGAACCTTGATTCTCCCATCCTGCTAAACTCCCCTTGTTACTGCACCCATTATTAATATACATTCTTGGCCCCTTCTCTATGCATAACAATAAATTATTACTACCAACTCTGTCCATCTTCAGGAATTGATAATCAACCCTTTCATGACTGGATACTTGATGTACATGGGTGGCTTCTCTAGCTATTCCTGTGACCTGTCTGAGAAGCATAAATTCTGAGGTTACGATATATCCACCCCCTACCTCCTTGTCTTGAAGTGGGTATCCCCAACACACACTACCAACTCCAATACCTACTGCCGGAGAAAAAGTTCTCACCATCTGGCCAGACTCTTTAAGGTTATGAGAAGCTTCTATTATGCAATCGTTTTTTTTCCTGATTCATTTATTTATAATTGAACTTGAGCTACTTCTGATTTGCCAGTTTAATATCCACAATGAATTTATCAAAGACTGAACCACAAGCTTATCACTCACCTGATAGGTACAGCTGGTCACTCAGATGACAAATTAGGGTGGTAGGAAACAGAGCCTCAAACATTCACCCACCAAATAAGATACAAGATTTCTATACTGGCAAATATGTTGAATAACTTAATGACAGAACCTGAAGTTATTTTTGTTCAGCCAGTCATGATGGGAGTTTGAGTTTAGCTTTTGATAAATATGGATACTGGAAAGAAAATTCCCTTCTAAGCAAAAAAAAAAAAAAAAAATCAACATATTGTTTCTACCTTTTTCATGAATGCTAAAAAATTATATATAGTCATTGAATTCCTTGATCCTCACAATGGATGAGTGAGAACTATCAAACAAATTTACCTTCTCTGGTTTTTTAAAAAGCTCCCATCTTATGTTTTTAGTGTTTGTTACACCCCCAGGGAAGTCTGTAACAACTGTAGTTTTCATGGAGTTGGAAATCTAGAACCAAATACCAGTAGACCTCCTACATAAAATTTCCCTAACATCTGTTTCTCTACAACTATTTATAGTACCATACTGTCTCTTACTCAGGATTCTCTATAAAACAGAAGTAATAGAAAGTATTCACAGTATAAGGGAGAGTTATTAGATGTTGGCTTGTGGTCCAGGATTGGCTTTCTTCACAGTGGAAAAGCTGGGAATTAGTACCTGTTCAGTATGAGAAGGATGATTCAGCGGTCCTTATCTGACTCTAAGGCCTGATGAATTCCTAAAGAGCCACTAGACTTCATTTAGGGCAGTTGCTCCATGTCAATTACCCTAATCAAGAAAATCTCTTAAAGTTATACCCAGAGGCTGCTCTCTTAGATGATTAAAAATGCAGTGAAGTGTGGCGCAGAGAATGAGGGAAAACATTTCAAATGGTGTTCACTACAGTGTTACAAACTGTAGAAATGCTATCAACTGTGAAGTTTTATATTCTAATGTGAGACACAGCAAGGTAAATGCCAAAGAAGAAATTACAGCACTCTAAATAAGATCCAGGTTTTAAATGGCAAAAATGCGAGAGTACTAGTAAGCAAATATAGCCTGAGTACAAAGCTTCTTTTCTTTTCTTTTTTTTTTTTTTTTAATTTTCTTAATTTATTCTTGTTACATCTCAATGGTTATCCCATCCCTTGTATCCTCCCATTCTCCCCTCCCTCCCATTTTCCCCTTATTGCCCTCCCCTATGACTGTTCCTCAGAGGGATTACCTCCCCCTGTATAAGCTCATAGGGCATCAAATCTCTTCTTGGTGACCTGCTGTCATTCCTCTGAGTGCCACCAGGTCTCCCCCTCCAGGGGACATGGTCAAATGTGAGGCAGCAGAGTACACGAGAAAGTCATATCCCACTCTCCACTCTAGTGTGGAGACTGTTCTGACCATTGGCTAGATCTAGGTAGGGGTTTAAAGTTTACCGCCTGTATTGTCCTTGGCTGTTGCCTTAGTTTGAGCGGGACCCCTTGGCCGAAATCTGCCTATCATAATGTTCTACTTGTAGGTTTCTAGGACCCACTGGATCCTTCTACTTTGCTATTCTCCCATGCTTCTCTCATCTAGAGTCCCAATAGGATGTCCTCCCCTCTGTCACACTTTTCTGGTAAGTGAAGGCTTTCATGGGACATGCCCCTTGAGCTAGTATGCAGATATAAGTGAGTATATACCATTTGAATCTTTCTGCTTCTGGATTAACTCACTCATTATGATCATTTCTAGCTCAATCCTTTTATCCACAAATTTCGGGAATTCTTAGTACAGCCACTTTGGAAATCTATCTGGTGCTATCTCAGAAAACTGGGAATAGGGCTTCCTCAAGACTCAGCTATTCCACTCTTTGGAATATACCCAGAAGATGCACCAGCACATAACAAGAAAATTTGCTCAACCATGTTCATAGCAGCCTTATTCGTAATAGCCAGATCATGGAAACAGCCTAAATGTCCCTCAGTAGAAGAATGGATAAAGAAACTGTTATCTATATACACTATGGATTACTACTCAGCTATTAAAAACAAAGCTTCTTTTCTTAATCAATTTGGATAGATCTAAATACATTTTGAAAGTAGCTCTGAGGAAGATTTAGTGTTTTTATGTTTTTCTCTCTTCCGTAAATGTTTGAGATATTACACTGGTTTCTTGACAGAAAATAATGAAAGGGAAGAGACAGGGTTTAGAATACGAACATAGGGATAAGATACAGAAGGTGAGCTAAAGATTTTATGCTATGTTACACAGGCAAGAAAAAAATAAAAAACCAACTACAGGGCCTATTACACTTCCTTGAAATAGTTTAGGAATCACATAAACACACCAGTGAAAGTTTATTTGTTTAATTAAAGGAAATGTTCTCTGCTGTTGTTTAATAGAAAATTGGCCACCTCTGCAGCAACTTAAACATTTTATATAAAATTCATTTGAAAATGTATAACTACAGAAAACCTGTGCACCTCGGAACACAGGAGGAGCACAGACCCTCTGGAGAACGGACCATTCTTGATAAAAAGAATCTAAAACATTAAATTAATTTGCTCTTATGATTTGGATTACCAAGCCAAAGTATTTTATGAAAAGTTTCAAGCATGTCTGATTATTACTTAAAGCTACATTGACTATTGGATTAATGGACCTTTCTGTAGAGTTAATATTATGATAAACTCAAATGATATCCATTCAGTAGAATAGCCATGAATTTTTTGAATGTGGAATGCATAAGCAGGTAGAGGGTTCCTGTCATATCAAAATCTTCCCATAGACATTTTTCTCCCTGTGACAAATGCGAAGCTGAAGTGCCAGGTTTGAATACAAACACTGAGATGTCTGCTTAACAAGTTTTCTGTCTCATCATTTTGACAATGGGGCTGAAGAGCTAGGGTTAAAGCACCTGTAACTAGAAATATGAATATCAGGACTATAAGCACCTAAAGAGAGAATTCCAGAAAAAGTTTCCTTGATCACAAGAGCCTGAGAATGTCACTCACTAAGGGTGAATCATCACTTAGAGATTTTGTCTTACATGTAAGACAATTAAGGCAACACTACAGTATTGCTATATTGAGTGGATCTTCCTGTGGGGCCAATAGCTAGATATCCATAAAAATTTAATTACAAATATATTTGTATATTTATCTACATATTTATATACCTATAATATATATTTATTTGTAAATATGAATATCCTTAATCATTATAAAAATTGCACTAAAATTGACTATGAGAATACTGTGACTTTTTATATTTCATTCCCACGTTATCTCTAACATTTTATGTGTTTAATTTTATGTAAGCAATATGAAAATGTAGTTAATGACAATCCTTGGGCTTCTTTCATAAAAATGAGGCTTGCTTTTCCTGTTTCTACCTGAAGGTTCTTCATATTTTGGGGTTCAAATCTGTCCATTTCATTATTTCTTCCAACTTCCCCATTCAAAATAGTTCTCAATAATCAACTCTCCTTATTTCTACCTACCACCTGCTTTATGGTAGAATACAGTTTAATCCTATATCAATTTTCCTAGGTCTAATATGATTTAAAAATACTTTGTCATTGAGTGAAATACATGCCTACCACTGACACTTTAGTAAAATCAGCCTCACTGAGATATTCACAGAAAGTAATGAAATGAATAGCATCTAGTAAAAGGTTTTATTTTACTTTCTATTTATGTACATATCTGTTTGAATGTGTCTGTTTATGTGTGCATATAGGATGGGTGTACCTTCTGAAGCCAGATAAGGTGCTTGGATCCTCTGGAATTTCAACTGGTTTTAGGCTGAGTGCTAGGAAATGAAAGCCATCCTCCTCCTCCTCCTCTTCCTCCTTTCTTATTTTTTAATTTGTTCATGTTATATCACAATTGTAGCCTCCTCCCTCATCTCCTCCTGGTCTCACCCCTTCTCCCCACTCCCTCATCCCTCCTTCTCCTCCCCTAGTCCTCAGAAAGTGGGAGCCCTCCTTCCCTAACATCTGACCACAGCCTATCAAGTCTCATCTGGGCTACATGCATTCTCTTCCTCTGCGGCCTGGCAAGGCTTCCCTGTCAGGGGGAAGCGATCAAAGATTGGGCACCAGAGTCTCTTTAAGAAGGAGCCCTTAGTTCCCAAATTGTAGGATCCACAAGGAGTCTGTACTGCCAGTGGATTACATCTGAGCAGGGGTTCTTGGTCGTCACCAAGAATGGTTCTTGGTTGATGAATTGGTATCTGTAGAACACTCACTTGCTCACTGCTCCATTTTTCTCCTTGTGGAGCTCCTGTCTCCTCCAGGTCCTGTTACCCCCAAATCTTCAATAAGACTCCCTGCACTCCATCCCAAAGTTTGGCTGTTAGTATGAGCATCTGCTTTGATCTCTTACAGGGTGGTATCGTTCAGATTCTCTATGGTAGGCACCCATACTGTTCCTTCTCTTCAATCACTTGTGGTGTCTATATTATTTGACCTTCTGAATGAAAATTAAGCATCCTCCATAGAGACTTCCTAGTTATTTAGCTTCCTTAGGTCTGTGTATTGTAGTACGGTTATATGTATTGTGTGGCTAATATCTGCTTATAAGTGAATATATATACCATGTGTGTCTTTATGGGTTTGGGTTACCTCACTCAGGAAGATCATTTCTAGTTCCACCCATTTCCCAGATAATTTCAAGTTTTCCTTGTTTTTAATAGTTGAGTAGTACTCCATTGTGTGAATGTACCAGTCTTTTTATTCATTCTTTGGCTGAGGCACATCTAGGTTATTTCCAAATTCTGGCCATTATGAATTAAGCTGCTATGAACATAGTTGAGCAAATGTCCTTCTTGTATGGTGGAGGATATTTCATGTATATGCCCAGGAATGGTATTGCTGGGTCTTGAGGTAAAACTATTCCCAATTTTCTGAGAAAACACTAACTTGCTTTCCAAAGTGGTTCTACAAGTTTGCACTCCCACAAGCAATGAAGGATTGTTCCCCTTTCTCCACATCCTTGCCAGAATGTACTGTCACTTGAGTTTTTAATCTTAAGCATGCTGATGTGTGTAAGGTGGAATCTCAGAGTAATTTTGATTTGTATTTCCCTGATGTCTAGTAACATTGAGCATTTCTTCAAGTGTTCCATGGCTTTTCAATATTCCTTTGTTGAGAATTCTCTGTTTAGTGCTGGACCCCATATTTTAAATGTATTATTTCTTCGATAGTGTTTAGTTTCTTCAGTTCTTTATATATTCTGAATATTAGCTCCCTGGCACATCCAGGGTTGGTGAAGAACCTTTTCCAATCTGTAGGCTGTTGTTTTGTTCTGTTGACAGTGTCCATTGCCTTACAAAAGGTTTTCCATTTCATGAGATCTCATTTATTAATTATTGATGTTAGACCCTGAGCTGTTTGTGTTCTGTTCAGGAAGTTTTCTCCTGTGCTAACAGATTTAGTGTGTGGTTTAATGCTAAGGTCCTTAATCCACTTGGACAAGTTTTATGCAAGGTTTTAAATAAGGATCAACTTATTGTTTTTACATGTATACATGTATACATCCAGTTAGACCAGCATCATTTGTTGAAGATGTTATCTTTTTGTCATTCTATAGTTTGGGATTCTTTGTCAAAAATCAAATGTCCATAGATGTATAGGTTTGTTTCTGGGCTTCAATTCAATTCCATTTATCTTTCTGTCTGTTTCTATGCCAATATCATGCAGTTTTTATTACTGTTGCTATATAGTATAGCTTAGGATCAGGGATGAAAATACCTCAAGAAGATCTTTCACTGTATAGGATTGTCTTAGCTATTCATGTTTTTCTTTTTCCCATATGAAGCAAACTATTCCACAAATAGAAACAGAAAGAGAATAACCAATGTAATTCTATGAGGCCACACTCACCTTGACATATAAACTGCACATAAACCCAACAAAGAAAATTTTAGACCAAATTCTCTTATGAACATTGATGCAAAACTACCCAATAAAATACTCTCAAATCATACCCAAGAATACATCAAAATATATCATTCACTATTATCAAGTAGGTTTCAGTCAAGGCATGGAAGGGAGGTTCAATATATGGAAATCCATCAATGTATTCCATAATAAAAACAAACTGAAAGAAAAATAAGCCACATGAACATCTCCGTAGATGCATAAAAAGCATTTGACAAAATCCAACACCCATTCATGTTAAAAGACTTGGAGAATTCAGGAATAAAAGGCACATACCTAAACATAGTGAAAGCAATATATAGCAAGCCTACAGCCACACCAAACTAAATGGAGAAATACTTAAATTAATTCCACTGAAGTCTGAAGTCTGGAACATGACAAGGCTGTCCACTCTCTCCATATTTCTTCATTACAGTACTCGGAGTCCTACCACAGAAATAAGACAACTAAAGGAGATCAAAGGGATACAATTTGGAAATGAAAAAGTCGAAGCATTACTATTCTCGGATGATTTGATAATATTCATAAGTGACCCCCAAAAATTCTACCAAGGAACTATAGCTGATAATCACCTTCAACAAAATACCTGGCTTGTATACAAAAGACAAACACTCATATAGCCAGTGGATAGCTCATCCTCCATGGTTATGGGGAGGGGAAAGGCAGACTCTGACAGGAACTCTGGTTCTGGAGCCACTGATTTGATCACTTCCCTTTCCTGGGGAGGCACATAGATGAAGGGGAAACAGACTCTCTGGATGAGACCTGATATGCTGTGGCTATATGAGGTTGAGGAGGAGTCCCCCTTCTGTCAGAGGCATAATAAGGTGGCAAAGGGAGGGAAGGTGGGACTAGGGTGATACAAGTGGGGAATTAACAATCCAGGTGTAATCTGAATAAGTGATAATAAATTTAAATTATAAAAGAAAACCAAAATAAGTAATTATTAAAAAATAAAAGCAGGACTTTTTGCACCAAGAAAATAAGAAAATGGAAAGATATCCCATGCTCATGGAAGAGTGAGATTAACATAGTAAAAAATGCCATCTTATCAAACGCAATCTACAGATTCAATGCAGTTCCCATCAATATACCAAGACAATTCTTTACACACTTTAAAAACTAACAGTCTTCTGAAAAAACAGCAATTATTCTTTACATCTGAGCCAGCCCTGCAGACTAGGAGATTAGCATCTTCTAGAGCAGTTTAAACATGCATTTGGCATTCTAAGGAGATGTTGTTGCTGCACCTCCAGCAACAGAATATTAATGTCTGTACTGCACTTCCTAGTCATTTATGAAGTACATTTCTACATACAAGTGAAACATTCTCTAGGTCAAGAATGCCAATTGTAGACATGGAATAGCACTGCATTTACCTTTTCTATTGTCCTGAATATCTTTTAATGAAAGAATCACTGGGGTTTATAAACATCTTTCAACTTGAGATTTCCTATCTCTACTTCCTTGCATTCCATAAAATAAGCATGTCAGGGAATTATTTTATGTATACCAAAAGTTGGAAACGTTTCATGATGCCAGGCACAGAGTGTTCTCCATAGATGTCAATAAAAGAGAGATAGAATATTTTCATTCATCTATGATGTATTTAGAGTCATTTTCATATCATTCTGGAGAAAATTATGTATCTTTATGAGAGATAAATTTTTCAAGTATCCAGTCCAAAAGTAAAGTAAAAATTAAATCTCTAATTTCATGTGGCATGTTATACACAAGAAGTAAAGTTCAAGAAATTTATCACCAAAACCTAAGGCAGTTCCATCTTCCCTTCATGGATCCTGCAGCAGTGAAATTCAGGTGGCACATTAGTACAGACACAGGGTCCAGACTACTTTGCAACACATCATTCACCATATGATAATTAGTCAATCCAGTCTAATTTTTGAAAGTAGTTATTTCAAGTAGTGAGAACGTTTTCAAATGTTTACATTTCCAGCCTTTTTTTGTCTTCTTTATCTAAACGTTGGTCAAATTCTACTTCCAGTAATCTCAGCAATATTTTCAAGGGTGTAGAGATATTAGTATATTTTCCTTCACTATTCAGTAAAATCCTAATTGTTTTTTTTTTAACCTTTCTACATTTTCTGCAGTGCTAAACCCACTTGGGTTTAACTTGGTTCTGACATATAATTTCATAGGGAAATTAGGCAGTGGAAATAGTATTCTTAGCTTTTAAAAATTCTCTTTGCATATAATTGCAGCAAATCAGTACAATTTTAAGTTATTTTATACTTAAAGACTTCTATAAAACATTATATTTGAGATATCTTCCAATATCAATAGAAATAATAATGATGTTAATTATGGCAAATAAAAAATGATCTTACCTCACTTTAATACTAGCCTACTCTATCACAAAAATTAAGAGCATCCCTCTTGTTAGGGTGTTTTAAAGGAAGAGCCTACTTATCACCATAAAGTGTGTAGTACAGTGGCCAGTCCTTGATGCCTGGGGGTTTGTTGAGGTTCTATTCTGTGTTTTATATTTTCTTCATTGAAAGGAGAGTGTCATTGTTTCTAATCAATACTGAGGTTGTGTCCAACGTAATTTTCATGAAGTTAATATCTCCCTTGTTATTGAAAAGTCTTCCCAATCTCACAGCATTTCTTGTTGTTTTACTATCAATGAATTTGGCACTTTACTGCTTCTGTTTACTTTTAGGCATTTCTATGCCTAATTCAGTATTTATTAATTCCAAAGCATGCTGAAATTAATGTGCTTATGGGGGTAATATCAGGGTGTGAATTTAATTTATATTTATGGAATTGTTTTCTTCATAAATGGAGTGAGTTCACAATTACTGGAATTGAATCAACTCTGTAATATTTTACCTTCGTTCTGCTACTTTGCCACGTGATATCTTTATTACATTAATACATCACTTGACAGTCACTAATAACTTGGTATTGGAAAACATGTGGATCGGAATTCTGAATTTTTAGAACATATGATCCATTCTGAAAATTTCTGATTTATCAGGAAAAAAAAAAGTTACAAGCCTGAAATTTGTACCTGAGAGTAGCTTATTACTAAAGCAAATACCTAAAACCCTGAAAGCAACTTTTAAGCTATATAATGGACAAGAGAAAGTAGAAGAGTTTTTAAGGATAGACTGCTTTAGAAATCATGTAAGAGTTATCATAAGAATAGTGATAGAACTGGGTGGAGGGGGTGCACACCTTTAATCCCAGAACTCAGGTGGCAGAGAAACATAGATCTATGCATTTGAGACCAGCCAGGTCTACAGAGCTAGTTCCAGGACAGGCAAGGGCATACAAAGAAACCCTGACTCAAAAAACCAATACATCCCACACACAAATTAATAAAATAGAAAAATGGACATCAAAATCAACTCTGATGATACCTTGGATAAAAAAATCAGGTGAAGGTATTGAAGGTGAGCTAAATTATCTTTTTGCAAACATGGTATAAACTGAAACAAAACTTGAGTAAATTATTTCTTTCCTAAAGACTAAATGGAAGATAAAAGTTAAGAGAAATGAACTGATAGGGCTAAACAGAGAATTCTCAACAGAAGAATCTCAAATGACTGAAAATACTTAAAGAAAGGCTCAACCTCTCAACCTCCCCAGTTATCAGGGAAATGCAAATCAAAGCTACTCTGAGAATCCATTTTACAACTATCAAAATGGCTAGGATAAAAAAAACTCAAGTGACTGCACATGCTGGCGAGGATGTAGAGAAAGAGGTGCACTCCTCCATTGCTCATGAGTGAAAACTTGTACAACCATGTTGTAAAGCAATCTAGCGCTTTCTCAGAAAATGGGGAAAAGTGTTAAGACCCAGGTATACCACTCCTGGCCATCTGCATGAAAGATCCTCGACCATACAACAAGGACACATGCTCAACTATGTTCATAGCAGCTTTATTCATAATAGCCAGAGTCTGGAAACAACCTAGATGGCCCTCAAACGAAGAATAGATACAAAAAGTGTGGTGCATTTACACATGGAATATTATTCAGTTACTAAAAACAAGGAAATCTTGAAATTTGCAGGCAAATGGATGGAACTAAAAATGCTCAACCTGAGTGAGGTAACAAAGACCTAGAAAGAAACACACAGTATATACTTACAGATAAGTAGATATTAGCCCAACATAGATATCCTCTGAGAGGCTCCACCCAGCAGGGAATTAGCTCAAATGATAAGACTAACAACCTCTCTCAGGGTGGACTGCTGAGTGTTGTATGGAAGAGTGGGGGGATGGAAGAACGAGGAGGCATCAGGAACCCCACAGGGAGACCATCAAAAGAGGCAGACCTGGTCCCTAGGTGCCTTACACAAACTGAAGCAACAACCAAGGACAACACATGCACACAACATCGACCACCTGTTCCAATATAGAAACAGACCGCTCATTCTTCATGGGGGTTGGGGAGCAGGCACTGCCACTGACATGAACCCTGGTTTCCTGGATTTGATCACTTCCTCTTGGCAAGGAGCCCCTTTGGGCACACAGAGGAAGGGCATGCAGGCTATCAGGATGAGACCTAATAGGCTGTGATCAGCCTGTGTGGAAGGCAGGACCCCTTGTCAGAGGTCTATGGAAGGGGAATAAGACAGGAGAGGCAGGGAGGATGGGAATGGGAAGAAAGAGGGAGGGGATAATAATCCGGCTGTAATATGATTAAATTATAATAAATAGGTAATAAAAAAGAGAAATGAGTCCTAGAAACCTACAAGAAGAACATTATGATAGAAAGATTTGGGCCCAGGGGTCCCACTCAAACTATGGCACCAGCCAAGGACAATATAGACCGTAAACTTCAAACCCCTAACCAGATCTAGCCAATGGACAGGACATTCTCCACAGTTGAGTGGAGAGTAGGGTATGACTCTCACACGTACTCTGGTGCCTCATATTTGACCATGTCCCCTGGATGGGGAGACCTAGTGGCACTCAGAGGAAGGATAGCAGGCTACCAAGAAGAGACTTGATACCCTATGAGCATATACAGAGGGAGGAAGTCCCCCTCAGTCACAGTCATAGGGGAGGGGAGTAAGGGGAAAATGGGAGGGAGGGAGGAATGGGAGAATACAAGGGAGGGGATAACCATTGAGATGTAATATGAATAAATTAATAGTATTAAAAAAAGGAGAAATGAACTGAAATGAACAAGATATCAAAAAAAGAACAATTTTGAGCAAATATTGAAATTAATACATGAATTTTATTAAATACCATAAAATTCAGGTGACAGTAAATAATTTTAAAATGAAACATACACACACACACACACACACACACACACATGCTGAAAAATTTGGAAAATATGCCAATGAGAGATGTATCTGTTACATATGGTACATCAAATTTTTCATCTTTTGAGAATTCTACACACTAAATTCCAGATTAAGAATAATAATTGTCAAGCAATCTCAACAACACTGGATGAGGTTTCTGTGTCTCTCACTTATACACTAAAATTTTTATTGATTGTTTTCCTGTCTTAGCTATTGAGTGAAAAAAGAAAGTACAAGAAAATGAGATGACATTACTGCTCTGACGTATGGTGGAGAAGCAAATGTATTGAAGCTAAATGGAGGATATAGCTAGAGGTAGAAACATCAGGGAGAGTCTAGAGTGGTCAAGACCATAAGCCATGTGAGGAGAGAGGTTAGGAGAAGGGCAGGTGAGAGAGGAGAACCAGGTGCAGCAGCCAGTAGGCGAAGGGTATAAAACAGGGGAGGATACCCAAATATTTGCTTTGTATTGTGAAGAGCAGCCCAGTCCCCTGGGCTGGTGGGATCAGGGTAGAGGGCAGGATATTTAAACTATTTCCTGTAATATGTCGAATCTAGGGGATGCTGGGAGGACCTATCAGCCAGGCACCTTGGCCATTTTTCCAGGGTTTGAAAGTTAAGCCATAGTATGTAAATGAAAGCAGAGTTGGCTTGGACATATGGGAAGCTGACTGACCTAAATCCATTTATTATAAGCTTCATTTCTATTTCTTGTGTTTCTATTCCTGATGTTGAAACTTTAATTCTGAAATTATATATATATATTCATTCTTATCTATTTCTACTAAGAAATATATAGTCAGTTCTGTCAAGTGTGGTTTAATGTAGTCATGAGATTACTTCTTAGAAAAGGATGACTGGGATTGATATATCTTCTTGTGGTTGTTGTTACTTTTGAAATTTAATTAAAGATATTATAGTATCTACATAAATTTTACTATTATATTGGTTGTTCAAGAGTCTTACAGCACCTCATGAATACATTGTTGCATATAAAGGTTTTCTGAGAAATCAAAAGTAAAGAGGCATTAATTTAAAAAAAGAATTTTGTGTGTTTGGAGTGAAAGGTACTACTGTCAGTTTCAATGCTTAGCAGTAAACAGCCCCAGAACTATTAAACAATATTCATTTTTAAGAAACCTTGGTTTACAAAATCTATGGTTCCAGAAACTATCTGAAAAACTGAAACTGCGGATAAAAAGTATGGGTAACCCTACAGGTTAAGAAGAAACACAAGTGCCATCTAGAGAAAAAAGCTTCGGGAATGGTTTACTGGAAAGGGTTGACTAACTATGTCATTAAATTTGAAAGCAAACCATTTGATAGTCTTCATCTCTGTATCTATGGATCTCTAAATTAAATGAAGAAACACACTAATTGTCAAGTCTCAGAATGTTCTGATATATAAAAAATGATGTTCATTTCCCTTGATATTTCCACTGCTGTTTCCCTTATAAAAGAAAAGTGGCTTTGAAATACAGATACCAAATTGGTTCAGATATGGTAATGTTGCATTTCAATATTTTTTATCTTCTGTGTACTCAAAGATACTAAAAATCAAACACGTTTGAGTGCTTTTTTCCCTATTCCCACAATGAGGACTTAAATTGTTTTGTGGTTTCTGGGCAAGGTGGTGTTGTGCTTGCTTTGTGCCATAGCCTTAGGCTGCAAATGCTCAGAGTTCCCAATTTTATCCTTTAAAATTGTTCTGACTGCTCTGAGCCTTGTAGAGCTGCAGTGGTGACACTCATATTCAGGTGAAAATATGTGAACATTCCCAACGAATAGCTGTTCTTTAAGTTAGAACTTAAATACTGACTGGAAAGAAAGGCCGTACTGAACTTTCATATGAGACCTTGCTGGAGTCATAGATATTCTTCATTTAATATTAATTTAACTCCATCATCAACTGGCTAATTTAAGATGTTTATTTGGTCCTTCTATGTCTTTCTTTCTTTCATTCAATCTCTCTTTCTTTCTTTTTTATCTCTGGTGACATTTTCTATATTACTTTGGGTCATGGATGTTACAATAACATCTTTCTAGATTTTTCTATTTCAGAGCATGTAGAATATTATTTTTACATGTACATGTGACAATGAATGTGAAAGTTAAAATTACAATGGTTGCCCTTCAGAATGTGTGTGATAATTATTGCAACAAAGATTAGTAAAGTGTTGTCAAATGTGGACTATTCATTTTCAAATATCTTTAGTAGATGGATTTATGTCAAATATTGTAGCACTAAATGCTTGGATCAAGGTAAAGTTTCTTTATGTGCTCAACTTCAGTCCAAAAATATATTTGAAATCTTGAACAGGTTAGAGTAGAAAATTAAAACTAGTGTGGTTCTTATCAGAAGCAGTAAGTTGCTTTTATTTCCCTGTGGTCAAGAATAATCATGGCAATTAGATGCTGTGGTAATATGATAAAATAGAAAACACTGAAATTCGTGAGGTTCTGGGTTTCTGATTACTTAGTCCGATGCTGTAGTTCATCCATGCATTGGGTATTTTGACTTGTGTTTATCCCTCATCTTGGCTTGGGGAACATAAGCTGCAGCCTTCAAACTGACTAAAGACTAGTATTTTTATCAAAGTATCACTAGGAAAATATATCATAAAGAGAATAATTTGTAAATATTAACCATGAAACTCATACTATCCCTATTCTATGTAAGCCAATATTGTTGTTATATGTAGCTCATGACCAGATAATCCGGTAAAATATGATAAATATAACATTAAATTGCAAAAAGTAAAAATGAATGGTTTGTGTAGAACTTGCTTCCAGTATCTGTTAATACTTTTACAATAGAGATGTCAAAACTGTTTGTCTTAGTTTTCTCAATATCTAAGATCTTTTCCCACTTTATACACAGTTTCAAGTTTTCTTAGCATATATAAGTCACCTAGAAATTCTGCAAGTATTTTCCAAATAGGCTAAGTCATGACCAAGCGTTGTGGGTTACCGCTCCCTTTTCATTAGAAAATCTATGTGTAGACACATACACAGATACATGCCCAGGCATGTGCACACACAGACACATGTTCCCCACACACACATGCACACACACACACACACACACACACACGCACACAACTGACACAAATATAAATCATATGAATATATAGAGTATTTCAGTATAAAATTATGCTTGCAAATTATATGTGATTAATATATTTACATATTTAAACCTGGTTAAAAGCTCTATGTACAGTTTTGAAGAGTACAATAGAAAAGTCTTTATTTTCATATAGAAATGAAGGAAGTCTAAATAGCTCACAAATCTTAAATTTGGAGAAATTACAAATTTAGACATACAACCTGTTATTCTTTCTTTAAAAATTCCATGTATGCATTAATTGTATTCTGATCACATTCATCCCTACTTTGTCTTCCAATTCTCCTTGGAAGACTTGCAAATATGTCATCTCTCCAATTTCATGTCATTTTTTTTGGTTTTGATTCAATAACACAGAGTCCAATCAATGCTATTGGTAAGAGTCTGGTTTTTCAATCATCCATTAGAACATGTTTTAACTATCAGTAAGAACACCTCCAAGGAAAAATGACTTTTCTACCCTCAGTAGTATTGCATTTCCAGTATCTCATATAATTATAATCACTTAGAAGACAACTATTATGAAAGCATATTTAAAGTTCTCCCAAAGAATATTTATATATGTGTGTGTGTGTGCGTGTGTGTGTGTGTGTGTGTGTAACAGGTATATAAATAATTTATGGTTATACTGTGTAATAATGTTAATGTGAAAATGTTATATATATTATATATTGTATATAAAAATTTATGAGTACATGTATAAATATATACATATAGAAGTAAAAAATATACTTTTATGCTCTTAAAATTCATTTATGACCATCTATTTAGATGCTGAAAAAAAGCCTTTCACAAAAATCCAACATCCTTTCATGATTAAACTCTTGGACACACCAAGGATACAATGTACATACCTAAGCATAATAAAGATAATGTAAAGCAAGCCTATAGCCAACATAAAATTAAAGGGAAAGAAACTTAAAGCAATTCCACTAAAATTAAAGACAAGACAGGCTACTCACTCTCTCCATATATATTCAATATAGGACTTGAAGTTTGAGCTAGAGCAATAAGGCAACTAAAGGAGATCATAGGGACATAAATTGGAAAGGAAGAAGTCAAAGTATTGCTACTCACAGAAGACATAATGGCATACATAACTGACCCCAAAAATTCTACTAGGTAAATCCTACAGCTGAAAAAAACCTTCAGCAAAGTGGTGAGATACAAAATCAACTAAGAAAAAAATCAATAGCCCTCCTATAGACAAACAGTAAACAAGCTAAGAAAGAAATTAGGTGGAAAAAACACTCTTCACAAGAGCCATGAGTAGTATAAAATATCTTGGGGCAATTCTAACTAAGCAATTTAAAGACATGTATGACAAGAACTCAAGTCTTTGAAGAAAGAAATTGAAGATGATATCACAATCTACAGATTCAATGCAATTGCTATCAAAATTCCAACACAACTCTTCACAGACTTTGAAAGAACATTAACTTCATATGGAAAAACAGAAACCCCAGGATATCTAAAGCAATCCTGCACAATAAAAGGACAGTTTAGAGATATCATCATCCCTGATTTCGAGTGGCATAAAAACAGAGACGTTCATCAATGGAATCAAAGGGAAGGCCGAGAAGTAATTCCACACACCTATTAACACTTGATTTTTGATAGGGAAACTGAAATTATACAGTCAAAAAGAGAAAGTAACTTCAACAAATAGTGCTGATCTATCTGGAGGCCTGCGTGTAGAAGAATGGAAACAGACCCATATCTATCATTCTATACAAAACTCAAGCCCATCTGGATCAAAGACCACAACATAAATGCAGATAGACTTAATTGTTAAAGAGAAATTGGAAAATGGCCTTGAACACATTGGCACAGGAGAAAATTTCCTTAATTGAAAACCAATTGCACAGGCATGAGGATCAATAGTTTATAAATCGGATCTCATGAAAATGAAAAGCTTCTGGTATAGCAAAGAATGTCATCAGTAAGACAAAACCAGTGTATACAGTATAGGAAAGATCTTTACTAATCCCACATTCAACAAAAGGCTTATATCCAAAATATATAAAGAACTCAGGAAATTAGACTTCAACAGACCAAATAACCCAATTTAATATGGGCTAGAATCACAGAGAATTTTCAACATCCTTAGCCATCAGAAAAAGGGAAAAGAAAAAGATGCTGAGGTTCCATCTTATATCCATCTCAATGGCTAAGATAAAAAACTCAAGTGATAGGACATGATGACAAGGATGTGGAGGAGAGAAAACACCCCTCCTTTGCTGCTGAAAGTGCAAATTGTATAGCCACTTTGGAAACCAATTTGTCTGTTTCTCAGAAAGCTGGGAATTGATCTGCCATAAGACCTAGCTATACCACTCTTGGGCATATACCAATGGATGATCCACCAAATCACAAGGACTCTTACTTAACTTTTCATAGTAGTTTCATTCATAATAGCTATAAACAAGAATCAACCTGGATGTCCCTCAACCAAAGACTGGATAAAGAAAATGTGGTAATTTACACAATGAAATATTACTCAGCTATTAAAAACAATGACATCATGAAATCTGAAGGCAAATTTAAGGGACTGGTAATGATCATATTGAGTGAGGGAATCCAGACCCAGAAACAAAAACATGGTATGTGCTCACTTATAAGTTGATATTAGCCATAAAGTAAGGGATAACCATGCTACAAGGCACAGACCCAAAGAAGCCAAGTAACAAGGAGAGTTTAAGGGATGATACATGAATCTCACTGAGAAAATAAAATAAAAGAGTCATCATGGGGAAGGGGGATATGTGTGGTAGGATTGTGGATGTGAACAGGAGGGATCAGTTCAGGAGAGGAGTGAGTGAAAGAGTACTGGATGAGAAAACTGGAATGGGAGAGTATCTCTGGAACAATCTATAAAGCTGGGTCAATAGAAACTCTCGTACCTATGAGGGTGACTCTAACTAAGATCCCTTATAGTAGGTGATATGGAGTCTGAACTGGTTATCTCCTGTAAATAGTCAAGACTTCTACTGGAGTGACTGGGAAAACAACCCAGTTACAAAACCTTCGACTACAATTTGTTTTCCTTATAATATGTGTATGAATAAAGATGGAGCAGAAATTGTGGAACAGCAAACCTATGCTTAATCCAGCTTCAGACTTATGCCATGAGAAGAAAGAAGAATCCTATCCCTGATACTGTTAATGATAGTCTTCTGTACTTGAAGGCAAGATCCTAGCATAACCGACATCAGGTTGGCTTCACCAAGCACCTGATGGAAACAGATGCAGAGACCCATAGCTACACATTAGGCTTAGCTTGGATAATCCTGTAAAAAGTGTGAAGAAAGATTTTAGGAAACAGACGGATTAAGGAGAGCATAAGAAACCACAGAACCTATGAGCATATACAGGGGGAGGTAATCCCTCTCAGGAACAGTCATAAGGGAGGGGAATAAGGGGAAAATGGGAGGGAGGGAAGAATGGGAGGATACAAGGGATGGGATAACCATTGAGATGTAACAAGAATAAATTAATAAAAAAAAAAAAAAAGAAACCACAGAACCAACTAACGTGGGCCTATAGGTTCTCCCTGTGACTGAACTGCAAAGAAAAGTGCATTCATGGAACTGACTGATCCCCTAACATATGTAGCATTCTTACAGATTTATCTACATCTGGGGATCCTAACAGTGGGAGCAACAGGTATGTCTGACTGTTAACTGCCATTGTAATCATTTTTTTCCAACTGGGTTGCTTGGTCTAGCCTCAAAAGCAAAATATGTGATTAGTCTATTCCAATTCTAATTGATACCAATGGGGCCTCACCTTTTCTGAAGGGAAATGGAGGAGGAATGGATTGAGGTTCTGAAACAGACTGGGAGAAAAGGAGTGAGGTAAAACTGGGGACAAGATATAAAACTAATTAATTAATTTATTAAATACATAAAAATCATGCAAAAATGTCATATATTTTGTCAATATAGTTGTTTATTATATGTATTTCATACATATATACTTATGTTTTATAAATTATAAATTAATATATAATAAATTATAGGACGATTTATGTACATAAATATATCTTATATATAATAGAATTGTTTTAGTTAAGATAATCTGTCTGTTTACACTTATAAGGTTATATATTTAACATTTATTGCTTTAAATTAATGTTTGTCCACACAATCCTTTTTAGAATATTTTTAGTCACTTGAGTGGAAGAGGGAGAGAGGGTTGTACCAGAAAAAGGTGAGGGAGAGGCTACAATCAAGGTGTAAATTAAAAATAAGTAAGTTAAAAGAAATGAATGAGTAACTAACATAGGTTCTAGGACTTTAGAAAAAAACTTATTGATAAGAAAGATATGAAATTAAGGAGGGTACATTTGTTTTCATGAAGATCTACTTTTATATGTACTTGCTAGTTTTATGTCAACTTGATACAAAAAAATAGTCATTTGAGAGGAGAACACCACAATGAAGAAAATGCCTCCATTAAATTGTGCTGTGTGTGAGCCTGTGGAACATCTTCTTAATTGAGGAGGACTACCTTACCCAGTACATTTAGTCTGGGGCACTGGGAACAGCATACATGGGGCTAGAGTGAGATCAGAGACTTCTCCAAACCCTGAAAGTCTCATACTTGAGACCAAAACAATCTCTTGCTGAGACTGGTTGGAGTAGTACCACTCCCTCCCTTTTCATGCCTGCATGCAACCTCCAACTCGCAAAGTAGTCACATAGCCAACAGGTGGATGCAAATAGAACATTCCACCCATAGACAGTACAATACATTCTCCCAAAAATTGCCTCCTCACTTTCCAAGGCTCATACAGTACTTATACAAATAGAATAAGGAGATACAAGCTGTTGCACTAATAAATGGGCTTTTCCACCTAATCCTCTAAGAGGTTTTGTTTCACTGGCTGGTAATACTCGAGGGGCTGTTTTGGAGATGGCCTTCTGAGGACATTCACAGATGCAGACTTCACCCATTACAGATCCTGCTTCATTCTAGGCTTAGTGAGCAAGAGGTCATGACACCCTGAGGGACTGAGTGGAACATGGGACCACTGTACACACACACACACACACACACACACACACACACACACACACACACACTGATATATAATGTCACTGTTTTTTGAGATAAGGGGATGAGCTGAGAGCTGTTCCCAAGCCTCTTAACTCTTTTGGAACTCTTGCTGGCTTGTTCAACTAAATTTTTCTGGCCTAAACTCCTCTCCAAATTGACTAAGCCAAACTGGCTTGCCTTGGCTTCTTATGGCTTCTGAGTGAAGTGCGCTGCCTGCCCTCAAACTAATTCTGTAAATATGTTTTAATCTTCTAGATCCTTCTTATTCTTTGGCTTGTTCTGTCTTCACCTATGTGTAGCTTATTCTCCTTGCAACCTATCTCTGTAAAACTGCCCTAGTAATAAACTCTCCATAAAATTCTCCCCCTCTCTCTTCTTACTGTGTTCAGTAGACTCTCTTTCCTGTCCCATTCTCATGAGAGTTGGGGGTATCCTATCTCTGGTTGTACCTAACCAACCTCTCTTTAGTGATTTCTCATTTTGTCTACTCTTCAATTAGATGTCACTACCCAGTATGACTGCTTTCCTCTATAAAATGACCTTACTTTCATTATATGGGATTAAATATTTATAATAAGGGCATGTCAGTATTTCAGGCAGGCCACACTTGTAATCCAGAGCATTTCTGTATTGCAACCAGATCCATAGACCTAGGAGGTCTTTGGACATGATTCCTTGCAAGAGCAGCCATGTGGCTGGATTAAAATTCCTCTGCAATTAAAAATTCTAGGAAATACCTTATGCTTCTTTTCCTCACTTATCCCTCCTTTCTCCTCTCTCTCCCCAATACAGCATTTTATATAACACAGATAAGCCTTACTTTCACTGTGTAGACAAGAGTAACTTTGGTATTAATTCCTATCTTGCCACATCCATGGCAGAATGGAAAAATACCAGGAATATGACACCATGTTCTGCTTGATAATATGTTTTTGCTTCAAATGAATAGGTAAAAATTATAATTTCAAGAAGATATAAAATAATTGTGATTTGTATCAGTTCTTCTTCAACATTGTGTCATCCATATGCACTCGTTTCTATGTCCTCAGTTTCAACAGTATCACAATTAATATCCTGACATAGAAAATTGAACATTCCATTATATTCCATCATAAAACCTGAATGAAAATTACTCAACAATAACCCAATTGCTACATGAAATAAAAAAGGTTGGAGAAACGGTCATTGAACTAATGGACCATTGAGCAAATTAGTACAAATTGCCCATTTAGTGAACTAACTAGCAGGAACAAACTTGGATCAATGAAACTTGTCCAGACAATCCTATAAACATAATGTCTTAACACTTAAGTGGAAAAGAATTAATAGGATGAATACTATTGCTACAAAATAGACAGCCAATAAAAAAGGATATGGCTGTTATAAACTCACCTTCACTTAAAACAAAGACCTGTGAAGCATAAACCACACCCTGCAAACTAAAGGAACTGCAAAGAGATGGTGACGGATTCGTAAGATCTCAATCACCAACTATGATGTGAAACTGTCAAAGCTCTCCAAAGAGTCTCAAGGCTTAAACAATTAAATGTCTGAAATAGATTTTAGGACACTTCATCTTCCAAAAACTACAAATTTAAACCTCATCTAATCAAACCATGATATAGATCATAAAATACGAAACATTGTATTAAAAATAATGACTACTATATGATATGAATGCAACTGTTTGAAAAGAAATAAAAATAATGCAAATTAATAAAAATTTACATCAAAATATTTGAAATGTTAGTATTTAATGGCAATGAAGCAAATGTTTATACACATTTTACAATGAAATACAAGTGAAACATTAAGAACTTAAATATTTCAATTTTAAACAGATTTAATCAGATATAATAATTGAAATTATCTTTAAAAGTAATTCATTGGATATAAAGAAATCAGAATAAACTTTATGTTATTTTAAGTAATACTAGATATATTGAAATTAATTAAAGCAATAATAATGTCTATAGATAAGTAGTTTCAGGAAACAAACTAACAATTCCTTGTAAGAGAAGGTGAGTAAAATGGCCCCTATTGGTCCAGGATAAGGCTCACGACTATCTTTTCCTTAATACAACTCTTAGGATTCTTCCCCAGGAGGCCTAGCAACCAGTGATTTCATTGTTTACCTGCCACTGGGTTTGCCCCTGTCCAGGACTATATAAAAGGACAAACCAAGTACCTCTCTCTCTTCTTCTCCTTTTTCCACTCTCTTCCCATCTTCCTTACTCTTTTGCTCTCGTACCTGTCTCTAGGTCTCTTCTTCTATCTCTGTCTCTTATTAGAGTGCCTCCTTCCTTCTCTCCCCACCCTCATATAATAAAACTCTCAATATCATATCTGTTGCATGGCATATATTTCATATTTTATATTATATCTCATATCTTACTGGAATTTAAAATTGGTGGCCCCATACATGAAAAAAATCCCACAATATTAACCTCAGGCACATTCTCCACCTCCACCAGCAAACAATATATCTGCTTTCCCCTAAACTCTATTATCAGTCTGTGCTGCTATGCTGCTACAGGTTGAAACTAATTCTGATGGTTCCTGTGTGAACTGTTCTACCCAAGGCTAGGAAAGCTACCTGGGAAAGCCTCACACACTCTACCCGTTTCTGCTTCTAAAACATAGTACCATGGGCTCCTTGAGGGTCTCAATTTAGCTCTTCCTCTGCTTGGGCTGGTTTACCAAGCATTCTGGTACATGTGTGTGCTTGAGAAGTATGGCTGCCACAGCTGGTCTCAGCACGAGAAAGCTGGTTCACACAGATGCAAGGATGCCCTGGCTCAACAGAGTCTGGGTGGGACAGCTAATGGCTGGACTCTGCATAGGAGCAACTGCTGGGCATCCAGCTCTTGTCACTGACTATGAATCCCCAACCTGCCACCCCCAATGGCACAGAGAGATGCTTTCAAGGCCATTTGCTCCATTCTCTGCCTCATGGGTGCTCACGCACTAGACTACTCTTCTGTGATTAACTTTAATTTTAATGTCAAACATAGACTAAGATCATAACATTCTATTGTGTTCACAAAGCATAGTATAGAGCAGATAACTAGATACAAAGATCACTTAACTGAAATATACTAGATCTCAAACTAGTCAGAGATCTGGTGAATATGGCATGTAACATGCATAGATTTATTATAAAAAACAGATTCCCAGATCATACCAGTGTTCCTCAGCATCTCTGAATATTTGGGAAAATGGGCAGATGTAGATTGTGGTGTGCTGACCATTGGACAAAACTGCTCCCAATGTCTCGACTGCTACCCTAGGGCCCAGCATGAACTGTGGACAAACTGGACATCTGGAGAGTTATTGTCCCATGTTGATGAATACATGGTGAGGTCTGTCTCTTCCACAGAAATGGCCTCTAGTCTCTGTGCCTGATATCCAACTGTTTCTGTCAATGGAGTCATGTTGCCACAAGATACAACTGGGACAACTGTATATTTGCTGCATTATGACTGACTAGTCATTTGCTGTCATTTTTATTGATACATAGATTCATTTAGGTTTCAATTTATCCTTCTCAGGTCTCTGATGACATTGGTGGCTAAGCTGATATTAGGTTGCTAGAGAACAGACATGAGCTGCTTAACCCAAAGGAAGCTGTTTTGTCATTTCAAATGGCAACTCTTTGGTTTTTTTAAAGTTAATGATCTGTTTCTTCTTTATTTTTATTGAAATCTTTTTCATATAGTATACATTTTTTTATTTTAATTTTAATCAGCTTATTCAGTCTCTACCAGCCCCGCCTACCTCTTCCCCACATTATTACCCACTCAACATTATGCTATTTTTTGCTTTATAAAAAAAGAAAAAACAAAAAATAAGATATATACATACATACATACACATACACAAAAGAATTAAAAACAAAATCAAACAAATAAACAAACAAAATCTAATGCGTGAAATGTTGTTGGGTTCATTTTGTGTTGACCAGCTGCTCTTGCCCATGTGACCTGCCTGAAATATTGTTGTTATAACCAGTAGTCAAGAGTACACTGGAAAAATGATTTTATGTTTTCCAGGAGAAATAAATTAGGGTAGCTTTTTGTTAAAGGTGTGAGACTGTTTTCACTTTTTCCTCTTAGTGCTGAGACGGCAGATGCCATTAACTTGTACCATTCATGTACATGTATTGTCACAGTGCATCAATCCTGGGGTCTCTGGAAGGCACTGTTTTCTTCATGTCATCCATCATCTCTGGTTCTTATAATTGCAAACTCTTCTTTCTCATGCATCCCTAAGCTTTGATTTCTGATGACAACATATCATTTAAATTTGAGTGTTCCAATGTCTCTCCTTTTCTATACAACATCCAATTGTTGGTCTCTATATTAATTCCCAACTGCTTCAAGAAGCTTTTCTGATATGTATTGAAGAAAAGACTGATGTATGGCTACAGTAATATATGATTAGAAATCATTTTATTCCTATGTTTCTTTAGATGGCTAAAGAAACCTAGTCAGTTCAGAGTTCTTGCCATGTTAGTGTCAGATATGCATCCATCTCATGAAATAGGCATTAAATCCAATCAAGAAATAGTTGTTTTTTTTCACAACATTTATGCCACTATTACACTAGTATAACGTGTAATCAGTTCACTGTTATAGATTGCATGGTTTTTAGCTAGTTGAGATTGATAGTCTTCTCTTCCAATAGTATGCAGAAAAACTTCTCATATCATGAATGCTAGTCAGTTAGGTGGTGAAACATCTAGTTAGTCACAAGCTCAATTTCTTTGTGTATGATTACATATGTAAGTGTTGTTTGCAGCTTTCAGAACTTACCATAAGTTGTGATGAGCATTCAATATCATTGGCAATAGCTTGGTTCCAGGAGGTTCTCAAACAGTTCCTTTGGTATATAATTTAACAAGATGCAAACGGTTTCTGGCACTGGAGGCATTGCTTGGCATGTTATGAATAATTGGGTCATTTTCCTCCCCATTATTTGGTGACTCCATTTAGATCAGTTTTAAAAAGCTCATACAGTTGAAGATTTTCTTTGTCATTTTCAAATGGTTTGATAGTTAGCTCTTCCTCCCCACATTTCCCCCTTTCCTCTTCTCTCTCAACCTATTTTAGTTCCTCCTTTTTTCAATGAATACTTCATTTCATTTCTGTTAAAAATTGAATACCATTCTACTCTTTAAATGTACCACATTTTCATTATTTATTCATGGTAGTCTGAGCTATTCCAGTTTCTGGCTGTTATGAATGTGGATGAGTGTCTTTGTAGTAGGATGTAGAGCCTTTGGGGTATATGCCAAGACTGAAACATCTTGATCCTGAAATATGTCAATTTTAAGCTTTCTAAAAAATGTCACATTGATTTCCATAGGGGGTGCATAATCTTGCATCCCTACCTGAAATGAATAAATGTCCTTCTTTTATTATATTCTTACCAGCATATCCTGTCATTTTGTTTTTAATTGATTTTCGCTATTTGAATGGTATAAAATGAAATCGCGAAATAGTTTTAATTTACATGTTTGATAACTATGGTTATTGACCATATAAGTTATTATTTCCCATACAATTGCATTGCATCATTTGAAAACTTCCTGTTTACTTCTGTCTACCAGTTTAATTGGGTTACTTGTTGATTGATTTTGTTGTTGTTGTTGTTGTTATTTAGGTTTTTGTATTTTCAAGATACTACATCTTTATCAAATGTATCATTTTTAAAGATTTTTTTCATTCAGTAATCTGGTACCTTGATCAAATAATGGTGTTCTCTGTCCGTATAGAAGCTTAACAGTTTCATGAGATTTCATTTTCAATATTAGTGTCTCTACTAATCAGTTTTATGTTCAGAAAGTATTTTCCCATGTCCTTGAGTTAAAGTCTATTTCAATTTTACTTTTTCGATGACATTTAGGTTATCTGGTCTCATGTTACGGTCCTTGATTCATTCCTGGTATTTTTCTGTTATTGTGTGCATTTTCCAGACCTCTTAATTTACAATTATAGGATTACTTATTTATAGTTTCTTCATAGGTATAAACGCTGAACACTTATCTTTTCCTTCTAGTGTCTTCTGTATAACTGTATTGTTAGAAATTGCTTAAATGTGACTTTTCTGTGGAATGTTTTTCTTTCTTCAATAATTTAAAATGATGGTTTTCTGATTATGGCAGTCTGTTCTGGCATCTATGATTCCTCCAAAGTTGTAGAACTTCCTGCTGCAGGGTATTTGATTCCATACTGAACCCAAGATTATGAAGTATAAACACCTTTTTCTAATTATGGCATGGCTCTTTGATCCTAGAGCTTCCTGTTTATAGCAAACAGGTATTTGTGTGGTTCAAGCAAAGCACACACTTTTAATCCAAGAACATTCTGTAAACAGGATTAAATAAAGTTAACCCTATGTCAAGAGGCAGAGCAAGTAACCAGACTGGCAGAAAATTAACAGGAGAAAAAAAATCATAGAGCATGAGAAGTCAGAAGGATGGATAGTAAGATGCACAGGAAGTAGAAAAGAGAGGTTGAAGCACATTGAATTGAAGGGACTTAAGACAGCAATGAGAATTACAAAGAGCTTTTTCCTTCTGGGACATGAGCTGTGTAGGAAGGGCTTTTTCACCTGAATGTTTTCCCTGCCTCTCTGAGCTAGTAAGCTTTCACCCTTGCATCTGACTCCTGATTCTTCATGGGTAAAAAAATGAACATTTTGGATTTTGTTTTAAAACCTACAACTTCCTAAACAACTAAGCTTAATTATAAAACTAAACTATCTGGTCTTCAATCTCATCAGAGTATTGACACAGAATAAAACCAATTATCTGAGTAGACAGGAAGTGCATGTTAACTTCTTCCTTTTACAATTAACCTTAGTTGTTTAGAGACTAAGAAAGAAAGAAATAAAAAAACTTTCTATAATTCAATGAATCTGAAAGCACAACATACCCAAACTTATGGGACACAATGAAAGCAGTGCTAAGAAGCGTATAATTTTGACTGTAGGTATTTGTATATTTGTAGTTTTACATTGGGATCTAGACTTATATATTTATGTTTGAAGTATTTCTTTCTTTCTTTCTTTCTTTCTTTCTTTCTTTCTTTCTTTTTTTTTTTTTTGTTTGTTTTTTTGAGACAGGGTTTCTCTCTGTTTAGCTTTGACTGTCCTGGACTCGCTTTGCAGATCAGGCTGGTCTTGAACTCACAGCGATCCATCTGCCTCTGCTTCCCAAGTGCTGTGGAAGTATTTCTTGAGGTAGATAGGTAGTGCAGTCTTTTTTGGGTAATTGTTCTCTTTTTTGGATTGTCTTTCTTACTCTACATCCTAGGCAACTATAAAGGCTATGGGTCCTTAAAAAAGTGCTTCTGTGATGTGTCAAGTGGCAAAGGAATAGAAGTGGACTAGGAATACATCCTGAGAATGGTAATAAGAAAGAGCTAAAAGTACCCTAACTCTGTAGCAAGAGGTAGAATTCCCTTGATATGAAATTAGTGTGTGAGGAAGGGCTCCTACAGGCAGGCTGCAGCAGCACTTAGAGTAATTCTGCGGAAATTGGAATGAAGATAAGAAAGACAGTAAAATTGCCTACCTGTGTCTAAGCCCACATTGGCCATTGAGAAATCCTGGTAAAAAGTGTTTCTGAGAGTTTGAGGCTGACACTGGAAAAGAAGTAGTTTAGATGGAAAGATTAGAAAGGTTGGCAGAAAGAGCCACTGATGTATAATTTTAGGACATCATAATTGCCTTAAATAGGTAGTAAATCAACTGAGCATATCTCATATTTATCATTGTATATGTTGTATCCTACCCAAAGGAAAAGTCTTAAGATTTTTACTAGTCATTGTACAATGCTGATAATTTTAATGTTTACAAGGCATAGTGTCTTGGTGTCATCTCTTCCACTAAACTCAGGGTTATTCTCATTTTTTAGATAAACAAATTAGAGCAGAAAATTACAAGTAAAAAGTACAAAGAGTAGTTTTAAATTTTGATATATTGTAGAGTAGCAAAGACATCTAATGATAACTTGCAGTTCATGTTATGGACCCTGAAGTGATGTTGACATATAAAAAGAGAGCTAAGGATATGTATACATAAGCAATCATTGTCAAGCAGTGGTCCTGCCCTTCATTGAAGCCACATTGTCTATATATGGTTGTAAATTAATTTACCTAGGAGAGAAGTTTCAGAAATAAGGTTGTACTCTTTTCTGGCCCTAGGATATGTTTCTTCCATTGTGAAGTTTGTAAAAAAAAATGTAAGTTTTGGGGATTAATTTTTATTAGGTTGATAGTTTGTTCTAGCATGTATTGCTATTTTACTTTGTTGGTGGTGGAGGTGGGTTTTTGAGAAAGGGTTTCTTCTCTGTTTAGCCCTGTCTGTCTTGCTTGGAACACACTTTGTAGACAAGTCTGCCCTTGAACTCACAGCGATCTCCTGCCTCTGCCTCAGAGTCCTGGAATTAAAGGCACTTTCCACTATGCCTACCTTACTTTGCTTCTGTATGAGCATCACTGTGATATTAAAAAGAAAGAATACTAGAAATACTAGAAATACTAGAAATGATGATCTTAGTTCCTAAACTTCCCAATAATATCCTAGCAAGTAAGAAGCAAGCATTTATCAGAAAGATTATCTCCCAATTTCAAATTGTCTTTTCTCAGAGTTTAAGGAAATTATTAAGTCAAATTGACAAATATTAAGTCAATTAATATAAGAAATAATGTAAGTAGATGTTTTAGTGGATGTAAACATGTTTTAGCTCTGGTCCCAAGTGTAGGAGTTGAAACTGACTTGTGTAAGAGTATGCAGTGTATTTCCGCTGAAACAGAGTTGAGAAAGAACAGGTGATGTTTGTCCACTGGAAGAGGAACCACCTCTTTTGGGGGCACGGTCTTTGCCAACTAATAAACATCCTAGTAAGGACTCTGAGAGGAGATATATATATGTGAACCCAAAATAAGAGGCAGGGCTTTTAGGACTTGACTGTTCATCACTCCAATTCAGGATACTCCTAGAGAGAACCACTCCAGTGAATGCTTCTAGGCTCCAGGCTCTGTCAGCTGCTCTGGGTTCCAGCGGCTGCAGTCACAGTCACTTTCGCTGAATTGCTGGTTTGCTGTTTAACTGGTCTGTTGAAATCCTGCTAACTTCAGTAGTGGAATCCCTCCAAGGAACTGAGTCTAAAATAGGTCTATTTTCTTTGGTTTCCATTAACCACTTTTTATCTTATCTAAGGTAGGTAGATTGGAAGGGAGGAATAAGTATTAAAGAGCCCCAAATGAAGTAGGTTTGAAAAAAATTCAAAGCCTACAAGACTTAAAGATTAAAAGCGCATGATTATCTGAATAGACTCAAAATAAGCAGAAAGTCAGACATATATTATAATAGAAAATATACTCATGGAATCTTAACAATATGTTTTCCTATATAAGATTCATATAAGGGTAAACATCAGTTAGCATGTATGCTGGCTAGTTTTATGTCAACTGGACACAAGCATTGTGAAGAAAATACCATAATAATAGTGGGTTATAAGCAGGCATGTATGTCATATTATTAATTAGTGATTGCTGGAGGAGTGCCTCAGAACATTGTGGGTGGAATCACACCTGAGCAAGTGGTCCTGGCTTCTATAAGAAAGCAGGCAGAGTGAGCCATGGGAATCGGCATCCCTCCTTGGTCAGTGGAACAGCTGCATCCAGGTTCCTGCTCTGTTTAAGCCCATGTCCTGACTTCCTTCAATGACGAACAGTGATGGTAACTGTCAGCAAATTAAATCCCCCAAGTTGATTTGGTCATAATGTTTCATCCTAACAATAGTAACACTAACTTAGACAAATATTCAAACATCACTGGAGGAAAATTCATAAGGCTTTACACCTAAATGAAAAATGATGGGCAATCAGTGGCAAACAAACCACACACACACACACACACACAAACACAAACAAACAGTAGTAGTAAAATCAGGCTGAGCCTAGTTTCACTCTTAGTTGACTCCAATAAGTTTTGTTTTGTTTTCCCCTGCCTGCTGTAAAACATGCAAGGAATCACCTGCAAACTTCAAATATATATATAAAAGTAGAGGATAGATGATAAAGACCTCTGATTTATCAGATGTATTTAGTTTTTCAGCATTTTTGTTAGGGATTTGTAAGCCACCTGTAGAGTATAACAAAATATCTCAATGATCTTCATAACCTGGATTAGAATAAAATTAAGTGTTCAAATAGTGAATGATAGAATGTCTGAACCAGATCCACACACATGGTCCACCAGCACTTGTGAGCAAATATTCATGGAAAGAACTCATGCCTTTGACTGAATTTTCTGAAATGCTCATTAACTATTATAATGTAAACGTTGTAGGGAAATTGGAATATTGCATGTCCATTGCCTAATTACAATGTATTATGCATACCATCTTTAGTAGCCAAAGTAACCATTCCTTGTCCACCTCTGATTATGATCTATCATCCTGTGACTAACAGATACATTCTGTCAGACTGTATTAACAAAACTCTGTTCCACAGACCAAGAAGCTGAGACAGCACTGAAGGCCTATGGCAGAAACTCACTTCTGTAGTGCTTTAGCCTGCCAACTGAATGTTTCTATCAATGTGTTGAAAAGTACTTGGGGCCACCTGATTTTGTGTTCTTGGCCTGTAGTTATTTGCACTTATTTTCAGAATAAATTATCTCTCATATCCCTTAAGGTAAATGTTGTGTTTTTGTGTCTATACCATGTGTCATAGAGCAACATTTCCAATTCCAAAGTTTTATGCTTTTAAGTGTTATGTTATATAACTCCATTTCTCTGTATTTTACATGCTTAAATAGTTTGGCATGCACACACTTTTATGTTGTAATAGCTTTCCTTTTTGAAGTCGGCCTATATTTTTTGCTTCATATAGAATTAATAGTTTGAACAGGCTAATGGAATAACACAAGCATAAGGCATACTTCAGATGCGAAGATTGTCATTGGAGAATTAATGTGACACCCTTAACACAAGTATGCTCACTAGGTGATCAAGTGAAGAAACTGAGGATTTTGCTTAGTTGATAATGTTTATGTTCTTGTTGATTTTGTAATTTATCTTCGCCCTGCAGGTCTCTAGGGGGCATTAATTTAGATGCCTCATTTCAGCTCTAGCCATAGTGCCTTCCTGCAATCATTCAAGCTGAAGGAAAAGATGGTGTCCTAGCTATTATTAACTTGATATTATGACAAATAAATAGACATATAAATGGCTCTATAGAGTATTTAAATAATAAATGAGAAGAATTCTTGATGAATACACTGTCTTTTAATGTTACATGAGTCTCCTTCCTCAGAGGACAGAATAAATGCTTGTTAGACAACCATGTTAAATTGTACAACTTATCAAAAGAAATAAAATTATTGTTAAATATTTTTAAAGACAGAGTTCGTATGTGAATTATTATTGCTGAGTACATGCATAACAAATTTTAAGTTAAAACACAAAATAATGCACACACACATACAGACACTGGCACATTAGGCACTTTAATAAATATTCTTTACTTGTAAAACATTTCATGATAGTACACATATAAATAATAGTGATTTCTAGATTATTTATCTTATGTAGGAACACCCTTTTACTCATGGAGGAGTACAGGGTCTTAAATGAAATGTAATCAATATATTTATCTAGTACATCAGTCATTAATCTCTCAAATGATAATTTCGTGAGATTTTTATCTCTTAGGCTATCTTTTCTCTCTCCTTAAATATAAAAAAGTTAACAAATCAATGACAAATGCCAAAACAAAAGTCTTGAATCAATTCTATAAGAAATGAAATATTAGCTTCATATTCTATTTTGCTTTAGTTGAAAAACATTTATTTCCTAGAAGATTTAACAAAGCTAACAGCTATTTTTCATTGGGTTTATACAGCTCACACGATTTGGATATTAAATTCTAGTGGGTCTTTTTTTCAATATTACAACAAAGTTAAATCTTATGGACAGCATCAATTTCTTTAGAGAGATATCAAGCAATGGATGTAAGGCAGGGCCTCATGTCAGGTGTGTGTGGACTAGTGTTCACCTCCCTTCTTATGCATTCATGTGATTGCTAACAATAGATTTTGATATTAAACTTATTTTTTCAGTCAAAATTCAGGAAAAGTATAATGTATTAAATCTCTGATGATTATTAATAATAAATATGTCACTGGATACAAGATAGATGTAAAATAATATAGGGATATCAATATATTAATATAGTTTTCATTAAAATAATTCTATTCAGAAGAAGAAATATGAGTCAGTGGTCAGAGCATTTTCTTTGAATACATGAAGTGGATTTGGCTCATAACACGTGGATGATGATTCATACTTTCGATGTCTGCACAAGTTGGCAAGTCAGGAGGAACAAAAGTTCATGGTTATCTTCAGCAATATATTGATTTTACAGCCAGTTTGGCCTAGTGAGGACCCATTTCAAAAACAGTAATCATAATTATAATAATCTTTTGACTCTAGTGAATAATGTCACTCATTGGCATTAATCAAGCATTTATCATCAAGCATAATCAAGATCTAACTTGTAAAACTCTGGTCTGAAGATGTAGTGGCTGGTTAACCAGAAGTATGGGTTTTTATTACCACCTTTAACTATTAAGATGACAATTTCCCTGGAAATGCTAGCTATATTTTCAGAATAAGTTGTTCAAAATTTGTTAGGGATTGTGTAGATATGATGATATTCATTTTTGGTGTAATGTAGTATTGTAGGTTAAAATAAATATATTTGGAAAATTCAAATGAGTATAATTTCAGGATTGAATGGCTTCTATAAATTTCACATTGTAGATGGAAAGTTACACCAGTCACACTTTTCAACTTGATACTATTGAATTCCCCCATTACTTCACTATCAACAAACAAACATAGGAAAGTGGGATAGTTCATATTCCTTATACAAAAGCATCTTTCTTCATGTTTATCAACTTGACAGAGCAACCTTAGCTTAGGAAAACTCAGTTGAGAAATTTCTTCCATCATATTGGACTGTGAGAATGTCTGCTGGTAATTTCTTGGTTAATAATTGTTGTGGGAGGGTTCAGTCCACTGTGGTGGCACCACCAAAGAGCAGTGGATCTGGGCCATTCGATAAAGGTGGTTTTTGTGTGCCTGAGAGCAATATAGTAAGCAACATTTCTCCATGGTTTCTGCTTTAGTTCTTGCCTCCAGGATTTTGCCTTTTGTTCCTGCCTCAACTTGCTTTGTTGATAGCCTTGAAATGTAGCATGAAATGAATCCTTTCCTCTCCAAGCAAGTTGTTTTTGATCAGTGCTTTATCAAAGCGATGAAAAGAAAACTAAAATTTAAAAAAAAAATTGTACCAGCAGGTGAAACTTGCTGTAATGGACCTGATTATTTGAAGTTTATGAATTATAATGTTGAGGAAAGTTCAGGATTTGAGAGCTTTGGACTTGAGAAGCCCCTAAATCCTAAGAATTTAATGGACTTATGTGGGAATCTGGAGGAAAATACTGAAAGCAAGCCTATAAGCAGTGTTCCTCTGTGAATTCTGCTTTAGTTCCTTTCCTAAAGTACTTACTTGAGCTCTTTCTTTGGTTTCCTTAGACGAAGGACTTTAACCAGTGAGCTGTAATAAACCCATGCCTCTCCCAAAATAGTCTTGGTCAGTATTTTAGCACAGCAACAAAAAGCTACCTAAAACATCTATGCAGGAGAAATATCAAGGGTTTTGATGCACCTGAAAATTTTATATTCTATTTTAAATTCTAGGTACATGGGTTTTAATTAACAAATTATTATTGTTTGTCATAAATCCTTAAAACATTGAGTCTTATCATTAGCATAGATTGAAATGCAACAGTATGTGTCTTTAAAACATGTTGGTAAGGTAGTAAATTAATATAATTAAACCTATTTTTATGAGACCTTTTAGCATGTGAAATTACTTTCATGTCAATCCTAATGATCTGTGTTCAGTGCCTGAAACACACATAAACTTGGAGAGAAAGAGCCAAGTCAAGAAATCTATTCTTTGTGTACTTTGTACATATCTCCCCAACACAATGGAAATATACAATAATAATAATTAAATTAAAAATACTGATTAGTGTGGGAGTTTTAACCTGTTTCATTTTTTAAAATTTTTTACATATGCATTTATATTATTCCACATATATACAATAAACTACCTATAGCAAGACTAAACATGACAAAATCAGGAATTATATAAATGTAAATTCTTAGTGTTTTGGCTATTTGTATTTGACAGCCTTGAAGAAAACATCTTTCCTATCTTGGTGTATCTAAAAATTCTGAATGTAAATCAATCTCCATCACCTCTTGTCATTATCAACTTAAAACACCTATCTAGATCTGAAAACATCTTAATCTGGACCAGTTCATGTCTTATTTAGGCAATCTAGTGTTTCCCTGTTCCAGGAGGTCACACATTGAACTTGAACTTTTTGTGGACACCAAAACAGCATAGCAAACTACATCCCAGAATTCCTGGACTCAAATGATCTTTCTGTCACAGCCTCCCCAGTACCTGGGAATGCAGGTGTGCACCACTGTACTGCACAAAGGACTCTTTCCCCCTACTGGGTTTCCAGTCTTGATGTGATGCTTTGTGCCTAGTCTAATTGTAACACATTATACCATGTTTGGTTGATATTCCTGGGATGCAGAGGAAGAGTGGAACAGGAGAACGGGGAGATGAGAGGAGGACTGGGAGGAGTAGAGGGAGGGAAGTCTGTGGTCAGGATGTAATCTATGAGAGAAGAATAAATTGAAAAGTAAGTAAATTAGTAGTACCTCGGTAATTTTTTGGATTAGCACACTCATTCTTCATTTTAGAAATTGATCCTAATTAAGGAAACCTGTGAGGCCAGGGAGACATGTGACCAGAGGAGCTGATCTGGATTAGAAGTGAGGCCAAGGCCTGTCCAACCAACTCTAAAACATGTCATCTTGAGACCTTTGGGAGTATGACTGCTCCTTCCCTGCCCTAGGCCTGAGGATTGGGGGCATGTGGCCTTCCAGCCTCAATTTTCCCACCCTTGAAGTGGCCATGTACCTTAGTGGCCAGGTTACAGGTTCTCTCCTTAAAAGGTTGTTTCCAGAAAATATGTAAAAACTCCCCTCTATGCAAATGAGGCATTCCTAGCACCTTGTCCCTGGCCAAGGATGTGCACTCACACTGAAACCCTCTACTCACTCCCCAAAGGTCTTTGCCCTCTCTGCCTCAATTAAAGGAGCTGTCTCACTGAAGCTTCTCCAGAAACACACAAACACTCTGCATTGTACCCATACACCCAGGCTAAGCTTCATTTCCCCCCAGTCCAGCTTGGTGAGCCTGGATCCTCTAAGGGGAGACACAGAAATAGGGTAGCCAGAACCCAATCAATTTAGTCCTTTAAAAGTCATATTTTTTTTCCTTTTGAAGTCTGGTACAGTTCATGTTAGTCCGTGGTTGTTGCTCTAAATATATATATGAAAATTATACAGAATATTTAATTTTGTTGGTATTCTCAGTTTAGATATTGTCCTGGTTCTCAGAAGACCAGCTTGACTTGTAAATAGTGTTGACAATTTTAAAGACTGTGGGGACTTGCGAAGTTGAACTGGAGACATTGACACCATGGCTGTCATAAGCCTCAGGTGACGACATGTGAGTGAATAAATCAATAATTAACTAAACCTAGAATCACTAGAGAGGGAATCCTACGTGCATGGCTGCAAAAAGGCTACTTATATTAATGGAAATTAGAGCATCCCACCCAAAGTATGTGTGGTACCATTTGTTTGAGAGCTTTTGCTATTGTCTTGTTGAATCTTGTTTTGCTGTGTTTGATTGTTTATTAGCCTACTCTTTTCTGATAGGAAATGGAAGGAAAGCATATCTGGGTGAGAGGGGAGGGGAGGTAGTTGAGCCATGAGGAGTAGAGGGATGAGAAACTGTGGTTGAGATGTATTATGTGAGAAAATAATCTATTTTCGACAGGAAAAAAAGAAAGTTGGAGGGGGCGGTTAGCTGGATAGCTAACATTCATGACTCTTTGCTTTCTACTGCTAATGCAATGTGGCCAGCAGTCTCTAACCACTAGATGTGTCTTCTCTGTTGTTATGTACTACTGTGTCCCTTTGACTTGTAAACCAAATTAATCTCTATTTCCTATGTATTGTTTCTTATCACATATTTTGCCACATTACTGAGGCAAGTAACTAACACATTGCTCTTCATTTATCTAATGGAACAATTAGTATTTTTTTCTTTTTTGAGATTTATTCTTAGTTTTGTTTATGTGTATGTGTTCTGTGTCTGCTATCATGAATGTGGAATGTGCATGGGAGCCTGCATCAGGCAGAAAATAAGGTTAAATCCCTTGAGCTGAGCTAGAGTTAAAAGCAGTTTTTAACACCTGATGTGGGTTCAAGGAAACAAACTCAGATCCTCTGCAAGGGCAGCAAGTATTCTTAAGCAGTTGAGCTATCCAACTTTTATCTAAGTGGTTTTGTTGTTTATTTTTGGTATTCTGAGACAATGTGTCCCTGAGTAGCCTTGGGTATTCTTGACTTGCTTTGGAGCCCTGGGTGTCCTCAAATTAAAAAAGATCTGCCTTACTCTGCCTCCCAGAGTGCTGGGATTACAGGAATATGCTGCCACACCTAGCGTCTAAGTGTTTTATAATTAAAAAGTTAGCATTTTTCAAACTACCATTGTTTTGGGAGGAAAAACAGTTTTAAAATGAATGAGACCTAAATCCCTTTAAAAATTATTACATTTTCAATTTATTATAATTTATTCAGATTGCATCAGAATTTTATTATCTCACTTGTATATCCCAGGTCCCATTCCCATCCTCCCTCCCTCTTCTACCTGTTTTCCCTCCCCTAGACCTCTGACAGAAGGGAATCCCTGAAGGAGAGAAACCTGCTCTTTAGGATCCCAAGTATGGGATCAGAATGGTCTCTTGAGAGAACAGGTGATGTTAATTCACTAGAAGAGCAACCACCTCATGCAGGAGCTGAATTGCTGTCAGCTGAAAAGATCCCATGAACAGACTCTGGGAGGAGATATATAAATGAGCCCAGAACTCATGGCGGGCCAATTGCAGACTTGGGATAGATTTGGCTGTTCATGGCTGCCCTTCAAGACACTCCTAGAGAAAACAGCTGGAAGGAAGGCTTCAGAGCTCAGGCTCCTGCCGAGGCCCTGGAGTCTAGTTACCCCAGGTTCAAGTGGGAGAAATCCTGCAGCTCCTGACCAGAGAATCGTTCCTTGGAACTAATATCCTTAAGGTTTTGTTATTGTGTCCATTAATCCTCATTTCCTACTGTTTTGGTTAATCGGGTTATAATTGACATAGGCTCGGTCACTAAATTGTTAATAAAATATTTTGGTTAGGAAAATTGAGTCTACAGATCCCCTCCCCCACCATATGGTCACAGCCAATCAGGGCTCATCTGGATAGCCAACACTCCCCTCTCTCTGTATGCTGTCCTGGCCTCCTCACCAAGGGGACATGTTAATATTTAAATGCTTGTTACTAAGTAGTAGTTTTATTGCAGTTATGTAATTCTGTGAACTTTAGGAAAGAGAGTCAAATTTAATGGGAAGACTAAAGTTGATGTGCTCAAGAAAATATCACAAAATATGTTATCTACAAATTCTATCCAAGGAAGTTTCAAGATGATCTTAACATAATACAAAATGATGAGAAGTAGTAACTTTCTAGAAGTAAAGCTATTTAATTCACTTATACAGGTGATTTCTTATTGAACCAGGTAAGTTTACACATACATTTTTAAATTAATTATTTATTTATTTTTGGTTTTTCGAGACAAGGTCTCTCTGTGTTAGGCTTGGATGTCCTGCACTCACTTTGTAGACCAGGCTGGCCTCGAACTAACAGCAATCCGCCTACCTCTGCCTCCTGAGTGCTGGGATTAAAGGTGCGCACCACCACACCCAGCCTTACACATACTTATAAGAACATCCTTACATGCATAGTAAGTTTTATGCTTGCTTAGCCTACATGATATTCTCTCAAATAAAAAGAAAGAAAAGAAAAAAGTAAAGAAGAAAGTTTTGTCATTTTACTTCCTGCTCACTCCTAATTGTCATCCTCTGTGTTTGATTATAGAATGGGCAAAATCTGCTTTTGTGATATCCATCACTTTTTATAGCACAAAGTGGCCATTCAGAGGTTTGACCTCCAACTAATCAAAAATTTCTATTGGCTTCTTCTCAAAACTTCTCAAAACTATACTCAAGTGACCTTAGATTTTCTTTTCTAACCCAAATTGAAGTTCAAAATGCCTGAGGCTAAAATAATATGTTTTTGCCTGTAGCAACCCCCTGTCACTTGCCCCAATTTGAACCATCCTTACTTTCCCCATCGCCCAACACTTCCATAGAATCTCTCACATCATGCTTGACTTTTTAAAGTTGAATGAAAACTCTATGTTAAAGTCATACTTGAAATTTTTAGTTTTGCATTTTCTTCATGTCATGTTCTTTATTATATAGAGAAACTAATACTTAAATTTGCAATGTGATTTCCTTTTCCTCTCTAAATCCTCATTACTATTCTCTGTAATGAAGAATTCTTTAATGCCATTAAGATTGATGTCTTGTGGTTTGTTCATCATTTTCTGTAGAAGTAGAAATCTGTGTAACTCAGTGACCTTCAACTTTAGATCAGCCATAGTTCCGTTGAAGAGAGTGGTTATATAATTCTTACAGTTAAGAGCTCTTAGTGCTGCTGTTGCCATCTGACTTAGACATTAAATCTTTCATTTTATAAGTTACCTATAAATTAATACCAATAATAAAATAGTAACATATGACTCAATGATAATTACAACATCTCATTGACTTTAAAATAATAAAAATAACAGTATTAACTAATTTATCTGGAATAGTCTCCGAGAATTATTAGTAAAAGTCTAGAAGTAATGATTGTGATATTTTATAGCACAATTCTACATTGAAAGATTGGTTCTTCAAAACAATAAAATGATTAAAAGTTATTTTTCTATATGACAGAAAAAATGTTAAAATTTATTAAAAATAGTGAATATATATTGTTTTCTTCTAATACACTGTTAGAGGTTCAGGTTACCATCCTTGAATAATCCATCAAATAATATTACTGTGTTTCAAGGCACACTATTGGAAAATTTGAAATATATTTGTCACATTTCCTTTTCAGAAAGACTGATTTATGGGTCACTGTTCCTCACCCAAAATAATTACAAGAAATACCAATGCAATCAATTTGTAATTATGTTTGTGAATTATACAATTGATTAATTACCAAACTAATTAATTATTTTTTGGTTAATCAAAATTAGTTTGCTCCATAGTAGCATCATGGTTCTAGCTACCACTTGGTGATTGGCTTATTAAAGGAATATTTTAATCATTTTTAATTGCCTAAGGAATTATGTCAAAATTCCCCTAGGACTAAAGAATGAACCTTATGATCTAAGTATTTGAATATCTAGTATGTTCAAGCACTGAACTATATAAAATATTGCTGGATCTCTTATTTCTTCAGCAATAGGGGCCAATTCTCAAGCATGAGCTACAGCCCTGAGGTAGGGGACTCAAGCTGGTCTAATATGAAAGCTTCTTTACAGCAACCCAACTTTCATCCATCCAAAAAATCGAGCAAAAGACAAAACAAAACAAAAACTGTGAAAACTGACAAAGGAAGGAAGCAATTAAAGGTCTTATACCACCAAGCCACAACATCTGTAAACTTACAATTACCATCACCTCAAGATATACATAGATGAACAGGAGATACTCATATATCCCTGGCAACCACCAGATGTTTAATCAGACTAAATAACCACTCAACAGTAGGAAAATCATCTCTGGTAAAAATCTCTGGTGGCATTACTGGCCTAGTGAGGTCATAGACCATTTTGCTCCACAAGCACAATTCCATACTACATTCCAAATTTTATCTTTATATCACAAATAAGTGTAGCTACCATGCTTCATCCAAAAAGCCTCTCTTTACAGCGTATGAAAACTATCACAAAAGATATAACCATACACAATTCAGAAGATGGGGCTAAAAGATTTTAAGAGCCATAATATTAAGTAGCCTGCTGTTAAACAGTCATTATTGAAAATGTCTGGATGAATGAACCAGCAGCTATATTACTAACAATGGACATGTTAATGAGAGTGGAGAGAAATTCCTCTGTGGTACTACCTGTAATCAAAGAACTAAGGCAACTTTACTGCTGGGAGGATAATTAGAAGCTCTCAGCAATAAGCTCCTTCATTGGTTGTCCAATAAAGAATGGTCAACCTTGAAACCAAATACACATAAACAACTCAGCAGGATACATGTATGTGTATTGTGTGTATGCTCAGCATACACATACCACGTATATGTTTATGAATATAACAAATATAATCAAAGAAAAGAGGCTAATAATTTGAGAGTGTAGAGGGCATGGGAGGTATTTGAGGGATAGTAACTGGGAAGGGATGGATGGAGGAAAAGAATTGCAGAAAGTTAGGAAATTCAATTTAAATTAAAATAATTCCAAAAATAGCATATGTTTCTAAATAGAAAGAAATAAATCAGGCTCAATAGGTCACAGAGAGCAAGCTTGTACGTACTCTGCTTCAGCTCTGCCTCCAGGTCCTGGCATAGAGTTCCTGCCGTAAGTTTTTTTAATGATGACTGTGACCCGGGATGTGTGAGAGGAAATAAATCATTCCTTTCTTCAAGAAGTAAAAGAAAAAAGAAAGCAAGGAAAGAAATAAGTATCCCTTTCTGATTAGTGTAAGCACTGATGAAGGAAATGTAAATTCATCTGAAGTAAAGATGAATTTTGTCTTTAAATTTGACATAAACTTTAAAAATGTAGAATATTTTATAGAAACACTTAAGAAATGGAGGATTTATTTCCTACAACTATGAGATATTTTTTCTATAGACCAAAAATAGAAAAAGGGAGTCATACCAATGTAGTTATTTAACTTATGGTTATTAAGAATGAATAACAATCAAGTATCTCTAATCACCCTAATGTACCAGTCCAGCAAGTTTGAATTTTCATAATCACCAACAACTCTGGTACTTATTATATACTAATGACATAAATTAAGTTCAGTGTCATCACAAAGATTATATTCTAATAGTAGGAAAGATAGACATTTGCAAGAATCAGTAACTGATTCCTGCATTTGGCTCATGCCTTGCCACCTCATGAGTCAGATTTTATATGACTTTTATTTATTGTTTAAAAAATGTTTTCCTCAATTCAAGTAGTATAATATTTCTTCAAAATCATTGTTTCCTTGCTGGATTTATACTATATTCTACAACTGCGTTCTGTCTCTTATATAATGGACACTACTCATTAAGTATGTATCTCGTGCCATCCCATATAGAGGATGACAGTTCTTCATGTCTTCTCTCATCCACATAGTTTGTCCCCCTAAATGTGTTTAGTATCAGCTGCACTTGCTATCATACACATTGGGAAACACAAAGCTGTAGTTACAAGTAGCTCATGGCTCATTTCATAGGTGACTCTAGGTTTAAGTTAACAATACTATACAATCTTTATTCTGTTTAATCTTACAGCCTCAATTGCATTACTTTTAAACCATCAAATTTCACTCCTTGGGGCCATGAGTTCAGGTCTATGATATAATATAAATTACATTCACTTCAATTCTAAAACTTTCCATGGCCTTAGGCAACTTAAATAGTTTTTAGGGCCAAAATATCTTTATTTGAATTTCTATAAAATGAAATATAAGTTTTAATGTGTATATATGTATATATGTATATGTATTGTGTATATATCATATATACACAGAGTAAATATTTTTATTCCAAAGTGATGATTCAAAGAATTAGAAGGAACCTGAAGCAAAAGGAAGGAGAGCAAATTCCAAATCTTGCAACTCCATGTCTGACCTCTGGGACTCTTAACATGATATTCCAGGCGTTAAATTGCTTAGGTGGCTCTACCTCTCTAATTTTGCAATCTTAAAAATACACAGAATTTTCTTTAAGTATGCTAAATCCCATACTTTCAGGTACCTACAGTAGACATCCTTGGTCCAAGCACTTTTAGTACCTTGGAGTTACTAGTGCAATTGAGGTCTCATCTCCCCAACATCCAATACCTTTCAGATTCTTTCCTTAAAGCCTCACCACTAACTGTACACCACCTGGCCTTAGTTGCTCTTCATGGGCCCATCAAGCTCAGCTTATTGCATTCAACCACATTTCCAGACCAGAATTCCAAATTCATACATACATTGCCACCACAAACAGTTCCAAATTGCCAAAGTGCCACATGCCTCAAACTACCATGGCCACAGCAATAATTTCTATTGGTACCACTTTATGTGTTAATTTTCTTGTCACTGTAATAAAACATCCTGAGAAAAGCAACTTAAGTGGTAATTTGTTCATTCTAATTTACAGTTCCAGGTTATAATTCATTGTGGCAGGAAAGTCAGGTTCTCAAGGGGGGGTGTTGGAACAGATTGTCACATACTATCTGTAGTCATAGTAAGAGGGAAACTACTGCTCGCATGATTGTGCTTTGTTCCTTGTCCCCATTTATACATTCTAGGACCCTATCCCTAGATGATGGTATCACACATAGTCTATGGTTTTTGTCCATCTCAGTTAATCTAATTAAAATAATCCCCATAGGCCTAGAATAATTTCCAAGATTCTATAGTTTGTCACCTTAAAAATCAACACTGACCATCACAGGTATCACTGTGTTGAATGCCATTTTCTGGAGACTTGTGAACAAAAGTTTACACGTAGCAGGTAGGGATCTGATGAGAGATTTAAGGAAAGAGTCCACCAAAGCCTAGCATGGGGAAAACAAAGAGTATGCTAGATTAGTGGTAGAAACAATGGGCGAGATATTATTAAGCATCATGCCTGATAATAATGCACCTCAAAGGCAACTGTATCTCTGAGAGTTCCATCTCAGCGTGTGGCATGGCATATGATGAATTTCCATCACTTTCTTCTCAATTTTCAGGCAGTTTAGCAATACCCAGCAACCGTATCCTACTTACTGTATACAGCATTTTAGATCTTTCAACATTCTAAGTTTGCTGCATCTTATGACCCATGCCGATCTCTGAATAAAAGAAATATTTCAGTAATATAAAATAACTATATGCTATAGTATCAATTAGCCAACATTTTTTATGATAAATATGGTACTATTGTAATGTATAAATCTGTTATATAATAGCTATGATAGTTTTGTAGTGTTGAATGCTAACTAGTAGAATTTTATAGATTTGAACACCATGATGTTTTGATATCCTATTGCTATTTAAAAACACCACATATTGAGAAGTATATAAACAAATATATCTTAATATTTGGATGAGAAATCTGGACTTGATATAGCAGAGATCTTTGCACTGTTGCTCAATATCAAACAGCACTTCCTGAGTTTTTTCCTTTATAAGGAATTGCTTGCAAAGTTTTTTGTTTTCATTTGCTTGCATTCTCTCTTACTAAGGAGAAAACTATAACTGAACACAATATAGAACATCTATTTTCTTTACTTTGATAATATTTACAACATCTTTCATGATTTATCAAGAAACGTAAAATTCCCTATAGTTAAACCATTCAGACCATCAGTAGGGTTTCTTACTGTTGACGGAACTATTGATCATATAAACATTAAAAATGATGTCTGCTGTAGCAAATGCCAATAAAGTAGTTGTACATTAATCAGAAAATCAATACACGTGTCAATAGAAAGGCAACATTTGACAGAACGCTGCTGTAGCAAGACTGAGTAGCCAAGGGCCAGAAGCTAAGTAACACAGCAAGTGACCTATTTATTTGACTTCAAGCTGTTTTCCATTTGTATATGAAAAAAATCAACCACTAAACCAAATTCTCAGAAGATCTATAGTCATTTATTTAGGGATTGATTTTGAAAAGTACAGACCACCTTATTTTTTTCAGTATCCTTTCTTTTTTTAATTCCTAAGTATTTATATATGCCTTTTGTTGTCTTTTAGGACTCAACTACTCATTCAAAATAGGCAGACTGTGTATAAAAATAAAATTTATATGTCTTCAAGATTTTTTTCTTTTTTAACCATTATCTATCTATTAAGCAAATAACTTGGAAATATATGACTTGGATTCTGCGCACAAAATTTGCTCAGTTCAGATTAAGACACCTATTTCAAGGAGGTTAATTAAAAAAATAATTAGTGGAACTAAAAAATAATCACAATTGCCTTTGGAAAACATTTTATTCCAGGAAACCAATCAACCACATCATTTCTTAAATAAATATGATTACTGATTATTTTATTTTTATGGATAGAAATTTTTCACTCACCTGGAAAAACATTTTGAGTCTATTTTTTTATGCAATGTTGTTGAAATCATTATTTCCTTTTCTATAATATCAAGTGTTTTTTCAGTGCTCATTAAGAAGAAAGAAATAATGAAATATTTCAAAATGCTGAGCATATATTTCTTCCGGTTTTCTTCAAACTTAGATTCTAATGAGTGATTGTTAGTGTGTTGATATTGTATATATGTATATAATGTAATATATATATGTGTGTGTGTGTGTGTGTGTGTGTGTGTGTGTGTGTGTTTCCTATAATCAGTGGCAACTTACAAGAATGGCTTAATTTATAATGCAGCAACACATACTGCCTGTCCTTTAGTCTTGCTGTACATGTAGCAGCTTTCTTAGACTGCCTTTTAAGTGCTACATGAAATACCTCCATGACAACAGTTCCAATCTTTATTTTTTCTGTTAAGTGTCAGGTGGCAGTAATTGGTGGTAAAACAAGGTTTATAAACTATTAATCTTATAATAAAATATAATGTACATACAATTTTAAGATAATAAACTAAGCCTAAATATTCTAAAAGAACTTCTAGGACTGGAGCTATCCACACAACTGTTAGGCATAATTCATTTTAAATAGAGATAATTAATCTTTCACAAAGCCAGGTCATTTTTGAGTACACACTTCAAAGTAATGTATGACCCATTGTTTTTATCCTGTTATAATAAGAAAAAGAAAGATACAAAATGTATGATAATCCAATAAGAACGATAAATTAATTTCTATTAGAAGCTATATTTCATTGTGACCAAATTACTTAAAATAGTTATAACCTAGTAGAGGAGGTAATTATGTGTATTCAGGGATTTTTATTTCTTTCTCATCCCAAACAAATGCTTTAGAGCTTAAAGAACACAGATCAAGAATGACTCACCTTGACAATAGGAACAATTTCAAACTGTAAAATTGTTATTTTAGAAAAAATAACATTGATTAAAATGAACACTTAGAACAATTTACATGCTCGTATTATGAGTGAATATCATATTCTTCAAAAATTTGTTGTTTTTTAAAAATTATGTAAGGCGTTTGGATGAATATTTTTCTCAAAATTGCATTAGTATATAACAATACCTCTTATCATTCCCAGTTTAAATATATTAACTCAATTCTTGAGCTATTTGTGTGTTTTATGTGTGTGTGTGTGTGTGTGTTATGTACTCTCAACAATTTACCACTACACTTTTCTTTGCTTGTGTTTACATAAACTGAATTTTAAAGACAGTTTAGGATCACTGCTAACTAAAAGGAAAATAGAATATTCATTCACCAACATCATCAGGCATTTATGAAAGTATTAATGAGGTAGGCAGTTTTATATTATTTAATATGCCAAAATGTCAATTATGTAACATTTTTACAAGTAAGTAATGATATAGTAATTGGAAACTGATGTTTTTAGTTGAAGATGGGGTATAGACCTATACTGCTTAATTAATTAATAGTTTCATGAATACCTGATGATGTTGGTGGGTATGTATTCTATTTTCCTTTTCATCAGAAGGGACAGTAAACTATCTTTAAAATTTATATTCTATGTAAGAACAAAGGAAGAACAGTCTAGTAGTAAATTTTTGAGAGAAATAACACTATACTAAAAGGACACTTCTTCAGCTATATTCACAGCAGCTTTATTTGTAATAGCCAGAAACTGGTAACCTAGATATGCCTTATCAAAAAAAGTAAACTGTGACACATTTACAAAATGGAGTATTATTCAGTTATTAAAAACAAATACATTGTGTAATTTTCAGGCAAATGGATGGAACTAGAAAAGATCAACCTGAATGAGGTAACACAGACCGAGAAAGAAAAATGTGGTATGTACTTACTTATAAGAGAGTATTAGCTATAAAATACAGGATAATCATGTTACAAACCACAGACCCAAAGAAGCCAAGGAAGTCCCATAGAAGGATGCTTGAATCTCACTCAGAAGAGGAAATAAAATAAACACCTGAAGTAGACTATGGGAGGTAACTGGGAGAAAGACAGGTGGGAGGGTAATGGGGATCAGGATCAGATGTGGAGAGAGCTGGGGTAGGAGAGAGAAGAGAGGTGGTCAGTGGCATCTCTGCGACAGAGGAGGCTCCTGGGAACCTGGGGGTGATCCTAGTTGAGATTTCTAGAATAGATTTTAGGAACCTGAAGGGGCTACCCACCTACTCATAATATCGTAGACTCAAAATACACCATGGAATACTACCCAGCTATTAAAAACAAGGAATTCCCGAAATTTATGTATAAATGGATTGAGCTAGAAATGATCATAATGAGTGAGTTAACCCAGAAGCCGAAAGACTCAAATGGTATATACTCACTTATATCTGCATACTAGCCCAAGGGGCATGTCCCACGAAAGCCTTCCCTTACCAGGAAACTGGGACAGAGGGGAGGACATCCTATTGGGACTCTAGATGAGAGAACCATGTGAGAATAGCAATGTAGAAGAATCCAGTGGGTCCTAGAAACCTACAAGTAGAACATTATGAAAGGCCAATTTGGGCCAAGGGGTCCTGCTCAAACTAAGGCCCTAGCCAAGGACAATACAGGTGGTAAAATTTAAACCCCTACCCTGATCTAGCCAATGGACAGGACAGTCTCCACATTTGAGTGGAGAGAGGGATATGACTTTCTCACGTACTCTGGTGCCTCACATTTGACTATGTCCCCTGGAGGGGGAGACCTAGTGGCACTTAGAGGAAGGACAGCAGGTCACTGAGAAGAGACTTGATACCCTATGAGCATACACAGGGGGAGGTAATCCCTCTGAGGAACAGTCATAGGGGAGAGGAATAAGGGGAAAATGGGAGGGAGGGAAGAATGGGAGGATACAAGGGATGGGATAACCATTGAGATGTAACAAGAATAAATTAATAAAAAAATTATTAAAAAATTTCTCTTACCTACAAGAAGTGTAGGTATTGAGATGGAGCAGAGATTAGGGAAATGACCAACCAATAACTGGCCCAACTTGAGACCCCTTCAGTGGGAGAGAGCCAGCCCCTGACTCTATTAATTATAGTCTGTTGTGCTTATAGACAGGAGCCTAGCCTAACTTTTTTGTGAGAGGCTTTGTCCACTAGCTGATGGATATAGATGCAGAGACCCACAGCCAAACAATAGGTGGACCTTGGAGAGTTCTGCAGAAGAGTGGGGAGGAGAATAAAGGAAGCCAGAGGGGCCCAGGACGCTACAAGAATACCTACAGCTTAAACTAACCTGAGCAATGGGAGCTCACAGAGACTGACTCACCAACCAAGGAACAGGCACGTATTGAACCTTCGCTTCTTACACATATGTACAGCTGTGCAGCTTAGGCAACATATAGGTCCCCTAACAATGGGAGTGTGGGGCTGTCGCTGACTCTGTTGCCTCCCTCGGGTTCCTTTTCCTCTAGCTGAGGTGCCTGTTAGGCCTCAGTGGGAGATATTCACTTGAAGGGCCAAGGTGGGTTGGTATCTCTTGGAGGCCTCCCCTTCTCTAATGGGAGGTGGAGGGAGTGCATGAACAACAGACTGGGATCAGACTGTGAAGTGATTTAAATAAATTAAAAAATGAAAATATTAACAAAAATAAATAAATAAAGATGAGATGAACACATAATGTGAAACTGATTTGTAAATGTTTTTTACATTTTCCTTAGGAGAAGAAAAACACAACTTGAAAGTTAGAGTTGTTGGTTAAAAACTATTACATTTTAAATATGAACTATTTGTGGATCACTTTTAATTTAATAGTGACTAGCATTGTTTTTGTCCAGTTTTGTTTGGATTTATGGGAAGGGATTAGCCTAGTTTTTCAGTCAGTACTAAGTTTTTTCTTAAGTACATATTCTGTACACATTAGTTCATCACTTCTGTGGTGAAAAAATGCTCCCATCAAATCATTTAACACCAGAGATTTTAGAAAAATTCATTATGCTAATTATCCAAAGATTTATTTTATTCCAGGAAATCTTAAGTTTTAACAATGTAATTCCATCAAGCCATTCTAATTTACATAGAATTTGGAGCTGATTTTATCCATTGATTAATACCTTCTGCAATCAAATTCAATTTTTAGAAGAGCCTAAATTAAGTCATTAAAATATGTAATTTAATAGAGGCTTATTTAGGAAGCAAAGAGGCTTATTTAGGAAGCAAAGAAATCAATTTCAATGTTTCTGTTTGGAACAAAAAATTATGCAAATATTATTATTTAAATTTATTTATTTTGGCTCATTTATAAAACTTTCATTCTTTTTTATTAACCTTTTTACTTTTTACATATACATTTATATTATACAATAAAGACAATATATACAATAAACTACCTATAGCAAGAAGAACCATGACATAATCAGGAATTATATAAATGTTATATTTTTAGTGTTTTAGCTATTTGTATTTGGCAGTCTAGAAGAAAACAAAACATCTTTCCTATCTTGGTGCACCTAAAATTCTGAATGTAAATCAGTATCTATCATACCTCTTCATTATCAACTTAAAACATATATCTAGACCTAAAAACATCTTAACCCCTAAACAACTAAGCTTAATTTTAAAACTAAACTCTCTGGTCTTCAACCCCATCAGAGACTTGAAATGGAATTTAAAAATTTAATTACCAGGCCGGGCGGTGGTGGCGCACGCCTTTAATCCCAGCACTCAGGAGGCAGAGGTAGGTGGATCACTGTGAGTTCGAGGCCAGCCTGGTCTACAAAGTGAGTGCAGGACAGCCAAGGCTACACAGAGAGACCCTGTCTCGAAAAAAAAAAAATTTAATTACCTGAGTATACCAGGAGTACAAGTTAGTAGCATTCCAAATGAGAAGACGACAGAGACAGTTTGCTACCTGAATAGTCACCCAATAATCTCTATAACATGGACCATCATCTTCAGACTTCTGGCCCTATATATCTGACAGACATGTTGAAGAAAAAGTGGGAAAGAACTTTAAGCTGGACATAGGAGACAACTTCCTGAACAAAACTTTAATTCGTGAGTCTAATTTTTGTGTATAAATTTCTTACACTAAGATCAATGCAAGCTAATTTTCTTGTCATTGTAATTATGAAGTTTGTGAATACAAATGTTTTCTGCTTCTACTAAATATGATGTACCAGGTCTTATTTTTATGTGGTTGATCTTTCACTCTCTAGAGTGAATTTGTCCTACTGGGGCCTCTACTATGCCTATTATTAGTAGTGTGTTGGTATGACATAGTGAGGAATGCAAACAGTTTCCTGATCTCTTAGTGCTATAAAATGATGGCACTAATAAGAAATAATAGATTTCCAGGGACGCACATGAAAAGTGTCTTTTACATGTTCTTTGTAAGCAGGAGCAATTTATTATTCTCATTTAGACTAATAATAAATATCAAAATGGAATATGTTTAAATACTGAACTTTACATCTGTCAGGATGTAATCTCTTCTGGCAAAAAAAAAAACAAAAAAAAAAAAACAAACAAAAAAAAAATCAACCCTAAAGATGTAACTCTATAATTGGGTCTACTACCTGTTTTTACTGGTGAAAGTTCTGTTCCTTCCTCAAGATACATCCATTTCTTTCAGTGCCTTAACTTTTAATTTTTATTGATGTAAAAGGGACACCACCATTTCTGCAGCATTTAAGTCCTTACTGATTTATGTCAGATGCCCCAGTATACATTATGTCTACTGCTAACAGCCTTCATAGTGTAGTGATCTCAGTGTTTCTACATTTCCTTCTCCACTCTGAGAGACTTTATCTTTCATTTCAAAGAAACAATGAGTGACGGATGACCAAATATCCAAGGTAGGAATTATGTTAAATAATCAATATGGTAGTTATGCCAAACACTCAAAAAGTCAATTGCAATTACATAGTTATGAATTAGAAAAATGAGGTGTATTTTATATTCCAGTGGATCAACAGTACAATACACTTTGAGCATAAAATTGTTATAACAATAACAAGTCATATCAATGGTCTAGGTATGCGTTCAACTGACTCAAAACATATTTTATTTTTCAGTTACTAGAGTAATTGCAACAAATTTCTCTGTGCAAGAGCTAGATGATCATTCATGACATATTTTTCACCATGATACAGAATCTTTTCAAGAGGTATTGATTATAAGTCTGAAAGTGATTTCATTCAGAATCTGAGCAAGAGTTCAGAAGTTTTACATGTGATGATTACTGCCGTCTCCTGTTCCTCCATTCTTACTACCCCACAGAAAGGACTGCGTAGTTCCCTTATAAGCTGGCAGCATATTTTCTTTCCTGTGAGTGTGTCCTGATTTTTCATCATTAAACTCTATGAGCCAAACTCACATTACTTTCACTATAATGCCCAATTTCTTAGGAATATATTTAGGAATATATTTAAGGATACCACCATGCACATTATCATCAGGGTTTTATTTTTCTGATTAGATTTTCAACCTTTAGACTTATTTAGAAAGGATCAATCACATAATCAGCATTTTAAGAATGTTAGTATCTTTTTTCTCAGTTTATTTTCCAAAGCCCTGTAAATTTAAAAAGTGTATTCATATTTTCACATAGAACATAACAATTCCTGGATCTTAGATGTGGAATAACTTTCTTTATCTGCTCCAATGTTGGGAATTTTCAAATCTCTTATTCTTATATAACCATGGCTGCTTTGGTAATTTCTGGATTTTCACCCAAACTAACAGTCTATTTAAAAACAACACATGTGACTGTCATAAAAGATTAGGAATAAAGAGTATAAAAGTCAGAGTACTGAGATACCTTCTGCTGGACATTCTGCATGAAAAGAGGTATATATACATGCTTGTTTGTTCTCATGTCCATAAATATGAGGTCATAAATTTAAGAAGAAGTTAGAAGAAAGAGTTGAAGGAGAAGGAGGCATAGAAAAGAAGTAAATACAGTAGTTATATGAAATATTTACAAATTAAATAAATTCGTATACTTAAAAATTGATTAAATATCGCTCTGATTTAGAATCAAGTATAAAAAAATTATGATTTACAGACTAGATAATTTGGAAATTTCCAGAAGGTACAATTAATGTTATAAGAATTGATGTAACTAAAAACCAAGAATATTTGTTGACAGCTAAGCATTCTTTAACATTATGAAATTTAAATACACACATAAAGAATCTCAAATTCATATAGCCGTAGAGAGATTTTAATCTAGCATCATGGCTATTCTGTTGGAATACCGACATGTCCTTAATATGCATTTTTAATCCCAAACAATGAAGGTAAAGTTAGTTGGTAGAAGGAAGCAGCTATGTTTGAAAGTGATATTTAATCGAAAGGCAAACAAAATGACAAGTTAGAGAAATATTTGATAGAATAGGATATTTCCAACTATCATAAGAACAGAGAGAAAAGAGAGATGACTTAAGAGAGCAGTAAAGGGGGGCTGCAGATTTACAGATTCCAGTTGAAGAAAGAAAAAGTTTTACACAGGAGAAGATGGAGTGAGCCAGAGAATGAGGAGAAAGAATATTAGACCATATTGCCAAATTTAGAGTTAGGCCAAACAGAGGCACTCACTTAGAAGCTGAGAGAAGCTAATTTGAATCTGTCAGAGAGAAGAGGAGTTTGAGCAGGAACAGCTGAGTTGAACTAACCCGTCTGAGTTCAGAAAGAAGTATGAAGGGTGAACTTATTCAGTAGTAAGTCACAGAGGCTGCAAACATTCAAAGCCTAGATTGGATTCTACACAGGCTAGAAGCTTCCAGGACTAGGCCTAGGTTAGCCGACTGAGGTTATAAGCCTTTGACATAATAATTACATTAGGTGAATAAAAGCTACAAAATAAACATACATTTCATATTGTCAACAAGAACTTTGTTTTCTGAATCTGAGTAGTGACTCAAGCATCTACGTAAAGATCTAGTTAAGTGCCTTTTAAATATCAAAGTCAATGGACACTCAAAGGTATATATATATCTTTGCAACTGTTAATTAACTAATTAAGCTAATAACTTATTTCTAAAATTTTAAGATACAGTTTACTGGACTGGTATTAAATAATACAATGTTTCATTAGGACAATGAAATGCATAAGTATTATAGTTATCAGACAATGGAAAAACTATAAAGTGCCAACACATGAATGATCTGAGCAAGATTTTTTTCATATTTTATTTTTGTGATTAAAAATAGACTAGCAATTTACATGGCCATGATATGATAAACAAACAATTAGCTTTTATTACTAAATTATCATAAACAGCCTGCAATTCCACTTTCAAGGTATTGGAAGTAAACATTATATTATAATTGAGTTGGATGTGTACAATATATCATATTAGAGTAGAAATATATATATATATATATATATATATAATGTGTGTGAAGAAGAATATTAACTTTGAATTCTATACCAATGTATCAACAATTTTTAATTTGTTGGTATATAATTTTGTATATTGATGCAAAATAAGTTTAATTTTGATACTCTTTGTTTTCTTATCTTGGCTTGTAGAGAATAGAGGAAGCCTTGAGTGAGTGAAGTTCTGAGTGAATGGGCATTTTGACATGGGCTCAGCCTCAGGAGGACTCTCAGATTAATGGACTGATGGTAAAGCCATAGAGCCTAGGCTCAAGAAAAATTCAAAACTGTTTCTCTGGATTCTGAGTATTAGCATTAATGGATTATTGATCTCCGTATGGAAAGAATAGCAATTGCAATTTCTTTCTCCAGAACATTTACACCAACAGCTAGCAATCATCTGCAACTACAGTCACATGAGGTTTGCTAACTTCTAATGACCTGTTGTGTTCTGCACTTATGTGGAAGTGCATGATATAGATATTCCATTTTTGGCTAAGCACTCGATATTCACGTATTCTCAGAATACTGAGCAGTTATTACTCGCTGCATTAATTGTTGTTTACTTTCTGACCAAGGCTAAATATATTGCTAATGTACTTGCATTAACAAGTATATAAAAGATAGTTTGATAGCATATCTATTTATAATAACAGCAATTACTATTACCCCAACACACACACACACACAGTCTATGACCTACTCAGTTACTCAGTCATGGGCAATGAGCAGGGTTATAATACCAAGTAAGAATCATCCATGTGAACTGTGCCTCAAATACAATTAGAAAATTGATGTTTAACCTCATAATAGTAGTGATACTATCACACCAGTGGGTCCGTTTTCTCAGTATGTAGCTAATAATTTTCAAAGTTCTGTAGCAAACAATGGTTTGAATGAGAATAGTCCATTTAGGCTCAAAGAGTTGGATGCTTAGTCACAAGAAAGTGGAACTTTCTGATATGATCAGGATTAGGAAGTGTGGCCTTCTAGGAGGAAGTGTGTTACAGGGGTGGGTTTTGCTAATTGAAAAGCCTACGCCAGGCCAAATCCTACTTTCTTTTTATAGAGCAGACTGTAGCTCTTAGTTCCTTCTCCAGCACCTTGCCTGCCTTCCACCATGCTCCTGGCCTTAATGCTTCTTCCCATGATGATAACCAACTAACCCTGTGACACTGTAGGCAAAACCCTAATTAAATGCTTTCTCGTACGAATTGCCTTAGTCACAAAGTCTCTTCCCAGCAAGTGGTTAACAGAACAGCCTCTCTCCATCAATATTCTGTTTAGCATGAATCAGCAGTATGATGATAAGTGGAAAACAAATGAAGCTTCCTTCAGGTCCAATTTTATTTCCCTATGTCTTGCAACCAAAGTGTATAGGCTTTTAATCAACAGGTCTTACTATTGAATTTCAATAGTTAACTGGTTTAACACTCTAGAGGCAGTGGGACTTGGGAGAATGGAGCTCAAAATGAGGCAGAATAAATCTTACACAATACCCAACATTGTTCAGAGCACCAGACAATTTAGATTCTGAAGATTAAGAAGAGTCAGTTGAGCAAAGCATAAAACCACAAGGAAAGCTGCACATGGTGGAGAAGATGGACATGGCGAAAGTACATTACCCTAGAGTCACATAAGAAAATTATAGTAGCCATAATAATCATAAGTAAACTCACTCCAATATTCTATATCTTGAAAGCAGAAATGGCTCATTTTTGCAGCCTCAGTAACTAGGTAAAGTTTACTTTGGTTATATAAACAGAAGTGATATAGCCGAGTCACATTATAGTTCTAATCTATGAGAAACTGCCAAAATGATTTTCCTAGTTGCCATGAAAGCTAGTGCTGAGCAAATTCAAGAGCCTATCTTTTAGTTGCATTGTCTATAGAGCGATGGAAAACCCTAATCACAACTACTAAAATAATGTGCTAATAGGAAGTCTTCCCCTCTGTCCCACTTTCCTGGTAAGCGGAGACTTTCTTGGGACATGCCCCTTGGGTTAGTATGCTGATATAAGTGAGTATATACCATTTGACTCTTACTGCTTCTGGGTTAACTCGCTCATTATGATCATTTCTAGTTCAATCCATTTGTCCACAAATTTTGGGACATCCTATTGTGACTCTAGATGAGAGAAGCATGGGAGAATGGCAAAGCAGAAGGATCCAGAGGGTCCTACAAACCTACAAGAAAAACATTATGATAGAAAATTTGGGCCCAGGGGTCCTGCTTAAACTATGGCACCAGCCAAGGACAATACAGGCCGTAAACTTCAAACCCCTACCCAGATCTAGCCAATGAACAGGGCATCCTCCACAGTTGAGTGGAGAGTGGGGTATGACTTTCACACATACTCTGGTGCCTCATATTTGACCACATCCCCTGGATGGGGTGGCCTGGTGGCACTCAGAGGAAGGATTGCAGGCTACCAAGAAGAGACATGATACCCTATGAGCATACACAGGGGGAGGAAGTCCCCCTCAGTCATAGTCATAGGGGAGGGGAGTAAGGGGAAAGTGGGAGGGAGAGAGGAATGGAAAGATACAGGGATGGGATAACCATTGAGATGTAATATGAAAAAATTAATAAAAATAATTCAAAAATAAAAACATAAATAAAACGCGCTAATATGAATAGTTTACCTTGGAAACATATCTTCAAAGAGAGAGTAAAATATAAATAATATCACCAGGTAAGTAAAAAAAATTGGATAATCTGTCATTAGAAAACTTTTGTTCCAAAAGCACTGACATATGTTCCTCAGGGAAAAAAATCAGATTATTCTTAGCTACACAGCCAGTCTGATGCCAGCATGGGTTACATAAGAACCTATCCTTATAGAACAAACAAAAAGAGTTCACAAGTTTAACTCAATATATGTTTATTCTTCTTTCATTTTTGTTTTTTATAATGGAGATAAAAGTGTTAAAATAATAATTATAAGAAGATTTTTTCTGAATATAGATAAATATGTATCTATAGAGAACTATATTAATAGGAAGAAAAATAATTGGATAGAAGCAGAATGAAGTAACAAAGGACTAAGGTTTTTTTTAAGAAATAATAACGGTTTTAAAACAATCTTATTTTTACCTGAAGATACCTGTTAATTCAGCTTTGTAAACTATTTAATTAGCACATGATTACAATAATCACATAACACTTTGAATTTAACTTATAGTAGCATTAGATTTTAGATAATCAATTACATTTAAATAATATTTCCACTTTCTTTTTTACATATATATTTATCTTATTATACCTAAATACAATAAACTACATACAGCAAGAAAAACCACAAAACAATCAGCAATTATAAAAATATTGTTTTGGTTATTGAATTTGACAACCTTGACGAAAACATCTTTCCTATCTTGGTGAGTCTAAAATTCTGAATGTAAAATCAATATCTAACATATCTCATCTCTATCAACTTGGAACATCTCTCTAAACCTAAAAAAACATCCCAACCCCTCAACAACTAAGCTTTAATTGTAAAACTAACCTATCTGGTCTTCAATCCCATCAGAGACTTGAGAAGAAATAAAAATTAATTACTTGAGCAAACAGGATGTGCAGGTTAGCAGCTTCCAAAATGAAAATTTGACAGAGACAGAGTACTGCCTGAACAGTCAACAAAACTCTGTATAACACTGGAGCATTCCCTTCAGTCTTCTGGCCCACTATATCTGACAGACATATTTGTGGGGCAGGAACTGTTGAGGACTTGCTTACCCTATCTTGGCATGGTTTGACCTTCATAGCACAGTGATTAAATTGCCTGCCTAGCAAGAATGACTTTGATTCCAAAAGCCCAAGTTTAGAAAGAAAAATGTCACTACAGTAACATGACCTTGTGATCTCAACAAGGCAAAGCAAAGACATTCAGATACCTGGCACTTCTTAGAGAGCCAGCCAATCATCATACCTTGTCAGTTCCAGGACAGTGAGAGAACTTTTCTTCTGAAAAGAACAAAGAGGAGAGAGAGAGAGAGAGAGAGAGAGAGAGAGAGAGAGAGAGAGAGAGAGAGAGAGAGAGAGAGAGA
>OU015753.1:65777575-65795897 GCA_907169655.1 Acomys percivali | reverse complement strand
TGTGTGTGTGTGTGTGTGTGTGTGTGTGTGTGTGTGTGTGTGTGTGTTATTCTGGGATTATATCTGTAGACTCTTATAGTCTTACTGCCTTGGGAAAAGCCTTTCTGGCTTTAAAAGTCCATACTGAACAACCAGTAATTATTCCATGGGCATTTCTATAAGATTTGGCCAGTTGTTTCTTGCTATTTTCAATATCCTTTCTTTGTCACAGTTCTTCAAATATTGAAACTATGAAATTTATATATATCAAAGATTAAATATTTAATGAACATATTTATGTGATATATTATATAAAATGTACATATAATACATATATAGAAATATACCCAATGACTGCTCCTGCAAAGGCAACAAGCAAGCTAACGGCTGATCAACAGCTCTGCTATGTTCCTGCAGATATAATCACCACAGAGTCAGCACCAGCTCTACAGCAGAGAACACACTGATTTCTCCCTTTTTCCTCTGACCCAATCCTCAAGGGATCAAAAAGATCTTCTCCCTCAACTTCCCTTCTCGCAACTCATTCCATTATCCCAGCCTCCAACACCAGCATGCATTAACTGGGAACATACCAAATGAACAGTCCAGGGAAGCAGTCCAGGGAAAGAGAGAAGGCATGACCTCCTCTCTTCTAAATGCAATCCCCCGCTGCCAGTAACATTCCTACCACTGCAACACAACACCTGCTGCAGCCTTTCTTTCCTTCTGGCAATATCTTCAGTGGATTCCAGAGACCATCCTTTGACAAACTCTCTCCTTTTATTTTTCACTTCATCCCATCACCCAACTTAGGCAGGCAAAAATTAATCAATTTCTAAGCAACGGACAGCATTACCTGATCATTATTTCTTAAATAATACTCAGGAAAGTTTAATCATAGATTTCCCCAGGATAAAGTCATTGTGTTTACATGATTGTCATAACAACATTGCTTGGACTAACTGTTCTCTTCTAAAGGAAAAAGCTTTTGACCTTGGCCATTCTGATGGGTCTAAGCGGGAATCTCAGAGTCATTTTGATTTACATTTCTCTGATGACCAAGGATATTTCTTTCTTTAAGTGTTTCTCAGCCATTCAATATTCCTCTCTTGAGAATTCTCTGTTTAATTCTGAGTCCCATTTCTTAATTGGGTTATTTGGTTTGGTGGTGCTTAATTTCTTGAGCTCTTTATATATTTTGGATATTAGACCTTTGTCAGATGTAAGGTTGGTGAAGATCTTTTCTCAGTCTGTAGGCTGCCACTTTGTTCAGGTTACAGTGTCTTCTGTCTTACAGAAGCTTCTCAGCCTCATGAGGTCCCATTTATTAATTGTTGACCTTAAGGTCTGAGCTGTTGGAGTCCTGTTCAGGAAGTTGATTCCTGTGCCAATGCATCCCAGGCTCTTCCCCACTTTTTCTTCTAGCAGATTTAGTGTCTTCGGTTTAATGTTGAGGTCTTTAATCCACTTGCATTTTTCTACATGTAGACATCCAATTAGACCTGCACCATTTGTTGAAAATGCTATCCTTTTTCCACTGAATCGATTTGGCTTCTTTGTCAAAAATCAAGTGACCATATGTGTGTGGATTCATATCTGGGTCTTAGATTAGATTCTATTAATCAACTAGCTTATTGCTGTGCCAGTACCAAGCTGTTTTAATTACTGTTGCTCTATACTGTTGCTTGAGATCAGAAATGGAGATTCCTCCAGAGGATCTTTTTTCTTCATTTTTTTTATTTTATTGAATATAGACTCTCTTCTCATACAGTATATCCTGATTACTATTTCCTCTCCCCTGCTCCTCTCAGTTCCTCACCACCTCTCCCTCGTGTCTGGTGTGGCTGCTCTTGGGACTCTTTTCCTCCTGCTGGGTTGCTGTGTCCAACTTCAATATGATAGTTTTTGCTTGATTTCATTATATTTTATTTTGTCATGTTTGCTTGTTATCTCTCAGAGGATCTTTTATTGTAGTGGATTGTTTTGGCTATCCTGGGTTTTTTGTTTTTCCAAATGAAGTTGAGAATTGATCTTTCAATGTCTTGAAAGAATTGTGTAGGTATTTTGGTAGGGTTTGCATTGAATCTGTAGATTGCTTTTGGTAGGATGGCCTATTTTACCATGTTAATTCTCCTGATCCCTGATCAAAACCTCAAGTGACAGCACATGATGGTGAAGATTTGGAGAAATGGGAACACTTCTTCATTGCTGTTGGGAGTGAAAACTTGTACAACCACTTTGGAAATCAATCTGGTGCTTTCTCAGAAAACTGGGAATAGGGTTTCCTCAAGACCCAGCTATTCTACTCCTTGGAATATACCCTGAAGATGATCTATCACACCACAAGGACATATGCTCAACCATGTTCATAGCAACCTTATTTATAATAGCCAGAACCTGGAAACAACCTAAATGTCCCCAAGTCAAAGAATGAGTAAAGAAACTGTAGTTCCTGAGTGGGATTGCCTCCCCCGTATATGCTCATAGGGTATAAATTCTCTTCTTGGTAACCTGCTGTCCTTCCTCTGAGTGTCACCAGGTATCCCCCTCCAGGGGACATGGTCAAATGTGAGGCACAAGAGTACGTGAGAAAGTCATATCCCACTCTCCACTCAAGTGTGGAGCCAATCTGTCCATTGGCTAGATCTGTGTAGGGGTTTAATGTTTACCGCCTGTATTGTCCTTGGCTGGTGCCTTAGTTTGAGCGGGATCCCTTGGCCCAAATCTGCCTATCATAATGTTCTACTTGTACGTTTCTAGGATCCACTGGATCCTTCTACTTTGCTATTCTCCCATGCTTCTCTCATCTAGAGTCCCAATAGGATGTCCTCCCCTCTGTCCCATTTTCCTGGTAAGAGGGGAGGAGACTAAGGGGAAAATGGGAAGGAGGGAAGAATGGGAGGATACAAGGGATGGGATAACCATTGAGATGTAACAAGAATAAATTAATAAAAAAAATTAAAAAAAGAAAGAAAGAAGATTGAGTTATGTATAGAAGCAAACTTGTAAGCAGAATTCCTTCATGACCTCTGCTTTGGATCCTGCTTCCAACTCAGACTTTGAGTCCTTGCCCTGACTTTCTTTGGTGATGGACTGTCATATGAAAATGGAAGTGAAATACACTCTTTCTTTCCCCCCCGCCAAAAAAGAGAAAAAGAAAAAGAAAGAAAGTATGGTTCATTTACGCTATGGAATAGTACTCAGCTATTAAAAACAAAGAAATCCTGAAATTTCCGGACAAATGGATGGAACTAGAAATGATCATACTGAGTGAGCTAACCCAGACTCAGAAAGACTCACATGGTATTTATTCACTTATAATCGAACACTTAGCCCAAAAGGGAAGTCCCATGAAAGTGTCCACTTAGCAGGAGGTTGGGATAGATGAGTGGACCTCCTATTGGGAGTCTAGGTGAGAGAAGTATGAGAGAATGGGGAAATAGAAGGATCCAGACAGTCCTAGATACCTACAAGAAGAACATCATGACAGGCAGATCTGGACCCAGAGGTGTCTACTCAAACTACTGCACCAACCAAGGACAATACATGCAGTAAACATTGAACCCCTACTCTGATCTAGCCAATGGACAGGACACTCTCCACAGTTGTGTGGAGAGCAGGGACTGACTCTGACATGTACTCTGGTTTCCCATATTTGACCACTTCCACCCTGTTGGGGAGGCCTGATGGTACTCAGAGGAAGAATAGGAAGGTTACCAAGATGAGACTTGATAGACTGGGACCATATGGTGGTGGAGGAGGTCCCCTTCTGTCACAGTGCTCAGGGAGGGTAACATGGTGAAAAAGGGAGGGAAGGAGGAATGAGTAGAGACAGGTAATGGGATAACAATTGAGATGTAATCTGAATAAATTAATAATAAAAAAGTTTAAAAAAAAAAAGAAAGAAAGAAAAGAAAGAAGCTGGACTTACTCCCAGTCCCAAACTAATAGGTGTGCTATCCAAGCTAGGGCAACAGCCAAGAGGCCCTCTATTTTAAAATATGTGTAAAGCTGGACATTCCAAGCCTACATTATGTTGCTCTCAAAGCAGATTCTAAAGAAACTTTTCTACAGATAACAGCATCTAGCCAGGTACTGTTATGTCATGGTCCTAAATTTCTTCAAAGCTGTTTCTGTTCCACTGCTCACAATGGTAGGAGCCAAGATTCTTATTGTCTGGAATGTTTGGCCAGATGTCTTCTTTCAATATTCACTGCAAAAAAATTTCCCTGTGGAATTTCATTAGGGCTCATAGTCAAACAGAAATAGAGAGAAAGAAAGTTTTAGAAGAAAAATCAGATTTCAAAGTAATTATAAGTAAAAATTACACCTGGACCATATATATTATTTAAGAGCAGTGGTGATCAGCCAGAAATCTTTGGAACTTTCTCAGGCAAAGCCTTGACAGCTGTTCTGCATGTCTGGAGATTATGCTGGACAGTCAGTGGTCTCTGGAATTTTGTCAAGAAAAGCCTCTACAACTTTTCCTCATGTATGCAACAACAGCAAAACTTTTCCTAACCTAAAAATACACCCTTAGATGTCCAAAAAGCACACAGGACACCAAATCAGTTGGAACAGAAAAGAAAGTCCTCTTTGTATATAATAAAATATAATAATAATTAAAACACTAAACATATGGGACAAAGAAAGAATATTAAAGCTGCAGTGGAAAAAGACCAAGTAAAATAAAAATGCAAGCCTATTAGATATAGTAGAACTTCTCAAGGGAAACTATATAGGGCAGAAGGGCCTGAAAAGATTTGATGGAGAATCTAAAAGACCATAGATGCCAGCCAAACATGTTATACCCAGAAAAACTTGTAATCACCATTTATCAAGAAGATAAGATAGTCTATAATAAGAAATTTAACCAATGTTACCTAGAAATACAGTTTTGCAAAGGGTTGTAGAAGAAAGACTTGAACTAAAGAAGTTAAGTACACATTTGAAAATATGGAGAATAAATTATCACAGACCAACAAATTTGAAGGAAAGGAAACACACACAAACACACACACATACACACACACACACACACACACACACACACCACACCACCACCACTATCGCAACTACTACCACATAACCACCAGCAGCATCAGTATCATCAGAACAGAAAAACAGGAATCAATAATAATTGTTATTGATATCTCTCAATATTGATCTTCTCAGTTCCCCAATATAATACACAGATTTGCAGAATGGTTGTGGGGAAAAAAAAAAGGTCCATCTTTGTGCTGCATCAAGAAATACAACTCAACTACAAAGATAGGCATTAATACAGTAATGGCTTAGAAAATATATTCTAAGCAAATGGATATTAAGAAACAAGCTTGTGTATCCATTTTAATATTGCAAAAGTAGGCTTCAACCCACATTTCAGAAAGAAGAAGAAGAAGAAGAAGTATGTAAAGGAAGGAAATACAGTAGTGAGGGTGAGAATGAGGAGAGACATAACTATAATCGAAAGGCATTTAGGAGTAGTATGGATGCCTAGGACAATGAAAGGAAATGTCACATAATATATAAAGTTACCTTAACGAAACCTTCCAATAATATGGAAGACAGAATCCCTACAGGTCTTATCATCAAATTAAGTTTAAAATGCTGGGAGTTGATTTAACCTAATTGAGCTGTTGACCAAAATTACTCCATGGAAAACTCCAAATAAGTCAGGCTGTTGCCAAGACAATAGGTATCTCTCTAAAAATTGCCAGCAAGACCCCATTCCTAAAGACAACATTCACTCAACTCATTGGTCGTGGAGAAGTTGAGCTGTTGCCTACATCGAACCTTTAACCCCATGTTATAATGTCTGTGACAGAGAAATGTTTTTCTCAGGCTTCCAGAAAAAGGAAAGTAAACAACAACCTATGAAGTAGTTTTTATTCTCTCTGATGAGGGGGATGAGATGAGAGCCATATGTAAGCTTTACTAATACATAGCTTAACCTGAGACCAGAGTGTGTCAATCTAACTATCCCTAGGCTGAGGCCTGGAAGCTTCTAGCCTTCATAAAAATCTAATCTTCTACAAACCAGGACCTAGCAGGCTTCAGCCTCAAGCCTCCCTCTGCTAATCTAGGCCTTCGAAGCTTTCAGCCTCTGAGGCTTACTGTTGTATAACCTCATCCTCTTCTAGTACTTTCTGAACCCTGGATAGCTAGTTCAACTCAGATTTTCTGTTTCAAAAGCCCTCTCCAAGTTGACTGATTCAAACTGGCTTTTTTTTTTCACTTCTTATTGAATTGCTATGCTTGGAAAACTTGCCTGCAAACTCCATAAACTAAAATTCAGGAACTCAACTGAACTGTACTGCTGAACTCTTCTGAACTATCTCCACGAACTCTTTGCTTTCTGTATGAACTGCTTTTAAGTAGCTTCTCTTTACTCTCTGCTCTTGGGATATAGGATGGGCATATCCTATTTCCAACTCATTTTTCTCTTATCTTTCTCTGATTAGTCACTTTGTCTGCTCCTCAATTTGACTTCACTGTTTGGCATTAAGGGTATATATTAAAGTCCAGCAAGATAAATTAAAGGTGTCTCTTATCTATACTTTAGGCAGTGGATTAAATGTGTGTACTATGGTCATGTTTGTATTCCAGTTGGATGACACAGATCTAGGTCTTTGGATCCTTTGCCAGAGCTGCCATGTTTCTGGATTAAAATTTCTCTACACCAATACAACCACACAACATTTGATATACAATCTTCCCTGGCAGCACAATGTACCAGGGCAATGGTGGCACAAACCATGTGGGAGTAGTCAACTGATGTCTAAAAACAAGATAGCCAAGAATCAAAGACTATATATCCCAGAGACCTAAGGTAAAACCAAATACTACTGGTCTTAATTAAATAAAAATGTAACAATAAAATGAATACAAATGATATTCTGCTATACTCATATATTGGCATTTTATCTAGGCATCATCAGGGAGGGTTATTTCTGCAGCAGACTGAAGTGGCCACCTTTTAGCCAAGCAGGACTCCTAGTGGATGGAAGAGAAGATTAACCCACCCCCAAAACCTTTGAGACAAAATGTATCCTGCATATAAGAAGCCCAGGGATAAAGAGGGAGCATAGATTTAGGGATTGTCCAATCAATGACTGGCCCAACCAGAGACTCAGCCCACAGTAAAGAGCTAATCCCTGACACTATTAATGGTACTCTGCAATGCTTGCAGACAAAAGCCTATCATAACTTTATTCTGAAAGGCTCCACCCAGAAGCATATTGCAGCAATACTGTTTCTTTTCTACAGAGTGAGAGAAAAGGAGTGGGTCTTGATGGGAAAGGAGGTTAGAAGAACTTTGGGGGAGTAGAGGGAGAAAAAATTCTTTCAGATTATAGTGTATGAGAAAAGGATATATTGTTAATAAGAGGAGAAAGGAATTCTATCAATGATGAATTAATAAACATATTAGTTTATGTACCATCTATAACTTCCCAGATAAGTTATGCTAATGTTGCTTTTGGGGTAAACACATTTAATTGCTTTAAACTAGGTTAAATACTAAAAAGCACAAATTGTTTAATTTTAAACTTAAATTTTGTTTCTAATCCAATATAATATTAAGTTAGTGTTATAACTACTAAAAGTATTATAATCTACTCAGTCTCTTGTGAGCTGATTAATAAAATTCTCATAGATTTTTATATTCTATTTTATTATTTGTTTATTTATTCATTTGTTTTTTCACTTTACATGCTGGTCATAGCCCCTACCCTCCTAACCTCCCAGTAACATCCTCACTCTCTATGCCTCTCCTATTCCTCAGAAAAGGGAAGCCCCCTTCTCAATCACTGTAGCTTATCAAATCACATCAGGACTGAGCACATCCTCTTCTCCTGTGGCCTGGCAAGGCAGTACTGCCAGAGGGAAGTGATGAAAATCAGGCAACAAAGTCCATGTCAGAGACATCCTGTGCTCCCCTTATTAGAGGGCACACATGAAGCCTGAGCTGTCAATCATCCGCATCTTTGTAGGGGCCATAGGTCCAATCAATGCAAGATCCTTGGTTGGTACTTCATGGTCATCAGGCCCCTCAGGGCCCCAATAAGCTGATTTTGTTGGTCTTCTTATGAAGCTCTTGTCACCTGTAGATACTTTTATTTCCCCCAATATTCCCCAAGTGTCCCTATATTTTGCCCGATGTATGGCTGAGTCTTAGCATCTCTTTCTAAGTTTTGCTGGGTACAGCCTTTCAGAGGACAACTTTCCTAAGTTCCTGAAAGGCGGATGCAAAGGATGATGATTAAATATCATTCAGGAAGAAAAATATAATAGACAGAGGTAGCGGTTGAATAGAGGGAACAAGGTAGGAGATGGAGTGCAGAGAGATATATGGGTGGCGATCAGACCGGGAGAAAGAGAGAGCAAGGGGACAGAAGGCCTGTAGAGAAAAGAGAAACTGTGGGCAGGGACATCTCTGAGAGTAGCTGGAGACCTAAGTCATGGTAGGTTCCGGGGAGAATATGAGGGGGACACTAGCAGAGACTTCTAGTAAGAGGGCATAGAGATTGAAGAGGAAACCCTCTAACTAGACAAGTCTCTTAGTAGAGGGAGAGGATTACCAACCTACCCACAATAATTCACTCTGCCTACAAGATGTGCAAAGATAAAAACAGAGCAAATAGAGCAGAGAGAGGGGGAATGTCCAACAATGCAGAGGCCACCTAAGGACCCACTCCATGGGAGAGAACCAACTCCTGACATCATTAATGATATTTACTTTATTTTATTGTCTTTATTTTGCACACTATTTTTGTATAGTCAAACAAATAAGTGCATTTCAACTTTTGGATTAGCATTAATTTCCAGATCAGATGATTAATTAATTTTCTATGTTTAGGAAAAATGAATGAATAGGACATGATCATTATATTCACTGATTATTATGTTATATAAGATATCATATTATATAGCTTATGCATATGTGATCTTATATATAAAGGGGTTTTGTTCAAATGCAAATGTGTAGGTTTATTTCTCAAAGTGTTATATTTTCCGGTATGTTAATGAAGTCACTGTTCTACACTTGTTAAAATTCTTGAAATTCTTATTTGACTGTGCAAAGGTTGTAGTTTCTATCACTCAAACACATGAAATATTAGCTACTTAAAGTTCTACTTGAGTCATTGAATATGTAAAACAATTTAAAGTGAGAAGACAATAGAAATTCTGTAGGTTTTCTTCTTTTTTTTTCTCCTATTCTACTTCATTTTCAGTCTCTAGAGTAGAAAAGTTACTTTTACTGTAAAAACATGCTGTACATTTTGTTTTTAGTGTGTTCTAATCCACAATCCAAATTAGCACATTTTATGACTCTATTTGGATGCTATCCAAGATTATATCTGTGCCACTACCCTTCATAATTACTTTATTTAAAGAGGCTGCCTTAGCCCTTGCTGCTTAGAGGTTGTCTGTTCTCAACTGCTGGAATTGTTGCACATATTAAGCAGATGTCTCTGCTACAGAGTTTTAATTAGTTGCAGAGTATTTGTAATTTTCCTCATATTTATACGGATCATAGTCGGTCATTGCCAGACCTCCAGGTCACCATTCAAATCAGAGAAAAAAACACCCCAGGGAAGGTACCATTCAAGTCGAAACATATGTCTTGGTACTTGCTCAGCTTAACAACTTGGTAATGAAAGTGAAAATTAAAAAAAAAAAAAAAACAGATGAGAAGAAGGGAGACAGGAATAAGGGAGAAAGAAAGATAGAAAGAAAGATAGAAAGAAGGAAAAGGAGGACGGAAGACAATCACTTTATTTTCACTTTGCTGCCTATGAAAGGAAGTTGAACAACCTAGTATTTTCTGAGAATGACACCTATGTTGACTTCATTATCCCAGTGACAGAAGTAGCATTTTTCTAGGTTCTGAAATCTGGTCTCGTGTTTGTTGAGTTTGTGTTACCTTCCTTGATTTTTATGGCCTTGTCTGGTACTTAGGGTAGCGAAGTGGCTGTGGGTTGCTGTATAGGGAATTATTCTGAGACTCTGGCAGTTTTGAGCACTTGGGATCCAATATAGAATGTGTTTCTAGCTATTGGGAGCAGACATAAAGGGATAGGGAATTGGCTAGAAGGATGAGGATATAGGTGGTTCCATAGGACAGGGAAAGCTGCAATTCCACAAGGATCTTATTAGTCTCCAGGGAATAGCAGTAGGGAGGAAAGACAGACCTCTGCAGGTGGTCTACTACAGGCCTGGGGATGGGATTGGTGAGTTGGAAATGGAGATAAGGAAGGAGAATGATGATTGCTTACCTCGTTCTCAGGATACTGGCCTGCTTGTTCCAAAGTAGAAAAAGGCTGCAGTTATTAGCAGCTCACACAAAGGGGTGGGTTAAGGAAGGAAGAAGATTGTCCTCTTGTTGCTTCATTCTGTTCCTCAGCATCCGTCTTGCTTTGGTTTCTTAATTGTTGGATTCTGTCCAGAAACCTACAGTGTTCATAGAGTACCTCTAGTATTAAGAAGTTGAGATACCCACATCCCATTTCTAGATAACTTGAAACCATATATATCTGTGAGGAAGCTGATGCCGTAATGTCTGATCTACCAATGTATTGAGCCATGTTTCTGCCTCCAAGAGAGTTGCCCAATAACCAGTTAAGGTATGGGCTTCAGATTGATAATCAGAGTAATAAGCCTCATTAAAGAGAATATTTGTAAAAAAATAGTTGATAGTGTGAATTACAACAGGCAAATAATAAATCTAAGTGACTAAATCAATAGTAGTTTGTTCTATTTTGAAGGTTGCCTTTCTGTATACATTGCCTACATTGGTGCTTATGAACTCAGCCATCCTCCCATAGTATAACAATTAAAGAACATTAAAGGATACAAAGGAGTTTGATTAATGTTGACAGTTGACATATTGTGGATAACAACTAGAATTCCAGTAAATTCCGAGTGGATATTTTAACTACTCTGCCACACCAACCACTCCCTCTTTCGAGATGAACAATTGGGGTTGGATAACTATTAGAAAGTTTGTCCTTGCAGAAGACTGAATCTCTACCTCTCAGGAGTTTTCACTGTCTCTACCTCTTCATGTAGGTGTAGGGCCTTGCAATATCACGAGTACCCCCCATCTGTCCTTGCTTGTCAACTGCCTTGCACTGGTCTTGCTTAGGCTATGTTAACAGAATAAAAAGTGGATATCCTCCTATTCAGTTGACCTTAAATACATAAACAAGTGTTGATTATCTCAAAGGTAAAGTCCTACTTCTGTATCAGTAGGGATATGTTACTAGGAATTTGATCACTAAAGAAACTTTGTCTTTGCTTTACTTTCCTGATTTCTAAATCATTAGTGAGGAAATAAAACGACCTATTTTAAATAAAAGGACCTACTTTGCACCCTTTCTTGGTATATGAGGCTGAAAATAACAAATAATTTTTAAAAATGGATAACTAGGAGGCTACAAATGGTGAAAGATGATGCACTACTAGGTGGGTGAAAATAAAATCACGTATCTGATAATTCCATTTCCAAATTAAATGGGAGTCCATCTTAAAACCTTAAAACTGTAGAAAAGATATGAACAAATCAGTGAGTGTATCTGCTTTCTATAATGATGAATGGTTTCTATGGTGTCTTAGTTTCCTTTTCAGTAGTGATGATGAATACTCTGACTAAAGCTCATAGTTCAAAGTATAGTCTATTCAGGTAAGGAAATCATGCCCATAGAAACTCAAGTCAGATGGTTGCATCACATCCACAATTAAAAAACAGTGTCGCAGTTAAATTACCAGTATGACCTAATAATTATTAGGCCTATAATTATTATTATGACAGTATTTTCTAACCTGCTAGCAAACAATCAAGACAAAGACACCTGTTATATTTTAAAATATCCTTAGTTAACCTGGGGCAGGGCAGATATTAATCCCCTAAACTACTTCCCATAGTGGGTCAGGTATGGGATATCTGTCCCAATCTCATGCCATCTGCTTCTAATAATGTCTATCAAGCTACCTCCCATCGATAATCCCAAATACTTGCTAATTATCATCATCTGGGCCAATTCTCCAACTTTGCCAGCCATGTGCTTCTCCTCCACCCAACCCATGACGCAGCTTCCTTCTTCCCCCATCTCCTCCAGTCTCTCTTCACCCAAGATTTTCCTTGTCTCCCAAGCCCAGGAACATTAGCCATGCCTATCCCATTTGCCCTGGCCAGTGTGATGGCCTTTTATTCGTCAAACAGGTTAGACTCTCAGGCAAACTACAGGTGGGGCAGAGATAGCAAGTGGTAATATGCATAAAAATACATCAGACCAACCTCCAACGAAATAGAGTGGTGAGAACATTATCTGTTAATGTTCAGGTCTGACTCCCCTAAGACCCAACCAAGGGAAATGGTGGTACACACAGAGGGCTATTTAAATACATTAATGAATATAATCAACATAACCCTGCATAGGTATGCCTAGAGTCCCCTCTTCTAGATTTGGACAAATAAGCACTGACTATTCTTTTGTCCTGAACAATTCAAAAAATATATTGAAGATTTCATGTTTCTTGACACCTCAAAAACCAAGAATACCATTTAGTCATTTGTGCCACTGGAGGAAAAGAGGACTAGAAAGTCTATTATCCTGAGTGGCAAATGGCTTGTCTTACTTATGCTTGTAATTACACAAGGTAGAAAGACACCACAAGGATTCCATCTGCTGTAAGTGACTGACATTTTGAGAATAAAATATTCACCATGAGATTTGAGTCAGATGCTTTTCTTTCAAGTATAAAACTTCTTATGTTTGCTTAAGACTTCAAAGAGTATGGAGAGTCCTAACTAACCTTGAATAAATGAAGTCAAAATGTTTTCCTTAAGCATAAATCCTGCAAACTCTTCTAATACAACATAACTTTAAGAACAGTTTGAAGATGAGATAGCTTACATCTGAAATAGTAAGACTTAAAAGTTCTCTTCAAAAGAGAGCAAGACTCTACACCTTATATATAAAGAAAAATCACATTGATATCTATTTCAGTAGTCATAATCTTTCATTTGTTTTTATTATAAATTTTGTTGTTTTAATTTTAGAATTTTGGGAACTATTGCAATTATATATATAAAACTTATTACATATTAAAACTTTTACTTTCAATATATTCCAATACTTTGTCCTTCATGGAACTGGTTTTATTGTTGTTTCTTGTTGTTGTTGTTGTTTGTTACCTTTCAATAGCTTGTTGGGTGGTGGAGTGTGTGTATGTGTTTGTGTGTGTGTGTGTGTGTGTGTGTGTATGTGTGTGTGTGTGTGTGCATACATGTATGTGTGCAGGTCAACATGGATCTGAGTGAAACTAGAGAAAAACCTTATTGTCATTTCTTGTTCAGAACTGTCGACCTAACATTTTGAGAAATGATCATTTACTGAGACTTGAGGCTTAAAAATTTGTATAGGAAATCTGGCCAGCATGTATGTGCCAAGGATCCTCCTGTGTCTGCCTATAGCATTGGGATTAAAAGTACGTGCTTTATTGCCTATTTTTTCCTTAGGTGCAGGCCTTGTATTTAGGTTGTCAGGCTTGTGTAGTAAGTCCCTTTGAAGTGAATTAACACCTCTAAGTGCCTCATTGTCAATCTGTAACTATCATATTATCCTTTTCTATAATCTCACTCAAAAGAGTATCACTGTCATACTCAAAAGTTAAACTGGTAGAGACAAATATTCTGCAAGATCTGATACACTATTGACAGATGTTCATCAAAGAAGAATTTACAGAAAACTGATCTTTAATCAATCTAATTATAAAATAATAGCATTTTACTCAATACATTTTATAAATGTATTTATATTTGTAGACAATAAAATAAATAAATGTATTTATTTGTAAAGAATTTTCGTGAAATGTGACTATATAAATGTCATAAATAAATTCTTATACTTGTGATATTATTTATTTTATAAAAGGGAATATATTCTGATGTCTTTATGCATAAATGTAAGCATACGATTTTCATATTGTAATTTGTATTATATCTTTAAATGTACAGTGCATTAGGATTCATCTTAGTAGCTCTAAAAATGAGTTCACCTTTAAAGGAACAAATACTCCTAAGAAAGGTTGTCATAGCCTAAGTTCAGAGACAGAAAGAATATATATTGTCCTCTAGAGGCTTGAGTGTTTGAATTTCTGTCACTAACCAGATCAGCTAGATCTGTAGAATCTCACCTTTAGAAAGAATAATGAAATAGTGTCATGAAATAGATTAATGTTGTATATCATTATACTTATATATATATATATGACTAAATGATTTATTGTCCAGCTATTAAATAAACAACAAAGTACAGTATAGAAAATAACAAACAACAATGAAAACAGGACACAAAGAAATGAGTAATAATTTTTCTATGTTCCATTCATTGTGATCTCTTGAGATTAGGGCTCAATCCTGAAATTCATAGTTTCTTCCTGTGAAAAGGCATCTACATACATGCCTTCATTTCAATTGCTGTATCAAAATATGAATAGATATATCATATATTTAGAAATATGAAGATATATTATATATTTAGTTTTAAATTTACCTTATCATGTATGTAAATTCTAGAAACAAAAGTTCCATTTCTGCATGTCATATATTTAACCCAGTAAAATGTAAGACAGAACTTAGAAATCATAATTCACATATTTCAATGCTTATCCACATCCATAAAATTTTATCCACTAGCCAAGGACAATATGTGCAGTATACTTAGAACCCATACCCAGATCTAGCCAATTGACAGGACATTCTCCACAGTTGAGTGGACTTTCACACAAACTCTGGTGCCCTATATTTGACCACGTCCCCTGGATGGGGAGGCCTGGTGGCACTCAGAGGAAGGATAGTTGGATACCAAGAAGAGACTTAATACCTTATGAGTATATACAGGGGGAGGAGGTCCCCTCAGTCACAGTCATAGGGGAGGGGAGTAAGGGGAAAATGGGAGGGAAGGAGGGAAGGAGGAATGGGAGGATACAAGGCATGGGATAACAATTGAGATGTAATATGAATAAATCAATAAAAATATTTTTAAAAAATTATCCACTAAGAGGATAATTTAAAAGATGAACAAAATTTTGATTTTTTACATCTTTTAAAAATACACATTATACACATTGTATCGACTATTTCCACAAAACAAGACTATTAATGATAGAACACCGCAAGCTTTTATATAACGTCCACTAACCTTCATCACTTTCCATTGATACTTGTGTATATGCTATCATATAAGAACATGTACATGAACATATATATTTGTATAAGTGTGAATGTATCATATTCATAAAATTATTCATAATTATCAAGGAAAAGTGACCATTCCAACTTACAAAAAGTACCTGTTCTTTGTGCCAGTTTTATTAAATCAATTTGAAGAAATAAAAGTATGGTAAGGAGAATTTTTATTATGTTTTTAGTTTTAGATGTTACAGAGTTGATGAATCTATTACATATATGCAAATGAAATGTTCTCTCCATGCCTTAATAAGTATGCCTAAATCTATCCAAAGAGGAATAGCACATTAGTCCTCTGAGAATAATTTTCCCAGAGTTATGTTAGATATTCCTTCTTTGAAATTATTTTCAAAGATGACAGATTATTTTGTTGTACCAAATTATGATAGTGCTTATCTTTCTAAAGTGTATTTTATTTTTAGAATCTGAGATTATATAATATGATTAAAATGCTTTTTATAAAAGGAAGTTGTACATCAAAGTAATAACAATAAATGAACAATATAGCTATGAAAACATGGTAACAATTATGCTTTGATTCAATCATGATATGATGTTTCAGATCCATAAAAACATAAAGCAATACTGAAAATGGACCTATAAATAAGATTAGATGCAGCAATTTAAGGTGAGATATGAGTATCTAATTTGTCAGTGTTCTAGCACATAGCTCTCTTGAGGTAAGAGGAATGGTTTTGCAGAGAAGGGGTTAAGTCATATTAGGCACCTAGCTTTATTCTTTTGAATAAACTTTTATGATAAGAATAGTATACTCTTAAATGCCTATACCTAAAATTTAAATATGCAATTAAAATTCAATATTTATACTCTATATAGTTTATACAATGTATTGTATGTAGAGCAATAAATTTACTATATAGAAAGTACCTAACAGAAAATATGCAAACCTCTAATGTACCTATATTGGCCAGATCTATTCAAGAGTATATATAAAATTGAATTTGTAACAGACTAGGAGTTAAATAATATAACAAAGATTATTTTTGAGCTGGTAATAGGCTCTCAGACTCATTACTCCATGAATCTGGGTATTAGAGGGTACGTTTATATTGGTTCAACCACATATGAAAGATTTAATTAGTTTATGTTGGTCCATTTATCATCTGTCAAAAAAATCAAAACTACAATATTGTCTGTAATTAATACATAGTCATCAAGGTGAAAGAGACCTCTCTGTACTGTCATACACTCATGGAACATAAGAGAAATGCTCTTTGTTTTCTTTGGATACCTATTTCTACATATCAAAAACAAATTTCCACGAGGTGTAAACCTTGTGTAAACCTTGTTCAAGGAGATTACCTAATGAATTGAGTAGATACTAGTTGAGAAAAATATAGCAATCTAGTACTGAAATTTTAAGAGATAGCTACACACTACATTAGATGCATATTTCTTCCCATAATGACTTACCTAAACATGAGTATTTTGCCAGGATCTCAGGAAAGTGCCTGGTGTGAGGATAAATCCACCTTAAAGGAGGCCCACATAGTTAAAGAAGAGAAGCAACTCCCTCAGTTCTCCACTGACACCCACATATGGCCCATTTTGCATGCATTCCCACAAACACACTCAGAAGGGAATATGATAAAGATTGTTTTAATTACTAATTATCTTGATGTTTTAACTCAAAATAAGCTTTGATGGATTGTATGCTTTTCATAAATTTAATTATTTGCTGTGCAGTTTTTATGCTTGTATTACATTACTCAAGAATATTTTTGTGATTTAAATGTATGCAGTTGCAAGTCAATGCACTGTTCATTATATGCCTATGGATATTCCTATCCCTAACTGTATAAAATATACTTCAGTTAAATGATGGGATTTGGGATCATACTAAATTGGTGTATTATATGATGCTGTCATGAAACGTTTTAGATTATATTGCACCAATTCATGTAGTTATATTGATATTTCAGTAGATACTCTGACACATTTATAAAAATGATTAAGTAGCCTCTCTTAATCTGAATTGTAGCAAGATTATCCTTTTCTTAACAGCTAACATCTACTTATAAGTGGTCATAACCCACATTTGTCTTTCAGAGTCTGGATTATTGTCAGGAAGATTTTTTTCTAGTTCCATCAATTTGCCAGAAAGTTTTACATTGTCGGGATTTTTAACAGATAACTAATATTCCATTGTGTAAATGTACCACATTATTAATTATACTTTGGCTGAAGGACATCTAGGTTCTTTCAGTTCCTGACTATTATCAATAAAGTGGCTATGAACAATTGAGGAAGTGGCCTTGTGGTAGGATAAAGCATCCCTTGGATGTATGTCCAAGAGTGCTATATCTGGGCCTTGTGATAGGGGTGCATTATGTAAAATTTCCAAATAATCAATAAAATATTATATTGAAAAGTGGGGTACAGATCTAACCACAAAATTCTCAATAGAGGAATATCAAATGAGGGATAAACACTTAAAGAAATGCTCTACATCCTTAGACATTAGGAAAATTCAAATCCAAAAAAACCTTTGAGATTGTATCTCATACCTACCTGAATGATTGAGATCAATAACACAAGTTACAGCTCATGCTGTCAAGAATGTAGAGCAAGAACATTCCTCCATTGCTTTTGGGAGCATAAACTAGTGCATCTATTAAGGAAATCAAAATACATCATGGAATAAGGAGGACATATCTAGAACAAACTGCACTGTGTCATCATCCATCCTTCAGCAGGACACCTCAATCTTGGAAGCTAAGTAATTTCTGGGTACAAAAGCCAAACTAGAGAGCTGCCTGGTTCCCTCTGCTGGGAAGCAGGCCTCACAAAGATTACATCCTCCTATCTTTGCTGCTCTAGTAAAACTTAAAAGGACTTGGCTCTCCACACAACATTAGTTTATAATGGTTTCTTGCCTCTCTGTAAGTAATGAAACTTTTGCTGACACCCAAGTTTGCAGGTGGTAGATGTGTGCTGGATTTGGCAGCAGGCCCTGCTGTGAGACTGGAATTCGCAGAAACTGTGACAGAACTCTGGATGCTGAGCTTATGTAATGGATCCTTTCAAGTTTAGAAGCCACTCAGGAACGTCTAGTTTCTTAGTGTC
>OU015753.1:65751130-65764734 GCA_907169655.1 Acomys percivali | reverse complement strand
AGAGAGAGAGAGAGAGAGAGAGAGAGAGAGAGAGAGAGAGAGAGAGAAGGGACACGAATAACCAAGATAGGGAGACACAGAGAGATAGAGACAGAGACATGCATATTACTTAATATCACGCCTCTTAATCCAAGCACTTCATGATTCCATTTCAAAACCAAATTAAAAGCAAAAGCAAGGTAAAAGAGTCATGTGTTCTTTAGAAGTCAGCCATGAAGAAATGAAATGTGGCATGGTAGGAACAGATAGGTGCCTGGGAATGGGATTTAAGCAAAATATATCTGACAGTGACTTGCTATATATCTTATCTAGTTTGTTTTTCCTCTGGGTAAGAAAAAAAATACCTCTGTCAAAGAAGATGAGAAGGCCCTACTGCCTACTTTAAAAATGAGAGTGATGTCAACTCGTAATTCTATGTGGAAACTGTATAGACCAGTGGTCACTACTGTCTTTATGTCTGTGTCTGAATATACAACTAAATTTGATCTCTGCCTAGACAGGTTAAGCAAGTCCTCAATATATATATCACAAACATATCTGTCAGATATATTGGTCCACAAAGCTAAAGATGATGCTACAATACTATAGAGAGTTTTGGGTGTCTGTTCAGGTAGCAAATTGTCTCTGTCATCTTCTCGTTGTGGAAGCTGCTAAGCTGTACTTTATGTATACTTAGGTAATTATTTTTATTCCTTCTCAAGTCTCAGATGGGGTTGAAGAGCAGAGAGTTTCATTTTACAATTTAGTTTCGTTGCTTAGGGATTAAGATATTTTTAGGTATAGATAGATGCTTTAAGTTGATAGAGATGAAATATGATGGATATGTATTTACATTCAGAAATTTTGACTCATCAAGATAGGAAAGATATTTTCTTCAAGGTTGCCAAATACAGATAACCAAAACACTATGAATGCAACATTTATATAATTCCTGATTGATTTGTGGTTCTTCTTCCTATATTAATTGTATTAGTTTATTATATGTGTGTGAAAGTGTGTGTATAAAAATATAAATATATATTAAAAATTAACTAAAAATAAGACAATTAAAAATTAGCAAAACAATAGAAAACTTTTCTCCCAATACCTTTTCTTGTCCCTGCTTCAAGAGCAAGGAAAAGTTTTATATATATGTATGAATGTGTGTGTAATTTATTCATATGTATATATTTACACATATTTAATTATGTAAATATATAAATGTAATATATATTTATATACCTAATTATACATATGTGTGTATATGTATGTGGGGGAACAGGTAATAACGAGAGCCACTATGTTCTATGCCAAAAAATTATAAGAAAATAAAACATATATACATTTTTAAAGATATTTGAATACATTTTCCTTTTCTCAATTACTATTGATTTTGAATGCATTTATGGTTTTTGGTGTTAGCACAAAGACCAGCATTCAAAAAATAAAATTTCTGTAGCTGTTTTGACTATTCAATGGTTTGGTCTGAGAGTGGCCCATAAGGTAATATTCTTTTTTAAATTTTTTTATTAATTTATTCTTGTTACATCTCAATGGTTATCCCATCCCTTGTATCCTCCCATTCTTCCCTCCCTCCCATTTCCCCCTTATTCCCCCCTCCCTTATGACTGTTCCTAAAGGGGATTTCCTTCTCCTGTGTATGCTCATAGAGTATCAAGTCTCTTCTTGGTAACCTGCTATCCTTCCTCTGAGTACCACCAGGTCTCCCCCCTCCAGGGGACATGGTCAAATATGAGGCACCAGAATACTTGCTCCCCACATATGGAGACATGTTTTCAGATCTATAAACCCATGTAAAATGAGGGCAGAGCAGCAAACTCTTATAACCCTTATACTCATGGTTTGCTTGGAAGCAGCATGATTCCAGGGAGTCATTAGGGTCATTACCCAGGGAACCTAGCCTGCCCTGGAACTTCGGGTTCAGTAAGAAGATCCACTTCAAAGAATATGGTGAAAAATTGATTGAGAAAGACACGCCATTGTCAAATTTTGAACTCTACACATGTTTGCTTGGTTTAATGACTCTGTGTGCTTTCCTAAATAAGGTGTTTTCTTTGTACGTTAAAATAAAGATAGGCAGCAACAGTAAATGGTAACGCTATCTTTAGCAATAATTGCTGTTGTTTGTTATAAAAGATTTAAAGTAGCAAGGAAAATATTTTAAAATACAAATGCATATGACTATAAAGTATTGTATAGAATAAAGTAACCCAAGCTCAGAAAGACAAACACCATATGTTTCTCTTATAAGTGGATCCTAAGTTTCAGCCTAGAGTTCTAGATTTGAATTTGTGAGTTTTTGTGGACATCAGAACACTGGAGGGTAGGCACTAAATAACAGTCAATATGAAAGTAGAAAGAGAATATTGTGTAGAAAGGCTTAAGCGTGGTGGGGGAGATGATAACATGTATTGGGAATAATCCTTTAAAGCAGGAATGCATGAAATAAAAATAATATAATCAATAGTAGAGTTTTTGTTTGTTTCTTTGATTTTATGACTATTTTGGAAGTTCAATATGCTCCATTCCTTAATAAATCCATTCTATATTTAAAACAAGGTAAAGAAGAAAAATGTGAGAGTAATCAAGCATATGGATTGTCCCTCCTGAAGGACTGGAAAGCAATTAATGCAGAGTGCATTTACATACTGTAGCAGGAAGCTAAAGTGGTCAAAGAACAACTAGCTTCTGTGTATTGAACCGTCTCTCAACATTTCAGATTGAACTGATAGGAACAAAAATATCCACAGATGATGTACCTAAATTCTTAGCTTGATATAAATTTTCAAAGTTCTACTGAGAAAGTGGAATTTGGGAACAAAGGAGCCTTAACACCTCATGGCTCCTGAACTTTGCACTAAAATGTTGTATGCATGGCATTTAAATGCTCATCAACACTCTGTTGAAAGCAGAAACTGCAAGCCATGAAACCTTTTCTGACAAGATAAAAGAAAAATGACAGAATACAGAAAGAACAAGATAGTATATCAACCATGCATCATATCTGAGCCAAATCCATGAAAAATGCACTCATTGTAAGGCAATGAGCCAGAACAGCCTCCTTGACATGGAGAAAATGAAGAGAATGAAAACACTAGTAAGCAATGTGTCAAATATTGGGATGTTTTTTAGTAAACTCCCTGGTAATCATTTATTGTTCCAACATTTCAATATGAAGCTCAGTAAGCATCCCATGAAACAATTTACAAACTGGTGATATAAAACAAGGTGTGATATGACAGCCAAAGAAGAGCATCATTCAGGGACCATTGATCAGGGAAGAACACTTCAAGATACAGTATTAGAAAAATGATAAGAGTTGTGTCTAGAGTTGTCACAAACTGTAGTTGAATGTTTGGTACAGTCCAACCAGGTAGGTGAAACCATAGACTATGAGATTGAACCAAACAGAATAAAAACACAAGGGCTGGGTCACAAAATGGAGCACAAAGCTGCACAAGTGTTATGCATATTGTGGCTTCTTACAGTCCAATTTATCCCCTCAGTGAGCTGCTGTGTACTTCATAGCTCTATCTACTTTGATCATAAGAATAAAAATTAGCTAATAGATTTTAAGAATTTTCCAAGAGAGCCTTTGAGATTATTTTTCCCAATAACAGTTCCTCAGGCATCAAATGCTACAGATCGTTGAATGTTCATTTTTTTCTTCTACCGCCCTTAAAGACATCAGCATTAACAAACACACAACTGACAGAATCAGATTCTACAATGTCTATTTGTAATCTAAGCACACACAAAACAATGGTATAATTCTGCTTGTACAATATAGCTTGTGCTATTTGCAATTTGTGTTTTAATAACTTTTCCTTTCATATTCCTCCACATGTCCTGGGACGTATCAAAACTGAAATACATACATACATACACACACACACACACACACACACACACACACACACACACACTATGCAGCAGATGCCAGGAGGATATCCTAATCTGTTTCTATTGGGACCATGCATCAATTTATGTATAAACCTACATTCATTTTAGGCTTTAATTTATTTACATAAGTATTCCACTTAGTATTATTCTACTGTCGTATTTGTCACCAATCTGTTCTTAGCTATGAATTACACTCTAGAGAACCATTTTACTTTTGATATTTTTAGTAAACTAATAACAACTCCTGCAAGATGGACATTAAGCTTTATTTCATTATTTTCTATTTGTTTGGCTTCTAAGTAGATAATTATTCTTTCTACATAAGTCTTTATTTCACATACTTTCCTTGAATGGCAGTGTTGGGTAAATGTAATTATGCTTGCCATTTGTTAATTAGATCATTTTAATACATTTCTCATGTTATAACAAATAGAAAAATTCATAATCATAAAAATACTATGTATAATTTAAATTTAAAGTTATCCAAGGATTACAGATTAATAGTCCTGACATTTAAAGCCAAATTTCATTTTAGGCATAATTATTTATGAATTTATGTATACAAAGATAATTTGCATTTTTATATAAAGCAGAACAACTATGTTTCTTACTAACCTGTATGCATTCCTACTTTTCAAAGTAATTTCGAGAGTTTAAAATATTAGAATTTTTATAATTAGCTATTTCTCAAGTTGAAAGAGCACAATTGCTGTAGAAAAAATTAATTTTGAATAAAGCAATGCCAGCTGATATTTTAACCAAATATCTAACATTTAGACAATTATATTAAATAAAACTATTGGAATTTTGCATAAAATACTTTAAATGCTCAACTGAGCAAGAGATGGGTATCTAATGAGATGAGTTGTTTATAAGGTATCAGCTATCTCCCTAAGTGAGAAAATGAAAAAATCTTCACTATCATGGATTTCAGATTTTATCTATGAGACAGAAGTTACATATTCCCTACCTCCCACTCTGCAAAAGATGGAAGCAGTGTTATACGTGATCCTAAGCCCTCATATATCTTTCTCTAAACTCCTTCAGTATCTAGCAAATGTTCACACTGGAAATATTAGAGAAAACAAATAACTGATCTCAAAGGTTAGGGGCTCTGGAAAGTAAGTCACATGTGGAGGATGTGAAAATAAATTGTCTTTTGTATGTCAGTTTCTCTAGTATAAAATCTGTTAAAAATAGAGCAACAATATATTAATAGTTTTATTTTTCTTCTTCTTCAATACAGTAGGCTGGTACTGTGTTGCTTTACACAATTTACTAAGAAAAGAACAGAAACTATATCAGCCCTTGAACGCCAGCATTAACTATGTCCACTATTGTATAATTTGGCTGCTGTCAGGTGAACCTACATAACTCCTAAAGGTAAGAAAATATTTTTGATGTTTGGTTTTAAGAACCAACTTGTCATATTCTAGGATATCCCTGGAAAAGGTTCTTAATGAGCAATTATCTTTAAGAGGTTGTCCTATAGTCATAATCATGTCTTTTGTATTCCTTTACTCTCAGACGCATAAGCTATACATGGCATGTTATTAAAAGCACTAATGTTTGATGAAATGTTACATTGTGTAGGATTACTTCTTTCTAATCAAGCCACTACCTATATATTTATATATTTAGGCATTGATTTCAACTTTTCATTAGTCTATGGTTCTTACAGGGAACATTATCAGCCAAATTAACATAATTTCTCTTAAAATATATATGCGGTTGAATATATATACAAACATAAATATATACACAATGTGTAAACATGCATATGTACATAATATAATTTTAATTGTGCATGCAAAATAATGTCTTTATCAATATGTGAAAATATAAATGGGATATAAATTACTAATCCATGATAAATTACATTCTAAAGAAATGTGTCTACTTGGATTTGAACAGAAGTATTAACAAAGGAAATTTAACAATCTCATGTTCCTCATTCTTACAATGAATCATGAGTCAGTATTGCATAATAGAAAATTTGCTTTTAAATATTTGTAAAATTATGTTACAGAGATTAGAACAACTGTTAGAAGGGAACATAGCTGGCAAACTAGAGGCAAAAGAAAATGGAAGAATATATAATGTTTATTTTAAAATAGAAATGAACTCATATTAATAAAAACGTAGTTTAGTGGTTAGGAGAGAAGGCTCAGTGAGCCTGATGTCATGAGTTTGATCCCTGGGGCCTGCATGGGGAAAAGAGAGAAATAATTCCTGGGAGCCTTCTGACTTCACTTATGCACCGTGGCATATACAAGCACACATAATAACACATACAGGCACTTGTGTACACACACAAAAATAAGTATAAAAGGAAAGAAAGAAAAAAGAAAGAAAGAAACAAACTAAAGGGAAAGGAAAGAAATGTATTGGATTTCTCTTTATATTTTTATGATTATTATATCTACTGTGTGAGTTGTATGTGTTTGTATGTATAAACATGTGAGACTGTAAGTGTTTGTGCTTGTGTGTGTGTGTGTGTGTGTGTGTGTGTGTGTGTGTGTGTGTGTGTGTAGAAGTCAGAGTGTCAGAGTTCAGGGCAAGTGTCTTCTTTAATCATTATACTAAATATTATTTTTTAAAAGATTTGTTTATATTTATTTTATGGACATAAATGATTTTCCTGCATTTATGTAATTGCATTCCATGCATTCTTGGTGCCTGCAGCAGTAAGAAGAGGATTTTAGATCCACTTGAACTGGAGTTACAGTTGGTTTTGAGCTTCCAGGTCAGTGCTGGAACCTAAAAAGCCTGTGTAAGACCAGAAAACACATATAACTACTGGGTCATTTTTCAAGTCTCTTATTTACTTACTTCATGTATACATATTATTTTTATGGGAGGTGTCACTAGTTAGCTGTGTCTGCCCTGGAATTCATTATATAGACCGTTCTGGCTTCCACTTACAGAGATAAACCACCCTGTCTCCTCAATGCTGAGATTTGAGGCTTCATTTTGAACTCTGAGCTCATCATCTGGTTGCTGGCCTGTGAAATCCAGGGGTCCATTCTCTCGGCCTCCGTGTGCTGAGGTAATGATCAATGCTGCACATGGAGCATTCTAACTCACATCCTCCTGGGTGAATATCAGGCACACTCTAGAAATGAGTCTTCTCCCAAGCCCTTTGAGGTTACCTATTAGATCATGTTTTGGGTTCCATTCAATGAATCCTTCACACTTATTTTCTATTTTTAAAAATTCATTTATTTATTCCTTTACATCTGGTCATAGCCTCATCCCTCTTCACCTCCCAGCCACACCCACCTCCCTCTCCCAAATCCCCTCACCTATTCCTCAGAAGAGGGGAGCTCCCTTATTCATCCTTACAGGCTCATAAAGTCAAATGAGGGCTGAATGTGTCCTCTTCCTCTGTGACCTGACAAGGCAGTCCTGCCAGGGTGAAGTGGTCGAAAAGCAGGCAAGAGTTTCCATGTCAGAGAGAGCCCCAACTCCCCTCACTAGGGGACTGACACAGCAATTCCTGTGCTGGCTCTCAGCTGTATGTTTGTAGGGGACCTAGATTCAGATCAGTCAAGGTCCTTGTTTGATGCCTCAGTTTACGCAGGCACTCTGGGCTCTGATTAGTTGGCTCTATTGGTCTTCCTGTGAGGCTTCTGTAATCTCCAAGTCCCTTTCTGAAGAAATGTTCCCCCAATTTTCTGCACGGTTCTCTATGTATTGCCCAGTGCTTGGATGTGAATGTCAGCATCTGCTTTGAGGCACGCTGAGTGGGTCTTCTCAGGGGACAACACTGCTTGACTCCTGCCTGCAGGGGTTGTTTCTAACCCATAGGATAGGCCTTGGGTTGGGATGGACATTGGTTGGACCTTCCCTCAATCTCAGCTATATTTGCACATATGGTAAGCTGGGTGATTTTGGGTCAAAGTTTTAATGGATGAGTTGGTGTCCCACTCCCTCTACTGAATGACTTGTCTAGTGAGGGGTTGTCCTCTCAGCTTTTTTTTTTTTTCTCATCTGTTCTTATTTAGGTAAAATTTCTATCCTGATACTACTACAGAAACAAATTCATGAAAGCTTTGTAAACTTAACCAGTTTTCCTTTTACTTGTGTTCTGGTTAAGACACAAGTCTTAAACTGGTTGTCTTAAAGACTCTCTCTGTATTTACTTCTGTGGTCCTTTAATAATAGAATGATAAATTACGATTTGTATTATTCTTCCAACTGAAATCAACCCATGTTTATACAGAGGTATAAAAGATAATTTACTATCAAGGGAAATTTTAGTGTTTCATCAACTTAATTTAGAAGTAATGACTAGATTCAGAGTATCTACTTTTAGATGATGGAAGCAAAGATTTTAAAAATCTGTATGATCAAGAAAATCGTCCATTTCCCTTAGATTTTCAAATTTTGTGGTGTATATGCCTTCAAAGTAGGATCTTATGATCTTTGTATTTCTTCAGTGTCTGTTGTTATGTCTCCCTTTTCATTTCTGATTTTGTTGATTTCAATACTGTCTCTCTGCCTTTTAGTTAGTTTGGCTAACGGTCTGTCTATCTTGTTGATTTTCTCAAAGAACCCGCCCTTGGTTTTATTACTTTATAATCAAATTTTCAAAAGGAATTTATAGTATGCATCTTTATAATGTAAAGTTTTATGCATTATTTAGAAAAAAGTTATTTTTAATCATTACTCATTTATTGGATTTTACATGGCAGTTTAGAATCTTGTTAGGTATATTATATCACACAGTATGTCTAAGTATATACCTCAATAGAAGTGACATTTTAATTAAAAATAGCTTCAAATCAATCTAAATCTAACTTATAAATATTCTCTTTGATTATATATTTGTTTATAAATTTGACTTTTCTATTTTTGTGACAAGGATACATATGTTTAATCAATTTGTGTTTTTATAGAGATTTTCTTTTTTGAGTTTTTATGCTAGTACGTAATTCAGTTTTATCAAGTGCTCCATCCTTTCACACACTTTCATTGTTTTTCTATATCCAATTCACTACCTATTTTATTTTCCAACCTCATGTGCTTTTGTTTTTTAATTCACTAAATTCACTTAATCCTCCCTGCATGATATGCGTGTAGGACCATCTTCTGGAACTTTTGATTTCCTCTCAAGACATTATTTTTGAAGAAAGCATATTCTCCATCCACCGATAGACTTCAGCCAAAGCCTAAGCTAGAAAGTTCATGAGCCTGTTCTCCACTTGTGCGGGGAATTTGGTTGGCTTGTTCTTATGAAATCAGAGCCGTTGTAAGTTCATTTGTACTCACTTTTATAATCAGCATAAAATTTTAATTTTTAAACAGAAATAATTATAGCCACTGACCGTTAAGTTAATTTAAGCTTAGTGTTCTTGAGCACTTACAAGTTCATATATTAAGCCATTGACTTCAAATTTATGCATTTCCAATTTCACTCTACATAACCACTAGTGTATCTGAAACAGATTCTGTCTCTGATGGGGTCTTTATGCTTTGTTTTAATACTACGCTTTAATCAATAATCGTTTATAGTAGCATTGCCAAAAATAGTATAAGAAAGTGACACTTGCAGAATCATTGCAGCTGACCTAAGAAATGTTAACATATTACTATGCTTTATATACATCATATATTTTCCATATGGACCATTTGCCCTCATTTCATAATTGGAAAGGTCAAAATTCCTGCTTTAAGCACTATGAAACAAAGGCTGGTCATAGTTCAAATGTTGCTAGGCAACAGAAATTGATGCCTGAATATAAGACATGTCTTTTAATACATAGATAAAATATACCATGAAGGACACAGTGACAAGGCAGCTGGCATGCTATCCTCTGCTGAATCATTTCTTGACCTCTGGCCCATGCTTTCAGAAGCCAGATGGTCTGAGAATTATTTTTAAGTGTGTAATATCAAATAGAGGCCAAGAAGAAATAGGAGGTTAAAATGATATACACATCTATACAGAAAATTGGCTAAAATTTGGAAAAAGTAACATTTGACACGCTAAATAATGTTTTTTAGACATTCCCTAAAGGCATAACAATTTTTAAAATTCCATCATTTTTCATATTATTTTCCTCCCACATGGTAGAGCTGCCTTATGTTATAATGATCCTTTCAATGCTAACAGCTTAATTTCTCAGCATATACATCCTATCATGTGACTTCATTTACATGTATTGTCCTAATGTCTAAAGGTTAGGTTACTAAATTAATATATTTTAAGTGATTAATCTTTTGTTAAATCTGTCTGTTAAAGTGTGCTTGTGACCATATTTAAATGGACACATATATCTACATATAATTTTTTTTGGTAAGACAACATTGTCCTTCATTACTATGAATTTATATGTTAAAGATGTGTAAAATACAAAAGAAAAAGTAGTTTGGATGCAACTTTATTCAATTCCCTAATGCACAATAACAGTCTTACTTGACTAATCTTCATTATGATGGATGGAATTAATAGAGAAATCAAGATACTTTGACACATCATAAAATGTCCATAATTCACAAGATGAAAATAGTTATAAGCTATTTTATTTCTTAGCTTATGAAATGTTCATTAATACAGAAATGCAAATTAGTCACAATTGTAATGAGACAAAGAAATTTTAAGATTAAATACACAAAAGAATAATTGATATTCTGATATTTATTTTTTCTATAAATGTTTCCTATTTGGAGAGTAATTTGTTAGAACATTAAAGAAATAATATATTAAATGATATATAAATATATTCATAATAATATATTCTTGAAAATATGCATACTCAAATACACATTTTTTAAAAAAAATTAGGTCTATTAGTAGTTAGTATTTTGTGACCGTTAGCCACCAATTTGGGTTCCAATGCCACACTGAAGTTTATTTATATGCTTTTATAGGCATTGATTTACCTAAAAGTTTGACTTTGTCAATATATTTTATGCAATCACCATGATCAGTAGTTCTGGTACCTCTTGAACATGTGTCAAAAAGATGAGTATACTAGGCATGCACCATCTCAACATTTCTATATTCAATGAACTGTGTGGAAGTTGTATTTTGGCAATGGGATCTTACTCTCTGTTTTCAGAGAGCAACTTTCTGTACTAGCATCAGCAAGGGTTATTTAAGGATCTCAAAAGAAGTTCTTTGGCCAACAAATCAATCAAATGTAAACCCAGTCCCACCAGTGGGAGCCTTGCCTTTCTAAAAAATATGATCATTTCAGACTCCATATCCTTCATCATTAGAAGTCCTCAGTATAGTCACCTTTATAGATTCCGGGAAGTTTTCCTCTGTATTACATTTCCAAAGCTACCCAATTTTCAGCTGTCTGTTCCCACACTCTGCCACTCTATCCCTATACTCCATCATGATCCCTACCACTGCTGAACATACGTGCCCCGAGTCTACCCACAGTATCTGTTCCATTTGCCCTTCCTCTTCTTTAGTACTGCTCTTTACCTAAGTTCTTTTGTCCTGTGGGATGTAGTTTGATTACAATTTTTAACACCTAATATCAATGTCTAAGTTAAAAGGTATCATATGTGTCTTACTGTATCATACTGTGTCTGCATTGAAGACAAGGACATAAATTCACAAAGCTACAGACATATAAGTTTTGATAAAGAAATTAGAAATAAATACACACTGGATAAAAGAAAATATCTTCTGAAATTATACTGGTCTAAGTGGATGTCTGCCTGTAGACAAATGAAAATAGATTCATGTTTATATTCCTGCACAAAACTTAAATACAAGTGGAACAAAAAAACTCAACATAAAAGCAGATACATTGACCATGATACAAGAGAAAGTAGGGAATATCCTTGAACACATTGTCACAAGATACACCTTCCAGAACAGAACAATAATAACACAGGCACCAAGATAAACAAATACTAAAGGGGACCTCATAAAACTGATAAGCGTCTGTAAGGCAAACGACTCCATCAGTCAGACAAAGAGGTAGCCTACAAGATGAGAAAAGATTTTTACCAACTTCAAGTCTTATTGATGTCTCATATCCAAAGTGTGTTAAAAACTCAAGAAATTAGACATAAACTAAATAAACAGTCCAATTTCAAAATGGGGTACAGATAGAAACAGAGTGTTAAACAGAGAAATCTGAAATGGCTGAGAAACAACGAAATATTCAACATCGTTATCAATCAGGAAAATGCAAATCAAAAGGGATTTGAGATACCATCTTACAGCTCTCAGAGAAGTAAGATCAATAACATATGTGACCGCTCATGCTGGGAAGGATGTAAAACTAGGGAAACACTCTTCCATTGCTTATGGAAGTGCAAACTTGAGCAGCCATTATGGAAATCAATATAGTCCTTTTCATAAAACTGGGAATCAATATAACTCAAGAGCCAACTATGACACTCTTTGGCACATGTTCCATTCTACCTCACGGACACATGCTCAGCTATGTTTCACGTGGGTTTCTTCATAGTTGCAAGAAACTCAAAAAAATCTAGATGTCTCTCAATTGAAGAATGGATAATGAAAATGTAGTGTATTAACACATCAGTGTAGTACTCAGCTGCTAAAATGATCACACTATTCTTTTTGCAGGCAAATGGAAGTTCTGAATTTTAAAACAATATGTGTTTTATTTTGTTATGATTGCACAGCATATTTGCATGACATCAGCTCTCTGGATTTGAAAAAGGTAGTCTTATGGCCAAAAATTATGGATATTCATGAATTATTTTGTACTTTTGATAAAATCACCAGTTTTCCTCTTTATTATATTGGTTGTACATGTTGATTTATGACTGATTTCATGGAACAATAAGAGGAAATGAAAGTCAGAAGGCAATTGTCAATTAAAGTGCTTTTATTTCCCCTATTTTTTCAGATATGCTGTTTAGTTTTAGTTGTATGCCTTCTTTTCCAATTTATAAGTCTATATTTTGTGATATTAATATACAAAATACAGCTTTCTCTTTAGAAATACTTACATAAATGATTTTCAAGTGTTTATTATAACCTGTTGACTAATTTTATCATTAATGTATTTGCATAGTTTAATGACATTCTTATATTAATTTTTTTTTATTTTTTAGCTATTTCCATTTCTCTGCCATTTTACTGGCATCAATTAAAACTTTTGATTTGTCTAGCCTGGCATGGGAGTACATGCCCTTAATCCCAACCTTTGGGAAGCAGAGGAAAATGGACCACTGTGACTTTGAGGCAGCCTAGGCTACATTGTGAGATCCGATCTATAAGCAAGTAAACAAACAGTATCCTAACAATTTTTAATTGCTATTTTGACAATATACGCTTAACTCACAATTGTTGTGACTATAGAACCTATAATCAATGTATTTCTATGTTTTTATATTCACACATATTTACCTATCATCTATTTATCTATCATCTATCTATCTATCTATCTATCTATCTATCTATCTATCTATTCATCTAGCTATCACCTAGCTAGTTAGCCTGCTAGCTAGTTATCTATCATCTATGTAATTATTTATCTATATTCTGATTGCATGTGAAAAAATTTAGCTCTAATAGTATAACATCTCAAACATGATTTTTAAAAAATTGTACTGATTCTTTGTGAATTTCACATCAGTCATCCCAATCCCATTCATCTCCCTGTTTCTGCATATCTACCCTTTGCCCCACAATCTCACCACCAAATTTAAACACACACACACACACACACACACACACACACACACACACACACACA
>OU015753.1:65706646-65744499 GCA_907169655.1 Acomys percivali | reverse complement strand
ACACACACACACACACACACACACACACACACACACACACACACACAGTCAGAGGACTAGGGGAAGGGAATATGGCAGAAGAGGGAAGGAGGGTAAATATGGGAGGATATGAGAGAGAGGGATAACAATTGAGATGTAAAATTGTAATTAAAAATTATCAATGCCCTTAGTCATCAAGGAAATGGAAATCAAAACAATTCTGATTTTGAAATATAAATTTTAAACCTGTCAAAGTGGATAAGATGAAGAAATCAAGTGACTACACATGCTGGCGAGCATGTGGAGAAAGGAGGTACTCTTCCATTGCTGGTGGGAGTGCAAACTTGTACAACAACTTTGTAAATCAACTTAGTGCTTTCTCAGAAAAATTGAGAATAGCTTCATCTCAAGACAGAGCTTTTCCAGTACTGAGCATGTACCCAAAATATGCTCCATCTTTCTGCAAGGACATTTTCTCAACTTTATTCATAGCAACTTTATTTGTAATAGCCAGAATATGAAAATACCTAGATGTCCCTCAACTGAAGATTGGATAAAGAAAATGTGGTACATTTGTACAATAGAATGCTACTCAAGTATTCAAAAACACCAATACAAAACAAAACAAAACAAAACAAAAAAAAAACAAAGAAGATCATTAAATTTGCAGGCAAACTGAAGGAACTAGAAAAGGTCATCCTGGGTGAGGTAAGCCAGACAAAGAAAAGATACACTTTGTATGTACTCACTTATAAGCAGATTTTAGCCACATAAGACAGGATAAACATACTAAAATGCACAGACCCAAAGAAGATATGTAACCTAGTGAGCATGGAAGGGGAGGGAGCACAGAGAGACATAAAGCTGGAGATCAGACCTTGGCAGGGGGGGGGACAACTGCAGAGAAAAGAGACTCTATGGACTGGGATATCTCTGTGACAAGCTGGAGCCCTAAATCAGAATGTGAGGGGGGCTCTAGCTGAGACTCCTAGTAGCAGCGACCAGGGAGACTGATAAGGACACCCTCTAACTAGACAAGGCTCACAGTGGGTGGGGGAGGAACACCAACCCACTCACAAAAACTTTCACCCATAATTTTCTTTGCCTACAAGATGTGCACCTATAAAGATAGAAAGATAGAGCAGAGATTGAGGAGTGTTCAACCAATGCCTGGCCCAATCCAAGAACCCATACCATGGTGGAATGTTCCGCTATGTTTGTAGACAGAAGCTTAGCAGAGTGGTCCTCTGATAAGCTCCACCCAGGAGTGGTTTGAATCAGATGCTGAGACCCACAGCCAAGCACTGGACATTGGAGGAAGTATAGAGAGTCTTGTGGAAAGGTGTGTGTGTGGGGGGGGATTGGTGGTGGCAGGATTAAGAGATATAGAGGTAACAGGAGCTTTGGAGGAAGATCAACAGAGCCAACTAACCGGTGCTCAGAGGGGCTTGTGAAGCCTGAAGCATCAACCAATTACCAGGCATGGACTGGATTTACAACCTCTACACATCCTATGGGCAACTCTGGTTTCCTGTCTGTGAGTCTTCTAGTAAGGGGAGTAGGAGTTATCTCTGACATAGACTCTGTTGCCTGCTCCTTGCTCCCTTTTGCCAGGCCACAGGGGAAGAGGACATGCCCAGTCCTGATGTGACTTGATGAGCTGGGGTGAATGGGTATGGGGGGAGAAGTGGTTTTCTTGAGGAATAAGGGGATGAATGGTTTAAGAGGAGGGAAGTGTGTGACTGGGAGGGGTGGAGGGAGGGGGATACAACTGGAATGTAAAGTGAATAAATAAATACATTAATAATAGTTACAATAAAGACCTAAGAATGAACTCAATCTCCTGGCATGGTGGCAGATGATTTTATTCCCAGCACTCATGGAGGCAGAGGCAAGCCGAACACTGTGAGTTCAAGGCCACCCAGGTCTACAAAGGGAGTCGAAGACAGCCAAGACTACATAGACTAAACCAATCTCGAAAACAAAACAAGAACAACAAAACCAACCAACCAAACAAACAAAGACTCAATCTCTGCTCTATCTTTATGCCAGCACACTTTGTTGGCTGTACAAAATTAGGGTTAAAGTTTTCTGGGTAGGTTGACATCCTATGTTTGAACAGAGATTGAGGGAAGTCAAACAAGGATTTCCCCAATTTGAAATCCATGCCAAGGGAGAGCATCAACCCTGAAACTGTTAAAGATACTATTCTATGCTGGCAGATAGGAGTAGCATAACTCTCCTCTGAGGGGTTCCACCCAGCACCAGATCAAAACAGATGCAGAGTCCCACATCCAAAAATTAGGTGGAACTCTGGGAGTCTTGTGGAAGAGTTGATGGAAAGATAGAGGGATCCAGAGGGGACAAAAACTCCAAAAGACGACCAACAGAGTCCACTGAGAACCGTGGGGGCTATAAGAGCCTGAACCACCAACCAAACGTCATGCACTGACTGGACTAAGGTCCCTTACATATCTGCAGTTGATGGGCAGCTTTGTATTCATGAGGGTATCCTAGCAATTACAGAAGGGGCTAATTCTGACATGGGCTCTCAGTCTGATTTTGAATTACCTTGCCTTAGCTAGGATGCCTTATTGGGCCTCAGTGGAAGGGCAGGTGCTTAGTCCTGATGTGACTTAATTTGCCAAGGAAGGCAGGTTGGCGTATGGGGTGGGAGTACTCCCTTTTTCTGAGGAGAAGTGGAGAGGGAAATGGGAAAGACAGTTGGAGGTAAGACCAAGAGATGGGGGGGATGAGGCTGCAATAGGGATGTGAATTTAAAAAAAAATAAACAATGGACTCAAATAGAAGTGGATAATTGATATGTGTTGAAAACAAAAGACCCACTGCAGACAAGGTAAAAATCTCCCAGCTGCCTGGAAGATAAGAATGGGGAAGATGACCATGGAGACCAGTCCCCTGTGGAAGGCAGTCACATAGTGCAATGCCAATGGGACTTCAGGAAAAGAGAAATAAGGCCTAAGCATTATTTACAGAGTTTGCTGCGAGGCTGTCCCCTTGGTAATGTCTGAAGCCACATGGATAAAGTATCAGCAAATCACTCATTACACATGGTCTGAGCAAGAGCATGAACAACAGATGTGGCATACTAGATGGGGAAGACCATGAGTTATATACCTAAAACAAATAAATACATTTAAGTGAGGAATGGTGAGAGTCCAGAAAGTCCTCCCAGTGGAAGAGCATTCCAATTGGTTATTCAGGACCAAATGATCAGTCCTTAAAACACATACAAGTAATATTATATAGAATGAAATTCGTTTATTTAAGATTTTACACACATAAACACAGACAGACACACATGCACACACACACACACACACACACAAACAGACAGACAGACACACACAGTATCATTGCATCGGAGAAAACTGATTCTTTCTCTACTAACAAGAATAAATGATAGTTCCACTGTTAACCTTTACCCTAGTGGCTAGGGTTACAAATACTTTTTAAAAATATAACAAAATAAAATTTATTAGGAAAAAAAAACCTATCACGTTGAAGGCAGACAAGACTGAAAAGACCCCAAGAACAGACACAAGAGTCAGAGACTCACTTTTTGGTACACTCATGAATTCCATTTAAAAACTACTAACCTGGAAAACGTAGAGGAGTTTGTGCAGACCCAGGCCGACCCTGTGTTTTCAGTCATGGGAGCCTTGCTAATATTGGCTTAGAGAGCCCTTTTATTCCTCAGCTTTGAGTGGAGAAAATGGATGGATATGATGAATGTTCCAAGGTCTCTCTTGTGTAAATCTGGCTGTTAGTCTCGATAGTGTATTTTCTGCTACAAGAGAAAGTTTCTTTGATGACATTTGAATTAAGACACTGACCTATATTCATATTATCATTATAACTTTTTTTTCTTTTAGATCAGTTTCATTTGGTTTTGTCCCAGTTCCCTGGGCTTTCTAATACATTGCTCTTTTTCTTTAATGTAAACATAAGGGCATGTGTTCTTACTATAATATAAGCTACAAATGACTCTAATAAAGGTAATAAAATCTTTCAGTATTAGTAATTACTACAGTAACTTGTAACTCTATTATAAAATTATAATTCTATTAATAAAAATTATAATATTCTTGTTTGAAATGTACAATATAGATGTAGTTATTCTTACTGTTTACTAGCTTGTTATGTCTTTTTTTATTTTTACATTTTATCAAGTTTTGTGCTGATTAATAATTAAATTTTCAGCACCATCAGAGAATTGAGAAGAAAAAAATTGATTACCTTAGTAGGCTAGTATACAGAAAATGCAGGTTAGAAGCTTCCCAAATGAGAAGATGACAGAGACAATTTGCTGCCTGAACAGTTGCGCAAAATTCTCTATAATATTGGAGGACCATCTTCAGCCTTCTGGCCCAATATATCTGACACACATGTTTGTGAGGCAGGAATTAGTGAGGACTTTTTTACCTACGTTGGCAGAGTTTGGCCATCAGCTCTGCCTGCATCCAAGCTTGCCCATTTTTAGTCTCTGATGGTGTTGAAGACCAAATAGTATGGTTTTGCAATTAAGCTTAGCTGTTTAGGGGTTAAGATATTTTTAGGTCTAGACAGATGTTTTAAGTTGTTAATGATGAGATGTGATAGATATTGATTTACATTCAAAATTTTAGACTCACCAAGATAAAAAAGATGTTTTCTTTAAGGCTGCCAAATATAAATAGCTAAAATACTATAAAATGTAATGTGTGTATATATATATATATATATATATATATATATACACATTAATTTTTATTCCTTCTCTGGTCTCTGATGGGGTTGACGACCAGATAGTTTAGTCTTACAATTAAGCTTAGTTATTTAGGGGTTAAGATGTTTTTAGGTCAAGATAGATGTTTTAAGTTGATAGTAATGAAATATGATAGATACTGATTTACATTCATAATTTTAACCTAACAAAGATAGGAAAGATGTCTTCTTCAAGGTTGCCAAATTCATATAGCCAAAACACTATAAGTGTTAACATATTTATAACTCTTGATTATTCCATGGTTCTTCTTGCTGTATGTAGTTTGTTGTATTTATGTGCAATAAAATAAATGTATATGTAAAAAAAGAAAGTAATAATAAAAAATGTTAAAAAGAAAAAAAAAGAAAGCAGATGGTAGCAAAGCAAAAGTGATGTTTATCTCAAGCTATAACTTTTCTCCCTTATCTTCCTTCTTCTAATCTTTAGATGATTTTTTAAATATTTCTTATGGACCTTAATTTATGTTCATATGTTTTAGCTGGTGTTTACCTTTTTATTTTTATTTTTTACATATACATTTTATTATTACACACATATACTATAAACTACCTCCAACAAGAAAAATCACAAAGCAATCAGGAATTATATAAATATCACATTCAATGTGTTTTAGGTATTTGTATTTGGCAGCTTTGAGGGAAACGTCTTTCCTATCTTATTGAGAATAAAATTCTGAATGTATATCAATATCTTATCATGAGAAACTTAAATTAAAACATCTATTTAGACCTAAAATGATATTAACCCCTAAACAACAGAGATTATTTGTAAAAGTAAACTATCTGGTCTTCAACCCCAAGAGAGACTTGGGAAGGAATAAATTTAAATACTTGAGTAGACAGGAAGTGCAGGTTAGCAGCTTACAAAATGAGAAAATGGCAGAGACAATTTCCTGCCTAAACAGTCACCCAAAACTCTCTACAATGTTGGAGCATCATCATCAGCCTTCTGGCCTAGAATATCTATCAGACATGTTTGTGAGGCCCTGTGATTACCCTGTCTTGGAAGAGTTTGGCTTTCAACTTTGCCTGCATCCAAAATTGCCTATTTTCAGCAAAATTCTGTCTGTGGCTGAACTGAAGACATTTTGCCCAGTGCCTTGTTTGCCACATTTGAAGCAATCTCCATAAAGCAGTTCTTTGATGCTCATCATCCTCTTTGACGTAGGCTGGGTGTTGCCAGGCATTAACCTATCGTATTGTTAAGGAATCTTAAAAAATCTTTAAGTGCCATATTCTGTAGGTCTCTGAAATTTTTGAAGACCTTACATAACTATTTTACCTTATCTATTTATGGAATCATATATCTATCTTTTAAACTGAAGGATGTATATTGTTATGATAAAAATAGACTATTAATTGACATAACCATGATTTGATCAACTAACAATTAACTTGTATTACTTAATTGTCCTAAGCAGCCTGCAGTAGCACTTTCAAATTATTCAGGGTAATCTTTGTTTTATAATTGATTTGTATGGGTATAATACTTCATAGTAGAGTAGAAACATAGATAATGTTTGAAGAATAATTTTAAATTTGAATTGCATAAGTATATAAAATTACGTGCCAATGGGTTAAAATTAACATTGTAACAATTAAAGCATTAATTGAGAAGTAGATTCAATAATCTACTTTCTGACCTATCATTCCTATATATTTCTATGCTCCTCTTCCTTTTCAAGCCCTATTTCCAAACCTAAGAAACAAAATAGAGACATCCCTGAGTTCATCCTTGATTTCTCTAAAGATATTTTTTTTCACAGTAAATGCTGACTTTTAAGAAGCTCTTTAGGAAAGGCTTTTCACTGCCTATTCCCTGTCAGGGTCTCTGTACTCCGTAATTGATTGGTTGCCTTGGCTGTGGCATTTGATTCACTTCAAATAAGAAGAAAGCAACAATAATGCACATAGTTTCCTAGTTTTAGTTTCAGCATAGACACTTTTTTTCCTTTAGAATTGCACTTTGTGGTCAATCATTATAAATTTTTCCTTCAAAGTTTCTATTCTTTTGTGATTTAATGCAGATGATTCAAAGGTTGTCATTTTTCATGGGCATTTAGTGCTAGGATATTACCTTTAGTATCATATTCTCATTCTAATATTTATTTATTGTTGGTTAAGTATTGAGATTCAGTCACGTTGAGTAGCCTAAGATGTCCTTATACCATTGAGGCTCTCAAGTTCTGTATACAAGTTAGAAACATCATGCCTAGGCCCACTTTTAATTATTTTTGCTGTAACCCAAGACCAAGCAAGGCATCATAAATCAGTTTTGTTTTAAATAATCTTTTAAGATATGGCTGAGAGAGATATTTCCAAAACACATAAGTTATTTCTACAAGCTATTCTTCATTGCACATGTGTATATTGCTCAGTTTGTTTTAAAGTAGAACATGCCTCTTCATTTAGTCAGTTCCAGTATTAATTCAGAAAAGCAGATGCTACTGGACATAGATTTCAAGAAGAATGTGGTACCTAGAAAGAGTTGACTCTTTTTTACCTTAAATATTTCTTCTAAAATGTTGTGCTTAGATTGGGGTAAATAGATATAATATCCTTCACCTTCATATACATGGATGCTTCCCAGGCTACAATAAAAATAAAAAAAATAGATTATTGAATCTACTCCTCTACTTAAAGCCTAAATTTTTACTCATGAGGTTATTTTTAATTCATTGGTATAGAATTTTGTATATTGATACAAAACAAGTTTGCATACATTGTTATAGAATCCAATATTAAGATTTTTCTTCACACTCTCTCTTTCTCTCTCTCTCTCTCTCTCTCTCTCTCTCTCTCTATATATATATATATATATATATATATATATATATATTCCTACTCTAATATGTGGTACTGTATCCATACAACTCAACTATAATACAGGTTTACTGTCAATACTTTGAAAGTGTTATAGCAGGCAGTTTATGATAATTAAGTGGTATAAGTTAATTTTAAGTTGGTCAAATCATGCTCATGTCAATTACTAGTCTATATTTATCACAATAATATACATCCTAGATTTAACAGGTAGATATGTTTCTATAGTTAGATAAGGTAAAATAGATAGTGTCTTCAAAAACCTTAGAGACATACAAAATATGACATTTTAAAATGTTGTTATTAGTTTAAAGATTCTTTGACAAATAAGACAGGTAAACTCCTGACAACACCCAGCTACCTCAAAAATGATGAGGAGCATCAAATACCCTCTTTATGGGGACGGCTTCAAATGTGGCAAACAAGCCACTGGGCAAAATGTCCTCGTTTTGACAACAGACAGAATTCTGCCTAGAAATGGGCAACCTTGAATGCAGGCAGAGACAACAGCCAAACTGCCAACACAGAGTAAGCAAGTCCTCAATAGTTCCTGCTACATAATATCTCTGTCAGATACACTGGGCTAGATGTCTGAAGATGATGCTCCAATGTTATAAGAGGTTTTGAGTGAATATTCTGGCAGCAACTATCTCTGTTATTATTTTGTTTTTTTCATTTTGAAAGCTGTCACCCTGTGCTGCTTGTTTATTCAGGTAATTAAATTTATTCCTTCTCAAGTCTCTGATGGGGTTGAATATTAGGTAGATTAGTTTTACAATTAAGCTTATTTATGTAGTAGTTAAGAATTTTTAGGTCTGACAGATGTTTTAAGATGGTAGAGCTTAGATAGGATATTTATTGATTTACATTCAGAATTTTAGACTCACCAAGATAGACAAGATGTTTTCTTCAAGGTTGCCAAATACAAATAGTCAAAATACTATGAATGTAATATTTATATAATTCTTGATTGTTTCATCAGTCTTCTTGCTGTATGTTGTTTATGGTATTTATGCATAATGATATAAATTTATATATAAAAATTAATTAATTAATTTTAAAAATTCCCTCAAATGAAATACATAATATAATAAACTAATACCCTAAATAATAAAATCTTTAAGTCTTTTCAAAATACCCAACATCTTTAATGAAAAATTATATCTGTCTCAGTTTCAGTTTCAAAATATCATGCAGAGTTTCTGCATGCGATGATACATCTCCTTAATTTCTGTGCCAATATTTCATTCTCCCTCATCCTGAGGTAAAAGACATAATCAGTGAGCTCAAAGGAACACTATGTTCTGGTCCTAGCCAGTCATTACCAACCATAAAGATAGGGGTGTCATTATTATATATGTCTTTAATCCAATAGAACTTATGTCACCATGTCCTTATTTCTTGACTTTGGTCACAATACATGAGAGCCCACCAATCCTGGGCCGCTTACGTTTACCACTTAAACTCCATTCTACTATTTGAAAAGCTCTTCTTCTTCTCAGTTCTTTCCATGTCCAACAAATTCTCAAATCTGAATATCTTTCCCTATGGCCTCAAAACTGTCTGTTGTAGATAAAATGTGGCTATCCTATATCATAAATTTATTTCTGAATGTACTTATAATTCCTTAACCAATTCAGAGACCTGACCTTCTTCATAATCAAAATGTCCTCAGAAGCTGGCACGTACCATGGCTATATTTCTATATTTGTCGATAACACTAAGAATATAGTAGGTTATGACATTTATTCACATTTCTGCTTTCTAGGCATTTTCTCTTTACTATGTTATTAAATCATGTTCTGAAATATTCATGATTTTATAACCAAGTATATTTTTCTTTACTTCTTCCTCCTTCCCCTTTCCTTCTTTCCTTCCCCCTCCCCCACTGTCTTTCTTTATGAATCCTGATTTCAATTTATTCTCCTCAGAATTAACATCTAGAAAACTTACTGTGTCACAGATGAATTTTTATTGCTCATACACCCATCAAGGAAGAAACAGTGTTTTTTACCCTGACTGACACTACATTTCCTCAGGTATATCCTGTCATTGGTAATTCCATTTTTTCACAATGTCTTTTAATCTTTTATAATCACCACCCATGTTTTTCATTTCTATAAAAACAGTAGGATTTATCTAATGTTACTAGTAATTCATTATTCAGATTTCTGCCACACTTTTGTTATATCATATGTCCTTTTCTTATTCCTTAGTCACCCAGTTAATTTCTATGTTCAGTGGTGATAATAATTATCCTCGTATACTTTTGATTTCTGGAGATATTCTTTTTTACCATATTTCTTTAATAAAATATCAATAATCGATAATAATTAACTACTAGATCAAGAAACTAATCAACTTACATTTTTACCATGCTTCTTCAAAAAATACTATCTCAATACTTTGATGACAACTGACTGCATGATCTGTACTTAATTTCTTTAATATTTTAATTCAGAGTTTTCAATAAGTAGTTTTTAAAAAGCCATTACAATGGAGCAGATTTAGCCTTTATTCTATTTAGCAGAAAGCAACACTTAATCATCTTTGACAACATATTAAATTTTCTCTTTCCTTGAAATATGAGTCTGCACCTTCATTAATCTCTTGTTTTTGTGTATCTATGACCATTGTATTACACTCAATTTAAAATGTTTGAATTTTAGTTTGTTTTTAAGTTAACTCAATATTGTGGTGATTATAAACATTAACTGTCTTCAAGTAAATTCAAAACACACAAGAACATATCTCTGATTCGAGCAGTCCTTATAAATTCTATATTCATCTGTCAAGTTATCTATTCAATGTCTTTTCTCAATGTTGAGTAAATATCTCTAATTCACTATGTGAAAATTGAGTTGCTGCTCACCTCAAAAAGCTCTCTGCAACCAAGCTCTATCTCAAAATTCTATTCCTAGTTATTCAGTCTACATTATGGTTGATCTTAATTTCTCCTTCACTTTCTATATTTACTTTGTCAAAAAATTCTATTGGTTTTAATGTTTAAAATAGAATCAATTTATGTACTTATTCTTTATAATTCCTGACATTTTTGCCATGCTTAAGAAATTTTTACTGATGTTATGGATCATATTCTGTGTTGCTTTTAGGTTAGATATGATTTGATTTTTTTATGTTTGGATTTATGGTCCATTTACAAATCATGTATTCAGAGACGTTTCATATCAGGCCCTAACTTCATATTTTAGAATTTTAACTATCAAGGTAATAGTATTGGGAAGTAGACTTTTGTATAAAATTTTGAGAATTGGTACTGTTTTTTGATGAAAGATATCACTTATGAAAATCTCCACAGATATTTTCCTTTTCTTTTTTTTTTCAGTTGTCAGTTATGTATATTTGGAGGAAATCACTTCGTCTCTCAAAGGTAAATAATTATATATTATGGAAATTATGATGACAATGATTATATTGTTCATCAAGGTACTGTCAGCTTTCCAAGAATGTTCTAAACACAAAGATAGCAGTAAATCTTACAAGAAATTCTCAAGTTTATTCTAGTTCCAATGATTGGAGGCTTAGTAATTTTACCAGAGCTAGTAACTATTTTGTAAATATGTTCAAAGTCCAGATCCTTTTGCCTGATATATATATATATATATATATATATATATATATATATATAAAGTTTAGCACGTAACTTTTTAAAAGATGGCTTCTCCAGGATCTTTTCATTGGGTACTCTAACAAATAAGATATAATCTGAATAAATTACTTAAATAAAAATAAATATCTCAGTTAGCATTTCTCTCTGCCTCATCACAAGTGAGTTCTTAGATACTGCTCCAGCAATATGGCTGCCTGTTTGCACAACTGTCATGGACTCTACTATCCTCTGGAACTGTTAAACCCAAATTAATTGCCTTCTTTTTATAGGTTGCCTTGGCCAATTGAAAAATAACTAAGGTACCACTCTTCACATATATCTTCTGATCAACTTATTTCTTTGTTAGTGTTATTTGTGCTTCTGTAAAGATTTCTGCCTACCTGTTTTATAATAATGAAGTGGATTTAGTACTAAAATTTTATGCATAAGATTTGGAAGGAATGTAACCATAATCAATGTTAAAATAAGAAACCAAAATGTGTGTCTCCAGATATATCTGCAGTCACAAGTCACCAATTCAGTAAGGACTATTAGAGGCTGGTTGACTTGAATCACTCAATTGAATCTTTAGGATGTTTGATACTCAAACATAACAGGACTTTGAGGATTAAAATATACTAATTATGAGATTCTTGGGATAAGGTAAGAAGAAGGAATATATTTCTCATCATCATGATATAAATCTTAGGAAACAGGTGCAATAGAATTAAATGTGTTAAAAGAAAAAATTGAAAATCATGCTATATAAACTTCTTACCAATGAATTTATATAATATATGTATATATAGTATATATTTTTAAATGTATATTTTCTGAAATAGTACACATACACACACAAACACACAAACACATAAAACGTGGACTCAGGTAAAAATATGTTTGCCATTACACAAGAAGAAAACACCAACAGTTTTCAACATCTACATATAACAGCAAACTAGAAAGCATTTATCTACTGGTAAAAATAAGAGCTGGTTTCTTATTTAAATCTTTTAACATATAATCTTTAAAAACAGTGAAAAATTTGTGAAATACAATCAATAAACAAAAAGGTTTTAAAATTACATAATTCAAATCCATACAAGTAGCAATATTATACAATAACAAAAAAGTCTTGCACTACTTATTAAGTGTTAAAAAAACACTTAGATGAAGAATGCAAAGAGGTTACAGATGCTGAAATTAACATTTGAACAGCCATGGAAATCAGTAAATTAGACAGTACATATAGTACCCACAAACTAATAAAAATATAATTATAAAGTGTTAGTATTTGTTCAAAGACCAAAATAGGTAGAACAAAAACTGATAACATTTTTAGTGATATAAATAATCATATAAAAATAATCATATGAAAAATGTATGATCAACATAATTAATATTAAAGAAATAAACATAATTTTTTAAATTTTACTTTATATCCTGAACATATCCCCATCTCTCCTCGCTTCCCAAATCCACTTTACCTCCCTCTGTCCCTCCTCCTCCCCTATTTCTCAGAAAATGTCCCAATTTCCAGGCACCCTTGATCATCAAGTTGCATCATGACTGAGCTTATCCTCATCCCCTGTGCTTTAGCAAGGCAGTCTCAGCATGGAAAAGTGATTTAAAAGCTGGCAACAGTCTGTGTCACAGAGAACTCTCACTCCCCTTACTAGAGGACCCAAATGAAACCTGAGCTTGCAGAAGCTACGTATACGTAGAGGACCTAGGTCCAGTCTATACAAGGCCCTTGGCTAGTGCTTTAATCTCAGAAAGGGCCTCTAGGCCCCAGTTAATTGGGTCTGTTAGTATTCTTATGGAGCTCCTGTCTCTTCCAGGTCCTTTTCTCCATCTCCCTCCTTCTTTTCCACAAGACTTCCTAGGCATTATCTAATGTTTGGCTGTGAAGCTGTGCATCTGTTTTGAACCACTGCTGGGTTGAGCCTCTAAGAGACTGCTCTGCTAGGGTCTTTTCTGTAAGCATAGTAATAGTATCATTAATAGTGACAGGCTTTTGCCCACAAAGTGGGTCTTGGGTTGGACCAAGGTATTCGTTGGACAGTCCCAACATCTCTGCTTTATTGGCTCTTTTTTTATCCTTGCACATCTTATAGTCATGGAGAGTTTTGGGTTGAAGTTCTTGTAGGTAGATTGCTGTGCTCCCACTCTACTAAGAGAATTGTCTAGGTAGATGGTGTGTTACATTTACACAAAGAAACTGTGGTATGAAGTGGAAGTTTCTGTTTTTTTAGAAGACTCAGTTGTGTCATGTGGTGATTTGCTGGAAGATGTTGTGGGAGGGCATGTGATGTTTTACTGGAAGCCGACTAATGATGTTTCGAAGAATTATAAATATGGGATGATGCTTTTGGCATTGCTACATTGCTAGGCCATGCAACACTTTGGTGGTCCTTGCTAGTCTTCATTGGTCTTCACTGGTCCACACTTTGCACAGAGAAATTTGAAAGAATATCTCATGGTGACTGATTATAGCCACTTCAGCTGACAGGCTCATTCAGTGGACTCTAAGACCACCCAGCTATTTCATAGAAATGTACTGGGATCCCTGTAGACATATGCACAGTCTCCAAAATCTAGCTCGACACCTGCCTGAATGCTACATTTGCCATCTGTATCTCAAAGTGAATGCTGGATCACAAACCATCAGAGTCTGGGTCTTCTAGCTCAGAGGAGACCCTATGGTCTAGAAAACAAATGACTATGACTTCAGGTCAGCAGGCCAAACCATGGAAACTTCCAGGGTTCTCACAAGCAAGGCATAGTTTCCATAGTCTAGCCACATACCTGCCTCTATGGTCCATCTGCACTGTGCATGCCAGACTGAACTGTGAGCCGCAAACACCAGTGTCTGCGTCTTCTATCCAAGAAGGGAACCCATGGTGTGGAACACAAGTGGATCTGAATTCACATTACCTGGCAAATCTAAATAAAGTTTCCAGGTCCACAGATATCAAGGCATTCTGTCCAAAGTCTAGCCACACACCCTCAGGAACACAGAATCTGTGCTGTCCATTTCATACTTAACTATGGGACACAAAACACTAGTGTCTAAGTTTTCTGGCAAAGTTTCCATGGGAAGTTTCCATGATAAAGAACATTAATCATGGTTTAGGCTACATTTTTAAAAAACTATTTATTTACCTAACAAATGAACATTTTCAACATCTGACACAAAAATTTATTAACTGCAAGGGAGAACATATTTTTTGCCTATCATTCCGGTATATTTTATATTAGATGTTGAATTACGTAGAGATAGGGCAGTTCTTGATAAACCATTTCAAAACTACATTTATTGGGAAGTATATTGTTTCCAAGGCTGTATTTTTCCACATACTAAAGTTTTGGGAATTCTGTAGCAAGAAAAATGTTATACACAATTTATTAAAAACCAGGAAGAAGGGAACCTAAAGGAAGATTGAAGTTGTGAATTAAAGGCTAAACCAGTTCAGTGAGTTCATTCTTGGCACTATGAAGGACCAAATCATTAGTGTTTAAGAGTAAAGACAATGTGGTATGAAGAGCTGACAAAAGTAAGACTTCTTTATGTTTTGGTAAGTTTTAGGGTAAATGGTCTCTAGTTAAGGATATTAGGCAAAATGACAAAAGGGCTCTCTTGGCTGCTTCAGAGCTGGGGATGAGACTGGGTTCCCCCACTTGCGGTAAGGAAGAACTGGAGAAGATTTGCACTAAGCCTTTCTAATTCTTTGGCTGGAGTCTGACCAATGCTCTACAAGGTCTGCAGGGTTCACAGAAATAGTATTTGGTGTTTATCTATGTGACCACCATTTTTATCAGTTTTCTTTTCGTTCTTTCTTTTTCTTAGCTTAATTTTCTTTTTTTCTTATTTCTTATTTACTATTGTTATAATTCATTCACATTGCACCCAGATTCTTTACCCCTCACTCTTGTCTTGCTAATCCCACACTCCCCATCCATCTGATCTTTTCCCCTGCTATAGACCTCTGATAGGTGGGGTCATCCTCCCCCACCATTTGACCACAACCCATCAGGTTTCATCTAGATGGTCTGCATATCCATCCTCTGTATTTCCACTGGGCCACACTACCAAGGAGAAGTGATCAAATCCCAGGCACCAGAGATCTTCTCAGAGGCAGCTCCCCACTCCCCATTTCCCCATGTGGAAAATGAACTGTCCATTGGATATATCTAAACAAGTGATCCAGGTCCTCTGTTTACACTGTCCTTGGTTGGTGTATCAGTCTGTACAGGCCCCCTCCCCCGGGTCCAGATCCTTCAGCCTTGATAGTCTTCTTGTGGAACTCCTGAGAGCACTCCCCACGTCATCCCTACCTTCCTGTCCTTCCATTCACCATATCTTTCATACAACTCGCATCTTCTCCCAAAATCGAGCTGCAGGTCTCAGTATCTGGCGCCATCCCCTGCTGGGTCAAGTCTCTCAGAAGACATCCACATGGGTCTATTATCCATTTATAAGTGAGTATATACTATCCATGTCTTTCTGGGTCTGGGTTACCTCATTCAGGATGATTGATTCTAGTTCCATTCATTTGCCTGAAATTTTTCAAGATTTCATTGTTTTTGATAGATGAATAATATTCCATTATATAAAGGTACCACAGTTTCTTTATCTATTCTTTGGTTGAAGGACATCTAGGTTGTTTTCAGATTCTGGCTATTATGAATAAAGCTGATATGAACATGATTGAGCAAATGTCTTTGTTGTATGATAGAGTATCTTTTGGGTATATGCCCAAGAGTGGAATAGCTGGGTCCTGAGGTAGCACTATTCCCAATTTTCCAAGGAAGTACCAGAATGATTTCCAAAGTGGTTGTACAAATTTGAATCCAACAATGGAGGAGTGTTTGCCTTTCTCAACATCCCCACTCGTATGTATTGTCACTTGGGTTTTTTTTTCAATCCATTCTGATAGGTTTAAGATGGAATCTCAGAGTCATTTTGATTTACATTTCCCTGATGACTAAGGATTTGAGCAAGTCTTTAAGTGTTTCTCAACTATTTGATATTTCTTTGTTGAGAATCCTATTTAGCTCTATACCTTCCCCTCCCCTATTTTTCACTTTATGGCAGTTTGGGCATCACTCTTAAGGACACTAGCATGACAAAGTTGAGTATTGTTCATTGCAGACGTGTAATAATAGTTCTGTGGCCAGAGAGAACACCCAAGAGCCCTTTCCTCTCGTTACCTTTGGCACATGTGTTCTGTCCTTGGACAGTCTCTTTCCTCACATCACAGGTCAAACTTCCATGAGTTTCTTTGTCCCTCCAGCCTGCAAGCAGAGGAATCTGTTTAGCATTTTGTTAAGATTTAAACTCCCCATTTATACTCTCTGCCAACGTTACATTAATTAGTAATGAGATGTGTGAGGAAATCACTCCTCAGCATTTTACATGTAATGGTCTTTGAACTATTTCTGTAGCACTAGCAAGGGACAGAAGGGTAATTAAAGCCAACTTAAATTGAATGTAACTTTTATAGATGGTGTTAGAGAATTATTATTTCACATGCCCTCTATAACATTCCATCCCAACCCCAAACCATACATAATAGCAAAATCCTATTTGATCTTTGCAGTGCAAGTGTCATGCTTCCATTCAACATCAGTTCTAATTTAATCTACATAATGTTCATTAATTCCTCATTTTAATTTGGTTCATTAGATGTTACTATCAATGAATGTATCTTCTATTTAAAATCTTCAGTTTTCTATATTTATCTTTAGTTTGATATGTGATAGACATTTTCAAAAATTTGCTCAAATCAAACACATGATCATTCTCTTCAGTATTAGAAGTAGTTAATCCTTTCCTATTATTAAAATAAATTGGTCAGACAAATTACCATTGCTCCTTCAGGGGAAATGACTCTTTTCAATGAATAAAAATCTAGATTTCCCTAGTTGATCAGTGAGATGAACCTTCTGGGGACTAAGAGCATATAGACAGGTGGTGCTGACAAGAAGGACACTTAAAAATTTAAGACAGCTCCTCAGAAGAATAAAGGAAATTAAATTTGTGAAGGTCACATCTGGACATTCAAAGGAGGGCAGGTTGCACTTCTTGTCTCTTTGAGACTCTAAAGAGTATCATAGCATGGAACTAAATGCACCATTTCTCCTAGACATATTTTATTACCTCTCTACATATTAATAGTCCTTCCTTCTCAATAAAATTATGCATTCAATAGAAGAATATTTCAGTTTGAAGCATTACTTTTTACTTTTTTCAGACTGTAATTCTATGTATCTCAGACAATACAAATTTGGCTCATTTTCCATCATGGTTTCTTGTTATGTTTACTATTGTCAATATTTCCCAGAGATGTTGCTGCTGTCTCTAACCTACCATTGCTATCTATATGTATAGTTTTACTTGAACAATTCTATTAGTTATAGGTCTTTAAATATTTAATGTGAATCAGAACATTTGACTATATTTTATCTATATCTAGATTTAATTTCTAGTCACTCAAAAGTTTGTTATAATGTGTTCTCTATAACAGCTTTACAACTTTGAAGGAGATGTCTTCTATTTGCTTATATGTTTGACTACTTGGTCCCCAGTTAGAGGAATAGTCTGTGAAGGATTCAAAACTGTAACCGTCTTGAAGGAAATATGTTACTGGTGACCAGCTTGGAGGTTTCAAAAGCCCACCCCAATCCCTGTCAGCTCTCTCAGTCTCTAGGCCTCCAACATGTACATCAGGACACAAGCTCTCAGATGCTGCTCCAATGCTAAACTTGCCTTCTGCCATGCTCTCCAATGATGGTAAGTACTCTAACCCTCTGAAACCATGTTATCAAATGAGTGTTTTCTTTTTTAGTGACTTTGATGATGGTGCTTTGTGACAGCAGTAAAAAAATAACTAAGAACCTAGTAAGCTACTTTAATTCACCAAACCTATGTCCTTGAGAGGTTTATGGGACCTAAGTCTCTGACTCTTCCTGTCTCACTTTCCAATATGAGCTGATAGTTTTTCTATCAGTCTTCTACCATGAAAATGCAATAGGACCAAGTGTTTGGCAATGCACTGGAGCTTCTAAAAATGAAGCAAATTTAATGAAACCACTTTGTTTCCTTGAGCATTTGGTTTCCTAAACAGTTAACTTACACAGTTTAATACAACTGTGATTTTGCAATTTTGGATTTTTTACAACTTATGGCTTTTTTCATTTTGAATGAAATACATTTTCTTCGTCATTTTAATCTCATGTACTATAGTTTTGTTGAAAAGTGAATCACTTCTATTCCATGATATTACTTTATACTTAAAGAAGTTTCCCTTCAGGTTCCCAACCGCAGGGCTTAAATCTGAGGTTAGTGGAAAAATTATATTATGGTCCTGGTCTAACTCAGCTCACTGGATGTCTCACTGTATTGGCAAGACCCACAACTGAGTTTGGAGTCTGTGATAGCTGTAGCCAGGTATTCTAATGTCTTTTATCACTGCAATCTCTTTATGAGTTTCCTAGGGCTTTAACTCTAACTCCCTCTACCCCTAACGGAGTTGTTCGACCTGGATGTTGCTTTCTTCCCTGTCACTCACTCTTCTTTTTCTCTGTGTTCACTACATGCCCTCCCAATAATGTGAATTTACAGTGATTCTTCCATACCTTCAGTTTGCAGAATATTATATTTTGTCTTGATTCCCTTTACTGCATTTCAGCATGGCATTTTTCTAACTTGTGTTCTTACCCACAATTTGTATATTTTAAAGGCAAATGCCCTAGATAGAACTTTATTGCTTAGATTAAAACAATAATGAAAGAGAATTTATAAAAGAAAATTATTTGTTTTGTTTGTGGTTAAGGACCATCATCTATGCAATCCATGGGTTTGGGTCAGTGTGGGGGTAGAAATTAAAACAAAAACTATGGAGGAATGCTGCTTACTGGCTTTCTAATAATGAATTGCTCAGCTACATTCTTATATAGCCCAAGTCCATCTGCCCAGGGAGGACACGGCACACACTGGATGGAGTTATTATGTAACAGCTGGAAATTATGAAAATGTCTCACAATCATGGCTACAGAACAATCTGAGAGAGAAAATTCTTCAACTGAAGTCTTTCTCAGGTGACTTTAGTTTCTATCAAATTAATAAACACTAAACATTATTCACAGATATGATAGTACTAATTGTGTTAACTATTTCATCTCTGTATTTTCTTACTCTTCCTAAATTTAATGAAATGTGTTTCCATTTGAAATAGCAAACTTTGTTTTCTTCTTTTGAGAAAGGGCTATACTCTGGATTGTCCGCTTGCCTGACTTTCCTGCCCTTCTGAATGCTAGAACTCCAGTCATGTACTTCTATGTTTGGTTAACATTTTATTCTGAAGAGTTATTAATTGCATTTTAAATTTAATTAATATATTTCAACTTCCAAATGAATGTATTTGTAAAATAAAGTTGAAATATCATCTTTGATGAAGAAACTCTTAAGTTTATTTCTTCTAGTTTGTGGTTTACTACCCACATATTAACAGCATATTTCATTACTAATCTCTTATAATGTATTGCTAAAAATAATCCCCAAAGAATAATGTAAGATATATGCTCTTATTGTTTTCTATAAAAAAGCCAGCATTTAAGTATAAAATTCATATATATATATATATATATATATATATATATGTAAAAGCTGGTGTAATTTTTGTGTGTGTTGGGTGAGTAGCAATCACACATACATATATACATACATACATATATACACACATACATACATATATTTTGTGTGTGTTAATATCTACACAATTGAAAACTTACTAAGTCAGATCCTGGTCCTACATAGAGTGTATTATTGACATTGAATGTTGATGTCTATCATTCACAAATATATTTATTAAAAATTTTTTTCTACAGATATATTACAGACTTATTACTGACTACATCTCTAGAAATATGTTCCTTATTCCCCACAAATCATTAATTGCCCATAGATACATAAGAAGAGATGCATTCTTTTACCCACCTCTCAGCTATCATCTCCTTCTGGGTCCTTTAGAAAGATTCAGTTCAAGGGCCTTTCTCCCCTAGTATGCCAGTAAACTCAGTTTTGTGTCAATTTAAGGTACTGCTGTGAGTCAGGAGTGCAGCACATTGGGTCATAAAAGCAATAAGCAATAAATTAAATCATAAATGAACAAAAAAAGACTAAGTGGGGCAAGAAGAGAACTTTAGGAGCAGTGGGAAGAAGCAGAGGGCAATGGAAGCATGAATGTGCAGGCAGAGCCCACAGCCAAACTCTCCCAAGACAGGGTAAATAAGTCCTCAATGGTTCCTGCCTCACAAATATGTCTGTAAGAGATATGGGGCCGAAAAGCTGAAGATGTTCCAACATAATAGAGAGTTTTTGCTGATTATTCAGGTACCAAACTGTCTCTGTCATCTTCTCAATTGGAAAGCTACTAAGGTGCACTCCCAGCATACTCAGGTAATCAAGTTTATTCCTTCTCAAATCTCAGATGGGATTGAAGACCAGGTATTTTTACTATGAAGCTTAATTGTTTCGGAGTTAGGATGTTTTTAGGTCTAGATAGATGTTTTCAATTGATAATGACAATATGTGATGGACATTGATTTACATTCAGAATTTTAGACTCACCAAGATAGGAAAGATGTTTTCTTCAAGGCTGTCAAATGCAAATTGCCAAAACACTAAGAATGTAACATTATATAATTCCTGATTGTGTTATGGTTTTTCTTGCTATAGGTACTGTAATATATATATATATGTGTGTGTGTGTGTGTGTGTGTGTGTGTATGTGTGTGTGTTTGTGTGAGAGAGAGAGAATATAAATGTATATGTAAAAAGTAAAAAACAATTAAATAAAAAAGAGAAGAATACATTATATTGATGTATGAAAATGCCATAATGAAACCCATTCTTTTGTACAATCAACACTAACTAATGGAAAATTTAAAAACCTATTATCTGTTCCTTCAGTGTGCATTATCCTCAGAATTCTTTTAGGTAAAACGTCAATGACTGATTATATCTTACGTGAGCAATATCTGACAAAAAGTGGAATTTAGAAACCAAAATTTGGGTATCATAGATATTTAGGTCAAAATTATTAATAATGTACTTTTTGCACAAATAATACACACAAATTCACATTAACCTGAGGAAAGCCATTCTACATACTTTAGTACAAAGGGAAAACAATTACATTATATTTAGGAAATTTCGTACCACTTTATGGGGACTGTATGGTTGATAATTCAGCTTTAATCTTGGGCACAGACACTGTAATTAACTCTCCAGATGAGGAACTCAATTAATAAAAACAGTAAGATTCTTACTCAGTTTAGTGCAATAGTCTGTGCTGACTGCACAGGATTGTGCTGTGCTGACTCCAAGGACTGTGGGTAGATGAGTGTGAAAGCTACAAGATCAGTCTGGTTGTGATTATCCAGAAATACATTTCAGAGTCTTGAAGCAGAGTGTTGGTAAAGAAGCCTTATGGAAACATGGGTGTGAGCTGAGAATCATGTTAAAATGTGCAATAGAGTCAATGGTGCCAGTCTTTCTTACCTGTGGATATCTGTTTCTTTGCTTAAATGTGGAAACTTTCTTCATATCTGATTATGTCTTTAGTTTTGTGTTCATAAAAATTATACTTATAAATTTAAATATTATTTGCTGTGCTTAGACCACTATTGTTAAATTTATAATCTTAAATATGTATTTTAAGGAGAGATAGCCAACCAACACTTGCAATGTTGATATTGTATTTTTCTGGACAGTTCTACATTGGAAAGATGTTGTACCTACTCAGTAGCTAGAGTTCATATAAAGAACTGCTGTATTTGCTGTATTTATTCTTCCTCATTTTTGTGGCACATCTTCTTTTCACTTCTCCCTTCTTTTCTCTGTCATTTTACTTATTTATACAGAATTCTAGAGATCCAAATCCATACCTGTCATGTGTATACTTATCTTCTTCATTTGACTTCTACTTAAACTGCCGTCTTTGTCAACTACTGTTATCCTAAACCAATTTTGCAAGTTATATTCACTACCAATAGCAGAAAAGATGTCAGTAAGTGTTTCCATTTCTGCTATATGTGAAGAGCCATGACTTAATTATCTTCATAAGCATCTGAAAAACTCCCAAAGAATAAGGTCACTTTGCTCCATTAAAAATTGTCAGTACTATACAAGGTTAACCTCCAATACTTTGAGAGTGCTATTGTAGGATATTTGGGATAATAAATTATACAAGTTAATTTTTAGTTGATCAAATCATAGTTAGATCAATTGCTAGTTATTTTTATCACAAGTTTACATATCCTAGATGTAACAGATAGATATGATTCTGTAGAAAGATAGGGTAAAATAGGTAGATAATTGTTGGAAGTTGATCTGATGTATTTTCACCATTCTTTGCTGTCTCTGTGACACACCTATATCTTGCCTAAGAGCCTAACCTGTTTGACTAATAAAAGGCCATCACTCACACAAGGCAAATGGGATAGGCATGGCTAAGGTTCTAGGACTTGGAGAGACAGAGAGAATCTTGGGAAGAGAGAAACTCAAGGAGAGAAGATGAGAAGAAGGCTGTGCCATCATGGGTTAGGAGGAGAAACCCATGGCCAGCGTGGATGGAGACTTGGCCCAGATGAAGAACATTAGCAAGTATTTGGGATTATGAAAGGGAGTTAGCATGATTGAAATCATCAGTCATGGATTACATGGGAAGTTGGTTAGAGGATTAATATCTGCCCTGCCACAGGTTAACTAAAGCTATTTTAAAATATAACAGTTGTCTGTATCTTGATTGATTGCTAGTGGATTAGAAAATGCTGTTGCAATAATAATTATAGGTCAAATGATAAAAAGTAGTAGGCTATACTGGTAAATTAACTGCAACAGATAATATCTTCAAAATCTCAAAGTCATGCAGAATATGGAATTTAAAGATCTTTTTTATTGCTTTATGGGTTCTTTGCAATAAGACAGATTAACTCCTGGCAATTCCAAGCCTACCTCAAAGAAGATGGTGAACATCAGAGAACCTCCTTATAGAGATGGCTTCAAATGTGGCAAACAAGGCACTGTGAAGAATGTCCTATTTTCAGCAACAGAAAGAATTCTGCTAAAAATAGACAAATTTGGAGGCAAGCAGAGTCAACTGCCAAACTCTGCCAAGCCAGTGTAAGCAAGTCCTCAACAGTTCCTGCCCCACAAATGTATCTGTCAGATATACTGGGCCAGAAGGCTGAAGATAATGCTCCAATAGCATAGAGAGTTTTGGGTAACTCTTCAGGCAGCAAACTGTCATTTTTTTCTCTTTGGAAGCTGCTAACCTGCACTTCCTAAGTCAAGTCTCTGATGGGGTTCAAGAACAGATAGTTTAGGTTTACAATGAATCTTAGTTCTTTAGGGATTGAGATATTTTTAGGTCTAGACAGATGTTTTAAGTTGATAAAGATGAGATATGATAGATTTTGATTTACATTCAACATTTTAGACTCCCCAAGATAGGAAAGATGTCTTCTTCAAAATTACCAAGTAAAAAATAGCCAAAACATTATAACTGCAACAATTATATAATTCCTGATTGCTTCATGGCTCTTATTGCTTTATGTGGCTTATTTTATATATGTGTAATAATATAAATGTATATGTAAAATATTTTTAAAAGACCATTATACATTTCTCATTGATATCTAATAATTATCCAATTTCACTTGCCTCCTATAGTACTTTAAACTATTGTCTAAAAGAATGAAATTAATATAAAATGAAATGGCTCACTGTTAATGGTTGTAGTCTAAAACACAAATAAACACCATCTAGTGAACTGTGGCCTATTAATAGATAAGTGTCAAAGTTAGGTTTATCTGATAGTTCTATCTGAAATTAAATTTTTTTGTCTTTACTGATAATAGATTATTTTCTCATATAATACACCCCAAACACAGTTTCTCCTCCCAGCTCCCTGCTTAGCTGCCCTTCCCTGTCTCTGAGATCCACTCCTCTCCATTTTCTCTGATGAAAGAGCAGGACTCCAAAGGAAGGCCACCAGATAAGACAAAAAAAGGTACAATAAGACAAGCCCAGAACCCTCTTGTAGATGGTGGACAAGGCAACCCAACATGGGGAAAAGAGTCACAAAAGCAGACACAGTAGTCAGAGACACACCTGTTCCCACTGTTAGGAATCCCATAAAAACATTAATAGCCACAACATATGCACAGAAAACCTGGTGCAGACACATGCAGGTCGCATGTTTGTCAGCTCAGTCTCGGTGAAGCCAGTTTATTTGATCTGGGGCACCATGTTCTTCTAGTGCCTTCTGTCTGCTCTGACTTCTACAATCTTTTCTCTCCTCATTTTTCTGAGGGAAGCTGTTTTCTGTTTTTTGAGACAAGGATATTCTGTGTAGCATTGGCTGTTCTGGACTCGCCTTTTAGACCAGGCTAGCCTCGAAATCACAGAGAACCACCTGCTTTTGCTTCCCGGAGTGCTAGGATTGCAGGTAAGCACCACCATGCCTGGCCCCCCTCCTTATTCTTGATGATGTTCTGCTATACTCATATATCAATGTCTTTTCTAGTCACTATCAGAGAATCATCCTATGGCAGAAATGGGAGGAGGTACAGAAACCTACAGACAGAAATTATGAAAAGAGAGAGAGAGAGAGAGAGAGAGAGAGAGAGAGAGAGAGAGAGAGACTAAATTGGAGGTCTCTATCGAGTCTCTTTCCTCAGAGAGCAATTTAGTTTCTTACTATAAACCCAAATACTTAATTTTCTTCATGGTTCAAAATATTTTATGCTTAATATTAAAAATTAACAATCAGTATAAATAACTTCTTTATTAACAAGTAAAAGTGATAATTTATGATGATGTAAAATTGGTATTCTAAAATCATTGTAGAACGATGCAACAATACAGCATGCTTTCAACTAAGAGCAATTACTTAAATATAAGTGTTGAATTAATCTATAATTACATATTATTTAGTAGGAACATTTCTTTAAAGATAACATTTTATTCTTTTTATTTTGCACCAAGGGCATTGTTTGCATTGGGAAGGTAAAGAAAATATTACAGAAATAAAAGTATACTATAATAAGGCAGTTTTCTCCATTGATATCACCATATGTTTGAAATTTTAAATAAAGGTCTCATTATTTTTCTTTCACTATATTTTGTATGTAAAATATCCTTTTTATATACAAGAGAAAATAGTTCATAATTAACATAATTTTTAGATAACATAATATGCCGTTTGATACAACAGTGTTCTCTTTAATTTAGCCTATTTCTTTTATGCAGCATGTGCCCTTGTTTACCTGAATATTTTCTTGTTATTTATGGTTTATTAACTAGAAATTATATATGATGCTTGTGAATATTAAATAATTTAATTTAAAGAGGTTCCTATAATATCTTTGTATGTCAAGATATTGTCATAATTAGAAACAGCTTCCCTCAGCCGACTTAAGAGTTAACAATATGAAAAGTGGCACATAATAACAGGACAACACAAACTAGTTTAAGATCGTTGGGAACAAAACCTGTAAGAAAACAATGGAAAGTGGCACTAGATTGAAGTTAATGTAGTGAGACAAATCGTCAGGGGACCTACACAAGACTTACTTCTCTCTATGAATTGCCTCCGCTAAGAATGTCTTGAACTCCTGCTGTACTTCCTGGAACATAAGCATCCTACACCCTGTGACAAATCAATAAAGGGGGGGCTTGAAGATGTTCAAGTTCATCCTGCAAACACTTGTTTTTCTGCTTCTTTACAGAGCGACCACAGCGTCGGTAACACAGAAACCATCTGAAGGAGTCATTGATACATTCAACACTCTGAATGTTCCAGAAAGTTCCCCCTGGGAAAAGCTAGAGCTGCTTGAAGTGTGCATAGCAAATATAGAATGGAAATACGGAGAGGAATATTCCCTTTATTAAGGAGGTATTTTTAACTGGCAGTTAAAACTATGCTGTATTATGTTAAAGCTATCAGCTCATAAAATTGCAATACAATGCCCAAGGCAAGAAACACTCCATTTTCCCTTAGTAAACCCTATGTTTTTTTGACTTTTGGTTTTCTGTCACTGTGAAGTATAACAAAATATTAAATCTATAAGAATAATCTCAGAAATATTGCCACAAAAATGTGCTTTAAGGCACACCTTGTTTCTAAGACCTTTAGGAAAATAGTTAAGATATGATATGGCAGGTGAATGCATCTTTAAAATCCACATGAAACTTCATTTTATTAACTTCTGCTTTACTCTTTATCAGGATGAAAGTACAAGTACAGGTGGCTTGTAATTAGGTAGAAATACTAAGAGTTATGTATACTAAAGGCCGAAGATAATGCATATAAACCATGGGCATAAGACTAAATTTTAAAATTATCTTCTGTATATGAAAATGCAGGAAAAGGCAGAGTGTTTCTCAGGAAACTTTACTTAAAAATATCAAATCACAGAAAAACCACATATTTTAATTCTCCACCCTCTTTTCCCAAAAGGGGACTGATCAGAATGAGAACTGTCAGACGCTTCATAGTTTTCTTAACGCACTTTTCACTTACGAAAACACAGAACATCCCTAAGCCTTTGTGTGTCTACTTTTGAAACACAAACAAGCATTAAAATAATAGAAACAAAGGTAAACATAATGAACCTGGGGAAAACACCAACCCTGCTAGAGGTTGGCAGTTAGGTGTGACAGGTAAGCACTTATTTGGCTTCCACGGTGTCATTAAATCACAGCAATGGGGTCTATGCCTTGGGATAATTGTCTCTGATATGCTGCTGGAGGGTTATTTATGATTTTCCATAAAATACGCTGCCAAAGACTCCTGTGGTATTTATGGAGTAGCCTGACTTTAAGTACCTTCTACTGGACAAAATTTCAAAATAGGAAAATAAAGTATGCTCAGCATTTTCACAGTGAATGGTCTCATGTATTTTTACGTTGATGTGAGTAATTTTTTAAATGTGGGTGAATGATACCTGGTCTGAATATTTGTTTACTGTGATTACCATATTAACTTAATTAATCTAATCTATCCCATTTAGCTTGTGATCTCACATGCAATATTATGTTCAGATGAGCTCACTGAGATAGCTGTTGGAAAACTGTCTAGATATGTTGATAACATTAAAGTTGGGTTAATGCCAATAAACTTTTACATAACTGAGAAGTGACTCTTTATCATATTTTTAATGTATTAGGCATTCAAATGGATGAAGCTTTTGTTTATTTTATATGTAATTATTACTTTTGTTGATGCACTAATAGTTTTTTTAGATAGAAGAGATTTCAAAGAGGAATTTATTTACTCATTGATTTTGTGACAACATAAGAAAAGAGAAACCATTATTTCCTGTAGAAATAAAACTGTGGAACCCCTAAATCCTGGGACAATTTATCATCATTTAATGATGTCATATACAATACATTATAGAGCTATTTAGTGACTTTAGATCTCACGTATGCTTACATTATCTCTACAGCAAGACAATAAAAAGCAAAATGAAATGAATAACTAAGTCATATCTTCATTTCTATTTAATTTTTTTGTGAGAAAGAATGTGTGAGAAAGTATGGTATATGCGAGTGCAGGAAATGCACGCTTGGATGATAGTGTCAGATTCCCTCAGACTTGGAGTTTTGATGTCCAGCATAATGATGTATGGGTGGTGGGAATTGTCCAGTCATCATGACTGCACCTTAATTTCTCTTGACTGCCATTTTTGCTGATGATACCTTTCTTGAATAATTTTGTGTTAATTTCCTTAAGAAGAACTTCAAATCTAAGATAATGATTTATGATGAAAGACTTTTCATTCACTGAAAGCACTAAGTGCCCTAATAAGGACAGCTGGACTTGGATCCTCAAGAGGAGGGGTATTGTGTTATATGATAAAAATAATGTATTTTGTGACTTAGCATGATTCTATTTCTAACTCATATTTTAAGTATATTTATGTAATCATATGATATTCTTTTTTATGTCCCCACAGGGAAGAATTTAAAATGCTAAAAGTAGGCAGGTCATCTTTTATAGGGCATTCACAGCAGGACAGAATAACATGTTGACATGTGTTATGAGTAACCTTCAAAGCTACAAATAGTCAACTAAATATAGATTTATGGATGTGAGAAAATCTAGTCATCCTTATAAAAGTGATTGTCCTCCTTGCATATAATGTGATGAGAGGCTTACAATCGAAAATCAGATATTTTCTAAAAAAATAAATGAATAAAGAAAAAATTAATTCCACATATCTCTGAATTTGTTAATTTCATGATAGAATTATATGAAAACATCAAATGATACCAAGTCAATATACTGCTCTTAATAGTAATGCTAACATTATAATGAGATCATTTGTGTATAATTCAAATACTAAGTAGAGTTTAGACTATATTTTGATCATCATATACATGTAATATGAAATACATATGACACCTAAGGTCAGTTATTTTATTGGATAACTTATAACTGTGACAAAACGTCACTTTATGATGCCTATACTACCTGTTACAGGTCAAATATACACACACAAAAGCTATGATGTTTTCATCACTTACGGATAATCCTTTGTAAGCATGCAAGATTTCTGTAATATATTGAAAAATAACTTTTGCATTTTGGTTAAAAGTGTAAATAATTGATGACGTCACTACTGATTGGAAGTAATGAAAGATATAAAGCTGTATGATAGAATTGTTGTTACCCAGTAACACCTCCAGTGCCAGGAATAGGTTGCATATTGTTGTGTCGTGAAAAGATTCAGCCCAGCAGGGGATCCATGCATATGCTGAGACACAGCCAACCTCTGGGGGTAGGGAAGATTTTTTTAAACATCTATTGATAGGTACAAAATATTTACCATAAACAGTTATTTGCATGATGTACAAAGTTTGTTTTTCTCAAATATTGTATATGTTTAATTTGTTAGGGAAAATCACATAAAGATTTTCCAATATATCCAGGCATTTTATGATCATTGTAAATTGTTTAGCATATAGAAAGTAGTGGTTAATGTTTCTTCTTTGAAAACGTACATTATCTCTCATATATATATGCATGTGTTAGTGCGTGTATATGTGACCACACACACATGCTCTATCAATAAGTAAGTCCAGTGGGTCTAGCTTCAGATATTATCCCTTTTTTAAATTTTTTTATTAAAATATTATATACCACTATTTTCATTTTCCCTCTTTTAGCCCTTAGACCATTTCAATCTGATAGCTTAAAGTTTTTTAATGATTAGTAAACACATTTATTTTCATATCTATAATGAAGCTTTGTGTAATTTTGAAACTGACTACTTGGTACTGATTAAATAATCATCGGCATTATCCTGGGTCTAAGCCTGTTATCTCTTTCCTAGCAATCTATACTTGTAGAAAGACTACAAGTCTGTAAGAAACTATGACATTTCCAATTTTCATATTAATGTATCTATTGATACTATGAATGTTCACATCTTACTGTTGAGGTTTCATGTTTGTAGTTTCTATATTGATTCAAAGAGACACAATCACATAGTAGACCACCTGATCCTAACATTCTTAAAACTTACCCTTCTTGGATGTTTTCTGAATCTTAGGTATATGAGTTTTGTTGCTCATGTGTCTTTAGTTGTTGGGCTGGCTAGAATTTTTTGATCCTTGTATGAAGGTATTTTTAATATAGACTCTTGTAACAGAGCTGGAAGCTGCACAGTAGACGTGGGTGGACTGGCTACTTAGTAAGTCCTAGGTATCCGAGTCCCTACACTAGAATTGCAATTAGAAATGGCATTTTCCCCACATGACATCTATAATTTTATCATTGCATATGGTTCATAGTTTTTAAGTCATCCAAAATTAAAAGTATAATTTACTGCCATTATTGAAGTGCACTTCTGTAGCCTCCTCCACTGAGAGTTCAGGAAAGGAGCGAGTGAAATTCAGTACTACCCTGAGTAACATAGTGCAGTCCTTATATTTTTATAAAGAATAAGTGGTCTCACAAAGAATGTAGCATACAGGCATGCTATATAAATTTTTTTGAGGCATATTGTTTTTATATACTGGATTTTTATATTAAAACCCTTTGGAATCTCTGTTGTGTAAAGTATAGTGGATTAAAAAAAGGTTTCTTAGTTTAATCTATGGTATGTTTAGAAAATGTTTTGGTCATCTGACTAAAATCAACTGTGTTCACTGTACTCTCAATTTCATTCTCAGTATCATATAAGTGGCAATCCTGAGGGGCACATGGGGGCCTGAATCTGCTCTTAACCTGGACCCCCTAAGCAGGCTTATCTTCTAGAATAAAAGAATGTTCATGACTACAGTGCTAACAGTGAGTGTCGTCTCCACAGGCATTTCTGTAATGTCTGCACAAAGTGTGAAGCAACAATCTTGTTCTTGCTATTTTTCTTCAGATAATAGGAACAACTGGTAATGTATACTCAAGTATGCATATGAGACAGAGAATTGTTTTATCTCACTTTGTATTACTTCTACAGTAAACTGTATCAGAAATTTCATTTAAAATATAAATGCATTTACACTATGGAATAGTACTCAGCTTTTAAAAACAAGGAATTCCTGAAATTTGTAGACAAATTGAACTAGAAATGATCATAATGAGTGAGTTAACCCAGAAGCAGAAAGACTCAAATGGTATATACTCACTTATGTCTGCATACTAGCCCAAGGGACATGTCCCATGAAAGTTTTCACTACCAGGAAACTGGGACAGAGGGGAGGGCATCCTGTTGGGACTCTAGATGAGAAATGTATGGGAGAATAGCAATGTAGAAGGATCCAGTGGGTCCTAGAAACCTACAAGTAGAACATTATGATAGGCAGAGTTTGGCCAAGGGGTCCCACTCAAACTATGGCACCAGCCACGGACAATACAGGCCATAAACTTCAAACCCCTAACCAGATCTAGCCAATGGACATGACATTCTCCACAGTTGTGGGGTCTGACTTTCACATGTACTCTGGTGTCTCATATTTGACCATGTTTCCTGGATGGGGAGGCCCAGTGGCACTCAGAGGAAGGATAGCAGGTTACCAAGAAGAGAGTTGATACCCTATGAGCATATATACAGGAGGAGGAGGTCCCCCTCAGTCACAGTCATAGGGGAGGGAAGTAGAGTGAAAGCAAGAGGAAGGAAAGAATGGGAGGATACAAGGGATGGGATAACAACTGCGATGTAATATGAATGAATTAATAAAATAAAAAATAAATGCTTTTAAATATATAATGATGGTTTTTAAAATGTGTACAAATGACAGAATTGAATCAGTTTAAAATACAAAATACTATTTCTTATTATCAAATCTACCAAATGATCTGAGAAATGGTTCTTAGTAAAGTTGATAACTTGAAATAATGACTAAATTGTTCTTAGTCATATCAACACCATTTTGCATTCAATCTTTTTGTAAAATATAGTCTTTTGATTTAGAATGGTTTGAATATATTTTAGTCTTACAATGAAAATCAAATCTCTTAGTCTTACAATGAAAATATATACTCAATAGGTTCTGTTTTTTAAATTTCCCATTAACTGGGTAATGGTAGATTAAATAAGATTCTTTTTATATCAGCAAGTAGTAGTGTGTTGGGACTACCAGTGTTCTCTGTAGTCACACTGTTGCTAAGATACAATGTTTGAAATATTATGTGAATGAAAGGAATTTTGGCTTATGATCCTTTCATCTCATGAAGTACATAATCTCATAATTAGCGGAGGAATATTTGCAGTTTATACTAAATTAATCATCATTACAAGATACACTGTAATATAATCATGTCTGGTTGCATACAATAATAATTTGTTCAAAATGCCTCAAAAATCATATTTAACTCTGGAAACATAATTAATCTATATATCTTTATAGTTGTTTCAAATTATTAATAAAATCTTATTATTTTAAAAGATTATAATATTCATTTTAGCATAATTAAGAAAATCTTTGACTGTCACTGTGTTTCACATGTTCTTCAAAGGGATATTTATGACAAAATTATTACAACCTTAAAAATACAAGTAAATTATTTATATATGTGTATACATATATATAGACAGATAGTTACATACATGCATTTTATATAAAGTTGCTCTGAAGCTTTTTAAACTGTCATCCTTTTATATATCCAATTTGAAGTGTCCTGTTCCTATAAATCATAAAAATATAAGTTTTGAAAGCTACATGAATATTTATAAACGTAAGTTGAGCTTCAGAATATCTATTTAATTCCTTCAGTGATACATACTGGAAACCCTAATTTAAAGAAGAGTATAATGTGATATAACTATGATTTAAAATTGATAGTCTTCATAGAAGGCAGCCTATGAAGATGATAGAAAGTGTTTTCAAGGCATAGGAACTTGTTTCTTCTCTCAATGATATACTTAACCTGATGCTTTCTTTCTTACTTCAGTCAATGCAGCCCTGGGTATGTCAGGAGAACTTCATAGTAGTTAATTGATCATCACAGAGCCTCTCATACACTAAAAGCATGGCACAATGGATTGAGAATTGCAGTCAGAACTACACTGACTTTCACTTTGCTTTTAACCTTGCAGGTGGTCTAACCACCTTTGTGTTTTAAATATCAGCTTGGTAAAGCAGAATTAAGATCAACACATTGGACAGCATTACAGATTGATCTCATTTGGGAATAAAATTGAGACACAACTGTTTTAAATGAGACATTCCTTTTAGCAATTTGCTTGCACATAAATAAAAACACTTTTATACTCACCACAAAGTGACCTTTGGAAAAAAGCATTCACCATGCTGTGTGAGTTTCCTTTTGTTATTGTGAACCACACAGATAAATTACACAATTGACCAGAAACATTAACTCAACTATCTAGAAATAGTTTTCTTATACACTTCTGAAAGAGAAGCATATGAATTTATTTTAGGCCTATTAGTTAACACTTTTCTATGAATGAGATTTCAGATTAAATTAAATGTTAAATTTTCAGCTAATGTTAAGTTTTATGAAACGGGTACTATATTTTCATATAACTTTATATAAACAAGGAAAATGACCTAAAAATAAATGTTTATATTTGTTTTTTGAACTGATCATGATTTCCTCATTAGTGTCAAAATATCTAAAAAGCAATTCTTTAAATTTTCTGTAGAGTTTATTTGCAGCCATGACATGCTTAATTTATCTTGATTACACAGGCTTAGTCACTAATAATTCCAATAATATGTTAATGTTTAAATTCATATTTATAGCTAATAAGGCAGTGGAATAAGATAGGTAATTTATTCTGGAAAAAAATGTCTGGAGAGGAAGTTGAACCACTAGAGACAGACATCTGTTGCTCTAGTAGAATATCTGAGTGTAGTTCCTAACTCTCACATGATGCATCGCAATTTTTTTCTTGCCTCTCCATTATCCCAGGACACATGTTGTCAATGTATATACAAGCAAGTAAACATTTATTCGCAAAAAATAAAATAAATAAAAATGTCCAAAAAACAAAAGTATTATTTTTTTAAATATTTAGAAAAAATCACTCGGAAATATCAAAAGCTAATATTTTTAATGAACGCAGCAGTAATTACATTTAAAAATGGCTAACCCTATTGCCATTTTACAAAGGGAGAGATTAAATGACTATATGTTTGGCTCCAATGTCATGATGCAGTATTTGATCCACAGTGTAAGATATCTATATCATCTCTACAGAAAAGAATTTTGTTACCTGACTTTTTATAGGAAATTGGTATAACTTTTGAAGAGTAAATTAACATTATAAAGAGTGATTTACATGCAGATTCTGTGAGTAGCAGTTCAGCAGAGGACACCGGAGTTCATATATGTGTACTATTTTTGCCGTAGAGACTAAATTTAGAAATTTAATATAATCAGTGACACTAAAAATATATAACTATAGATTATGTGATTGTACACTTAACTGGGTGGAGAGTTATATAAAGCAATGTTTGGTTTTGAAGTGGATGAAAATATAGATAATATTTTGTATCTCAGAATATGAATCAAAGAAATAAATCAGTGTTTTTTAATACTTTAAGTCCTTCACCCATGCATAAATGTGTGTGTGTGTGTGTGTGTGTGTGTGTGTGTTTCTTTTTACAGAGTCTGAAGAGAACAAAGAACCAGCTGTCCCAAGATTGTCAGCTATAACGTGTGGATTCAGTTTTGTACAACATTTGTTAATGTATACTTTAAAAATGACATTGAGTGTACCTGTACTCATAGTTTGATGCTAGCCGATAGGCAATTTATGTTGGCACTGTCATTGACTTTGTGTTGCCGCTATAGGCATCCTGTTGTTGTATACCATTAACTGATTAGTTAATAATAATGTCTTGCTTTTCTCTAACCCTTTTACATCATTTGGGCACTGCAGAAACCAAGGGAAACTTTATGTTCTTCCCTTTAAATTAGTATATGCAGTTATTATTTGCTCTCATTTGAAGATGTTTCAAAATCATAAATCAAAAATATTTCGAATGGAAACAACTCTTTCAAAAGTACATTAATACAATTATTTCAATTATCATATGCTTTCTGAGAAATAAGAAAGAAATAGACATTACCTACAGATGAATTCCCAGGAGCATTTATGAAAAACATATATCTCAAACTTCCATCCTGTAACTTTTAGTCCCTCTGGAACTAATACTCTCTGTTATCTTCCTGGGAATAAACTATGCATCAGAAACCATGTACTGCTAAAGAATACGTCTATGACCTATAGTGTGTATTCTCCCTCAGAACACACAGACACTCTGGGTGAAAGATGAACTTATTATAAATGACTTTCAAACAGAAGATAGTCAACAGAAACAAATACAAGTTTGAAGCCTTTACTTTTGTTACTTTACATAAACAAGTAGAACTTTGTAATTATTTTATATGTGTACTATTTATATGCTAAAGACGTATATGTGATGTTTGCATGTGTAATATTTAAATATGTAATATTTACACACTAAGGACTTCTAGTAAATGTGATATTGGATCATATATCTTGACACATTTTTTTCAATTTTTTTCTTCACAAATACCTACAATTTTGTTTTTCATTCATGATAACAGCCCGTAAATACAAAGAAATCAAATAAGTATTGATTTACAACACCGATGATTTTGGTAGAATGTGTGAGAAGGCTTTCTAATAGAATTCTGTCAATCAATGACTAGCCCAACTTTCTCATTACGTGTTTGCTGAAACTATATGATGGAATTTGTCTGGTGACATTTCAGGGATAGTGACTTTGATTTCAAAGGAAATGTTTCAGGTTCATTTCATTACCTTAGAAAAGTAAAAGCAAATTTGCCTTATAAAAAGCAATTACTTCTTAGCTGACCAGGGCACAATAGCAATATAAGAGAGATTTCTCATTCCGCTATTCAAATCCTGAACCAGCAAACTACTGTTTGATTTTGCTTTAAGCCAATTTTACCATGTTTGAATTGCAAAAGCATTTAATCTTCATAAAGCAGGTTATTATAATGGAGATTATATTGTATTGGCATGGATTGCCATCAAAGAAGCAATGGGAATGGGTATATTTTTAGTATTTATGGAATATTAAAAACACTGTTAGATAAAAATATTTGTAAACACATTGGGTGGAACACAGAATGTATTATAAATTTTGTGCAGCCATACTTCTATTATAAGTTGTTCATTACACATATTTCAATTAGGTGACCATTAAGATATTTGAAGTACTGAATCAAACAGTGCTATAACGACCAAAAGTTATATCATTAAACAGTTACATTTCTCCATTTATTTTCACTTAATTTTACTTTAATAATAAAGCATATATATATATGTATATATATATATATATATGTTTTTTCAGAAATAAGGGAGATAAGGAGCTATATATACTGAGTGCTCCCTGTCTTTCAGTGCGGAGACTAAACTGGAATAGATGAAATTTTCCATCATATATCACTACAGAGTTGAAAAAAAACTTAAAATGTTGAGAATTGAGAAGAACTGTAAAATATAGGTTAAATAACATTATCAGTTGCTTTTAACCTTCATTAAATAAACCATGTAAACTTTTTCTAAAGTAAGCCCTTAGTATATAATCACAAGACAAAAGAAAAGATGTTGAAATAAATGCAAGAAATGTAGAAAATCACCAGAATTAGTAAAGATAACAAAAAGGTAAGTTTTAAGTTAAAACACTCATTTTTTATTTTTATTCTATAAACCAGAGTGGCTTTCTCTATGTAGCAATCATTGTTCTCAAAACAATAGCAATTTTCTCAGTTTACAACCCTTAGTTTTTTCATGACTACTGGGATTATCGTTGTGAGGAATCAAGTCTGGTGATAAACACATATGTGTGTGTTAATATATGCATATATAATGAATATATGTATATATAATATATTTTACAATACATAACATGTAAGTAATATATATTGTATTATAATATGTAAATATAATATAACATTTAAAGTTTAATATATAGATATTTAATTTTTGGTTTGAAATATTACATTGATGAAGTAAGAATATGTCATACAATATTCTATTTTCATTTTACAGATTAATTTTGTTCCATACATTTTTAATACATATCAAGATTCTGACTCTGCTTTCTATATCCATTAACACCTCTCATATCTATCAGTAATTTTTTAGAGTTATCACATTAGATTTGTTTTTGTGAAACATTTAGTCAATTGGAGCCTCATAGAATCAACATTTCCTTTGATTTTTTTTATACAGCATTTTATTATTTTGGTATATTATTATAATTTAAATTTCAGTAATTTGTATATTATGGTGTAGCTATCTTGCCTCCTATGTGCTATTGTGACCAGGCCCACAAACCCAAATATTAATGTAAAAATATGAACACAGTGTTGGAGCCAGATAGAAAAAATAGTTATCAATAGGGTTGCATGGCAGAGAGTATAAATGAAGAGTTGCCAGTAGGTAGAATACTTATGTACAAATGACAATCTAAGTAAATGTAATATTTATCATTATAAATCCTTAGTCTAATCACTGAAGTAAATGCTTTTACCAGATATAGAATTTTTGAGCATACAAATTAAAAGTAAGATATATATGAAGTTATTTTTCTATTATTCTGCAATATAACATTTGTATTTTATTATAATAATCAAAATAGTCCTTAAATAAATGAATATGCACATTTAGTTTATGAGTTTACAAAACTGAGAAACCTATCATGACTAATTTAATAATCATACACCACTTTTCAAAATGTTGGTTTTGTTTAGAAAATTCAAGAGTACATAAAATGCCTCTGAGGGAAAAAAATGGCTAAATGTTTCTTAACCGTTTTCCTTATGCAGAGAGAAAATACAGTATCACAAAAATATAATAGATATAATTTTGCTTGGTTTTTGAGGTAGTAAGAAAAATATCTTATAAATTGTCTTAAAATGTAATAGACATGCCATCAAAAATAATGTGTTTAAAGTTTTGCTTAGATACCATTTGATACTTTATTTCTTTATAACTTGTTCATGTACATGTGTGTGTTCATGTGTGTGTTTATGTGTATGTGCAGTGTGTGTGTGTACGTGTGTGTGTGTGTGTGTGTGTGTGTGTGTGTGTGTGTGTGTGTGTG
>OU015753.1:65660469-65705613 GCA_907169655.1 Acomys percivali | reverse complement strand
TTTATTTCTATGAACTAAGAGATCTTTTTCTAACACATGGGAAATTTTTTCTGTTAAAAAATAAAATTACAGTTCTTTTTAATAACAGGAAAGAGTATATTAAATCCATTGTTGGTGATATTAATATTTTGGCCAAATCTACAATATCAGAATATTTTAAGAAGAATAGATGCCTATAGGGGCTGTTTCCTTCATGATAGCTCCTATAATAACTCTACAAAATATTAGGTTTATATCCTGCTGATATTGTAATAGAATTCTGTGTTGCTATTATACGCTTTCAAAAGTCACTATCTCTTAGTAATGAAAATAACAATTTCTTTATGTTCACTCTTTATTCTAGGGAGTTGCTGAAACTCAAGGGCATATTAACATATTTCAACTGTTAGTAATTTCCCTTTGATCCTTTTATAACAGAGAGTCAAGAATGTATAGCAGGGTACAAGGGATTTTGTAGGTTTAGTCAAACTAAATATTAATTTATAGAATTCAAAACAGTGCTTGTTTACTTGATGTTACCAGTACGCTGAAACAATTCCATAACAAAAAAAACATAATGAACCTGTAATCAAACTTTTTGAATGCATAGTTAAACTCTGACTCATATTTGTAAATATGAACAAGGATGAGATGAGCAAAAGAGGATACAATAAAGAACATGTTCAGCTTGCACATAGCTAAAAAGCATTCAACTTAAGAAAAGAAACTATATTGATATGTTGACAATTAGTCAGATACAATATGTTTTTTTACAGTAGAATAAGAGGGAAGAAGTGTAATCAGCTAAATTTGGATTACAAATATATACACAGCAAGGAACTTTTTCAGTACTATCCAGAGGATCATGGAAAATTTGTAAAGCATTTTGCCGTATAAGTGTGTTGTATTATTATATGTTTGTTCCTAAGCATCTACATAGCGTCTTATAATTCATATTATTCTTTGGCTTCTGTTGTGATCTTGGTATAAATTGTTCCCTGGAGAGCTATTTATAGAAGTCTTGATTGATAGCTGGTAAATCTAATCACTTGAAATGTCATTTGACCCCAAGTACCAAGACATACTTATTGGGTTGCTCCAATGACAGATTCATAATTTTATATTACTGTGGGGAGGCGTTTGAAAGAAGTACATAGGGCAACGTTTAAAGAAACAGAATTCTGGTGCTGTGCCTTGAAAAGACATCCCTCATCATTGGTGCCTTTTTTTCCTGTGTCTTCTTTATTGGCTGCTATAATTTGAATGCAGTTCCTCTTTTTCATCCCTCTTTCACTGACTTACAACATGTCCAGTGGCATCAATGGCAACTGATACAGACATTTGTAGAAACTATGATGTAAAATTTCTCCTCTTAAATTGTTTTTTTTTTTTCAAATATTTGTCCCAGCATCCAAATGTCTGACAAATATAACTTTTTTTGAAAGGTGCTGCTCAGGACATGCAGCTTCAAATGTGTGCCACATCAGGCCACAAGCCCGTTATATCATTAATAATAAATTCTGTATGTTTGCCAAATAAGTGTCATGGAGCCAATGCCAAACTGTGTTGTGAATTTGAACTTTGCCAAGACTACTTGCTCCACCATGGCTTTAGTATTACTATACAAGTAAACATGGAAAAACACTCACATAATAGGTTTATGAAAGAGAGCTCTTATACCCACTTTTAAAAGGGATGTTTCCATTTTTTATATCATTTAAAATAAATATGTACTAATAATTAATGAAAATAAAATATAACATAAATTTGAAAGAGTGCGAGAAGAGTTATAAGGGAAAATTATGATATTATAGTATTAAAATTAAAATAGATACAGATTATTGCTTTAATTATACTTTAATTCCTTCCAATTTTTTAAAAATTCAGTTTTGAGTAATCTGTATTAGTACTATATTTTTTCGCTATCAATTGTAGAATGGAATTATAATCACAGAATCTCGAAAAGGTATGCTGATATTTCATACTGTGATGAAAATTAGGAACTGACACTAGAATATTAGTTTACACATTACCCATAAATTCATTTAACTATACTAAAATATTGTCCTCATTTTGGAATATTAGAAAATGACAATAAAATGATAATTGTTGATACGTTAGATTTTACTGCTGAAGAAAATTACATTGTTCCTGCCAAGATCTGAGTGACACTACCTAACCTAAGATTTACTTTGTCATGTTGGTCATTGATGTGGTAAAAAAGAAAAAAAAAACCTGCATATGTTAAGTATTTCCCTATGTCCATTTTGCATAATTAATTTCATAAATATTATTACGAGTAAATGAAAGCTGTGTTGTTCTGCACCTTCTGAGAGGTTATCTCAGGACTGGAAGTGCACACTTCTACACCCGGTCGGGTGCCACTGGTCTCCAGGCAGAAAAGGATGAAGGACAAGGTCCAGAGTGAGTGCAAGATGAGATCTCTTGACCAGCTGTGAGTACAGGAAAAGAAGAGTTTCCACACAATAAATGCTATTGCTCTTTTAGCTGTGCTGGTAGTCCCAAGTTCGGTGGCAGTAGGGAGCGCAGGACTCTTGAGACTATGTCAGGCAACGATATAAGTAGAGGCCCAACCTCACAAATCCAGTGACTGATTTGAGAACAGCCAGCAGCTGGTTCCCACAGATCAGCCTTCTGCTGGGTGGGGATGAAAACCAGAAGCTAGCTGTGGCTGAGCGAGGTCTAGTGGTGGCTGCCATTTCCATGGCAACTGTCTGGCTGCAAGTCCAGTGGAGTCTAGGGGACCAGCAATTAATTCTTAGGGAAAAGGGAGCCTTTTTTTTTAACCCAGTTCTACAGCTAGAATAAATATCCAATCTCAGACTTCACTTAGAGAAGTAGACGGCAACCTCTACTTTTTTTCATGTGAAACAGGGACTTATAACCTTGGGGCCATGGGGAGGGGCCATAGGACACTGGCAATGCTCTCTTTGTATAGTGAAATATAACTGGTCACTCATGTGACTAACCACCTGTAATGTCCTGGGCTTGTGTCATGTGTTCCTGAGGCAGGCCCAGAAATAGGTGAGAGCTTTGCCCCACACCTTCTGTTCTCAGGGTTTAAACATGCTCCATCTCAGAAGTTCTGTGTCAGGTCCTCTGGGAGCACAGTCTATGAGTCTCACAATGTTATATGCTCTCTTTTGTTTTCCTAGTGTTCAAACAATATCTTATATCATTCTGTAGTTCTGTGGACACAAATGTGAAACATTGAAATAATTGTGACATGATATATTAAAAATGATCAACACATGAATATTCTATTCATGTATCCTTAAACATAAACTCTCTAAGATGTAGATAGTAATTTAAAATAATGCTCTGTTTCATTAAAAGTGACATTTTCTGATTTAATTAAGATGAAATATTTCATGAGGTTATGCTAACATATGTGAATTAAATATCTTTCAGTGTATAAAAAGTTTCTAATGAAAAGTTTACTATTGAAGTTTATAGCAATATGCAATGCATTCTGATTCCATTGCTATGATTCCATATATATATTATGCAGGACGACAAGCATAAATTTATTAAAAACTAAACCTGAAGGGAATATTACAGGTTTTGATTTGTAAAATACCCTGAATTTTAATAATATTTTGTATGAACTTATATCAGTTTATTGATCACTTATGTAACTGTAAAAAGGATGATAAAATGATAAAAAGAAATAATGCATACCACTTAAAAAGAATACCAACTCTTCACTGTTATGCAGAATCCAGCTCAATGAAGAAAGTGCAAAATCTTGCCAAATGATTTAACTGTGTCTCTGTAATGCAGCGAATGTTATGAAAAAGCTTTTTCAATAACAAAAAACACAGTGTTTGCTATCGAGAAGTCAGTGTAGCAGTCATCTCTGACACACTTGCCTTGAAATAACCTGTGAACTGTAATTCATTGATCCAGTAAATTAGACTATGATATAAATGTGGAAATAAAATTAGAGAAACATATAGGAAATATATATGTATTAGAATAATATAAATTTATTTAATTTAAAAACAAAATCGAAGATGAAGTTTAAGGTGGGATTTTATGGCAGCATAGGGATGAATGAGTTTCAACCAACATTTCCATTTGTGTTCCTTTAATCTGGATTCACAGATTTAGAGGATGATCTGAGAATTACAGAGTGAATATCACACCAATGACCTGGCTGTAAGAGGCCAGACATTCTATTTTACAGAATAAGTCCTTGACCCAGGAAACAAGACATGATTTTCCCCCAGATAACCGAGTGAAAGTTAGAGAAATAAATGCTGTGTGAGAACACTAGGAAACATATAGAAAAAAATCAGAACATGAATCCCTCAGCTGCACCAATTTTATTACAAATCTATGAAGAATTTTCTTAGACTGAGACTACTAGAGAAGACTATGTCCAATCAAACTTCAGAGTTGTGAGATCATTCCCAATGGATACGTCACAAAACATTACTCCATCTAAGACTCTGAGAACATTGCAGAAGAGGGATCAGAAATACTCTAAGATCCAGAACAGAGACCTTGTCTCTGAAGTTAAGTCTCCTACTAATGTCAAATTCCACAGCTCTAAAAGGTCACCAACATGGCTTCCCAAGTGTGAGCAGAGCAATAGTGGAATCAATGAACAAGTCAAAGTGAGTGAGGAAATGGTAACCGGACCTAAAGTTTCCACAAAATACTGCAAGCAACTACAGAATGCTGAGAGCAGGAAAGATAATTCTCCAGGGAAGAGGACACTAATTGTTTGTTTAAATGGTCTGATCTAAAAGCATATATAAATATAGATTTTGTTTTTGCAGATGACAGAATGAGATGGGAGTCATACCCAAGTTTTTCTAATACATGGCTTGGGCTGACTCCAGGATGTGCAGGTATAAAGATGAAATAAAGAATGGACCAACTAATGACTAGTCCAACCTGAGGCTCACCTCATCAGAGAAATCAAACCTCTGATACTATTAAAGAGGCTCTGCTATGCTTGAAGACTGTCCCCTGAGAGGTTTCACTCAGCAGCAGATCAAAATGGATGCTGATACCCACAACCAAACATTAGGCAGAACTCAAGGAGTCTTGGAGAGGACTGTGGGGAAAGAGAAGTTTCACGAGCAGACAAGAACTCCTCAAGAAGATCAACAGTATCAATTAACCTGGGCCCATAAGAGCTTACAAAGACGGAAGCACCAACCAAAGAGCACGCATGGACTGGACATAGGACTACAACATATATGTAACTGATAGACAGCTTGTCTTTACGTGGGTCCCTTAGGAAGTGGAGCAGGAGCCATATATTATGTGAACTCTGCAACCTGCTTTTGGGTCATTGTCCCTGTGCTGGGCTGCTTTTCTGGCCTCAGTGTAAAAGGCTATGATTAGTTCTTATGAGACTTCATATACTAGGGTAGGTATTTAGCTGGGGTGGGCAGTGCCCTTTTCTGAGGATAAGGGGGCGGATGAAAGAGGGAAGGAGGGGGGAGTGATGGACGGACAAAGACGAAAGAAGGGAGGGCGTATGGCTTAGAATGTAAAGTGAATAAATAAATTTTAAAAAGAATTTTGGATGAACTCAAAAAAGAGAAAAAGAAAGAAAGAAAGAAAGAAAGAAAGAAAGGAAAGAAAGAAAGAAAAGAAAAGAAAGAGAGCCAAAGTGGGAGTTTGGTAGATGGCTTTAAGGGAAAGAAAGGAAAGGGAGAAATTTTGTAATTTATAGTATCAATTTTTAAAAGCTTTAAAATGTTTAAAATAATTGTGAAAATATAAATGCTGCTGGTATGGAGGAAAATAGAATGAATATCACATGCCCAAGCTGTGCTGTTTTTGCTTTTCTTTCCTTGCCATTAGTGGGGTAATCTGTCTGAAATGGCCATTAGGGTCAATTGAGTTTCTTATATCCATTCTGTAGATTCTTTGCATAAAGTTTTAAGTATTTATATCATGCCAATCATGTTTTTGTTGTATGAATGTTAAAATATGACACAGCAAATATGAAAGTGGCTAATTTTTAAAATAATTTGATTCAATTTTCTTCTTTTTCCCACACTGTATTTCTCTAATTTACATATTGTTGCTTTATAGATGTTTTCTTCAGATGCCTTTAGCTTTCGTGAATGATTATGTTTTAAGATAAAACAATGTTAATTGTAAAATTTTGAGCAGTTAAGATGGTAAACAAACTCAAGTCAATAATCAGTTGCATATTTTCACACTAACATTTCTAAATCTAAAAATACAAATTGGTTTATGTTATAATTTTCTTTGTAGGAGATTTAAGAATATCTGCATACACAAATTTAGGTGTATTTTGTATGTATGCAGTAGAGATACTGAGTGCCAACAATGAGGAGCTAAAGAGAAAAGAGAAATATTTTACCCCCTGTGACTGTTTAACTCCCTTTCTTCTCACCCTGCATGCTCTTCATTTTCCAGTCTCTGTTGACTTACCTTTGTCACACCATTACTGCACTCCACTCTTCTGAGATATAGTTTTGCTTTTGTTTTTTTTTAATAAATGTGTGAAAAACATTTAACTATAAAATTATTGATTTCACATTCAATTGAGCAGGAGTCTTAATTTCAAGATAAAATGTTTTTCCAAGTCCACTCAGAATAGTAACCAGACCTTCGTGGTTATGCCCATAAGGCTGTGAATCCCCTCCATCAATATTAAACCACGTTTCCTAGAGTGAAGCCGCCAGAGAAGACTGAAGGAGAAAACTGACCTCAACTCCACTTATAATCAAGAGAAAGTCTGTAGCAGTACTGTCCTATTGTTGGAACCCTTCTTGTATTCTTCCGGAATTGAGTATACCTCAATTCAGTCAAAGCTGGACAGCACTTCAGGGCAAGCTTGTGCTGAAGCAAACATGGGTGGGATGAATGGCATTCAGGGAAAAATATGTATTGTATTGGAGAGGGTATTTGATAATCTAAGTCTTGTGTATTGAGCATAACATAGTAAATTTTAGTTTCATCTGTATTGGTAGAGACAGTATTTCATTTGTCTTATTGGACAAATAATTCTCCTTTGCATTGAATTCTCATCAGATTTATGTATCTGTATACCCTATTGAGTAACATCTGGATTGATTATATATCTTAGGTAATGTGAACAATATTGTGATATGCATGAGGGCATATTAGTCTTGGCTTAATTGTGTCACCTGCTTTTCTATGCATACTCTATAGATTGTACATGATGTAATAGCTCCATTTTTAGTATTTAAAGGAATCTTCATACTATTTCCTGATTTATAACTCCACATATAGTTTAGGAAATATCCTCATTCTCTGCATATTCATTATTAATATTTTGCTTTGTGATGATAGCTATTTTAGTAGAGATGTCATCATATTTCCTTATACCTTTATTCTATTTGAAATGTTGTATTACATACTTATTGGATATTCGTATGTCTATTTTGAGATGTGTCTATTCATATAGCTAGCCCATTATACTTTGTGTGTATGTGTGTTTGTGTACATACATTCAAGTCAATCTTGTTGATTTGTCGTGGTGTTAGGAATTGACTTATAAGTTTACATACTGCAAAAGTATTCTAATCATGTGTTGCATTCACCTTTAGTTTCCTTTACAATTTGGCTGCCACTATTTTATTTAACATAGGGCTTACAAGTGTATGCTTTTGATCATTAAGTTTTCTCAGACTCAATTATACAGATTCATTTAAAACTCTGAATTTATTTGTGTCTCCTCTCTTTTTATCTTGCTTTGTCTAATTCTAAGTTTCCCCTTTTTATCTTTTCTAAATTGCTTTGATCATATTAATTTTTAAAAAATATTTTCCAAATTTACTCTGTCCTTCTGTGTATATATTGGTTTGGGTTTACTATTGTCTTTTTATTATCTTGAGATTTGTTGTAGTTATTTATTTGAAATCTATTTTAATTAATTAATTTTTAAATATTTTGATATATTTTATGGATCTAGACCCAGGGTAGCCTACAAAGACTGATACTCCAACAAAGGAAAGTGCAAACCAAAGACCTGGAACCCCAGTTTGGCAGTAGCCAATGGATATCTCATTTTACACATAGAGAGGTGTGGGGTGGTGCTGGGGATTGCCTCTGACAAGATCACTGGTGACCTGGATTTGATTTGATCTCTTCCCCTTGAGACCTTATAGACTGTAGTCAGACAGTGGGGGGAGGGATGCTCCCTGTCAGAGGTCTAGTGGGGGGAATAGATCTGATGGAGGAAGGAAGGGTGGGAACAGGAAGATAAGAGTGAGGGGATTACAACCTGAATATAATGGAATAAATTATAACAAAAATAAATAAATAATTTTATTTTAATAACTAACTTATGACCAAGGAACAGATTTTCTAATTTATATGTATTTTTAAATTATTCTTTACAATTTCATACAACTATATTGTACTTTGATACATGATCGTATGCCATCGCATCACATTCCTTTCTACCTCTCCCTGTCTCTCTTTCCCCTTCTTTTTCACAACATATCTTCTCCTTCCTATTTCCATGACTTTAAGCTGTGTTTATTCCATGAGACTGAGTCAATGAATTATTTACCTGATGCAGGGAAAGTTATTAGATGCTTTTCTACTGGAAAATGTCACCACGAGCAGATTTTAGCATTAGTTCTACATGGTTTTCTCTTTGGATATAGGTGTATATATTTTATTCATATATTTAAATAGTAATATAAGCTACATATCACAGTAGACTGTTATGTTAAAGGCATTCTTATACATGAATACTCAAATTGTACAAAATCAAATCAGAAACCAATTTATACTCAACTTTGATTTTACTTACTTTGAGGAAATATGTGTGAACTAATATGTTACAGAAATCTAATGATAATCTCATTTACCACCTCGTCTGAGTACAGTATATTACTCTTTGTATTTAAGGATATACCAACATTTTTTAATTACAATAATTTGCAATTTTCAAAACTTAAAAGAAGGTTTCTAGCTGAAAATATTCAGAAATTAATATACATTCCTAGAGTAACAACTGAAACCAGAAAAATAAAGAGGCACCATTGTTGGGTAAATGGGTGGCAGACCAGAGAATGGAATATCAGCATATCATTACTCTAATGGGAGAAATGTGAAAATCATAGGTTTTAGTTAGTGAGATGGAAGAAAATCTTGGGTTTTAGTGAGGGGGAGGAGAGGACAGAAGATAGAGGAAGAAGTGTAAAATAATAGCAAAAACATTTGAGAAATTCATAAGAAATAATACCACTAATTTTATACTTAAAATGTACAATAAACATAACGTGGTATAAAAATAAACATAGTTTAATAAAATTTTCCTGTTAATGATGTCAATTCTCCCTCAAAAATCCAAAGATTACCTAATAGAAAACCACACAAGACAAAGCATTAGATTTTGAAAACCAACATACTCAAAAATTTACTGATTTAAGTGATGGGACTAAAGTGAATAATGCAAATCTCCTTAACAAAAACATAACACTTAAGAATTATGTTGCAAAAATAAAATATTTTGACAATATTTCACAGTGATTTTTTTCTGGTTTTGTTTTATAATTCCATCCAGGTTTGCACATCTTTTAAGCACTTTTATATTTGGAGCTGTTTTTAAACAGAGCAAGCAAATTCTTATCTATACACCTCAGATTTTTTAGTATGTTTCTATGATTCAACAATGACATTTCACTTCCTTTCAAACTTTTTCTTGTTTCTTGCACACACACAACCACCCACCCCCCCCACACACACACACAATTTGTGTGGATATAGACACACAAGTAAAATCTCACTAACAGAACCAGGTGCAGTGGCACATATCAGTAATTCCAGCAGTCAGGAAGACAAAGGCACTTGGATATGTATGAGTTACACACAAGCTTGGTTTACAATGTAAGTCAGCACAGCCAAGGATACATTGAGAAATTATATTACTAAAAACCAAAACAGAAAAAGTGTCACTAACATAGCTGCCCAAATGTAATTTGAAAAAAGATGACTTCAATGAACTTGCAAAAATAGATGGGTAAAGGTTCATGAGGCCTCACACTTCAGAAAGTACTACAGGCAACTGAAGAAAGCTTGGAACTGGAGAGATGATCTTACATAGGGAAGGCGAAATAAATTGTCCATCATTAAATGGGCAAACCTAAACACATACATAGAGTTAGCATTATACAAACGAAACAGATTAATACTAGGTATATATATATGTATATAATATATATAACAATGTATATTATAAATAATAATTATTTACAATTATGTATATAATATATGTATGCATTACACAATGACTATAAAAGAGGGGCTACTAGTTTAAAGGAGACTAGGGTGGGAATAAAGGAAAGTATGCAGGAAGAAAATAAAAGTGCTAAATATTTTAATTAAACTATAATCTCACAAACAATACAAATACAAATGTTCACTCTTATTTTAAGTGTATTTTGTTGAATGCCTACTTCCATCTATTAGTACTAAAGTTTTTTACGTTCACTATTTGGATTAGAAATTATGAATAATATTTTATATATTTTTACATTTTCATAAGAAAATTCTCAATACATGATAGCTATATTATTTATCTAGACTGAGAGCCAATATAAATGACTCACAGAAATAAAATGTACAAAATTAAGCTGAGGTGTTATCTAATGTTAAAAATATTCTTATGCATGCATTATAAGAAGCGCAATTTTATTTGTACTATAAATTTCTACAAACTTCTAATTTATTGAATTCTTAATTAGTTTATTGCAAAATTAGTTCTATTTTCTGTAGCAGTAAAGGTCTAATTTATGGAAGAATCCTATTCTATTTATTATCATACATTTTTAAAAATTCACCTAGTTGGAAGTTCAAACTTGCTTTACATTAACATGTATGATACTATGTAAACTTTCAAGTTTCTATTACTTCCTGAGATCAATAAGTAACCGCATCACTCAAATTATATTGAAATGTATAGAAAAGTACTGCAATGGTATCACAGTCCTACATTAGACATAGCTTGTTTAAAAAATATGCAAAGTATGGAATGAAAGTTGTACACCAAGAAGAGATTTGATAGCCTATGAGCATATACAGGAGGATGGCCCCCTCAGTCACAGTCATAGGGGAGGGGAGTAATAGGAAAATGGGAGGGAGGGAGGGAGGAATGGGAGGATACAAGGGATGGGATAACAATTGAGATGGAATATGAATAAATTAATAATATGTTATATATAAGAAAGTTGTGCACAGGTATCAGAAAGTTGAAAGGAAATTGATGGGAACTTATGCTTCTTCACTGCACAGACACTTCGTAAACTTGCAGTTGGTGATTAATTAGGTCTGCAGGTACACAGTGATCACACTTCAGATTAGCAACATTTTCATTGTTATGAAAACAATTACACTTTTATTTTTGTACTTCTTTTGTGTGACCTGATTTCTAAAAGAAACAAAATGTTTGGCAGATTAAAAGGAGAAGGTTGTATTTATTCTGTCTCATGGCCTGCATTGCCTGATCATGAAAACCTGCCTAGGAAAACATGGGAATGAAGAAATGATAGACACTGAAGGTATAATAGACACAAATACAGTAAGACAGGTAGCAGGTGGGCTGTCTTTGCCTTTCTGGGGTGCACTTTAAATGCTACCAGGAAACTAAACGAATTTATTATATACAGCACAAAGAGCTGAGGAGGGTAGTCTTAGTGGGTCAATGAAGGAGGGCACTGTCAGGTTGCAGTTGTTAGGGATGAGGACTCTTCTACTGTCCTTTTTGCTCACACTGGCAAATCACTGCTAAGCACCTGCACTTATACCAGCAGAAGGCTTTGCAATGTCTTTGAGCATCAACTGGGGAAGGTTTGCAATTTCCTTGACTCTGAGACATTAGAGTCTTGGACATGATTGTGTCTATGTCAAAAATACATATTCACTCACATACTTAATGTGATTCCCACACTTTTAATTTTCAAAAATTCCCCAAATATATTGAAAAAAAATTACTTGTTTCAATGTAATCCAATTCAAAATACTAGTCATTGCAGACTTTGCTTTTTCACCTACTAGAATTTGCTTTTAATTAAATATAGTTAATAGCTGAATGAACTTTTAATGACCTTTTAATTTCTATTTGCTTCTCTGAAAGAGATGAGAAATAAAAAGCTTTATATTCAGATATATTATTGTACTTGATGGGCTAGATTGAGGCATAGTTTCATGATGGCTAGAGTATAAAATATTGAAATAAGATGGATAATGTACTAGAGACATTAAATCACTAGCGTGGCATCTGTGCCACTGGTTGTACAGGATGCAGTAGGTCTGCAGAGATAATGATATGAAGTTTGGAAGTTTTGTTTTGATGAATTCTTTTCCTTTTGTTAGTGGAACTAAAATGAGTTATGAGGTAGTGTGAGGATGTGGAAAGGGATGTGAGATTCCTGCAGAGAGAAAATGGTGTGAGAAAGTGTCATCTAGGGAAGCAGAAGATGAACGCATAGTGGAGCTTAGAAAAATCACTTGGCAACACCGCTGGTATGTAGAGGATGCAAGATCTCAATGAACAATTTATATTAAGTTATACAAAACTTTAATGGAGGGATTATCAAAGTAAAGAATATTAGTTGCTACATTTATTTTTTTCTAGAAACATATCTGAGAGGTTTGTGCCATGATGACTAGTTTTGAACCTGCTTCTGACTAGAATTAAATAACATTACTTTTTAAAATATATTTAAAATATATTCCTCTAGTAGATGTCATAATCTTATGTTTAAATTTGGCTCAAATTTCTTTATAAGAAGGAAGTCAAAGAATAGAGCCATTGGTTTTTGCTAACTTATTATTAGTGAAGAGTGTTCCATAGGTATACTAGTAGTAACAATTACTACCCCAGAAATTATTTTACTAGACAAAATTAAATCATATATTTAGACTAAGTTAAATCTCTGTAACATATGACAAATGGCAGTGTGCATTTTCTCTGACTATATTCAGGTATGAAATAAATAAAAATTTTGGATACAAGTAAAATTGTATTTTTCAAGAGTGTACAAGTGGAAACTAAATAATGATGGAATTCCAGAGTGTATAAACTTATAATAACTATGATAAGCAACAGTATTCACATGTTAGGTTAGTGATGCACAGAATCTTTTGAAAATTAGAGAAATCATAGTAATGAGCATAATTTTGACTAAAAATGCACCACTCAGCTCTATACACTGTAATAAAGTATTTGAAATGGTTGCTTACAAAAAATAATTCCTTACTTTTGCTCATATTTCCAAAGCTTCTGGTCCATCAGTGGCTGTCTCTGTTCTCTGGGGTTGATAGATAACAGCATATCACATTAATAATATCAATAGAAAGAAAATATCTGGTTTTTTCCTCACTTTAGATCACTTTATTTATTTATTATTTTTTAAATTTTTATTTAAGTAATTTATTCAAATTACATCTCAATTGTTATCACCTCACTTGTATCTTCCCATTCTCCCTCCTCCCTCTTTCACCTTATTCCCCTCCCCTAGGTCTGTGACAGAAGGGGACCTTGTTCCCCACTATAAGATCACAGCCCATAGGTCTCTTCCTGGTAGCCTGCTCTTCCTCTGAGGGTCACCAGGTCTCCTCACCAAGGGGAAGTGGTCAAAAAGGGGGCACCATAGTTTATGTCCGAGTCAGTCCATGCTCTCCAAACAATTGTGGAGAATGTAGTGTCCATTGGCTAGATCTCGATAGGGGTTCTAGGTTTGGTGCATGCATTGTCCTTTGTTGATACAGTAGCTTGAGCTGATATGCCAGGGTGCAGATCTGCCAACTTTAATAGTCTTCTTTTAGGTTTCTAGGACCCTGTGGATCCTTCTATTTCTCATTCTTCCTTTTATCTCTCTCTTAGCATCCAAATAGGAAGTTCCAGGATCTATCCCAATGTCTGGCTAAGTGAAGACATTCAGGGGACATGTCTGTTGGGCTAGTGTCCAATTATATGTGAATATATACCACGTGTATCATTCTTGGTCTAGGTTAATTCACTCAGGATTATGATATTCTCTAGTTTATCCATTTTCCTGCAATTTCCAGAATGTCCTTATTTTTAATAGTGGAGTAGTATTCCATAGTGCAAATATACCAGTTTCTTTATCAATTCTTCGACTGAAGGACTTCTAGGTTGTTTCCAGGTTATGGCTATTACAAACAAGGCTGCAATGAACATGATTGCCCATATGTCCTTGTTGTGTGGTGAATAATCCTTTGGGTATATTCCAACAAGTGGAATAGCAGGGTCTTGAGGTAACTTTATACCCAGTTTTCTAAGAAGGCACCAGAATAATTTCCAAAGTGGTTGTACAAGTTAACATTATCACCAGCAATGAAGGAGTGTTCCCTTTTCTCCACATCCTTGCCAGCATGTGCTGTCACTTGAGTTTTTTATCTTAACCATTCTACCTATTAGTGAGCAAAGGAGCAACGGAGATTAATAAGAGTGTGGAGTCTAAGAACTTCTGAGATGGCAGCAGCCAAGACATATTCTATCTGAGTGGCAGAAGATTAGAGATACAGATCCTGTGAATAATCTGGTGGCTGACTCCAACATCAATGTTTCTCACTCAGAAGAGATATTGTGGGAACTGGGGAAACACAATTCAGTCCTAGACTCTCAGTCACCCAGCACTTTCCACCTACTGGAGCATGGCTCCCCTGTTGCAGGGGCACTCTGCTCTAGCAACCACACCTTGGATTCTCCCTGTTTTCCTGAGGGCAGCACCAGTAGGTCTACTAAGGCCAGCATTCCAACCTCCTATTCACAATTTTACTGGTCCCATTGTGTAGCATACAGGGACTCAGTTGCAAGATAGTAGAGTCCAGCTGAATCAGTGCTGGGAGCACATGTCTGCTTAGCAGCAAGCCTCTGCTGCTTCCAAAATGCCAGCACCTCTTCCTGTTCTTCCAGACTTCCCCTTCCATCTTTAAGATGACTCCAGACTCCAGAGATGTGCAAACCCAGACATTGGTTCAAATCTAATAGCTGCCAAAACAGACTGGCAGGACCTCACTAGATCACAAATGCCTGAGAAGCCCAGCCATTCCACGAAGAAACAGACAACACCATGCACAAACAGGTACCTAAAGGTCAGCATAAGATCATGATCCACAAAAACAAGGACAATATGGCTCCACCAGAATACCCTTCAAACACCCCTGGAAATTCTAATACACCTGATAAATAGGAAAATGACCGTAAACCTACATTTATGAAGTGTTTAGAGGCATGTAAAAAGGAAACAAATAAATCCCTCGAAGAAATGCTAAAACATACAATCAAACAAATAGAGGTCATCAAAGACATACAGGAAAATACAATAAAACAAGTAAAGAAAATTGTTAAAATGGCTCAAGATATAAAAATGAAAATAGAATAAATTAAGAAAATACAAATTGAGGAAGTCTTAAAGCCAGAAAACACAAGAGATGGGGGAAAGAAACTTAGGCATATAAGGTACCATTGAAGAAATAGACACATCTGCTAAAAATATTAAATAAAAAATCCTGATGCAAAACATCCATGAAATCAAGGACACCATGAAATTACAAAACTTAAGAATAATAGGAAAAGAAGAAAAACAAGGTTCCAGCCTATAAGACAGAAAGCATTTTCTTTCTTTTTTTGTCTTTTTTTTATTAATTTATTCTTGTTACATCTCAATGGTTATCCCATCCCTTGTATCCTCCCATTCTTCCCTCCCTCCCAGTTTCCCCTTACTCCCCTCCCTTGTGACTGTTCCTGAGGGGGACTTCCTTCCCCTTTATATGCTCATAGGGTATCAAGTCTCTTCTTGGTACCCTGCTATCCTTCCTCTGAGTGCCACCAGGTCTCCCTACCCAGGGGACGTGGTCAAATGTGAGCCACCAGAGTTCGTGTGAAAGTCAGACCCCACTCTCTACAACTGTGGAGAATGTCCTGTCCATTGGCTAGATCTGGGTAGGGGTTTGAAGTTTACGGCCTGTATTGCCCTTGGCTGGTGCCATAGTTTGAATGGGACCCCTGGGCCTATCATAATGTTCTTCTTGTAGGTTTCTAGGACCTTCTGGATCATTCTACTTTACTATTCTCCCATGGTTCTCTTATCTAGAGTCCCAAGAGGATGTTTTCCCCTCTCTCCCAGTTTTCTGGTAGTGAAGACTTTCATGGGACATGCCCCTTGGGCTAGTATGCAGATATAAGTGGTTATATACCATTTGAGTCTTTCTGCTTCTGGGTTAACTCAATCATCATGATCATTTCTAGCTCAATCCATTTGTCCAAAAATTTCAGGAATTCCTTGTTTTTAATAGCTGAGTAGTATTCCACAGTGTATACAGAGAGCATTTTCAAGAAAATCACAGGAGAGAAACTCCTGATCTAAAGATAGAGATACCTTTAAATATACAAAAGGCCTACAGTTAAACAGATAGTCTAGACCAGAAAAGAAATTCCTCCCACCACATAATTATCAAATCATTAAATCTACAGAACAAAGAAAAATATTAAAAGTAGAAAGGCAAAAATGCCCAGTAACTGATAAAGGCACACCTACTAGAATAACACCTGATTACTCAACAGAGATTATAAAAGCAAGAAGTGCCTGGGCATGTTTCAGGCAGACAATAAGAGAAAACATATGTCAGTTTAGACTACTGTATACAACAAAGCTTTCAGTCACCATAGAGGGAAAAAACAAGATATGCATGGATAAAAACCAAATCTCAACAATGCATACACCCAGCTCTGTGAAAGATACTACAAATAAATCTTTGACCTAAGGAGGTCAAATACACCCAAGAAAACACATGATATAGAGAACTTCACAGCAGCGAAACAAATAGAAAGCAAGCACGCAGACATACTATATAAAATATGATAATAAATGGAATTATCAATTATTTGTCACTAGTATCTATCAACATAAATAAGTCAACTTTCTAATAAAAAGACACAAGCAAACAGAATGGATGTACAAACAGGATCCAAAGTTCTGCTGCATACAAGAAACAAACCTTAGCAACAAAGATAAACACTACATCGAGTTACGTGATAGAAAAATATTTTCCAAGAAAACAGAACCAAGAAGCAAGCCTGAGTAACTATTCTAATATGTAATAAAATAGAATTTCAACCAAATTAATTTAAAGAGATGGGAAAAAACACTTCATTCTCACCAAAGGAAAAAACACCAAATAGGACATCTCAAACCTGGACATCTATGCCCTAAATACAAGGGCATCTACATTTGTAAAAGAAACATTATTAAAGCTTAAATCACACATTGATCCCCAATCATTAATAAAAGGTGACTTCAACACCCCATTCTCACCAATGAAGAGATCATCAAAACAGAAAATACATAAATAATGACACTAACAGAGGTCATGAATGAAGTGGACCTAATAGATGTCTACAGAACATTCCTACAAAAACACAAAATAATATATTTACTTCTCAACTATGTATGAAACCTTCTCCAAAATTGACCATAGAGTCAGTACCTAGGCAAACCTCAACAATACAAGAAAATTGAATTAACCCATTGTTTTTTATGAGATCTCCACAGATTAAAACTATACCTCAACAACAACAGAAATTTAAAGAAGCCTACACACTCATGGAAATTGAACAACTTTCTGCTCAATTACCACTAGTTTAGGGAAAAAATAATGGCAAAATCAAAAGGACATTGTCTGTAAAACAAAACAACAGTCTACATTTTGGGAAAATATTTTCACTAATCCTACATATGGCAAAGCCGAATATACAAAATATATAAAGAACTCAAAAAGGTTAATACCCACCAACAAAATAACCCAATTGAAAATGGGGCCCAAAGATGAACAGAGAAGTTTAAACAGAGGAATCTTAAATAGCCATGAAGCACGTAAAGAAATGTTCACTGTACTTAGTCATCAGGAGTGCAAATTATAATGACTCTGAGATTCCATCTTACACCAATCAGAATGGATAAAATGAAAAACTCAGGTGACAGCACATTCTGTCAAAGATGTAGAATACTCTTCTATTACTGGTAGGAGTGAAAACTTGTACAACCACTTTGGAAATCAATTTGGAACTTTCTCAGAAAATTGGAAATAGCTGTACCTCAAAACCCAACTCCACCACTACTGGACATATACCCAAAAAATGTTCTACCATACAACAGGACATTTTCTCAATTAATGTTCCTAGAAGACTTTTTTTCTAATAGCCAGAATCTGTAAACAATTTAACATCGCTCAACCAAAGAATAAATAATGAAATTGTGGTACATTACACAATGAAATATGACTCAGCTATTAAAACCAGCAAGCAAATGGATGGAACTAGAAAAGATTATCCTGAATGAGGTAACTGAGTCCCAAAAAGACACACATGGTATTTAATTGGGTGTAAGCAGATTTTAGAAATATAGTACAGCATAAACATACTACAATGCCCAGATACAGCAAAGATAAGTAACAAGGAGCTCCCAAGAGAGGATGCTTAAATTTCACTCAGAAGGGGAAATAGAAAAGACTGAGGTAGTGGTTCAGGAGAGGGAGTGCAGAGTCAAATAAGGGTGTAGATAAGACCCGTGGAGAGCAGGGACAGAAAGATAGAAGGCCTTCAGAGGAAAAAATGGTGGGTATAGGCATATCTGTGACAAAATAAAGACCTAAGTCTAATTAGGTGCCTGGAATTATATGAGTGGGATATAATGAGTGAGACTTCTAGGAGCAGAGACCATAGAGACAAAGAACATCCTCTAACAAGATTCCCATAGTGGAGGGAAGAAATCAATAAACCACCCACAAAAACTATGAGCCAAAACTTACTGTGAATACAAGACATTCAGGCATAGAGCAGAAATTGAGGGAATGTCTCACCAATCCCTGGCCCAAGCCAAGACCTACCCCATGGAGAGGGCCAACCCCTGACACTATTAATCATATGCTACTATGCTTCCAGACAGAAGTCAATCAGAATTGTCCTCTAAAGGTTCCCCCAAGAGCAATTTGAAACAGGTGCTGGGACTCACAGCCAAACATAGGGCAAAGAATAGGGAATCGAGTGGAAAAGTGGTTGGAAGGATAAAAGGACCGAGAAGTGATATTAGCTCCCCAAAAGATCAACAAAGCCAACTAACCAGTGCCCAGAGGGGCCTGTGGAATCTGAAGCACCAACCAAGGACCATTCATGGACTGAACCTAGGCCCTCTACATAGATGTTGCTGATGGGCAGCTTTGATGTCATGTGGATCTCCTAGTAACAGGAGCTAAAACTGTCTCTGACCTGGACTCTGTTGCCTGCATTTTGATCACTTCTCCTAACTGGAATGCCTTGCCAGGCCATAGTAGAAGAGGTTGAAATCAGTCCTTATGAGACTTAATAAGCTGGGGTAGGTGGGTAGGGAGTTCTTCTTTTCTACATAATAGGGTAGGAGGGATGCAGGAGGGAGCATGAGCCTGGAAGAAGAGGAAGAAAATGGCTATAGCCTAGATATAAAGTGAATAAATAAATAAATATTTTTAAAATGTGTAGGGTTACATTGTCATTTGTGAGGTTATATGCTCAATGACACAAATACTTCCTACTTATTCCAACTAATAAATGTTCAAATTAATTTATTAGTCCTACAAATAAATAAAAGTGATAAAACATGTATTAGTAGTACTTAATTGGAAATAATAACTATGTCATTACTCTGGGGGACCAAACATAAGTAACCTGAGTCCTTGTTGTCACTAAATATCAAAACTAGAACAGAGTAGATGATAATGTGGGATGCAAATGCAATACTAACCAATTTGAATAAGCATTTGAATTTTGATGTAGTATGCAAATAAAATAAAGTTTGAAGGAATGGGCACCAAGAGAGAGGTCACAGTTCATATTCCCAGTATAACTGAAGGGAGGAAAGAATTTAAATCTACCTGAGAGGTGAAAATCATGAATAACTTCATTGAACATCTACAGTTCTAGTTAGATTTTAATTGCTATGATGAGGATCATGGCCAAAGCAACTTGAGAAGGAAAGCTTTTTTGTCAATTTTGACTTTACAGCCCATCATAAAAGTTATTCCGGATAAGGGCTCAAGGCAGCAGCTTTAAGGCAGGAATTGAAGCCGTGACGTGGAAAAATACCGTTTGCTGGATTTTCCTCATCTGCCTCTCTCTCTCTCTCTCTCTCTCTCTCTCTCTCTCTCTCTCTCTCTCTGTCTCCCTCTCTCTTTTTCTTTCTCATCACCTCCTCTTTTCCACAGATCCACTTGCCTCTCTGTTCATGCATAATAACCAAAGATAACAGACAAAACACGATAGTGTCAGACAAGGTGAAAGCCTTCATATCAAGACTGGACAAGGAAATAGATATAAGGGAAGGAGTCTCAGGATCAGGCAAAAGAGTCAGAGAATCACAAGATCCCGCTGTAAGGAGTCTCCAAAGGCACCCAGATAACAGCCATGACATATATACAGAGGACTTGATGCAGAACCATGCAAGTCCTGTGCTAGATGATTCAGTCTCTGTGGGCCCATGGAAGCCCTGCGCAGTTGATGGAGTGGGCCATGCTCTCCCGGTATTCCCTGTCTACTCTGACTTCTACAGTTCGAGATGGGAATTTTCCAGTTCATGAGGGGAGTGACCAGATTGAGACCCCCAACTTAGACTCTCTATCTTTTTGCATAATCTCTGGCTGTTGGTCGCTGAACCTACGTCCATCTGCTGTAGGAATAATAATCTTTGATGATATCTAGTCAAGGCACCAATTTATTAGTATAGCAAACTATCATTAATAAACATTTCGATTTTTCTTACGTCTCCCATTACCACATGCCCAGGCATGGCACTGATATAAATGTAGTCTTGCCTACAGGCAATCTGAAGGAGATATTATAGGAAGTGTGGTCCTCTATAGAAAGAAATCTAAATATTGTTTTTGTCAAGTGGACAAAAACTACCCAGGATAGCACTAGAGAAGAAATGTTATCTGGTGCTGTACTTCAACATTGATTACTCGTATTCTATTTGAGGAAGTTGTTGCAGTAGTTTTTCTCCCCTTTTAGTGCTGAAACCAAAGATTAAGTTTATTAAGACAATATGTATTATAAAGTTATGTGTGACATCAAAGGAGGGAAAGGAGTCAATAGACTTGGTTCAGGTTTCTCATGGCAGAGACATGTGTTGTCCCAGGATTTTTGTGTATCCCTCCCTTGCTTGTAGAAGATATTTCTGAAGGACTGTTCTCAGTTAGGTTTTCCCCTGCAAAAGACTTAAAAACAGAAAATAAGATTTTACACTCTCAAATCAAAAGAAAATATCATGAGTCCTAGTCAATAAAATGAGATAGTAGATCACATGTTATACGATATATCTTTTCATTAAGTTTCTGACGAAATTGTTCATATCCTTTGCCTAGACAATCTATAAGATAACACATTTTATGGTTTTATGTAAAAAGCATTTCCATTTTCAAGAGAAAACCAAGCACTATGTTTACTAATTCAGTCAGGAAATCTTATGTGTGTTTTCATCTCTAATTGGTGTAAATATCCCTGCCATATTTTATTCACAATACAGTGCATGCAATGATTTTCCCTCCTCAAGATTTCTTTCTTTGCTTTTTATTCATATCATTCAGATATTTGCGGAACATTTTTTTCATTCCTTTCACCAGCTACAAATATTACACTGTTTTAACATCCTGCCATAAATCCAGCTTTCATCAGTACTGCGGTTATTTGCTTGTTTCTTTTGTTTTGTTTTTCTGGAGTCTTTCCAGCTTTATTACACACATATGATGGGTATTGAAATGCCTCTCATTAACACAGTGTTATAGCCATAGTCTTTTCTAATAATATTATTGCTTCACACTCTTAGTATATAGCTTATTTCTTTATGTGTTTTTTACTTTATCTGCATTTACTTCCATTGCTAACTGAAAAATGTCACCTTTCTTCAAAAGAGGTTTAGAAAAAACAAGTTTTTTTTTTGGAGGTTTATTTTTTAAAATTTTTATTAATTTATTCATATTACATCTCAATTGTTATCCCATCCCTTGTATCCTCCTATTTCTCCCTCCCTCCTGCTTCCCCCCCTACTCCTTTCCCCTATGTCTGTGACTGAGGGGGACCTCCTCCCCCTGTATATGCTCATAGGGTATCTAGTCTCTTCTTGGTGACCTATTATCCTTCCTCTGAGTGCCACCAGGCCTCCCCATCCAAGGGACATGGTCCAATATGGGGCACCAGAGTTTGTGTGAAAGTCAGATCTCCTTCTCCACTTAACGGTGGATAATGTCCTGTCCATTGGCTAGGTCTGGGTAGGGGTTCGAAGTTTACTGCCTATATTTTCCTTGGCTGGAGCCATAGTTTGAGGAGGACCCCAGGGCCCAGACTCGCCTGTAGTTTTCCAGGACCCTTTGGATCCTTCTATTTCCTCATTCTCCCAGGCTTCTCCCACCTAAAGTCTCAATAGGATGTCCTCCCCTCTGACCCACTTTCCTGGTAGGTAAAGTTTTTCATGGGGTGTACCCCTTGGACTAGTGTCTCGATATAAGTGAGTATATACCATGTGTCTCTTTTTGCTTCTGGGTGAACTCATTCATTATGATAATTTCTAGCTCAATCCATTTGTCCACAAATTTTGGGAATTCCTTGTTTTTAATAGCTGAGTAGTATTCCATAGTGTAAATATACCACAGTTTCTTTATCCATTCTTCTACTGAGGGACACGTAGGCTGTTTCCATGTTCTGGCTGTTATGAATAAGACAGCTATGAACATGGTTGAGCATATGTCCCTGTTGTGTGATAGTGCATCTTCTGGGTATATTTCAAGGAGTGGAATAGCTGGGTCTTGAGGAAGCCCTATTCCTAGTTTTCTGAGAAAGCGCCAGATAGATATCCAAAGTGGTTGTACTAGTTTGCATTCTCACCAGCAATGAAGGAGTGTTCCTCTCTCTCCACATCCTCACCAGCATGTGGGGTCACTTGAGTTTTTTGTCTTAGCCATTGTGATGGGTGTAAAATGGAATCTCAGTGTTGTTTTGATTTGCATTTCTCTGATGACTAATGAGGTCAAGCATTTCTTTAAGTGTTTCTCAGCCATTTGATATTCCTCTGTTGAGAATTCTCTGTTTAGTTCTGAGCCCCATTTCTCTATTGGGTTATTTAGTTTGATGGTGTTTAATTTCCCAGACCTTTACACAAGGTTCCCTATGCATTCCCTATGCGTTTGTCTGTGAGTCTCAGCATCATCGGTTTTGTGGCACGAGTGGGTGAAGCCTCTCAGAGGACAGCTCTGTTTGACTCCTGCCTGCGGGCTTTAACAACGTCATGGTTTGTTTCTCTCGCCTAGAGTGGGTCTTAGGGCATTGATTGGACCTTCCCTCAGTCTCAGCTATGTATGCTCTATATTTATCCCTGCACACCTTGTATATGCATACTGCAATGCATAGACACAAAGACTATAAGTAACATGGAGGATCCAAGGAAGGATGCTTAAGCCCAACTCAGAAGAGGAAATAGAATAGACAAAGGTGGTGGTGGTTAAAGAGAGGGATCAAGGTAGAAGAAGAAACACAGAGATATGAGAGGGCAAGAACATACCTGGAGAGAGAAATAGAAGAACAAAAGGCGTGCAGAGAAAAGAGAAGCTGTGGGCAGGAGCATCTCTGTAACAAGCTTAAGACCTTAATCATGGTAGATTCCCAGGGGCATATGAGAGGGATTTAGCAGAGACACCTAGTCACAGGGGCCTTAGAGACTGAATAGGACACCCTCTAACTAGACAAGTCTCCTAGCAGAGGGAGGGGAACACTAATCCATCCATAAACACTTCAACCAAAAATTCACTACCTACACTTTTTAAATAATTGTACAATATTAGGAAGAAAATCAATTCTCTACGCAGTAAAGTATTTATGAGTTAATACCACATATGAATTTGAGTAGATATGTACTTTAATTATATTTTTAGAAAATTTGATGTTTGTACAAAATGCATAGAATATATGTACAGCTAGTAATATCAAGTTGTAATAAAGAAATGCCATGTTCTTTTCATTTTCCAAAGATGTCAAATTATTGTATCTTAAGTAAATCATTAAAATAAATTACAGGTATGATGGCCAATGGAGTTTAAACTATTTGAAAATGTGTGCAAGTATATGCATATATATGTACATATATACACATAGCATGTATATAGTATAATATACTTCATACTAAGTATTATATACATTTATACAAAAAGAATTATACACACACACACACACACACACACACAAGTTCATGCATATAGGCAATGGCTGAATAGCACACTAACCAAGTTCTTCAATATATTATGACATATAATTACTTTATTACAGAAATGTAAACATGTAGTCAAAGTAGAGGAAATAATCCGTAATATTATAGTTCCAACAGGAGTTATAGCATGTTTTCTTTAAATTCTGAGGATCAAGTTAATCCATTTAACCATTGCCTGAATTATGAGTTTAATTAGGGCTTCTGTTACAAAAAGCTTAAGGATATACTATTAACAAACATGGTATTTATTTGTGAAATTCACTCGTCTTTAAACTTGGCAGTAATTCCCTACTTTGTTTTAAATATTTTCATGAACAATTTGATTATTTGTATTTTTAACAGTTATCACCTCTTACGTCAAAACACTTATAGCTTAATTTGTACACAATTAATTTTTGTCTTATTTATATTATATTTGGATGTGAAATTGTAATTTTATGGGTAGAATTTTTATGCGCTGCTCTGCTTATTTATATATCCAAAATGATTGCCATTATTTTATCACTTCAGGAGTCATTTATTCTTCAGATTTTAAGTTAACTCAATAGACTTTTATAGTGGCATAAAATGTGTAGTGTGAAATGAATAAATATATCCAGAGCTTTAATCTAGGCCCATTGAGTTCCAGGAATAATAAACTTCCAAGTATCTAAATTATAATTATCTTCAAATTTGGTTGTGTTTAGAAAACTGGTAGCCATTTTCCACATATTTTTATAAACCCAACTTAAATTAATTTATTACGAGTCAATCCTTTTAAGGATTACATGAAACTAACAAATTGGAGTGTAATCTCTAAAGAGTAACATGAAATTTTACTAAAAAAAAAAAAGAGAGAGAGAGAGAGAATTGTAGACAAAACATAAATCCTAGGTAAATGCAAACTTCCTGTGAGAAAAGAACCTCAATATCAGACAAGGACCCTTGGTGGGGAGGGGGAAGAAAACCATTTCCACATCAGCGCTATGAAGAGGACAATGAGAGTTAGAGGAGGAGGATTAAGTGGAGGGGGAGATGGGAATGTAGGGATGAAAAGATGGTTGAATGAAGGATTACTAACAGACTATAATGTTCTATAGAGTCACTAATTTGAATACATATAAATTTATATGTGTATATAATTTAATTTTAGTTTTAATTTTAGTTATCTTGCATAGGTAACCCCAGTGTAAGCTTCACAATAAATTGTAGCTTCACCAAGAAAAAATTCAAATAACAGGCATGGGATAGAATATTCTGAGTTGATCCCATGTGACTCTAAGACCCACTAAACAGTACTGGCTATTGACACTGCTCTCTGTTTTCCAGAAAAATGGGATGGTAAGATGTATAACTGAAGATGTGTCACACAAACTGAATACTGGACTGGAGAAATCAAGTAGAAACTAAATAGAATTTTTTCATGCTGACTAACTTTATGGCACCAGAAGTTGCTATGAAGGTAGCTGGGAAACAAAATATATCATTAGCCACTTTAAACAACTGTATACTGTGAGCTACATAACCTTTCTACGTGATAAAATATGCATGGGTCCAATAGTAGCATGGTTATTACACAAGTCACTTTCCAGTTTCTAATAGGACTTAAGACTCACACTACAGCAGAAGATGTGTGCCTGACACTATAAATCTGTCCATCCTCTCATGACTGAGAATCCCATGAACCAAGGGAGCGGTGAACACTTACTCTTCGAAATGAAAATAGTATTAAATTACTCTCTAAACTCTTATCTCTATAAACATAAATTAGCACAGGCTCAGACTTTATCAGAGAAGTTTTTGCGCAATGAACAGCAATTAATGGAGAAACTCAGACATCTCAAAGTTCTGAAAATATGTATAAGATGTATATGTTCAGCCACAAATGGGGCATCTGCATTATTACCCCTTTACAGGATTCAGATCAGTTTCCTTTAATGGTTATGTCACTAGTAGATGGAACACACTCCTGGTGTTGCTCTTTGATTCCTGAGCATATGTCGTGAGGATTTGGACTTGGTAGGTTATTTATAAAAGAGAGAGGAACATAGAGTTGGCATGAGGTGTTTTGGATACAATTAGGGACAAGAGTTGGCAATGAGTGTGATCAAAATATACTCTGTGATATTCTCAAATAAGTAATAACACTATATTTAAAAATATTTACAAGGTCAGCCACATGGGTCACTTGGAGGATTTGACTTGATGGAGTGGTAGATGGAAGTGACAAAAATATATTTTATTATTGCATAGAATTCTTACGTCTTAAGAAGAGATTAAGGTTTAACATTAATCATGACCTTTTGACTTTTTGACTTTTTGTACGATGTTAGAAAATGTTTATTTCTAGGAGAAAATAATCTCTAGGAAAACAGTTCTATTTTATAGAGAACTTAAAATGTTACAGGAAGAAAAACTAATTTTGATAAAATAATTTAATTTATATAGAATGATCTGAAGCATCAAGTTTAATTTATTTTCCTATCTGGAAAATGGATCAAAGCTATTCTTATTTAAACAAATGTGGTTTAAATAAAAGGTATAATATAAAAAATGCATGACCCTATGTGTGAGATCAGAGAAATCATGAGGTAAATATAGGGCTGGTGTTTTCATTATAAATAAATGAATTGCTAAATGACTTGTACATCAGTCATTACTTGAAAGTATTCATGCATCACTTCTGAGGATTAAACGATTGAGTTATACCATATGTATTTCCCCTTACCAACCATTCAATAACTTAGTCTTGCAATATCTCTTGAAACAGTTAAATGAACAAAAAACTATTAAATCACCGTATACAAACTTTGGATGTTAAATTTCAGAATGCACCCAATTATTATTTCAAAAGTGTTTTAGTAATGCTAACTTTAGTATGGGACCTCTTCATAATTTTAGGTAATTGACATAAACTACCATTAATAAAGGGGTATTGGGAAAGAAACTTCTAAATAGATATAAATTGTAATATAATGTCTGACAAATAAAATCATATCCCTGCATTTTTAAAAATGGAATAGTTTCGTTTTCGCTTATAAAATATGTGCTTGTTGTAATGACAAGCCATGTGCATGATTACTTATTACTCAAGCCGGCGGCTGAAAATATTCCATGCCACTGATGCTTCTACAGAAGAAAAAGAGAGAGAAAGCATGATTTTTATTTAGACTCTTTTCAAAGCAGAGATGAGACCCAATAGGAAGAAAAGCCACAAGACAATTAATAAACATTACTTTTCATCTCACTGCTTTGCTTTTATTGCCTCATTTTTTATCGTTTTATGGGTTTGTTCTTGCCACCCTAATCTTTCCCTCTTGTAATTTTGTGTTGATTTAAATTCAGCTTTCCTGTGGCTCTTTTAGGCTAGGGAGCTCTCTATTAACAGCGTGCTTGTCTAGCATTTTCTCTATATCCTTCACTGTTCTATTTAAGAGTTAAAAGAGTATGTTATAAAGTTGAAATATGTCATTGTAAAAATGAAATAGAGAATTTGATGTAGTATATTAAGAGGATTAGGCAACATTAAGAGAGTTCTAACGTGTTCAGGTTTTAGCTTTTGCTTGCTTAACTGCTCTCACATCTCTATAAAGACACTAGGTGATATCCCTCCCTCAAGGTCAGGTTATCCTGTTACTGCTAGTGACAAACATGAAAGAGATTCATGAGGCAGTGTTGTGCAAGAAGGCAATTCATCTTTTTACCATCAGAAATATCTAGGAGATGCTTGCATCCATATTTTTTTAAAAAGCCTTAATGAATTATAAATTAAGATAAATCTAACTTGATTTCAAAGGGATAAGCCATTTATATCTCATATCTTTTTTCACATTTTTAAATTTAAATAATTTATTCAGATTACATCTCAATTGTTATCCCTCACTTGTATCTTCCTGTTCCCCTTCCCCTCCCTCTTTCACCCTATTCCCCACCCCTAGGCCTGTCACAGAAGAGGATCTCCTCCCTACCATATGATTGCAGCCTATGAGGTCTCATCTGGATAGCCTGCTTCCCCTTCCTCTGAGTGCCACCAGCCCTCCTCACAAAGGGAAAGTGGTCAAATAAAGGGCACCAGAGTTCATGTCAGAGTCATTCCTGCTCCACATACAACTGTGGAGAATGCACTATGCATTGGCTAGATGAACAGGGGATCCAGGTTTACTGCATGCATTGTCCTTGGTTAGTGCAGTAGTTTGTGCAGGCCCACCTTACTGTGGAAAAATATGTTTTCTTACTTAAGTATTTTGAGTTAAAATATATGATACATTATCCCAAATTAAAATTAGCAGGATTTGATAAAGCAACAAAATATATGAATTATGTATAGGTCAATCTTTTATGTAAAACTCTAAACTCACACAGACAATCCTACAAAGCTACTGGCACTGAGAACACACTGTACATAGAAACATACTGTATAATTTTTTCCTAGATTGATATCATTATGTAAAAGTTTATCAAATCAGGAATATAGTCTTCATCACATTTGTTAATTTTTACCATTTGGTTTGCATCTATAGATGTAACTACTCCTGTATGAATGTATGTATGTATGTATGTATGTATGTATGTATGTATGTATGTATGTATATATGTATATATGTATGAAAGCTTTGACTATCTGAGTGAACATGCAAGTTGTATGAAAGAGATGGCATATGAAAGTAGGAGGGAGAAAGTGTTGTCAGGAGCTCCACAAGAAGGCCAGCAAGGATGGTGGATCTGGACCCAAGGGGGCCTGCATGAACTGATACACCACACAGGGACAGTGCAAAGAGAGGACCTGGACCCCCTATCTGGTGTAGCAGTGGGCAGCTCAATCTCACATGGCAAAGGGGGGAGCTGGGGACTGCTACTGACAAGGTCTCTGGTGGCCAGGGTTTGATAACTCCCCATTGGTGGAGAGGCCATGTGGGAACACAAAGGACAGAGATTCACAGTATTCTGATGAGACTTGATGGCCTGTGGTCAGATGGTGGGGGAGGAAGACCCCACCTGTCTCAGGTATAGGAGAGGGGAATAGATCGGAGAAGTGTGGAGGGTGCAAATGGGAAAAGAAGAGTGAGGGTATTACAATCCATATGTAATGTGAATAAATAATAATAATAAATAATAATCATCCTCATCATCTTAATTATTAAAGTATATATCATCATGGAATTTCCTTGGAAATTAAAAAAATATGTGGTATATAATTCCAAATGTTTCATTTGCTCATGTTATATACTATATAGTTATGATGGCTATTCTAGTTTGTCAACCTGACTGCATCTGGAATTAACTGACATGCAAATAGTTGGGCACACCAGTGAGATATGGTTTCCTTAGTTAAATCAATTGAAGTTTGAAGTCTTGAGGTATGTAATATAGCCTTAATTTCCATCTTTCTGTCGAGTTGGGAGGAGTCATTGTAAATCTGGTCCACACCTTTCACTGGCAGCCTACAAAAAGGACGTGGAAGAAGGATGCTGGTTCTCTTGCCTGATTGCTCTTTCCTTTGTAGACAAACACATTCTTTCTCTGTCATTAGAAACTATTTTGGGATTCGGGCAAATACTGAAGATCAACTGAGACATCTAGACTCACAGACTGAACAATCTAATAGAAGTCTCGGAAATAGTGTTGTTAGGTAGATGTAGTTGGACTAACTGAAGCATAGCAGGTAAGTCATTATAATAAGTCCCCTTGCTATATGTTTAGGAGATTCATCCTATAAATTCTATTCATCTAGAGAACTCTGACTAATACAATGGAGAATGTCAGCATTATTAAACTTTTATTTCAGTTTTTATTTGAAGTTATAATAATTCTTGGCAGGTGTAAGGGTATCATGAGACAAGGGAGCCCAGGAAACATAATGTTGGTGTGTGTGTGGGGGGGGGGCTTCTCAGCAGAGCCCTTGCAGCTCTAAAGGAGGATATCCCTGCCTGAGACTGCCTGACACATTGAGGAGCTCAAGACACTCTTCTCACTTTTGTTTCTTTTCTTCTTGACTTCTTCCCATGAAAGAGTAACAAAAACCAGGCAATCTCCTAAAAGACATTTGTTGGGAGGGACAAGTCCAGTGTTTAGAGTGATGAATCCAGAGGTTGCCGCCTGTGCTCCTGGGACAAAGTAGCAGAAAACTGAACAGTAGGTAGGGCTTAGGAGGCAGAGCTTTCCAGAGCAGGTGGGGGAGCTCAGGGATTGGTGGGTGTTTCTGTTCAATGATTGTTGTTGTTCTTCTTGTAGGGCAGGGACTGAGGTGCCCCCATTAGGGCTGTTAAGATAGTTACAGCTTAGTTCTCTCATCTAGAGTCCCAATAGGATGTCCTCCCCTCGGTCCCAGTTTCCTGGTAAGGGAAGGCTTTCATGGGACATGTCCATTGGGCTAGTATGCAGATATAAGTGAGTATATACCATTTGAGTCTTTCTGCTTCTGGGTTAACTCACTCATTATGATCATCTCTAGCTCAATCCATTTGTCCACAAATTTCAGGAATTCCTTGTTTTTAATAGCTGAGTAGTATTCCATAGTGTATATGTACCACAGTTTCTTTATCCATTCTTCTACTGAGGGACATTTAGGCTGTTTCCATGATCTGGCTATTATGAATAAGGCTGCTATGAACATGGTTGAGCAAATGGGTGAATAGCAATGTAGAAGGATCCAGTGGGTTCTAGAAACCTACAAGTAGAACATTATGATAGGCAGATTTGGGTCATGGGGTCCTGCTCAAACTAAGGCCCTAGCCAAGGACAATACAGGCGGTAAAATTTAAACCCCTACCCTGATCTAGCCCATGGACAAGACAGTCTCCACACTTGAGTGGAGAGAGGGATTTGACTTTCTCAAGTACTCTGGTGCCTCACATCTGACTATGTCCCCTGGCGGGGGAGACCTAGTGGCACTCAGAGGAAGGACAGCAGGTCACTGAGAAGAGACTTGATACCCTATGAGCATATACAGAGGGAGGTAATCCCTCTGAGGAACAGTCATAGGGGAGGGGAATAAGGGGAAAATGGGAGGGAGGGGATAATGGGAGGATACAAGGGATGGGATAACCATAGAGATGTAACAAGAATAAATTAATTAAAAAAAAAAAAAAAAAAAGAATTAAAGAAACAAAAGGGAGAAGGGGCTGAACCACGACTTTCTCAACTTCTCTGGGGCGACCTTTGTTCTCATTTTTAAAATCTGCCAATTAAAAGGGACAAGGTTCACGTGGAAAAAAAAATAAAATAAAATAAAATAAAATAAAAAAAAAAAAAAAGATAGTTACAGCTTAGAAAATGACTCTTAGGGCCCTTAGAGAAGTCCGGGGACAGGGCTGGATGCTGGAGATTCTCAAGCAAGGACCTGGCCACATTGCTGCCTTTAGGGTTTACAAAGTTTACAAAGGGAATCCACAATAGGGAAGACTCTCCTTACACTTGAGGCAGGGTAATCCTGGAATTTACTCACTACTTAAAACACCTGTTTTCTTAAAATGGTTTATTCGTTTTCACATTTTATCTTATTTATAAATTCTTGGTAAAGTCTTCCAACATCCAAAAAATATGTTGAAAAAAAAAGAAAAAAGGAAGAAAAAAAAAAAAGAAAGAAAAGAAAAGAAAAGAAAAAGAAAAATCAAGCACTCCCAATACTTTAAACACAAAGAAAACAAAACAGAAATATCCCCATTTAGTAGTCAAGAGGGGGTGATAAAGAGATAATACCTTTACATTTAATTTGTATTTATCTAATTTCTCCAGGACAGTGTGATACAGTAAATGTAAAAGACAAAGCGGATTAAATTACTAATGTCCAGTGTTTTCATGCTATAATGCATAATAAATAAAATATGGTTTCATTCTTAGTACATTGACATGCTCTGTTTTGTACAATTTGTGATTTTTAACAAAAAATTATATCTAATATTTCAATATATTCAGTAAATACCAAAATATTAAATTTCATCACATATGTTCTTTTGTATCTTTAACAATATTTTAAATCTAGAAAAATTAAAATAATCATCCTATTGAAATTATTTTTAATTCAAATTTCAATATGCTAATCACTTTGATCAGATTATCTAATATATACCTTTATCAAAATCAATTTTATATCATAAGTATAAGCAATTACTTTATACTTATAAAAACATTTAAAAGACAAAGCAGAATACAAATATAAAATTTATATTGACAAGAGTCTCTAAATATTCTTGTTACATTAAAAGTCATTATCCAATTACCTCTCTGCTAATAATTTTAGGTTTTATACTTTAAAAAGTATTTTGAAAAAATATGAGTAGTATTGCTAAAATATAAAAATGTCTATGTCACAAAATATTGTTATTAAGAAGTTGTTTATAGGAGTAGGAGGTGGGTTCAGTGGTTAACAGCATTTGCTGCTCCTGAAGAGGACTCAGGATGAGTTCCAGCACCTGCTACATGGTGGCTCATTGAAACCTTCACTTTATGTTCCATGGGTTCTTATGTTCCTTTGTACTCTGCAGATACCAGAAACTCATACACTGCAAGCAAAAATAAAGTTAAACAAAAGTAAAAATAAAGAACTTTGAGACTGCTTTTTTGCTTATTGTACCTGTGAATTTACTGGTCCTTAATATGGGCTTGATTAGTAAAATGTTAAGTGTGAATTTGTGATGATGTGCATCATCTTCATTCAGAAGCAAACTTATTTTTTTAATAAATAAGATTTTAAACTAACATAAGCTTTGTTTTCTTGAATAAAACTATACATATGTTATTATTTGATCATTTCATTATTTTCTACAAAGACAGGTTGTCGGGTACTATTTAAGTTCAGATGGATTTAATTTCATAATATTATTGTAATTTGGAGAAGTTATAAACAAAGGTGTTACTTAGTTCTTTATTATCGGAGAGAGAAAAAAATGGAAGGGGATGAAGAGGGAGTTCTGACATGAAACTGTGAGAATCAGATAGCAATATCAGGACAGCGGCAATTTTGTCAGCACCACAGTTGTGATAAATCGATTTACCAGATATTTTCACTTATTATTACAGATTTCAAATGTGTCAAATTCACTTACTCTGTAGGAACATAAATTCCATCACACAGGGTCAACCATAGCTGTCTAAAGCTTTTGAATGTAGACTTTAGGAAAGGGTGGAAATGCAGATTTTCTAATATGGATATTTAATACACTGAGTTGGGATGCACAAATAAGCAATGTATACTACATTAATATAAATACAATATTGAAAATTACCTTATGATGAAAACAGAAGAAACTTTGAATTTCCAAAATTGCTTATTAATTAAACATATGAGTAGTTATCAAACATTGCTCATAAGATCTTGGGATTATTGAGAATTTTTAATGATTACCTGTGAATATAAAGAAAAGGGGTCTTAGAATATAATTTCAGTTTCCTAAGACAGCTGTCCTATGAACCTATGATTTGAAATCATCTATTTATTTATTAAAGAGACAAACAATTATAAATACAGAAAGTCAAGGTAAGAATTTCAGGCAAGATTTTAGGCAGGAACAATAGAAGAACTTGCTTCCTGGCCTGCTTCAAGGATTAATTTCAAGTGCTTTTTATGCACAGAACACGCTCATCTGCCTTACTACATAGTACTGTTCACACCTTCTGGGTCTTACTACATGAATTAGTAACTTAAAACATATCTCAAACATACATTCAGGCCAGAATGTTGGAGGCATTTACTCAAATTAAGTTTTTCCCTAGATGTGTCAAGGTGCCGACCAAGGTCAGCCAACATGGACACATACAAACTAAAACATACCTAGAGATTTCCAAATGGTCACTAGCATACCCATGTCTTTTGCATTCAAACACTGAAAGCTTATTCAGAAACATTTTAAAATGTGCTACATATTTTACTGCTGTCAGGATAAAATAATGACAGAGCAAATGAGCACGTAAAAGGGAAAAGATGAGGTAAGAAGCAGCCTAACTCAGCTTTAACACAGAAGATTTAGCTAGCCAACGGCTTGGGAAGGCTGTACTAAGAGATATGTGCAGAAACAACACTGACTGTGAGGTCTTGATCTTCATTTAAAACATCATGATCAGTTCTGAGATCACTGGAAGACTGTCACCAGAACAGTAGCCTGCACTGGAAGGATGTTATTGGGGCAGTCATTTCCAAAATTCTTGTTAAGTAAATGTTCACGAGACCCTTCATTCCTGGACTCCTAATTCCAATGGTTTTAGCGGTGGACATAAGTGAGTGAATTTTGATTCACATAGATGCCAGCACTTTATCACAATATGGAAGAATTTGCAACTAAAATTATGAAGTAAAATGACATTTTTTCTTGTATATATTTTCTTTCCCACATATTCCAAGTCCATCTATCTAGGTGATCTGAAAATTTTGCTTAATATGGTCCATTTATAACCTGATAATGTGCAATTTTAGCATGATGAATATCTTTAATTAATTAATTAATTAACTTTATATATCAATCATAGCTTCTGCTCTTTCTTCTCCTCCCAGTCCATCCCTTTCTCCTCAATTCTCCCCATCCTGCTATCTTCCCTTATTCTTCAGAAAAGGGGATATTTTTTTAATTTAAAAATTTACATATATATTTATATTATTACAAATATAAACAATAAACTACCTACAGCAAGAAGAACTAGTAAACAATCAGGAATTATATGTTACAATCATAGTGTTTTTGCTACTTGTTTTGGAAGCCTTGAAGAAAACATCTTTCATATCTTGGTGAGTCTAAAATATCATATCTCATCTCTATCATATTAGTGAGGGAGTAACTATTGAGGACCTGCTATCAACTCTGCGTACTGTCTTGGTATTTCAAGTTGCAGTTGGACTAAATGCATCTTCTACTGTGGCTAGGCAAGGCAGTCTAATTAGAGGAAAGGTATCAAAAGGCAGGCAATGGAGTCAGAGACAACCCCTGCTCCTGCTGTTAGGAGTCCCACCTGAAGACAAGACGCAAAACAGTTAAAGTTGTGCAGAAGGCCTAGTTTTATACCATGCGTGTGCTCTGTTTGCGGGTTCAGCCTCTGTAGGCCCCTACGGGCTCAGGTTATTTGATGTTGCGGGTGTTCTTGTGGTATCCTAGGCCTCTATTTGTCTTTCAATATTCTTTCAACTCTTCTACAGGATATCAAAATCTCTACCTAATGTTTGACTGTGGGATACTACATCTGTTTCCTTCAGTTTCTGTGTAAAGCCCAGAGGACAGTTATGCTAGGTGCTTGTCAATAAGTATACCAGAATATCATTAATAGAGTCAAAGAAAGAATGTTTCTCATGGCATTGAACTCATGTTGGGCCAGTCATATGTTGGTCATTCTCTCAATTTCTGCTCCATTTTTACTTCTGTATATTTTGCAGAGAGGATAAATTGTGGACCAATCTTTTAGCTGTGTATAGTACTTGAAATCTTACCTAGAGAAATAATACAACTAAAGGAGGATATAAATTGGAAAGGAAAATACAAAGTACCATTATTTGCAGATAATACACAAAAGTAATCCAAAAAAGCTAGCATAGAGTTTCTAGAGATTATGAATACCTTCAGCAAAGTGGCTGGATAAAATGTTAATTCAAAAAATAAAATCAGTAGCCCTCCTATATAAAAGCAAAAAACAAAACAAAAAACAAAACAAACAACAACAACAACAAAAAAAAACATATGACTGAGAAAGAAGTTAGGGAAAAACACTCTTTACAATAGCCCCAAATAATACATAATATCTTAGTGTAACTTTTACCAAGTAAGTGAAAATCTTTTATGATAAGAAATTCAAGTCTTTGAAGAAGAAAATTGAAAAAGATATCAGAAAATGGAAAGATTTCCTATGCTTACCAAAAGCAATCTACAGATTCATTACAGTTGCCATCAATTTTTCAACACAACTCTTTACATATCTTGAAAGAGCCATTCACACCTTAATATTGAAAAATAAAAAGCAAGGATAGGTAAAAACAATTCTGTGCAATAAAAGAACTTCTGGAGGTATTACCATCCCTAATTTCAGGCTGTACAGCAGAGTAATAGTAATACAAACCCGTGTGGTATTGGCATAGAAATAGACAGGTTGATCAATAAAAGTGAATTGAAGACCCAGAAGTAAAGCTACATACCTATAGATACTAGATTTTTTTTACAAAGAATAAAAAAGTATACAATGGAAAAAAGAAAGCCTCTTCCAAAAATATTTCTCGTCTAATTGGATGTCTGCATATAGAAGAATGTTAATAGATACATATATATTATCTTATGACAAACTCAAGTTCAAGTGGATTAAAGAACTCAACATAAAACTGGATATATTAATCTGATAGAAGCGAAAGTGGGAAATAACCTTGAATGCATCGTCATATGAGAGAGACAACTTTCTGAACAGATTATTAGCTGCTCAGGAACTAAGATCTACAATTAATAAATGGGATCTTATGAAACTGAAAAGCTTCTGTAAGACAAAGGACACTATTCAAAGGACAAAATGGCAGCCTACAATATAGGAAAAGATCTTCACCAACACTACATTGGACACCAGAATAGTATTCAAAATACATAAAAATGTCAAGAAAGTAGACATCAATAAACCAAGTTACTCAATTAAAAATTGGATACAGATGTAAACAGAGAAATTTCAACAAGCGAATCTCAAATGGCCAAGAAGCTCTCAAAGAAATGTTTGATGTCATTAGACATCAGGGAATACAGATCAAAATTACACTGAGATTCCATCTTATACCTGTTAGAGTGGCTAGGATCAATTACTCAAGTGACAGCACATGCAGACAAAAATGTAAAGTAATTGAAACACAGCTCCATTACTGGTGAGAAAGTAAAATTTTACAGCCCTTCAGAAATCAGGTCAATGCCTTATCAGAAAATTGGGCATATCACCAGTTATACCACTCCTGGGCATCAAAAGTGTTCTCCACTGGACCACAAGGACACTTGATTAACTATATTCATTACAACTTTTTTTGTAAAAGCTGGAAAATGGAAACAACATAGATTACACTAAACCTATGAACAAATAAAAAGTGTACTTTTACACAGTGGAATATTACTCAACTACTAAGAACAAAGACATCATGATATTTGCAGAAGAATGGATGGAACAATAAAAGATCATTCTGAGTGAGGTAACAGACCCAGAACCACAACCGCTGTATATTCTTCCTTATAAGTAGATATTAGCCATCAAGTACATAATAACCACAGTACAAATCACTGACCTAAAGAAGCTAAGTAGCAAAGATGCCCCAAGGATGTGACCTGAATCTCACTTAGAAAGTCAAAAGACTGTATTTCACAAAACTTGAAACTCTAAAGAAAATAAAATATTGTCTTGATAGATGTCACTTACCAAAGTTAAATCAAGATCAGGCAAACACAATAGTATAACCCCCAAGGAAATAGAAGCTTTCATCAAGTCTCCCAACAATAAAAAGCCTAGGATCAGATGGTTTTAGCACAGAATTCTAACAGACATTCAAAGAACTAATACCAATAATTCTAAAACTATTCCACAAAATAGAAACAGAAGGAACATTGTCATATTCATTCTATGAAGCCACTGTCACCTAGATACCTAGACAACACAACAAGTCAACCAAGAAAGAATTTCAGACCAATTTCACTCATGAATATTGATGCAAAAATACTCAATAAAATACTAATAAACTGGATTCATGAACATATCAAATACATCATTCACCATGATAAAGTAGGCTGCACCTCAAGGATGCAGGTATTGTTCTACGTACAAAAATCCATAAATGTAACACACTATATAAACAAACCGAAAGAAAAAAATCACATGATCACCTCATTAGATGCAGAAAGAAACTTTGACAAATACAATAACCCTTCATGATATAAGTCATGGAGAGATCAGGGATACAAGAGCCATAACTAAAAATAATAATAGCTATCTACAGCCAGCTCTTAGCCAAAAACAAATTAGATGGAGACAAATTCAAAGCAATTCCATTAAAATCAAGGACAAGACAAGGATGTATGTTACTTTTTCAATATAGTACTTGAAGTTCTAGCCAGAGCAATAAGAGAAGGAAAGAAGATCAAGAAGATACAAATCAGAAAGAAAAATGTGAAAGTATCACTATTATCAGATAGTATGATAGTATTCATAATTTACCCAAAAATTACACCAGAGAACTTGTCCAGTTGATAAACACTTTCTGCAAAGTGGCTGGATACACTATTAATTAAAAAAAATGTTGCCATCCTGTATATTAACAACAAATGGTCTGAGAAAGTAATTAATGAAACTACACCCTTCAGAATAGCCATAAATAATATAAGGAATCTTGGTGTAACTCTAACCAAGCAAGAAAAATAACTGAATGACAAGAAGTTCAGGTCTTTGAATAAAGAAATTGAATATACCAGAAGATAGAAAGATGTCTCATGCTCATGGACAGGTAGCATTAACTTAGTTAAATGGCCATCTCACCAAAAGCAATCTACAGATTCAGTGCCAACTCCATCAAAATACCAACACAACTCCATACAGAATTTGAAAGAACAATTCTGGACTAATTCATATGGAAAAACAAAACACCAGAAAAGCTAAAAAAATCCTTTACCATAATAGAACTTCTAGAATTTTCTCTATCCCTGACTTCTATCTATACTACAGAAGAATAGTAATAAAAACTGCATGGTACTGCCATAGTAATAGCCTGGTTGATAAATGGAATTGAAGATTTAGAAATAAACCCACACACCTATATACACTTGTTTTTTGACAAAGGATCCAAAACAATACAATGGAAAAAGAAAGCATTTTTAGCACATGGTGTTGTTAACTGGATCTCTACATACAGAAAAATTCAGTTAGATCCATATTTACCGTGCACAAAACTGAAATCAAAGTTGATCAAAGACTTGAACATAACACCAGACATACTAAAATATATTAGAAAAGGAAGTGGTGATGAGCTTTGAACTCATTGGCACAGGAGAGAGCTTCCTGAAGAGAACACCAACAGCTTAGGCTCTAAGATAAACAGTTAATAAATGGGCTGTCTTGAAACTGAAAAACTTTTATAAGCCAAGGCATACTGGCAACAAGATGTGACATGACAGTCTGCAGTTTTGGAAAAGATCTTCGCCAATCCTACATTCATCAAAGGTCTAATATCCAAAACATTAAACACCAACAAACAAAATAACCAAATTACAAAATGGGACTCAGTGCTAAACAGAAAAGTGTCACTAGAGGAATGTCAAGGGGCCAAGATGCACTTAGAGAACTGTTCCAAGTCCATAGCCATCAGGGAAATTCATATCAAAATGATTCTGAAATTCTGGATTACACACATTAAAATGGATGATATTTAAAAAAAAAACCTCAAGTGACCGCACATTCTGACAAGGGTGTAGAGAAAGGGGAACTCTACTTCTGCTTGTGGGAGCAGAAACTTGCCCAACACTTTGGAAATCATCTTGTGCTTTCTCAGACAACTAGGAAGAACTCTCCCTCAAGACCCAGCTATAAAAATACCTGGGCATGAACCCAAAAGATGCTCCACCATACAACAAGGGAACCTACTTGACTATCTTCATAGCAGTTCATATTATTCTTAATAGCCAGAATCTGGAGACAACCTCAATGTCCACTAACCAAAGAATGGATAAAGTATCTGTGATACATTTACACTATGGCATAACACTCAGCTATTAAAATCAAGAAAATCATGAAATTTGCAGGCAAATGGATGGAACTAGGAAAGATCATCCTGAGTGAGTTAACACAGACCTCACTCAGACACATGGTCCATACTAACTTATATGTGCATTTTAGCCTTTTAGCACAGGAAAAATATACTAAAATACACAAACAGACAAAAGATAAGTAACAAAGAGGATCCAAGGTATGATGCTTAGATCTCACTAAGAAGGGCATTTAGAATAGAAAGAAGTAGTGGTTGAAGAGAGGGAGCAATGTGGGAGAGGGAGCACAGCAAGATGTGAGGGTGGGGATCAGAGCTGGAGAGAGTGGATGAGAGAGGACAAACGCTGTGTAGAGAAATGAGGACCTGGTTTTAGGCATCTCTGTGTCAAGCTGTAACCCTAAGTCATGGTAGGCTCCTGGGAGGATGTGAGGGGCACTCTAGCATATACACATCAAATCAGATATGGCCATAGAGAATGAAGAGAACACCCTTAAACTAGAATCTCCCCCAGTAGAGAAAGGGGAACACCAACCCCCCCACAAAACTTTGACCCAAAATGTATCCTCTGTACAATCTATGCAGGGATGAACATAGAGCAGTTAGAGAAGAGATTGAGGGGATGTACAGCCAATGCCTAGCCCAACTGAAGACTCACTCCATGGAAGCCTATGAGCCTCTGACACTACTAACCATACTCTGCTATGTTTGCAGACAGAAGCATAGCAGAGTTGCCCTCTGAGAGGCTGCACCCAGCAGTGCTTCAAAACAGATGCTGAGACTCACAGCCACACATTGGGTGATGCCTAGGGAGCCTTGTGAAACAGTGGAGGAAAGGAGAAAAGGACCTGGAGGTGACAGGAGCTCCACAAGAAGACCAACAGAGCCAACTAACCAGAGCTCAGAGGGGCTTGCTGAGACTGAAGCACCAACCAAGAACCATGCATGGACTGAACCTAAGTCCACTACACAGATGTAGCTGATGGGCAGCTCAGGGTTCATGTGGATCCTCTAGTAAGGAAAATGGCTGCCATCTCTGACATGCACTCTGTTGTCACCTTTTCGACCACGTCCCACTGGAGGGACTGCCATGCCAGCCTACAGCAGAAGAAAATATGCTCAGTCCTTATGTGACTTGATATGTTTGGGTGGATGGGAAGGAAGGTGAGGTCCCATTTTATGAGAAATAGGGGAGGAGAGATGGAGGACAGGGAGGGAGGGAGGGTGGAATTGGGCGGTAAGAAATGGGGCCAAGGCCAGGTGGAAAAGTGAATAAATTTTTAAAAATGAAAAAATATTCAAAATACTTGTTTCTGCTTATCCTGATTATACACCAAAAATATGTTGATAACTGTCATTTGTTACAAAATTACTGTGAAGACTTTTCTTATATTATCTGATAATAGAATATTATTTAAAAATTATATAAGATACTAAACTAATCAAATTTATATGAATGAAATATATAATTGGACTGCCTTTTAACAAGTGTTTATTTAGACGTCATGTCCAAGAATAAAGACTATATATCACTTATTCAATATAATATCTTATTTTTAAGTGTATATACATTTGATCACAATTACTAATTATCTACAAACTATGCACCTTAATTTAAATATTGAGGTTCTCAAATTGAAAAAATAATGTGGAATTCTTTTTGACACCATGCCATGCAAGGATTTATAAAAACACATTTAAAAATTGTTGCTTAGAACTCTTAAAATAAAATAGCTTCTGCAGATGCTGTGAAGACGTACCAAAACCTAGGGTACTAAATAGAACAATCAAAAGCAAGCAGGTAGTGTGTAAATCTAATTTCAGTAAATTCTCACAATGCCAAATATATCATCTACTGTATCTTTATGTAAGTGTTAACTAAGAATCACTTTGCTCATGAGCAAGAATGAATATATGAACTAGTCCTAATATTCCCAATGAGTTCTTTAAATGAAACTATAGTTTTTGCTGATCAACAAATCATATGAAATTGCATCACCTATAAAACTGATCCTACTAATATGAAGTAATAATTTTACAGAAAATTAATTGACAATAATTTGTTCAGATTTTCAGAACATATGATATTTTTATACAAGATCATTAATTTTCAAATATCATGTGATTTATCAAGACAACTTGAAATATGAAAAATTTAGTAGACAATATTTCACATTCTCATTCAAATAGTTCTGAAATATCGCTCGAAGGCAACATTTGGAATTATGGACAATTTTAAGATGCTTCTGTTGTTAATATACAGCATTCTACTTAACACATTCTCTCCTACCTCTCTGCAATTTTTCTATTTGTTTTCTCATCTGTGTAAAATGGTCTCAACACAGTGAATAAAGGTTATTGTTTTAAAACATTTCATTCATAATCAAAGGAACTGTCTCAGTTGTTACAATGTACATGGTCAATTTAAAGGATGATTTTAATTTCTATCTTCATCATATTTAAATGTCACTTATCAGAAAATTTTTGCAGGTTTCAAAGTGAAAATGACAAGTTTTAAAGTACTCATTCAATCATTCAAATAATGACAATTCAAGCTTAGAAAGTCTGCCCATTACTTCAGGCTATGCTCTGAAATTCAATCACTATGTAGCTTACCCCTAGTGGCCAATGTTCTGAAGATCACTAAACTAGACTCATGAAATGAGTCATGGTACAAAATAGCAACTTCCATACATCATGTTATAAAGAGAGGGATTCATATACATTTATTCATTTTCCATTTTTGTTGGTGCCTTAACATTTCCTTCCTTTATTAGCATCTCTTTTCTCTGAACTTCCCAATTTTTAAATAATCTCTAGCATTAATTTGTCTAAGAGATTTTGTTATAAGTTGTATAGAGAATGATTGTTCACTTGAATTTTTACAGATACTGTGTATTTATATAATGAAAACAACTGCATTTAAAAGAACTCATATGCCAGATGTGGTGGCTTATGCTTTTAATCCCAGCACTTGGGAGGCAGAGGCAGGCAGATCGCTGTGAGTTCAAGGCCAGCCTGGTCTACAAAGCGAGTCCAGGACAGCCAAGGCTACACAGAGAAACCCTGTCTGGAGAAATCAAAAAACAAAAACAAACAAACAAAAAACCCAACTCATATGATGACATCATAAATGTACACTACGCTCTAACATTTTCCAACCCGTGGACACACTGCATTCCAGTGACACAATTTAAAATTTAAGTCTTTGGTAGTTTCTAGTGCACTTTGATCATATTCCAAACCCCCAACACTTTGCTCACCTACCACCTTCACTATATACCCAAATTGGTGTTTGTTTCCCCCATTAAACCAATTTAGCTATTAAAAATATTTTTTTCGTAGAGTATATTTTGATTATTGTTTTTCCTTACTGTCTTAGCCCAGATTCTCCGCACCTCCCAGAATTATATTGGATCTGTGGGCTTCCACTGGAGCATGTTTTAGTTACTAGGACTATACTCTTAGAGTGACCTGTCTCACTTTCTCATCAGGTATCAATTTCCAGTAGTTATAAATCTAGGAGTCGAAGCTGGACATGGTGGCTCCAAACTTTCAGCCTTTAATCCCAGGCTGAGGCACGCAGGTCTCTGTGAGTTCATCGCCATCATGGTCTAAAAAGTCCAAGACAGCCAAGGCGAGGCCGACCAACCCTGTCTCAAAACAACAGCAACAACAAACTAAATCAACCTAGGGGTGTAATTTCATACTTAATCTACTTTCTGTCCTAGGATTTTCTGTGGACTGTCTGGGCTGGTACAGGTATTGTGCTTGCTGTAACAACCATTGTGAGTCCATATGTTTATTTAACATGACATGCCCAGAAGATATTTGTTTTACTTATAATCATCTAACATCCCTGTCTCTTGTACTCAGTGACCCATCTTCTGAAATGATGCATGATTCTTGGAATAATGGGTTATTGTATAAGTGTTCCACTTAGTTCAAGGACTTTCTTTATTTAAAGTCTCTGCACCTTGACCAATTGTTGTTATCTGCATTATTAGCACTTAATGCAAATATATGTTTCCCATTTGAGGATTGAGAAATCTATTGATGTATGAACAATAAGTATCCAGGGTCAGTATAAGTAAATGTCTACTTAGCAAAATAGTAGTATATTCTTCCCTAGCCTATAACTTGCCTCACCCTAAGTTTTTGGCTAAGCAATTGCCAGGCATTGGTTTTAAATTGTAGACGTTAAGTCCAAAAAAGAGCATTGCTGTTTTCTGTCAAAATGCTGTACAACTATTGCAAAGGTAAGCATATCTTCCCAGGTAAAGTCATTAATGGAGCTTACAAGGTGAAAAGTTGGGTTGACATAATGATTATCTTTGTTTTTAAGTAATGTGAATATCACCTTCTAGCTTTATGAAAGCCCAATAATAGAGATTAATTTTACAGGTCAATACCAGCTTTATTTCTTCAGTTAATGTCTTCTTCAAATAATGTTTTCATATTTTTAGCATTTAGGCAATAAAATTTTCATAGAAACATGCAAGAACATAAAAAATACTATAACTACCTTTAATATATTACACACATGGGAAAACCCTAATACTATGTTAAAAAATACTAAAACTAACAGGAAATACCTTAAAATTATTTCAAAATGTTTTCAGTTACAATAACATATATAGGTAAATATTTGCTACATTTTGGAAATAATTTTCACAATATAGATTACTCACCATGGTGATATACTTCCATTTGTTGTCACAGTTGTTTTTGTTGTGTTCTTTCTAAACAATATTTTGTTCTTTTTATTTTAATTTGTATTATTAGTGCATGTGTGTGTGTTTGTGCATGCGTTTACATTGTGTGAGTGTGTGTACATGTGTGTGTGTGTGTGTGTGTGATTTCATATGTATATGTGTATGTGTTGTGATTCTAGTGGTTTTGTTTTATATTTTGGAGTTGAGGAAGAAGAAAACATCATCAATATATAAATTATAAATATAAAGATTTTCAAAATATTTACAAAAATTGGTGACACATTTGTTTAGAAGCATCCCCTTCCTGTGTGTCCCATTCATAATTTTTCACTGTAAAGGATGATGCAGTGAGGAGGTTTGTGAGAATGGTAAGCCTGTCAGCTGGTTTAGAAAATAAAAATGCCACTCTGGTGTATGGGATTCCAAATCAAGAAGCTTATTTATTATTATTATTATTATTATTATTATTATTATTATTATTATTATT
>OU015753.1:65640820-65651581 GCA_907169655.1 Acomys percivali | reverse complement strand
AAATAAAATAAAAGGTGTATAGAAAATGTAATCTTGTATTTTTATTACATGCATTAATTGTCTTCTTCTATAGTTTTGGTTATGTCTGGATTTTGTTTTCTTCCCTGGTTTTAAAGACTTGGACAATAAGTTTCTGTGAACAAATAAGTGTATTTGTCTTATCCACATATGAAGTATTGGAAAGTGATATGATTATGACAGTGGTATAAATTTGAAACCAAAGAAGTTTTTGAATAATTGGACTAATAAGTATAATTTTTATACTCCAAAGTTTCATTTTATTGTTTCTTACAAATATCATATTTTTGCTGTCTAACATTGACCTATAGATTCAATGTAGAAAGAATGGAAAGAAAATTAGTTACATATTAGTTTTACGTTCTTCTGTTATTGAATTTTGTTGTCAGATTTTCCTGGTGGACAGGCGGGGGAACCTGAGAGTAAGTGAATATCTGTTGTGTAATGTATCTGAACTATTCTCATGTAAGAGTTACATGAAATGGCCTCCATCTCTTCCCATCAGTCACCTGCCAGTTTGAATCCTTCTATACCTTTACAGAAACCTGTCAAGCACTCCAAACCAATTACATAACTGATGTTGAGTTGTCATGCCTGATGAGTTGTCATGCCTGCTATTTTTTTTTTTTTTTTTTTTTTTACTCCTCTAGGGAATCTCATCATCTCTTCCATCTCCTCTCAGCTAAAAGTATATCATACTACAAAGCAGGTTTTCCTGTATTATAATCTTTACTATTCCATGACCATCAATCTTAGTTAGCAAATTGTGGTATCTTTGAGAGATCAAAACTATCAAGGCCACAGACTATGTAACATAAACTGGGGATTATGTTACATAAACTGGGGAATATTTTAAATAAAGTTCTTTAGTACATTTTTATTGCTTATTTATCAAAGAATACACCATCTATTATTTAACAAATTTTCCATTACATCACAGAATGTGAGGTGAATTAAAGGACAGATCAAAGAACTATAATGAGAATATGAAAATTATGGGCTATTCTAGAATAGTTTTCCAATAGAATTAGTGTATGCATGATCCATGTTGTGTGTTAATATCCTGTGTTTAGGAAACAACTTTCATAGCATTAGAAGAATTATAAGTCTTATTGACCAACAGTAGCAAATACATTGTTTTGTGCTGCAGAGAATTTTTACTATTCACAGTTCAATGAGATCAACTTTTTTAATGTTTTGAAAACATGAGAAAATGATGTGGTGAAAATTATTAATATTCCAAATAGTAAAATATTATATCAAAAACATTTAAGAGTATTAGTAAAAAACATAAAATACACTCTTGGGGTCCAATATATCTATAATCCATTAAATTTAGTAAAACAATACTTATATTAATTAGATTGTGAAAGAAGAATTGGGAAGTATGACAGAGTCTGTGCTTTAAGATGGCCCAAGAAATAATGACATATATTGACAGTATTATAATTTACTTATATGACCTAAAATTAATGGCCTATTTTGAAATATTCCTTATATATTATAGATATTTGTAGCAACACATATGAGAGGAATTTTGCAAATCATCTTTACTATTGTCATGACTTTTATTTGACATAATCTGAAAGTAACAATGTTTTAATTATGCCAAATTGTAATATATAACTAAGGAAGAAATATCAGAATCTCCATATCATTTAAGTCTCCATCACATTAATAATTAAAATATCAATACATCACTTATTATAATGTTAGCATATTATTTGAAAGAAGAATAAATTAATTATGTAAAAATTCTTCTAAAAAATATTGTTTTTATTGTCCTACCAGGGACTGATGGACTTAGGCATAATCATGAATTGTTGGTAATATCAAGTTAGATTTTTATAATTAAAACCTATTCTGGTCTATATTTTTATGATTTTATATCATATACATAAATTTTCTTATATGATATATAAATTTATATTACATAAAATATTATACAAGTTTATAATATGTGCATTACATATATATTATATTCATTTCATTTATATATGATATACATGGATATACACATGTATATATGTATATAGGTATGTAATGTGTATGAATATTATCCATATATATATATATATATATATATACACACAATACATTAGATTTTATTTTGGAGCTTAACTGAAAAGCTATAACTTACTTCAAAATGAAAGGAGTAAGCGAAGGTAAGTCCTAGGGAAATAGTAGGGAAGTTTTATTTTTAGAACAATAATATCTATCTTGGAATAAAATAAGAAGTCCTCATTAAAATAAAATTAATATGATTTTCATAAAATAATGATAAATAATATTTAATAAGAAGGGAGTCTGGCATAACAAAATCAAGAAATTCTACAGTATATTAATAAAAGTTCATTTTAGATAGAATTTAATGTATGTATCTCCTGGTAAAAAAAAGGGAATTTGATAGTTATTTTCATAATTTTGAAAAAGACTATGGTCTCACTGGCCTGCCAATCCCCCATTACTCAGCTAGCTAAAACAATCTTTCTTTCTTTGTCCCACAAGTTTTGGGATTACAGGCATGTGCCATCGGTCCTTGGATTTGTAGATAAATTCTGAGGATCAAAGGCAGACCTTGTATTTGGAGTCAATCACTTTAACACTGAACTGTCTCTCTAGTTCCCTTCCTGAGCCTTTCACTAAACAATGTGTGACGAAGATTCCTCCATTAAGATGTTCATCTAGATTTAATGAGCTGCAATATATTCTTGAAAAACTTAAAAGCAAAATCATAAACTTGAATATATTTAAGTTATTAATAAGGTATTAAATTATATTGATTAATAGCAATTAGCTATGCAAAGAGTGATGTTTTGTTAGAATCATTAATAAATCAATCATTCAATCAAGATACCAATATTTTGAGATGAATTAACTAGTGCAAATGGCTTAACAAGCAACTAGTCTATTAGGACAGAGTAAAACCTATAGTCCTCGAAAATGCCATCGCATTATACCACCAAGAATGAGTATTTTACAATTAATTCTTAGTTTTGATTTTTAGGTCACAACATACTGTATGTAATATTTCAAACTCTGGGGTATGTAAAGAATTACTATTTTTAAATCCTATCAATTGTGGGCACTATAGTCACCACAATCCCTGGTGAGCTATATACAGAAAAAGAAACACAAGATTTCCAATTATATTTTTGTTTGGAGAATGTGGTGCTAGTCCTCAATTAACCACATCAGAGATGTATGGGCATATTTATTGCTTCTGAATGTCTCAGGACAAGGGAGAATACACTCGTATTGGTAATTACAAACCTTGCTTCCATCACTAAAATACAAATAAAGAGTTGAAAACAAACAGGGCTAATCAGAAATATTGTTTTAAATATTGCAGAGATAATAAGTGAACTTTCAATAATTTGAGACATTAAGTAAAAATGCAATTAGACACTAAAATAAATGATGACTTTAGCTTGTATCAAGTCAACATAAAACTAGCCAGGGCAATTTATTCCTTCCATATTTTAACGTCAATTTTGCTATTTTCAGTGATGGATTTGACAACGTGTAATGCTCCAAAATTCTTTACTCCTCCATGATAGCCCAAGTATATATTGTAGTGTTATAGATAAATTTTTGAGTTTTAGTTTTTATATTTAACGTTTCAAACACTATGATTACATGTGAGCTTCCTCAAACTGTGGTTTAAAATTTCTAAATAACTGATTATATAATGCTGCTGGCTGAAATGATCTGAAATCTTATTGCCACAATTCTTCATTGTATTAAATTGTCTTAGCATGCTATGCCTTGAATTACGATTAAAATATTTATTTTAGTTTTAATCTGATTACACAAACATGTTTTAATCCTTATTATACCTGTTTCATATCTAATCATAAATTTAGAAGATCAACATCATTTTATCAGATATTGAAATGAGGCATCACCTGTAATTTTGATGTTTCTGTTTTTCAATTAGTCACAAAATATGGCATAAATCACTATATTTTATTCAAATTGTTTATACAACACTGTGCAGCTAAAATACCTCTGGGACTAGGGAAACTGTTGAAGAGGAGATTACTTTACACAAAAGCAAAGTAATATGCTAAATGCATGAAACCCTAAAGGTAGTCTGACATGATATCATATAAAAGTATATGTAAAAATTTTTAAATATGTTTAATACAATAGCTAGCACGTCTATACATAACAAACATACTTAAGGTTGATCTATCATTGAACTTTATTATTCATGAATTGAACGTTGTTATTTATTATTATATTTGTATTGGAATTTCACAGAAAGAATTATGTGAGTCAATATGTGAATATGCAAAGTTTAATAATGTTCCCAAAATTATTTATAACACAATCATACTGAAATAATCATATAAAGCCCAAGCTTGTGCAGCTAATATCTAAAACTACCATGCAGTAAAAAATAAGAAAATTATGTAATCAGCCATAGAAATTTTGATGCATTCTTTGTAAAGAGTAAATTATATTGACATTTGATCCTTGTTCGGAATTAACCTGGATTCAGTTGACTTACTTGTACTGATGTTTAATATTTCGCTGTGGTAATATATCACAATTTTAGAGCACGTTTAAGTTATGTCATAGGGTTTTCATTGCTTAAAATGAATTCTTTTCTTTAATGGTATATTTTTTCCTCTTAGAACATCTGTAGGCCTGGATTTTTCAAAATTAACTTTATATAGGGTTTGTACCACTTCAACTTCACTTCTAACCCATTGGCAAGAGGAGGAGAGAATGGAAATAGGGACTGTGGACCTCTGTAGATATAGTTCCCTCGGCCAATTCCACCTTTCTTTGTCAGGATACCAGTGGTCCTGTCAATAGTAAACACCAAACAGCAACAAGAATCCATAGAGATCGCAGGAAACAGTAATCCTCTGCTAAATCGGTACAAGTCAGCAGATGGGCCAGAATCAGATAGAGTACCATGAGAAGTTCTCTGGAACATTTTTCTTTGCTATGCGAAGCCAAGGAAAGACCAGAAAAGCCAAAGGAAGACTAGCAGACCCCACAAAGTGTTGCACAGCATAGCAATGACGAAGTGTCATCTAGCTGCCTGTGTGGTTCTGTGTATATTCTTTCTAAATATAACATGCCCTCTCACAAGTTCCCAGAAAAATATCTGGAACCCTACATTTCCACTCCAGACATCCCTAAAACTATATAGTTTATAGTTCAAAATAACTTTGAATGTTAGAAGTTTTGTTAAAACCTTAATATCTGTATGTAATTTCTACAGTTTTCCATTTCCTTACACTTTTGGATTTCTATTGCATCTGTAGACTGTGTATTTATGCTGCTGATTTTTATATTCCAAATCACTGTCTAGTTTTTTCAGTTGTTATTATGTTTGTCACCAGCTGTGTTTTTCACATGTAAAATATTTATTCATCACATTTTAGTTTGATATTTTATATATTTTTAACATTCAGAAGCATGTAAATGCATGTATATATGCATGCCTATAACAAAACATACATTTTCTAACTGCAAATATATTTTAGACAGATTGAATCCTAAATTTCTAGCATCATCTTTACTATCATTTGGCTAAATATTCAATTTTCATAAAGATAATTTCATTTATGAAAATTTATTATAATAGTCTCATATTTTCTATTTCTTAAAGTACTAATGTAACATAAAATAGGATAATATTATACCAAAAACTTGCCTACTAAATCAGAAATTGGATAATTTCAAGAGTAATAGATGTCTGCTGATAGTACATAATTCAGATTATTGTTTTTCTGCCAACTACATAATTGATTATTCTGTCACCACATTTGGCAAGCTGAGTCTTCCCCTGGAGATATCTAATGGGACTTTCTTTGTTCCAAAGCTTCCAAAGCATATTTCAATAACTTAATAATCTTAGAATGATAAGTCTCTGCTACCTTCACCTTTCTAACAATTTTATAATGACATTTTGGGCAGGTTAATGAGCCTATAGTTTTATAACTTCTATTTATATTTTATATTTAGGAATTTTTGGTCATTCATCACCATTTCATTTGCTATAATAATATTGTTGATTTTGTCACATAAAACACTTCAAATTTTAAATAAAACTGTGATAATTTTAACAATGACTAATGTAAAAGTCATATTTTTATATATTTCTGTTAATTATGAGGGTAATTTGCACCAATTTCTTGTCAGTTTCTCCTTTTTATAATTGTATTTATTTTGTTTCTAATGTTATAGCATATGCACTGTTTTATTAAAGATATGTTAATTTTATTATTATAAATTTACAAATTATTTGATTTTGCATTTTATTTTTATTGAATAATATATTGATTGTAAATAAATGGACATTTACTTATAGTTGATAACATTACTCAAGTCTACCATTAACTTCAACAACTATTTAAAGATAAAACAAACATACCTAAATCAAACATTTCTAAAGTATGAATTATTTAACGGTGGCAACTTTGCTTATTTCTCTTTTATTATATTATCCTTTTAGGTATTTTCTCCTTATATTAGCTGTCTAGTAAACCACTTTAACCTCACATAGAATATCGGTGGTATCATTGCTTTCTTAAAGTTACAATTACAATGAAAAATTGTCTCCCATTTTCATACTAAGGATAATTCTTACAGTTTTTTGGTGATAAAAGTAATCGCAATTTCTAGGTCAAACTTATGGCTTAAGACAGACAAATATTTGAGACTCGACAGCTGTTGAGTTGATAAATCAAAGAAATAAAAGACAGGAGAGTAAAATGAATGTACAGGACACATCTTCACTGAAGTAGCACATTTGTGTTTTGAGATTCATACATATCCATTGGCAAAGATAGCTTCAAAAGAAATTTTCAGTACATTTGAATTTATTTCCATGGAAAATTTCTATGAAAGACAGATTGTGACATGCTTTCCATCCTATGTCTTCATATATTTGATTGTTGATGTGTCTGAGCACAGGCTTCATATCTGACCTAAAGCACAGCTGGCAATCCCGCTGAAGATTTTTCAAAGCATGGCCTAAAGTTAGTACTACAATGCCAGGCTTCATTTTCTCACAAATGTTTTCAGAGCAGTATAAACAGTCAATTAAATGTTAGCAACCTGACATGCTGCACCTGCTAAGAGAATGTTTCATTTCTCTATTGCCGTCTGTAGACCCTATAACATTTAATCTTTTAAAGCACAATGGTGATACTGAGTAGATAAAGTTGAGAGCAGTGATTTTTTAGCAGGCATGAAACTTAAGCCTATTAAGCTAGAAAACAAAACAAAACAAAAAACCAGACAGTTAATTTCCCTTTCTCTTTGCAATGGGAAGTTTGCCATTGACGTGTGACTAGACATGTCTCTACTATAGACATCTTGTGACTGGATGTTTCTCAGACATCATTTCCTGGCTCTGTCTGTTCAATAAGATGTAATATTCTCCTTCTGATAGGAAAGGTTTGCCAAGGAGCTGCAGACTCTTCCTGACTGTGCAACAGAACTAAACAGCCTCTCCAAAAATAAATATGATGTGTTAGGTTAAAATAATACTTAAATTAAATGTTTTAAATCTTCAAGTAAACTCTCCATTAGCTCTTAAATAAAATACCAAGCTGCCTAGCAGCTTGAAAATAAAAATAAACTAGTTCAAACATGTTTATCCAAAATTAGTGTCAATTTCTCCTAACAACTTTGGTTTAAGAAAGTTTAGGCTCAATACAAATTAAAACAAAGACAACATTTTTCCATAGGAAATAATGAAAGAGGCTGTAAGATGAGGGACTAGGATGTTTGCTAGGAGATTGTGCCTTTAGGTATAACAACGAGGCATCACCAAAGCAAAATTTCTGAGTTTCTTGCAACAAACCCATATCTAAAAGCTCAAAAACACCTGTACCAAGAGGCCCAGGAAACCTGATCCTTTGTTCAGGCATTCAAAAGCACCTGTGCATACATAGTTCATGTACATATGTCCATGTAAAAGAAAAACGAATGATAATAAAAATAACCTTTGAAGAAAAGTGAGTTTGCAATAACTCACATTCAATAGAGATGCTAATAGGTTTTCACTGGTGAATATTATTTATTTTTTCTTGGCAATGATGTTAATTAAGTCAGTATTTTTTTAATAATTTACATGATACTGGACAGTTATATATCTACAAATCTAGGTAGTGGACATACAAATAGGTGGAAATTTGTCTTATTCATTGACACAGTGGAACTAACTTCTTTATTGACTTGTCAGTTAGAAAGAAAATTCTAAGTAATCTGTACAATGTCTTAGTATTTATTTCTTTAAATTTTTTTCCAGAATTCCACACATATATACTATGTTTATGTCACTGTGTCACATCTCTTTTTTCACTCCAAGTCCTCTACTCTCTCTCAAATTCATGATACTTTCTTCAGCTATTGGTACACAATACATATATGCATGTATACATAAATGCAGCTTGCAGAGGCCATTTGATATTTCTCATATGTGTGTTTATTTAGGGATGACTATCTGGAAATGTGTAATACCAAGAGGATCATCCATTGAGAAATAACTCTCCTTTCAGTAGTAAATAATTGTTCATTTTAAAATCAGTATTACAATTATTTATTTACTTTACACGTACACGCATACACACACAGGTATGCGCACACACACGCACGCACACACACACACACACACACACACACGACATAGAATATCTATGGAGACGAAAGGACAATTTGTGAGATTTGTTTTTTCTCTTCTAGCAAGTGGGATTCAGAAACTAATCTTATGTTTTTAGACTTGGAAGCAAATTCCATAATTTACTAAGCCATCTGGTTGACCTACATTCTCTTTCTCTATTTTTAAATTAACATAGAAGTAATGGCGTTCTTTAAGACTCCCACACCTATTTTTACTATGTTTAGTGTGGTATACTAACTCAGCTAACCAACTAGAGATTTAGGATGTGACAATAGACCTTTATTTTTTATTTCATTGGTTTTGTTTACTTATTTAAAATATTAGGCTATTTTGCTTAGGTTTTAAGAAATAGTATTTGACTTGTTCTTAAAAAATATTATCAAAGATATTACACAAAAGCCACTTTTCCCTAAATCATAAGTCAATTTCTCCACCGCTACTGCTATCTAGTACTCCAGCCACTAGGATTCAGACTCCATATGAGGGCACAATCCTCACTTTTTGGTGTTTGCATCTCCACCTCAGCCTGCCTTCAGTTTCTCTCCTTATAGTCATCAAACATAGACCCTAAATAGGAGTGTTAATGGGTTTCAACTGTGTGATAAATGTAGCAACTCCCGTGTCTGTCCCCTAGACACAGACACTGTTACTCATTAGTGAGTGAGCAAAGTTATTTCTACCTGTTTCACTAAATGTAATTGCTTCATCGTGTTTCTTTCTTAACTATGCAGTTTTATTTTTATGATACATTTAGTTGTGTGTGATATTTTTCTCTAAATAGGAGAGTGTTACTTTTCACTAAGTTGCTTTGGAGTTATTTTAGTCTCTACATTGGAGATATTGAGTTTGTGTAATATAGTAATTTCTTTAAATGAAGTCAAATATTGGCAGTTGTGCTAATCCAGAGGCTCAAAGCACAGCATGACACAATATCCAGTTCAGCAATCAGATGCTTGTTAAGAACATCAGGACTAGCAACCGAAATAATTTATTTTTCTGACAATGATAGATTGAAATTAAACTATAAATGAATTAGATATGTTGTAGATAATTAGTTTTCAAAATTCCACTTAACTGAGGTGTCAGGCTTGCAATACAAATCACATTTCAAATATTATTTCCTGATTTTCCATGACAAAATGATGGGCCCAGTTAAATAACAAAAAATACTAGATATAATGTTGAAATGTATTCTTTATAACCCTTTAGAGCATTGTAAGCCAATTTAAAATATTTTATTTAATATTCGATATTAAAACAAATGATGGCTGAAAGTCAAACAAATTTATTCTTAAACCATGCTGGTCTACAGAGAGGAGCTCTTTTTACACTTGAAGTTTTATCTGAAGTTAAGCTCTCAAATGATTTAAAGACACACATTTACTTGCATTTAATTTTATAACTTATATAAAATAATATAATATTTTTTTAATTTTCTTCAAAATATTTAGAAATCAACAAATTAAAAATTCCCAGTATAAGTCTAAATATATATGAGGTGTATTTCTAAAAATTATGGACTATTGTTTTTCCATAAATATTTCAATAGATCTGCCATATGTGGTCATTAATATCTGTAATTCCTGTACTTGGTAGTTAGGATTAGAGGACTTAGAAATCCAGGCTAATCCTCCAAAATATAGTGACTTTGGGACAAGCCTGAGCTATATGAAACCCTCCTCCACCATATCTATCTATTTATATCTGTGTGTATAAATGTTTGGAAAAATACATTGTGGTATGAATATGAAATTATGAGGACAAATTATAGTAATTGTCATCGGTCCTCTCCTTCCATAATGTGGCTCCTGTGGATGGAATTCAGTTCAACAAATTTAGCAGCCATTGCCTTTACCTTCTGTGTTAGTCACTGTTCTAGTGTATGAAGACAAATTGACCAAGGCAAACCTTATAAAAGGAAGTATGTAATCAGGGGCTTGCTTATAGCTTCAGAGTCTAAGTCGATAATCATCATATCATCATGTCAGGGAGCACTGGATGGTACTGGAGCACTACCTGAAAAGTACATCATGATACAAAAGCAATGAGAGAGAGAGAGAGAGAGAGAGAGAGAGAGAGAGAGAGAGAGA
>OU015753.1:65601008-65635449 GCA_907169655.1 Acomys percivali | reverse complement strand
AGAAGAAAATTAAAAATAGAAGAAATTTTTTTAAAACTTGACAAAACTTACCAGAAAATGATGTGTGTGTGTGTGTGTGTGTGTGTGTGTGTGTGTGTGTGTGTGTGTACATATATATCAGACCCACCAGTGGTTTATATAATGATACAGAGGCTTAACAATATTTTAAAGCTAAAGTCTTAGCTAGGCAGGCTCTCAGCCAGCTCATCTAACATACTTTGACTATTCTAGCCCATCAGCCATCACTCTGTTAGTTCTTTACCTCTCTGTTGTTGTTCATGTCTTTTCACTTCTCTGTTCTCCTGTTGAAAACATTACCTCTCATTCTACTCCCAGAATCCCTTTCTGTCCCCAGAAGTTCCATATTTCCTTTCCTGCCCAACTATTGGCCATCAGATCTTTATTAAATCTGATCAGATACAATTCTACATTGCCTTGAGTAAGTGAGGAAGAAATGAATAATTACAAAATATGAGACCATTCATGTGCCACAGCTTTTTCACACGGTGCACACCAACATTTCCTCCTTTTAGTCCAATAAATGTATTTTTTTCAAACATCAATAAACTATATACAATTAAAACAATTATGGGAGCTATCAGGTAATAATTATATACACAATGTCCAGTCCATTCATATTTGGCAACCTTGGAGAAGATAGTCTATTATCTATCCTCTCTTGTGAGTCCAAAGTCTTGCAATTAAATCTCTTATCACTATTAAAACTTTCACATCCTCTAACCTTTACAAATAGATTTTACCAACCATAAACTATCTTTTAAGGCTTTAAAATTGTTCTTAGCTCTTAAACAATGATTTTTTTCTCTTTAGACTATAACTGTCTAGTCTCCAATCCCATCAGAGCCCTGAGAAAGATAAAAATTGCCAGAGTAAAAGGGAAGTTTAAAACAAGCCACTTCCAAAACTAAGAAATGACTGAGACTGCTGATAACCTGGAAATTCACCCAAGGTTACTCTGAGGCATTCAATACTTGGATGACAAGCATAGGTGACAGAATTTTCTGTGAAGTAGGTATTTTTAAGGACTGGCCTACCTTGTTTCTGCAAAGTTGATCAATAGAATTTCCAGTCTCTTTCTAGTCCACAGTTTAGAGAGCATGCGGTCAGTAGTTGAGGTAAGGTGGAAGTTTTTTCTGCCAGTAGCTATTTCTGTCACATTTGAACCAAGATCTCTGTGGAAGTTCCTCAATGCCCACTATCTTCTTTGAAGTATTTTGGGGTGTTTTATGAGCTGATGTTTCTCTCTGTGTGTTCTTCTGTCTGTCTGTCTGTCTGTCTGTCTGTCTGTCTGTCTGTCTGTCTGTCTGAAAAGCCTTTTATTATTAAAAACCTTAATTGACATAATCTGTAGATCTCTGAAGATTCTGAGGACCACCCTTATCCCACCATGCCATAAAATGCACACCAGCTTCCATGGCCAGCAACTTGGCACACATGGAAAGGGAAGTTCTGCCAGGTTGCTAATAGGCCTCTGATTTTGCTAGAAAACCATTGTTTTCCCTCTCCATTGCTTCCATGGTTTTGTGCCTGGTTTCTGGGCCAGCATATGTGTCCAGAGCTTTTGGCCTAATGTCTGAAAATAGTGCCTAAGATTGGGTTACATGCCATGCATTAGTAGGCCAAATATAATAGTACTATCTTAGCCCCAGCAATAGTTTAAATAATGACAGACACTTATTAATATTTTAAAGACGGGCAGACTCTCATCTGGCTCATCTAACTTAACATGACTTCTATAATCCACAATCCACTATGTAGCTCCTTCTGTACATCTCTGCTCATCCACCTTCAAATCCATCCACCTCTGTGTCAAGCTGGTAAATTCCCCATCTCATTCTACTCCCAGATTTCTTTCCTCTGTCTGGAAGTTCCATCTTCCCTTTCCTTCCCAGCTATTAGCCCTCAGGTATTGAGTAAAATTAATCAGAAACAATTCTAGATTGCCTTAGACAGGTGAGGAAGGAACAAATATTTACAAACTATGAAACCAGTGATGGGGCTCTCTTTTCCAGTACAGAATTAACAATTGAATATACAGAGAAACAACTTCACAAAGTGAACTCCAAAATATATGTAATAATTATAATTTAAGAAAAAGAGGGTGCTAATTTGACAAAGAATGGAAAAACACTGAAATGGTAAATAAAGAAAAGAATGGGTAAAGTACTGTATTACACTTAAATAGAATAAATAAATATATAAGTATATATAAATTTGATTCTGTATAACTCTAAAATGAGGATTTTACTTCAATGTCACCATTTAAGTAAATATTCAAGTATTTAAAATTATCAATATTTATTCTTTTTTTGAATTGTTTAGTTTTGCTACAATAGTTTAAACTGAATGTTGCATGTAAAGTTTAATAGAACACCATTAAAATTTTTCTATTTCTTTTCTGTTCTTTAATTGTTAAACTTTATAGTTTTGTTCCATTTGCTTAGAATCAATATCTTTTTGAATTTTATTTTATTAATTTATTCTTATTACATCTCAATGGTTATCCCATCTCTTGTATCATCCCATTCCTCCCTCCCTCACATTTTCCCCTTACTCCCCTATGACTGTGACTGAGGGGGACTTCCTCTCCCTTTTTATGCTCATAGGGTATCAAGTCTCTTCTTGGTAGCCTGCTGTCCTTCCTCTGAGTGCCACCAGGTCTCCCCATCCAAAGGGTCCTAGAAACCTACAAGAAGAACATTATGATAGGCAGATCTGGGCCCAGGGGTCCCGTTCAAACTATGGCACCACCCACGGACAATACAGGCCATAAACTTCAAACCCCTACCCAGATCTAGAATCAATATCTCATGTATCTGAGACTGACCCAGAATTCACTATGCATGTAAAGTAGGATCTATGATTCTGAATTTCTAATCTTCCTGTAACTACCTCCTGAGTACCGGAGTTATATATAAACCCATAATACTTGCTGTTAAGTATTGCTTTTATGAAACTCAATGCCTTGTTCATGATAGGTGGGCAGTTTATCCATTAATCTTCAGTCTCAGCCTCTGATTACTTTTACATGTGTAATAATAATACATATTCTGCAGTACTAACCACCTTGCTGTATTTAATCCAAATTAAGTTTTCATTTATATCATATTTTTAATTTAGATAAGGAAATAAAGCTTCAAAAATTACTTTCATTTAGATCTCAGATCTCTTAGTTGCACTTAAGATGTGTCCCTTCAGATCACCTAGCTTCTGAATATTTGATACTTGTAACTGCTGCAAGTAAAATGAAAATTCAAGCTAGTTAGTAACTATTTGAGATAATTTGAATTAATTTTCATATATTAACACTTCAAAACTAACATTTAATTTTTAGAAAGGAGACTTACAATGTGAGTGTTAAAAAATGATTTCAGTAGACTGAATTAATTATCTGGAACAATATTTCCCTGGTGTCCTTTCTTTTACACCTTTCTGAGGAGAGTTACACTTTTCTGATTTTCAGTTACATAGGGATCAAGATCATGCCTTAATAATTTCTATTCATTTTCCCAATGCAAAAGATACCAATACACAGTGAATTACATTGAATGCATTAATTTTTAAATACACAAATGCTGTTTTAGAATACCCCCCCTAAAAACCCTTTTGATATTTATAAAAAGTTAACAGGCCAAAATGTACAAAAATTGTTTATTAAAACCTCATAATGCCCTGTGAGAAAGTTTCTTTAAGTTTTAGATCAAGATATTTACACTTTGAAGAATGTTTTTGGCAAAGAGAGAAGGATGGGCAGTCATAATGAAATTGAATATGTCAAAGAGTTGAGTTTTTAAATTATTCCTTCAATAAACTTTAAGCCAAAATATTTTCAGATCCAGCATATATTTGGCCTTTTTTCAGGAAAGCTAAACATTTAGCATATTTAGAATATTTTTTAAAATCTTTAATCAGGTCCTAACAGGTTAGATCCTGAGTTTCAACCTCTGCTAGGCAATTGTGCTAGCATTGACATATTAGCCTTATAAATGCTGCTGGCTTCTATTTTATGTTAGTCATTGACTCCTGGTCATGGGATCTACTCTGTTCTGACCATTGGCTAGATCTGGGTAGGGGTTTAAAGTTTACCGCCTGTATTGTCCTTGGCTGGTGCCTTAGTTTGAGCGGGACCCCTTGGCCCAAATCTGCCTATCATAATGTTCTACTTGTAGGTTTCCAGGACCCATTGGATCCTTCTACTTTGCTATTCTCCCATGGTTCTCTCATCTAGAGTCCCAATAGGATGTCCTCCTCTCTGTCCCAGTTTCCTGGTAAGGGAAGGCTTTCGTGGGACATGCCCATTGGGCTAGTATGCAGATATAAGTAAGTATATACCATTTGAGTCTTTCTGTTTCTGGGTTAACTCACTCATTATGATCATTTCTAGCTCAATCCATTTATCCACAAGTTTCAGGAATTCCTTGTTTTTAATAGCTGAGTAGTATTCCATAGAGTATATGTACCACACTCCTTGGAATATACTCAGAAGATGCTCCAGCACACAACAAGAAAATTTGCTCAACCATGTTCATAGCAGCCTTACTCATAATAGCCAGATCATGGAAACAGCCTAAGTGTCCTTCAGTAGAAGAATGGATAAAGAAACTGTGGGATCTACTCTGAAGAGAGATTAATATACCCAGTGAGTCTCCATTGAAGATGAATAATTATATCAAATAGGTAGCAATTGCAGATAGCATCTTTGCTAGGTATAGAAAACTCTTTCCATTTGGTCCTCTCAGTGCTGGAACCCCACACGGCTTGAACCTGTGCAACCCTGTGAATCCTGCCACAGTCTTTTTGAATTCAGATAAGCATCATTCCTACTGTGTATGGAGAACACTATTACCTTGGCATCATCTATAGCCTCTTGTTCTTAAGAATCTTCTGCCTCTTATTCTTTTTGGGTCCCTGATCCCTGAGAAAAAAGTTTAATGAAGACATCCAGGTAAATGTTTTTATTTCTTCAGATGAGGGCATAAGGTGAGAACTGTACCCAACCTTTAGTAATACATGGCTTGAACTGAGCCCCAAACATTTCTTTGCAAATATCCCTAGCCATGGCCTAGAAGCTTACAGCATTTATGCAATGTAATCTTCTTTAAGCCCAGACCTTTAAGACGTCAGCTTCTACCTCTATTTGCTAACTTTGACCTAGGATGTTTTCAGCCTCTGAAAATTACTGCTGAATAAGCTCATCTTTTAACTTCTTATAAACTCTGGTTGGATGGCTCAACTCAGCTCTTCTGGCTCAAAACTCCATTCCAAGTTTAGTGGTTCAAATTGTATTCTCTCAGATACTCACAGAATTGCTTTTCATGGAAAAACAGCCACTAAACTCTACAAAGTGAACTACATGAAACTGTATTAAACTGTACTGTACCCTGCTCAATTCTATCACACTCAACAAACTGTACTGTACTCATCAAACTTTATTGAGCATTGCAAATCTTAATTTGTATAAAAATCCTCACAATAGCCATAACTTTTCAGAAATGTGTAATTACAGAATCAGTCTTTACAAGACCTAAAGCAGTTGTATAATAAAATCCTGAATATACTTTAATTTTCCAAACTCTGCAAAATGAATAATCCATTAGCCTAAAGATATGTCTTTGGGTACCTTTAGGGTTACTTCCTACACTTAATGGACTTAGGTTATACAAACAAGTTGGAAGATTCCTTATAGTTTCCTTGGCTTGATGCCAAGTGATAGAAAAATATTTCTTAAAGCTTGTTTTTGTTTTTTGTTTGTTTGTATTGTTTTGTGTTGTTTGTTCTTCGAGACAGGGCTGCTTCGTGTGTAGCCATGGCTGTCTTGGACTCATTGTGTAGACCAAGCTGGCCTCAAACTCACAACAATCCATCTGCCTCTGCCTCCTGATCAACTTTGTTGTTGACATAGTGTTGCTTATGAAATTCTTAGGGTCCTAAAACATTTCCTATCAATAGCTATCAAATTTATCATTACCTTGTACAAGAGGATATGACAGACATGTATGACATCTGGTATGTGTTATATAAGTTGGATAATTTCTATTTTTGATTACTTGTAGCTGAATAAATAGCAAATTTAACTCTGAATAATCTAGGAGGAGTTTAACAGTTTCAAGATATAAAACAACTCTTTCTACATATTGACAGTCTGTAACTATATTAAGAGAGTCAAGAAAATAAAAAAATAACATAAAATGGAATACATCTCTGACTTTTTAAACTGAAGTATAAGGACTCTGAGCCACTTTACTTTTTTTCCTGATATAGCCAACCTTTCCTGATTTGTTTGCAGCAGTATAGAATATAGGGACTCGAGAATTTGGTATCTCTTTTATAATATGAAGGGAATGCAATTAATTCTTTTTATAAACTGAACTCTCTTGCTTTGGGGATATTATTTCTTACTCTCACAAAAATTACAGGAAGTTTTTTTGCCAATATTCATTTTCTACCCATAATGAGACAATGTTAGCATTATTAAAGCGTACCACAATTTCTACGGGGTCTATTATTGTTAATTGGCAAGGTTTCATTTTTCCTTTTTTAATCAATTTGGAAACATTTTCCACATAGGACTTTACTTCTTTACTCTGTGTTCTTTTTTTTTTCTGTTTGTGTTCTTAAAATATTCATTATGAGATAGTATCTTCTCTCTCAATAGGAATTCCTGTGGGAGAGTGAGTAGAAGACAAAATAAATAAAATATAATAAAGCTTTTCATCCAAGTGATCCACATGCGCATCATATAATTTCTTTTCTACCAGAGTCAATTCTCTCTTAGCCTCAGCTGATAATTTTCTTGGACTATTTAAGTTCTTATCACTTTGTAAGGCTTATAATAAATGTCTTAGCTTTTGAATAGTTAATCCAATTATGAGCCATAGTCAACAAATATCTCCCAGGATTTTTTGAAAACATTTAGAGTTTGTAATCAATCACTTCAGATTTGTACTTCTGGTGGTAGAACTTTCTACAAACTTGTTTTATATCTTTGATAATCAATAGAATATCCTCTTTATATTTTTTCTGGAACAATTTGTAATTCACAGCAAGGCAAAATTTTCTTTACTTAATCAAACAGTTTTTCTAAGGTGCCTGCATCTGAACCAGCCAGTAAGATACCTTCCATAGAATGATAAATTTTAGATTAAGAAAACTGTTTACAAATTATTTTTAAGAGATGTTGTACAAAATAATGGCATGAGGTAAAACTGTTTAACATTCCTTGTGGTGAAATTTTTCAATGATATCTTTTTTATTGGGCCATTATTATTATAAATTAGCACTAAGAAAGCAAACTTTTCTTCATTGTGCTTATGCAAAAGGGTTGCGAAAAGGCAATCTTTTAAATCAATTACTACCAAAGGCCACGACGTAAGTAATAGAGAAGACAAGGGGATTCTAGGCACATATGGCTTTAATTTTCCTAACTGTCCATCTGGCCCTATACACTTAACCCAATCTGAAATTACTTTTACCAAAGATAAATTTCCAGTCATAAAAACTGAATATTTACAGCCTGAAGAGAACAATCTAGAAGCCAAGGTTTGGTGAAATCTTTGTTACATCTGTTTATGTGTCTACTAAACCTTCAATTTCATTGCCATTTTTAGTTTTTGTCTCTGATCATCTATACAATTTGCCAAAGTGTTTGTTTTCTGGTATTTCTAGAAATTTTTGTCTCATATATTGAAGCTGTTTTGTTCTTGATTCCATTCAGAGAAGTGTTGTTTTAACAATACACATTAGATATTTTAACTGCTGTTGGGTGAGTTTCTACAACTACAACAGGAAAAAAATGAAACAAATTCTCAATCTCTGCTGATCAATGTTATTCAGACTGTTGTAATTTCTTTCTAAATTAAATTTTAAATAAAATACTGACAGTCATATTTACAGCTGTTCAAAAAGTTAATCTCCCTGTGGTAGAGGAGAGTTGTCTATCTTTAGTTGGGCAACTCAAAAATATGAAAAAAGAAGAGGGCCATAGTCATTAGTCAAATATTCTAAGGAATCCAAATAATAAAGAAAAGAAAAGAAAAACCATAAAAAGGTATTCACAACTGAAAGACCTGACCTGGAGTCAGATGTTATACTATAAAATTTAATAATCTTTTGTAAATCAAGCAAATCTTGGATTTTCAGGGAAATATTTCAAAGATATAATTTCATTTTTTAGTTTGGATTCTTCATTCCATCATATTATAAATTGTGTCATATGATGATTGTGATCTGTAAACAAATGTCATTTTTATAAAATTCTTGATTTAATACCACTGTAGATTTGGGCTAACAAATATAAATTTTAGTAACTACTCTATATATGATTAGAACCTTCATGGTACTTGACACTATTTGCTCTTCCCCTGAAATTTTAACTGACTTTATATGGTATAAAAATAGTTTAGAAATTAGGTAAACGCTTTTGAAAATCAAAGTAAAACCCAAAATTATCTGATCACTTAAATGAGGAAAAATAATGAATATCGAAGTCCAGCTATGACATTAATGAGGAAGACTGAGGTGGTACATGAATCCTGTGGCTGATTGGCTGGCTGGTGACCCTGTAGACTTTCAGTGAGGGTAACGTTCCAGGTCAGAACGGAAAGTTACAGGCAATAGCTTCCACTGATGGTGGCAAGTTGGGGCTTTCACTGATGCTAGCAAGTGTCTAAAAAGAAAGGGAAAAAGGAAAGAAAAGAATGATGTAAAAAAACACAGACACACTTACACTTGACAATGAGGTAAGAGAGATTCCAGCAAGTAGGTTTTAATAAGCTGCTTCTTTTTTATTTTTTCTCCCACAGTTTATATGCCACAACAAAAATCTTTCAAGCAGTACAAAAATCACAGTGTGTTTACATTCTATTTCTCTATAAATAATTGATTATAATAGGTATACATAAAAAAATCATGTTCCCCAATATCTTCCCATGATCAAATATATTATATATTATGGGTGAGAAACAAAAATGAATAGCATGTTAATTCCAAGAACCCACATACATTTGTACGTAAACAACTTATTACATATTAACAGAGTATAAGCAAGCAAGGTAATTTCTCAGTCACCTTTTCTTTACTGGCACCTGCAATTTGTGGTTGCAAAGAAATAATGAATTATCTTAAGAAGTAATCTTATATCATCTTAAAAGAATCACAAATCTAAACTCCTATATAAAAATAATCATGCACTTCTACTTTACGTCTTAAAGGTGCTTATCTACTCATTAATATGTTTCATTAAATCATATCAGGAAGCTGAGGGTAGAAAAATAGAATAAGGAAAGCAATTGTCATCTCAGTCACAGGGCCAGCTTAAAGAGCCATGTCAGCCCATGCTGCTGTGGGCCATTGTTCTTGCTTTGCAAAGCTCGAAAAGTCCCCAGCTTTACTAACAAAAGTGTAATTTTTCTTAACTTCAACTGTCCCCCCTAAGATTTCCTCCATCAGGACCAATAACAAAAGCATCTTACCTAACTTTGCTAAATAATCTATTTTCCCTAAGACTTTCTACATCAGAGCCACTAGCAAAAACATCTATACCTAACCTTGTTAACGATCTATTTTTCTAAATTATTTCTAAGGGTAATGATCATTGTTAGCAATCTACATCTTCAGGTTGTTTTCAAAGGTGGTGGTTTAATCATTAACCTGCTCCAGCAGCAATGCCTGAAAAAGACCAAGCAATCATTGTCATTAATTATGCCAAAGATACTGCCCAGTGAGGGGCTGTAAGGCCACTTCATAGTACTCACACATTGCACATATTAAGGGGATTTAAGGACAACAAAAGTAACAAGTATTGCTATGCTTAATAACAGCATGAAGTCCTCAGGACATGTAGTTCCCTGAGACACACCCATCATGGGCTTGTTAGCCAGTGGGTCCCATTCCGTGACTTCTAGAGCTGTTTTGTTGTTGCTCTTGCATGATCCCCAGCACATTAACATACATGGAAACAGGAAAAATAGAGTACATCAAGCACTAACATCCAAATGTGAAACTACATGAGATATCAAATTTATGTGCTCCAGGTTTTTTCCTTAGTCCTGGAGTCTGTATCATTGACTCCACGCTAGCTCACCACACACCCAGGGTTCTAGGCATGGGTTCCAACAATATTCAACACACTTACCCATGGGGGCATGGGCATTGTGTATGCTTGGGTTAGGTCTCTGGTTGAGACCCCCGAAGACCACCAGGAATAAGCCAGATGTAAATTATAATGAGTTTTTTTTATTTTAAGTTCAGAGCCTGGACTGTCAGGCCCTTCCTGAGAAGGGAAGATAGCGTCTCTTAGTGCCTGGAGAACAGAGTTTTTATAGGGAAAAAAGTGGCAGGCTAGTGAGGTGGGTTAAGCCATTTTTAAGCTTTGTTGTTACATAGTAGGTTAAAAGAGTACAGGAAAGTTGCCCTTTAAGCTGATTGCCTGGAAGACCAAGGCTAAAGGAGGGGACCAGTTCTAGAGTATAGAAAGGGAATTTTTTTGTTTGTTCTGGTCACTGTGACCTCTAGCTCAGATTGGTTGGCCTTCAGTGCAGGATCCTAGAAACAGTTGCTAGCTGTATGGCTGTATGTTTGTGGTTCTCCCAGGAAACTTCTGACAGGTTCATTGAAGACCCAATCATAGTCCTTCTTGGATCTTATTTCTCTGAGTGGGCCTGTTGTTGGGCCAGGTACTATGGCCTTTTGATTATCTGCTGTACGCCATCTAATCTTTGATATAAGATGGGGGGTGGCACAAAGCATGAATGGTTTAAACAGAACTAAGGACCTATTTTTTGTAGTCATTTGTCCCTCTTGTCAGAAATTTGCCCTTAGCATCTCAGCCTGTAAAGTGGGAAAACGGGTGGAGTTATTTTTCTCTGTAACTTTTTTCTGCTGACAATAGGGGCGCTGTTATCATTATCAAGGCTTAAAAACGCTTAAAAGGTAATCAAAGGCTAATGGGGCACTTATCAAAAACATCTGTTTAGTTGATCCAGTTGAAGAGGTCAGGAGTAGTCACATCTGAGGAACTGGTTTATATTGTGTCTATAAGACACCTGGATTAGCCTTATGTCATTGAAACCCAGTATACAGATTGGACAGGTTTATTTATTTTTTATTACAGTAGATCTAATTGTTCTCTAGCTGTCAATCTATCATTAGCTTAGCCATCAATGTAATCAGAGACCGGAGAAGGATAAATTGTATCAATTAAAATGCCAGAGATGACTAGTTAAGTCAGATCCCAGTAAATAGACAGTCACCCAGTTGTCTCCTCTGGCAGTGTGGCACGGTGGGTGGAGGCAGTCTTGTATCAGGCACACTGGATGAGAGGTTGTTACTATGGAAGGCAAACATGGAAGACACAGAACTCTCCTTGTGTTTAACAATGTGAGACAAAGAATCTTTGGGTGTCCAGTTGAGGCTGGTCCATAGCAGACGTTGAGAGCAGTTTTGCTCCGTGGCCAGAAAATAAAATCCAAGGTTGTGTCCAAGTCTTTGAAACCTTGGGAACTACATTATGATCTTAGAATCTCTGTTTTTATAATAAATTTATGCAAGTTAAATGCCATATTAGGCAGATCACAGGCAATCTTGAGGGCCAGCTTATCTAAGATGAATCCTTGTCTGTCTTTAGCTTTCTGCTGCAAACTATATTTTATATGAAGGTTTGAACAACCAAACATTATCTACCCCACCTAGAGAACGAGGCATCTTTTTTGGAGTTATTTTACTAATTATCAGGCAAGTGATTTACTGATATAGCTACCCATAAACTGTATCAGTTGTTAATATAATTTTAAATATACTTTTCAACTAATATTAAAGCAAATCTTTTTTTAAGTTTTATTTTATTTTTAATTAATTTATTCTTGTTACATCTCAATGGTTATCCCATCCCTTGTATCCTCCCATTCTTCCCTCCCTCCCAGTTTTGCCTTATTCTCCTCCCCTAAGACTGTTCCTGAGGGGGATTACTTCCCCCTGTATATGCTCATAGGGTATCAAGTCTCTTCTTGGTAACCTGCTATCCTTCCTCTGAGTGCCACCAGGTCTCTCCCTCCAGGGGACATGGTCAAATGTGAGTCACCAGAGTATGTGAGAAAGTCATATCCCACTTTCCACTCAAGTGTGGAAAATTTTCTGTCCATTGGCTAGATCTGGGTAGGGGTTAAAAGTTTACCGCCTGTATTGTCCTTGGCTGGTGCCTTAGTTTGAGCGGGACCCCTGGGCCCAAATCTGCCTAACATAATGTTCTACTTGTAGGTTTCTAGGACCCTCTGGATCCTTCTACTTTGCTATTCTCCCACTCTCATCTAGAGTCCCAATAGGATGTCCTCCCCTCTGTCCCAGTTTCCTGGTAAGTGAAGGCTTTCATGGGACATGCCCCTTGGGCTAGTATGCAGATATAAGTGAGTATATACCATTTGAGTCTTTCTTAAAGCAAAACTTTTAATCATAGACACATTCCACTGATATACTGGAAATCTTGTTGACTTTGTTACATTTTTAGTTTAAATACAGGACAACAATTACAAAAAAAAAGTCTTAATTTAAAAATACCTCTCGAGATCTGTTAGCTTATGTTATTTGTTTAGAATGGCTCTAACTTTCAATTACCAGTTTAAGTTAACACTTTTGTTATGGTAATATATATTAAAGATTTTTAACCATTTATAAGAACCAGTAATTTATAACCAAGGTGTACAGAACACAACAAATTTTATATTTTTAACTAAAACAAATTGAATCAAATATATTGTGGCCACATATATTAAAACATTTAAGATAGTCAAAACCTTTTATTTAGGCACTGTAATATAAAGGGGAAAGTATCTTGCCACCTGCTGAACCCAGTGGATATAGGTAGGGGCTGGTGCTTTTTAGTGGTGTTCTGGATCACATGACCAGTGTACCATGTTTGGGGGACATGTGTACAATACAACCACACTACTAATTTAAATGGAGAAGTGAAGAGCAGTAAGATGGAATGAGTTTTGAAATTATAAAAGCAAAACCATTTACTAAGCATTTCTTATGTATGTTAATATTATGGTTAAATTGATTAATGCTCAGAACATGATGATGGATACATATATATTTAGGGAAAGGTGTAATTTGACTCAAGGAGTGGACATGAACACATATGAACATGTGCATTCACACATACACACACATTTGTGTGAAGAAGAATTAGAAAACACAAGTTTATTGTAGAGGAATATTAATCCCCATTATGGCTGCTCTAACTTGAGAAGGAGTAAAATTAACTATATGGTTAGACAAGAAGAGTAGGTTAGCAGCTCCAAAAATGATAATATGACTAAGACAGGTTGCTGACTGAGAGATGTTTTTAGTAGATAATGATGAGATATGATAGACATTGATTTGCATTCATAATTTTAGATGCACCAAGATGGAAAAAATGTTGCCTTCAAGGTTGCAAAATAAAAATAGCCAAAATACTATGAATGTAACATTTAAATAATTCCTGATTGCTTCATGGTTCTTCTTGCTATATGTAGATTATTCAATATATATGTAGTAATATAAACACATATAAAAAATAAGAAACAAATCTAGTAAATGCATGTAATTTAGCAAAAAAAAGCGTAATATTTCCAAATATTAAAACCTGAGATTTTTGATCATGGAAAAAAAAAAGAACATTTCAGAGATTTCACACAGTGAATCAGAGATAGTATATACCCAATTCTCACAAGAACAGACAGGAAAGAGAAGATATTTAAGAGCAGTGCAGAGTAAGAGAAACAACAGAGTCTATGGGGAAAGTACATTAGAGTTTAGGAGCACAGTATATTTTGGTGCAATTCTGGGCAGGTCAGGTGAGGGCAGTTGAGCTCATAATGTTGAGTTCATGGAGTTCAGACAATTCATTGAAAATCTGAGAGATGCCAGTTTGAATCAGTAAGCATGGACAGGAAGGAGTTTTGATCCAGACCAGGTAAGTTTAACCAGCTAGCCAGAGTTCAGAAATAACTAGAAAGGGTGATTTTATTCAGCAGTAAGTCTCAAAAGCTGAAAGCATTCAGTGTCTAAGTTAGCAGATGGAGGCTGTAAGCTGAAGCCCTCAAGGTCTGAACTTGCAGAAGATTAGTGGAGGTGAGGAGCTTCTGGGACTAGGCTTAGGGATACTTAGAAATATTCTGACCTCAGACCAATCTATGTATTGATAAAGCTTAGGTACACCTCTGATCTCATTCTGTCTTCAGAGGAAATAAAACATTTATAGGCTGATATAGGATTATAACTCTCAGACATAATATTTTACATGGAATGTCAGCAAAGAACTTTCTGTTTAAATTTGTCTTTGAAAGGCATTTTAAATCTTTTTTCAAATGTTATTAACTCCTATTTCTTAAGCATAACTTCCATAAAATTATCAAAGACATTGAAGGAAAATGACTAACAACCAATAATCCACAGTTTACACACAGTTAATATTTAATCTGTTCTCTGTTCATGTGATTTAATTACAAATTTTTAATTCAATGAAGTATCCTTTGTACTAACTATTCAGTTGCATTCAATAGGATTCCTTGATAAAAATAGGTTGCCAAATCTGTTTATCCTTTTATGATAACAGATTAAAGAATCAAACAAAAGGCATTAGATCCTGAATATAAATGGATCTAACAGATATCTATAGAACCTTTCACCCAAACAAGAAAGAATATACCTTCTTTTCTGCACCCCATGGAACCTTCTCCAAAATTGATCACATCGTAGGTCACAAAGCAAGCCTCAACAGATACAAGAGGATTGAAATAATACCTTGTATCCTATCAGATCACCATGCTCTTAGGCTGCAATTCAACAACAACAGAAACAACAAAAAGCCTACATGTAAGTGGAAACTAAACAACTCTCTGCTAAATGACATATGGGTCAGGGAAGAAATAAAGAAAGAAATCACTGAGAAGAGACTTGATACCCTATGAGCATATACAGAGGGAGGTAATCCCTCTGAGGAACAGTCATAGGGGAGGGGAATAAGGGGAAAATGAGAAGGAGGGGAGAATGGGAGGATACAAGGGATGGGATAACCATAGAGATGTTACAAGAATAAATTAATTAAAAAAAAAAAAAGAAATCAAGGAGTTTCTGAAATTCAATGAAAATGAAGGAACAACTTACCCAAAATTTCACAACTTAAAAGTTGCATAAAAATTTTATTATTTTGATTCACATAATAAGCTCATAGAATCAAAATATTGATAAAATACTAATATTTTCAATGATTTATTTAATAATGAATTTTATCTATTGTATGTATGGGAATTAGTCATTAAATATGTTTTTATTTATTACCAAAATTAAATTATAAAATATTAGAAATTACTTTAAATTTTTAATTAAAATATAATTATACTGTTCCTCCCTTCCTTTTGTTTTTCCAACATCTCCCATGTCCTATCTTTTCCCTTGCTTCCTTGGGTTTGTGTATGTGTGTATGTGGGCAATGCATATTGTGTATGTGCACAAAGACAACTGTATGAGAACACAAAATCAGAAATAAAAATATCTACGCAAAAGGCCAATGGGACAAAAATGCCCAAACAAAGCAATATGGACCAAATATCTACTAAAAGCACCATTAAGTTAGAGGGGTATAAGACGTACATCTATTTTTGGATATCTACATAAGTATTTGAAAAGCAGCTTAAAATTATGCAGTCTTAGTAAACTTGGAAGAACAGATGCTTCTCTAAGATTCACAACTTAAAGAGCATTGTGCAATGGGTAATTTCCACTACAAGGCATGACTTTCATCCTATTGTGTGTACCTTAATTCAAATTAGACAGATATTGTATATTGTCAGGATATGAATGCTGCTACTGTATCATTGCAGAACCTTGTCACAATAGTCACTGTTGTAGTTTATAAACATTCCAGCTTAGTGAGATCATTGATAGCTTCTCTCAGAGGATTGCACAGCACCTTCTGGTACTCTGAATTCTTGTACTCAGTAAAGAGTCTTTAAATTCAGATCCAGCTCCATTCTTTGTGGCCTGTGTCTCAAGCATGTGTTAATCTGTGCTGAACCATGGTTTATACACATTTTTTAATAGTAAGAATATTAGGTTCACATATTTAAATAAAATTAAGAACAATAGTAATAATATAATATATATGCAAATTAAATGTCCAGTATTCAAACAAGTTTGACATTTTCAAATAAAGTGTAATAGAAACCCATACTTCAGATGTGATAGAAATTAACAGAAAATAATTCTTCCTGAAAATGAGCAAGTTTAGATGCAGGCAGAGTTGATGGCCAAACCCTGCCTAGACAGGGTAAGCAAGTCCTCAATAATTCTTGCCTCACAAATATGTCTCTCAGAGATATTGGGCCAAAAGCTTGAAGATAATGATCCAACATTATAGAAAGCGTTGGATGACTGTTCAGGCAGTAAATTGTGTCAGTCATTTTTTCATTTTGGAAGCTGCTAACCTGCTCTCTGGGTTCATTCAAGTATTTAAGTTTTATCCCTTCTCAAGACTCTGATGGGTTTGAAGACCAGACAGTTTAGTTAGGGGTTAAGATGTTTTTAGATCAAGATAGATGTTTTAAGTTAACAGAGAGGAGATATGATAGATATAAATATCCATTCAGAAATTTAGATCCAATGAGATTGGAAAGATGTTTACTTTAAGTTTGCCAAAAGAAATAGCCAAATCACTATGAATGTAACATTTATCCTATTCCTAGTTATCTCACAGATTTTACTGCTGTATGTAGTTTATTTTACCCATGTGTAATAATATAAATGTATATGTTAAAAAAGAAACATAATAAAAATAAAAATAAAAAATAAATTAACAAAAAATAGCCAAAATCATTACTAATGAGTATCATGCAAAGAAAAATGTTTACAAATTTATTTTCAAATACAAAATAATCCATGGACATTAATATTTATAATTTTTTATCATTTATATTATCATATATCAATGAGCTTAAATTATTAGTTTAAGATTCATTGTTAAGTGCAAGGTTAGTACTTGGTATTTTAGACTAAGGTTTCTGAATATGTCTTATATGCTACAGAGAAATCATCATTCTAGTGAAACATTGTATGTATCCTGTTGTACTTAGAGAAGAGAAGTCACTAGTGTTGTACCCTAGGAATATCTTGTGATGTTTGTAATTTTGATTCATAGACAATACAGCTGGATGTAACTTAACCACTGGTTGCTTCTGTCTCTTTTTATCTTACATAACATCTCTTAGTAATTATGAAATCTTGTTAACAGTACAAAACCAGCAAAATTTCTAACCATATTTATAATATATACCACGTGTGTCTTTCTGGGACTGGGTTTTTGAGGGACAGCACATCAGATTTCTTCCCAGAGTTATTCTAAATTCCTCCCATTCAGGGACACTCTGTAAGTCCAGGTAATTCTATTACCTACTGTGGATAATTTATTTAGTCTTCCAGATTCCTCTTACTCTGTTTTGAGTGATGAACACTTGAGGCTCTTAAAGATTTTGTATTCTCTAAAATCTTGATATATCTGTTTATTTTTCTGTAATTAGCTCTTTTCTAATTTACATTTAGTATTTATAATGAAAAAATAATTAGATATGTTTTTCTGCCCTGTATCCAGTTTCAAAATACTAGTGATTTTGCAATAGCTGTATTATCGTTCCTGATACACTTTGTTTTAACCTAGGAGTTTAATTTACAAATAATCAGTTACTAATTTTATAATATTTCACTTTCCATATACCTATGGAAATTGGACAAAAAACCAATAAAGCTTGTTCAGATTTTGCTGAAAGTTTTAAAATGATATTCCAAGTGATTGTGTTAAATTTTTCTTCTCGGGGAAACCTGAATTATAACATTCATTTTCTGGTTATATCTTACACTCTCAAGCATGACAGTGTAAAATTGTTCAAATAGGATTGGTTTTATAAGTGATACAATTTTGCTGCATTGAAGACATTTGGGATATAAAATATTAGCTAGTAAAAATACTGAAGTACTGAATTCAATGAATTTGCTAGTAGTGAGTGGGAGTCTATGCTGAATAAATGTAGAGAAAAATTTGACTTTGATTTACACAAATAGTACCTGAAGAAAGACCTACAGTGCTGACAAAGTGTGGAAGAAAATAATCAGATAATTTATTTTAGCCTATGGTCACATTACATTAACTATTATATTTTTATTTTATTATTTACTTTACATCAATGTCATAGTTTCCTCTCTTCTCTCCTCCTAATCTCACCCTCCCTGTGTATTTCATTAAATATCAATGCGATTTGGCTACCTTTGGCATGATATTATACTATTTAATACAGTTTTTTAGAAGTTATATGATCTATCCCAATACTGTCATTAATAGAATTATACATCTGAAAATTGTAGGAATTTTAAACGAAGATCTTGTTTTCTAAATGAGGCCATTAAGTTTATCGATTGACTTTCTAGACTTTCTCTACTAAGTGTCACAAAACAGATTATATCTAAAATTTGGTGCTTTCTAATTAATGTCTTAAAAAACAGTTTACTGTAGAAATATTGAGAGATGGCATTTTTTGTTGTTGCTGCTGTTTTTCAAGGCAAGTGTTTTCTGTGTAGCCTTGACTGTCCTGGACTCACTTTGTAGATCAGGCTGGCTTCAAGCTCACAGAGATCCTCATGCCTCTGCCTCTCTAAGTGTTGGGATTACAGGCATGTACCACTCCACCAGGCTGTGATGGCATAATTTTGACTGATTTATCTATATAAAGCCATAATATTTTAATTATGAATAATTTACAGTGTTCATTCCACACTAAGTAAAATTTGATATTAACACTTAAAAGTATAGTATCTGTAGTGCAGTTCTCAAATATTGTCTGAGGTGTTTATCTATACAGTGGACACTGGCTTGTATAAAAACCCACAACTGAATGAAGTGCATCGAATAAATGCCAGTAGAGTATTTGTGTTGGTATGTGTTGGCCAGCTGCCTCCATGTTTGGCATGGAGCTCTTGAGACAGATCCTTTACCTGATTCGGAGTTTATCACTTATGCTATTATGATTGGCCTGGCTGCCTCAGGATCAACTAACTTGTCTCCCTCTCTTTAGCATTGGCATCCAAACATGTAAAACTGGGTTTTATTAATCAAATCCAGGTCCATATGATTGTGATTTAGCAAATTCGCTAGCCCAAGGTTTATCAATAATTACAGAAGAATAACATGTATAAATAAAATTTTAGCTAACAACGTACTTATTCAATTTTTATGTAATAGAAAATATTTCATTAATCATTTAGTGATGACATTAATCTTAAGATTTTTCCCTAATTATTTACCTGTGCAAACCACATAGAATGTGTCTAAAAAACCTAGATAATAAACCTACCACACACCACAGGTGTGTTATAATCATAGGGAACAACAGTTTACAGTCCACTCTCAATTGAAACATCATTATGTAACCGTTCCTGTAGTCACATTCTAAAAATTGGCCAGGTAGTTCAATCAATGGCCAGCATTTCAATCAAACAAGCCATGACACAATTGAAGAATGAAAGCCAACAAATTATTTTGGAAAGGGGTAAAGTGATTATTATTTTAAATGACCTACTTTGGAGATCATACATAATGCTTTGTACAAATTTAAGGAAAACTCATAAGAGAAGCTCAGAGAAACTACATATCCATAGTGGAAATTACTGCATTAGAGGATTATTGAAAAAAAACCAAGGTTTTCTGGATTAGAACAACACCAACAGGAAATCAAATACCACCTCAGTAGGGTCACATTTGAGACAGTGTTTATCCTAACTCCTGTGCTATCACATACTCTGAATTTTAGTTTGTGGTTGCCAATAGCAAAAGACAAACAGAAATTTAAGAAAAAAGTCTCAGTAGGTGGGCTGGGTAGAGGCCAGTTTATGGGACTAAGAGAATACAGAGATGCAATTGCAAAGAGAAACATAATATTTAGCAAAATAGCCAAATCCCTTGATGATAACACTTAATGTTAAAGATAATGTTATCCAAATCATTTCAAATATTCCTAAAAGTAACCCTGGAAAAAGTTTTTTATTTCATTATAATATTTCCAAAATTTATAGAAAAGAATTAAAATCTTTGGTTTTTTTTAACATGGAAAAATAAGGACATGGCATACTCTCCCCCTCTACTAGATATAAAGATATTAAGTTTAGCTATATCAACAAAAATCTTTTGGTGTGGCTTGGAACATATATGGAACATGCTCCAATATTAGAACAGAAGATATAGAAAATTCAATTTTATATAAGAACACATACACATAAACATATATAGATCTATTTGTAAATGGGGTATATTTTGAGTATTTAATATGCATAAAATTTGAAGTGTTTGCAAAATTCATAGGATATAAAAGTCACAAAAGTTATAAAAGGTAATGCTCATTTTAGTGAAGATTTAGTTGCTCTCTAAGTATCAAAAAGCATAATAATTTCACTCTATGTTAATTAATTAGTAATCCACACCATGTAAAAAGCCCAGAGCTTTTCATGAACCACTGTGAAGCTCAGATTTAGAACAATTAAGCACCAAGATAGTTCAGAAAAGATAGACAATGTAAAATAATACAAGACTAATAATTGCTTAGGGCATCACTGAGTATCTCCCATAAGAAAGTCAGTGAGAATAAATTCAACATTTGTAATTTATTTTTAAATCTAAACATGTTGTAGACTGGTTTCCCTATCTCCCAGACTCATATACTGGCCAATCTTGCCATCTTTATTTTAACTATGTTTTCTATGGTGTGAATGGGAGTCCTACAAATGTCCCCATGAAGGAAAATGACTTTGCAAGAGAGAGAATGAAGTCCATTCACCCTTTCTTGTGCTATCTTCTAGCTTCAGAACAATGCAGACTAAAAAATGTTCCAGCTTATAAGCAGTTGTTGTCGTATTAATTACTACTTACTATGACAAAATTCTGGACAATATAAACTTATTGGAGTAAGGTTTAGCTAGGCTCATAGTTGGATGATACCATTAATTGTGACTTAAAAGACTTGGTAATAGGACAATATAACATGTGTTCACATTGTAGTTCTATTCAGGAATATTTTGGAAATATAAGCTCTCCTTGTTTCCTCCTCTGAGATGTAAGAATTGTTAAACATAATGATGTGTCCTTTCAGGATCCTGAAATCATGATCAAGACAATCAGGTGTATCTTAAGACCCACACAGTTGCTTAAAGAGATGATCCAGCAATCAGTGTCTAAAGGGAACTTCAGAGCAGCCACAGAAGCATTAGACTACTCCTGTTTCTTTTCATTCAGGAGAATTGATGTAGTGGTTGCTGATACTTTGGCTTTGCTTCAGGATACTCTATTTGAGCATGACAGATTTACATAACATTTAAATGACCTCACCTGCAGTCACTCACTCACAGTAAGGGATGAAAAGAGACAAAGCCCCCCATTGGGAAAAAAGATGAAGCTGAATAGAGCACACCCCACCTTTTAATTCACACCCCATCCCTGTTAACAACTGCTAGAAAGCAATAGTATTGGCCCACTGTTGAAGTTTGAAAGTGAGATATGGTCTATGAAGAGGAATTTTAGAGAGAGGAGTTAAAGATGAGACAAGTAAAATATGAAGGAAAACTGATTGTCACAATACCATAGTGCACAATACAAATTTCACTAGCAATATTTAAAGTAATTAGTGTCTGAGAATTATTATAACTAAAATATCAAAATGCTAATTATCAGGCTGGAGTGATGGTCCTACAGAGAATAAAACTTGATGCTCTTCTAAATGACTGGACTTAGGTTTTGAGTAGTTCAGCAGTTGACAAGGCACCTATAACATCAGTTCCAGGGTATGAAAGCTCTTTTCTGGTTTCTATAGACAATTATAGCCATCTTCCCTTACCTACCACAAACAAACACATACAAATAAATGATAATAAATCTTTAAATTCAAAAAAATTATTCATTTTTTTTTTACTGTAAACCTACTCAATCTTCAGATTAGCAGTACTTACAAGTATTGGTGGTATACTTTAAAGATGATCCCAAAAAATAATGTAATAAGAATTAAATTTGTCCTTAATGTGGTAGTGTTGACTATTTAACCCCCCAAAATAGCTCTTCACAGGTTTAGATGTTTTAAAAGCATACTCTAGTTAAGGTTCCTAAGCTCTTCTACCTCCCTTTCTAACCCACCAACCAGAAGTAGAAAAGAATGAAGGTTACTAGGCAAGGGTCATGTCCACCAGTCAAGACACAGTTCCTTAGGGCAATTCCACGCTTCATTGTCAGGGTCACAGCAGCTCAGTCAAATAGAAAACACCAAACAGCACCACGAATCAGTATCAGGGGCATGATACTGTAATGCCCAAGTCACAGAACATCCACAGACTTCCAGAGACCATTCAGAAGTAATGTACAGAGGGTCTTTTTGTTGATTTTGCTCCCGGAGCAAGCACCGTCTGTTCCCCAGAGGCTGAGGAATACAAGCTTTTTAAACGCAGACACTGAAAGTGAGACTTTCCCAGCCTTTGCATCATATAATTGGGTAAGGGACTTAGGGGAATTTAGCCTTAATTGATAAAGTACAGGGCAGAGGAGCTTTGAGTCATGCTGCAGGGGGACTCTTACCTAAATTTTTCATTTGCTGTAGCTGTTACATTGCAGGGTCTCCCTCTCAATTGGGGAAGGGGAAGCTGGCCCTAATCTGATAAGGTGAGCTTTGGTTTGGGTGTCAGGGAAGTAAGCCTCTCCCCTTGCTCCCAGGGAAGTTGACATCAAGCTGATAAAGCATAGGGCAGGGAGGGGGCTTCTGTTTAGGGAAGTTAGCCCTTGTCCCGTTCCCACAATACAGCAGAAACAGCAAAAGTAGAAACACCAAAACTGTACTGAGTTGACATGAGAGTCAGCTGACTCAGCCAGAGAGCAACCAAAAGTTCTCTGGAGCATTTGTCTCTGTGAATTGCACTGTTGAAAAACGAAGACCAGTGAAGTAAACCACTGCAGGGGATAGAGACGCAGAGGTGTTGCCACACTGTCTGTGGGCTTCTTTTACCTTCTCTCAGATCAAACTTTGCAGAACTTAAAGCAGTTGCCCACTGAAATCATGAGTATGTGTCAGTGCTATATAGTATAGGATATATATACTTTTTTCTGAACTCTGAAAAATGAAAAAGTTCATCTGCCAGATTTATTTTCTTTCGGTATTCCTAGGGTTCCTACTAGCACATAATGGAGTTTGGTTATATAGAGAATATTTAGGATATTTTTTATTATTTCTTTGGTTTGTGGCCAAGTGATAGAAATTTCTTTCTTTAAACATTTCCTATTAATGTGATGTTTCTCATGAAAATTTGAGGCTTATAAAATTTCATATTGGTAATTGGTCAATTTCCTAATTTGCTTGTACCAAAATACCTGTTAAACCTGTATGAGACTGAATATGAGTAAATACAGTGGATGGTTTCCTCCTCTGATGACCTATTGCAAAGTTAATTCTGAGATATCAAAAATTTATCCATTTCTATATGCAAAACAACTGTTTCTGTACATAAGAATATTAAGAGATATAGGAATATTAAGAGATAATAGTTCCATAAGGATTTGATTCAATTCTGATTTTTAAACTGAGGAATATGGACTTTTGATCACCTTGAATATTTTTTCTGACTTATAACATGTCATTACCATTTTGTTGGCATCAGTATAGAATGGTGTTACCTTGGATTTGGTGTTCTCTTTACAGTGCATAGAAGAATCCAATTAGTCTTTTTCATAAAGTGTATAACTTTGCGTTTTGGAAGTTTGTCATTAATTTCTCCCAAGTAGTTACTACAGTCTCTTTACCAGTCTTCACTGATCACTCATAATGATATAATCTCAGCATTAGTAAGAGATATGCCAAGGACAATACAGGCAGTAAACTTTTAACCCCTACCCAGATCTAGCCAATGGGCAGAACATTCTCCACAGTTGAGTGGAGAGTGGGATATGACTTTCACACGTACTCTGGTGCCTCATATTTGACCATGTCCCCTGGAGGGGGAGACCTGGTGGCACTCAGAGGAAGGATAGCAGGTTACCAAGAAGAGACTTGATACCCTATGAGCATATACAGGGGGAGGAAATCCCCCTCAGGAACAGTCATAGGGGAGGGGAATAAGGGGAAAATGGGAGGGAGAGAAGAATGGGAGGATACAAGGGATGGGATAACCATTGAGATGTAACAAGAATAAATTAATAAAATTAAAAAAAGATATGGGATAAGATTGAAGTCCACTCTTGAGTGTATAGAGAGCTAATGAAAACTCACACCTCATGTTTGTTTAACAATAAAATTCAGAATGATAAAAAAAAAGAGATACTACAATTTCAGCTGAATCTTTTCCTAATAATTGATATAGCCTTTTGTTACCTTTTATAATTAATTCGGAAACTATTCTATATATGTCTTTAATTTTTTACTTTGTTAATGTGCTAAGAAAATCTATTCCATGATACTATCTTCCCTTTGCATAATGTTCCCATTAAGAGAATGAGTTAAAGGTAAAATGACCAAAATACAATCAAATTTAGGATCAATTCAATCTGCATATGCATCTTGCACTGTTTGTCCCACAAGAGCTAACTCTTTTTTCTACTTCAGCTCTTAGACATCTTGGACTGTTTAAATTTGAATTACCTTGTAATGTTTGAAACAAATTAGTTAACTCATAAGTACTTAATCCAATTGTAGGTCTCATCCAGTTAATATCGCCCATTAATTTTTAAACATCTTTAAGAATTTGTCATTGGTCCTTATGGATCTGTACCTTTTGTGGTCAAAATTTTTGTTGATGGCTTCCATAAGTTAAATAACTAACTGATTCTCATCTTTTAATTTTTTTCTAGAGCAATCTGTACCTCCAACAAGGCAGAATTATTTATGTTTACTTAAACATTTTCCTTTACGAATATACATTAGAATCCACCAACAAAATATCATCCATGAAATGATAAGTGATAGATTGAAGAAATTTCCTATGGATTATTTCTTATGATTGTCACACAAAATATTGGCAAAAAAGTTTGCCTATTTAAAATTCCCTGTGAAGTAGTTTGCAATGGTATATTTTATTGGACTCTGTTGTTCAGAGTAGGTACTGAGGAAGCAAATCTTTCCCTATCAGGATCATGCAAGGGTATTGTGAAAAAGCAATCTTTCATGTCAATTATTACTACAGGCCATGATCTAGATAACAAAGAAGGTAAAATAAATCCAGGCTGTAACACATTGGTGGAATTACTTTAGTCACTGCTCTTACATAGGTTACCATACTCCATTTTCTTGATTTCATTTTTACAACTAATGAAGGGCAATTCCATGGGTTAGAAGACTCTTCTATATGTTAAGCCTCCATCTACTCTTGTACTGTTGTTCATGTGCCTGCAATTTTCCACTTGTTAGCAAATACCAAACAGCAACATGAGTAAGAAGCAATGGCATGGTCCACCAGAAATGGTAAAACTCTCCGCTGAATTGTAATGAATCAGCAGAGGCAGCCAGAGTGTCACAAGATGTTTTCTGGGTAATTTCTCTCTGCAAAATTAAGTGTCAAAAAAGGAACACCAAAGTGATGTAAACTCTTGCAAGGTGTATCAATACAAAAGCATTGTCTCATTGTCTGTGGGCTTCTATTTATTTCCTCTGAGAATCCTCATAATGTCTTTTTTTGCAGCTGGCAAAAACCATTCCCTTTGCAGGAGACAACACTCACCATCTTACATGACAGCTTCTAGCAAAATATCACATTTTTTGCAGACATGAGGATAAGTCGTAGAGACTGTGCTTGACCTCTGACTGGGGAGCATGATTTCCAGACATCCAGAAGAGCTGTTGAGGCTTTGCTTAAAAAAGTTCCAAAGATCTCTAGCTGATCACCACTGCCCCTTAATATTATATATGGTTAGGGGTTAGGTATAATGTAGTTTAGAAATCTGCTATTTCACCTAAGACTGTTTTCTTCCCTTTATTTTTCAGCTCTAAGGAAAATCTTACAGGGATAATGTTTTCCCACAGTGAATGTTGAAAGAGGGCATCTGGCCAAAGGCTTGAGACAATGATAGAGATTTTTTTGCTCTGACTGTGAGCACCCAAGCAGAAACTGCATGAAAAAGTTAAGATGTGGACATAACAGCACCTGGCTAGATACTGTTACTTGTAGAAATTTTTCTTTTTTTAAAAATTTTAGATTTTATTTTATTAATTTATTCTTATTACATCTCAATGGTTATCCCATCCCTTGTATCCTCCCACTCCTTCCTCCCTCCCATTTTCCCCTTACTCCCCTCCCCTATGACTGCTACTGAGGGAGACTTCTTCCCCCTTTATATGCTCATAGGGTAGAAATGTTTCTTTAGAATTTGTTTGAGAGCAATAGAAGGTGGTTTTGGAATGTCATACTTTACACATAATTTACAATAGAGGAAGCCTTGGCAGTTGCCCTTGCTTGGATAGCACACCTTTTGGGTTGGGACTGGAAGTGGGTCAAGTTCTTTCTTCAGAGAATATTTAGCTCAAACTATGTTGCTATTAAAATCTTGAAAACACCTTGTCGTTAGCCAGGGGAAATTTGTCCTAGTGATTGTAAGATTTGAAAAAAAAAATCATGATGTGTAATCTGTAATGAAAACTGTGAACTTCTTTCTGATAAAATACTGGGGGTGGCCCAAGGAGAACGGGACAGCAAGAAACAGACATGAGAGAGTAAGCTATAGTGAGATGGGGGACAGCAAGGGGGATAAAAAGATTGGGAACAGAGAGAGAGAGAGAGAGAGAGAGAGAGAGAGAGAGAGAGAGAGAGATGGGTAACAGCAGGCAGGAAGAGATATAGAAAGATGGGTGACAATGAGCAAGGAGTCAGACAGACTGTAAATGAGACTGAGACAGAGACAGAGAGACAGAAAATAAAGTTCTCCTAAACTTTAAGACCTTCAGATAGTACCACATATGCCTGAGTCTCCAAGTATTTCCTTTTTCTCCATTTCTCAACCTCTCCTCAAAAAAAAAGTTCCTCTAGCTATTTGTTCAACCATTGGTTGTTTTCCTTTAACCAGATGTTTACCGCCTGTTCAATTCTCCCTACTGTGGATCCATATCTCTTCTTTCTTCTTCACTGTTCCTGAAGCTGGACTTGGGGCGTGGCACACATGCGCTCTCATAGGTCTGTTTTCTGCTAACAAGGTCACAAGACTGTCTTCAGTGGTGGAAAACACTCCCACACCCCATAATTGGGACCAACACAAAAAAACACATTTTCACATGACACAACAGAAACGTGCACTTTAGCTTGGTCATAGGGACACAGTTTTCTGCCTTGGATACCATCTGTACTGCAGGGATGAGTATTTCCTTATTCTGAGTAACTAGGAAAATTACAGAAATGTAAGATTTATTGAGTGATATTATTCGATGACCCTGGCAAATTTGGATGCCCATACTACTCCTTCCACCTTCTGAAATGCGTTGAATTAACACAAAATCGACACAAGAAATGAAACAGATGCTGGGGCAGTATTTTCAACCTCTGAAAAGAATGAATTAAATAAACTTTTAAAAATAAATGTTTAGATTGAGTCACTGATCTATACATAAAGTGCTTACAGCACAGGCAAAGAGATATGAAGTTCATTCCAAGCATCAAAATAACAAAGCTGGATGCAATTTCATGTTCCTCAAATCCAACCACTGAATAGTCAGAGAGATGAGACTATCTGAAGCTTGTTGAGCAGTCTAGATGAGTAATTATTTTTGGTCTCTGTGAAAAATCTTGTCTCAAATTATTGTAAAGAGTGATTAAAGAAACATCTGGTCTTGACTACTGGCCTCCATATTTACAAACATGCTTTATACACACATCCACATATACTCACGTCCACCAATCTCACTCTGATATACACACAGATTTAAAAACAAAAAACAAAAATCTGTGTTTAGGCATTTTGTTATACTAACGGAAAATGGACTAAATCAGTGGTAAAGGTTCAGATATGGACTACTGCAGTATTCCATTTACATGAATATGAATAGCCACTTAGAGCACCACAACAATACAAATTTATGGTGTAATTTTGAGAAAAAAATCCTTAAAGCCCTAAATAAAATCCTCCCTTGTTTGGTAACAGAGAGTGAAGGAAATGGGTTTCCATTAGTAAGAAAATTGGATGTAATAGTCATTGAAACAAAGTGGCCACCTTAAAAGCAACATGTAAGATATTTATAAAGACATACTGAAACTGGAGATGTAGTTAGAGCACATGTGCTATGTTTAAAGATCAGTATTATTATTAATAATAATGTTTATCTTTAAAATATAAATTATAAAGAAAATACACTTAAGAGATAAAGACAGAATATATTTATAATACATAGTTATTTTCTATTGAATCAACGCAGATAAAATAATCTAAAAGAAATATTTACTATAGACATACATAAAAATATACACACTAATCTTATTTAATGTCATATGGAAATAGTAGTTGAGGCAAAAAGTAAATAAAAATAAAAATAAAGGCAAAGTAATAAAAGGGCCTGAAGGAGGGTTTTGTCAGTACTACGTTATGAATAAAGGAAAAGTAATGTGACAACTGTTTGCTTTTAGGTGATCACTAAAACATCATAATGTCATGTGTTCAGAAATTTGTCTATTTTACAGAAAACAAAACAAAACAAAACAAAACAGAACCTAAAACACATTTTGAATGATTACAAAAATATCTCTCATTTGATATTTGGAAATATTTTACACTAATAATTGTTCATTCTCCTTTTTGTTTGTTTTGTTTTTCTAATCTATTTTTATGTATTCACAACAGAAGAAAGTTGTACTTATCAATTATAATAGAAATGTAACTTTTTTTCCAGAGCTGAGGACCGAACCCAGGGCCTTGCGATTGCTAGGCAAGCACTTCACCACTGCGCTTAATCCCCAAGCCCGAAACTTAACTTTTATAAAATTCATCTTGACCAAAATCATATAAGATTTGTCTTCTTTTTATCTATTGCTTAAGGAACTCACAATCATTTCACTAACTTTATCATTGAGAAAATAAGTACACCAGATTAGAATAGTGCTAAAATTTAAACAGTTTATGGAGAATTAAAATAAAGGGTTTCTTCAAAGTTTATATGTAGAGTCCCATTCAGTCTAACTGCTCACTGACAGACTTAATGGAATATTTTTTTTCAGTTTTAAATTTGAACATTAGATATTAATACAATTTGAATTTACAAATTCATCTTTATAAGTATGTTTTATGTCAAAGAAATAGAAGTCGTTTTTATACTCATCCAGTATGAGTCATTAGTACACAATGTGATAAATATGGCCAAATATTTTGTTGAAGAAAACATAGATGCTCCTTTCTTTCATTCATCATCCAATCATTTATCATCACATAGACCCTGTTCCTTTCCTTGCTTCCTAAATAACTTTAGAAAACAATTTATATATTCCCAAAGAATTAATGATTTTCATGACCAGTGAGATTGTCTTCAACTATTATAATAATATAATACATATATAATATATGTTTAAGATACATTTGTATTCTCTAAATTTTATAGCATGATACACATGTCAACATGAGTAAATGAAAGCAAAGGATTGCAAGTAATCTATTTACTACATAGAGGAGTTCTTTTTAACATACTATTTGCAATGTATTTTTAAAAATTTGGCGATTATCATTTACTTACACCAGTTTCCCTTTCTTTCTTATATCCAAATCCTCCCATATATCCTTCCATGCTTTCTTTAAAATTCGTGGTCTATTCTTTTAGTAATTTTTACTATTCTTTTACTGACTTACTAATTTTATTGCATGTACAATCAGACATATATTTGTATATGTCTCTCTATATACATATGTACATATTACTAAATACAACCTGTTCAATCGGTATAATGTTACCTGTATGTATTTTGTTGACATCATGTTCTTGTGGACTATGTAGAGTTTACCTTTGTTCTTTCAAATCCTGATTTCTCTACCCTACTACCTGGTTTCAATCCAGACATTGCCTTGTGGTGCTTTTTCTAAATATCTTCTGTCTCAAGTTTGTAGAAACATGCCACCAGTTATTCTCTGTATTGTCAATAAAAAACCAACTAGCCAATGCTGAGCAATAGATAGAATAGTGGGGGAAATCATGGTCCAGAAAAGAGCAGGAAGGACAAAAGTGACACAAATAGGAGGTGGAGTAGGGACTGTGAAACACCAGGAGAAATGAACCATATATAGGATATGTGTAAAAAAAAGAATAATGTGGGAAATCTAAATGTGAGGAAACTATCCTAGTTTGGAGTATTGTGTCAGATCTGCTCCTTAACAATTAGATTTTATTATCAATTTATTAAACAATGGTATCTTCCCTACAACCCAACTACTCTAAGCAAGAGTGAAAGGAAGTTAAAACAAGAACAAACTTTCCAGGTTTCAGTTCCATGAGATGAGTCCTTAGGCATCTCCAGGCCTGTACATCCTTTCCTGATAGAAGCGATCCCCTCCTTGTCAGATCCTGCAATCTTCTCTCTCCAGTGGACCACAACCCCTGGTCTCTGCTCTGGTTCCCTCCCTGATTTGAAATGGAATAACCCTGCTAGAGTCCCATTGTGGACCCAGGATGGTTCCTCTCAGTCCATCACAATATTTATCTCAGTGGGCTATCTCTGGTGTTTCAAAAAAGCCCAACAAGACTGCTTTTACCTTGGGCCAAGTTATATTCCTTCCACAGTATTGGGATGGAGTAATAATTGCACAGCATAGTTTTTTCAAGCTAATTAAATATATCATAATATCTCTGTGTGGTTTTTTGTCTCATTCTTAAAGTCTCTCAAACATGAATTTCCAAATACGCATTGAACTAGGGGATTCAAAGAAACATGCTGTACTAGATGAAGGAAAGTTCACAAGCCCTCATGCTACTCAGAAAACTGTAGGAAGTCAATGAGAGCTTAAGGAAATCCACGTTTTCTCCAGTGATATACAGAACAGTTGGTCAGATAATGCCTAGTAGTCAGTCATCTCTGAAAACATAGTGGACTTCTTAAGATTTTCTTATTATAGAATTCTCCAACTGAACATCCCATCTTAATATACATGTGACATTACCTGTTTGATCAAACAAGGTCCAAAAACCTATTCATTTAAATGGCACCTTTCACATGCAGAAAGAAAACTAATACTATGCTCTACAATTATCAGGCCTAATGTCAGTACTGGAAAAAATAATCCAAATTAACAAAATTACAGAATGCAATTGTCACATGCAAATTATTAACACTAAGCAAGTACATATGAAATGAATGCAAAATAGAAGAACACAAAGAAAGAGGAAACATTTTCTACCATATATGTGTGTTTCACATAGCTACAGAAAAGAATTTATGTTATCTAAACACATATACATAATAGCATTCAGCCAATATTGCAGAAATGCCATTCTCACTAACATATGAATGACTGCAATATTTTATTATACTTAACGATTGTTATATAAAAATTGTCAAGTGTAGTTAATGGCTATTGCTATAATTTTTGTGTGGTTTTATCCCCACAGTCATGATTTTTATATCCTCTATTTTAACATCTTTGAATCTAGACAAATGTACAAAAAAGAGAAGCAAAGATTATTTTCAAAAAACTGATCAGTTGAAAAGACTATTAATGACCTGATGCATATAACTAAAATTATCTGTGTGTATTATTAGATGGTTATGATCAAATCAGGATGATGTAATTCACTGACATATACATGGGGACTTTTTCTATTTTACCTCTTTACAGGAATTGATGTGGCTAGTTTTTGAAAAAGACATGTCTTATCTGAATCCAGGATCTACAGTATGAAGAGATTCTCTCCTATCTACTATCCACAGTCCATATTGCACTGATATACCTATAGACTATAAGTCTGTCCTATACTGCTACTCCCACAACACATTAGATTTATAAGAACATGCCTAGCACCTCCAGCAACATATATTGTTACAATAAATCCAGAGAACAGAGTTCCCAAAATTCCACCTGCAAGACACATAACATCCTTGTCGTTCCGTAAGGTACTAGTCTACTCCAGAAATTTCTACACCTAAACCTTGTCTTATATTCTTTTTCTAAGTTTTTATTTCCATAATTTTTACATATATATTTATCATATTGTACTTAGATACAATAAACCACATACAGTAAGAACCATAAACAATCAGGATATTAAAAATGTTACATTCATAATGTTTTGGATATTTGGATTTGGCGTCCTTGAAGAAAACAACTTTCCTATCTTGGTGAGTCTAGGATTTTGAACGTAAATCAATACCTATCATATCTCATCTCTATCAATTTAAAACAACTATCTAGACCTAAAAACATTTTAACCCCTAAACAACTAAGCTTAATTTTAAAACTAAATGATCTAGTCTTCAACCCGATCAGAGACATGAGACAGAATAAAAATTAATTACCTGAGTGAATTAGAAGTACATGTTAGAAGCTTCCAAAATGAAAAAAAATTACAGAGACAGTTTGCTGACTGAACAGTCACCCCAAATCTCTATAAGGTTATGAGCATCATCTTCAGAATTCTGGCTTGGTATATCTGACAGACATATTTGTGAGGCTGGAACTATTGAGGACTTGTTTATCTTGTCTTGGCCAGGGTTTGGCCATCAACTTTGCCTGCATCCAAGTTTGACAAATTTTAGGCACAATTCTGTCTGTGGCAGAAACTAGGGTATTTTGCCCAGTGCCTGGTTTGACACATTTGAAGACATCTCCATAAGGAGGTTCTATGATGCTCATCATCTTTGAGGTAGTCTGGATGTTGCCAGAAGTTAATCTATCTTGTCATCAAAGAATCTTAAAAATAATAAACACATCTTTAAATGCCATATTGTGTAGGGCTCTGAGGTTTTTGAATACTTTACCTAACTATTTTATCTGATATATCTATAATAATAATATTTGTCTGTAAAACCTAGGATGTGTATTCTTGTGCTAGTGGGAGTGCAAACTTTTACAACCCCTTTGGATATCTGGTGCTTTCTGAGGAAGAGGGGAAGAATTGTACCTCAGGACCCAGCCATCCCACTCCTGGTCATATACACAAAAGATGCTCCAATGTACAAGGACATTTGCTCAACAATATTCAAAGCAGTTTTATTTGTAATAGCCAGAAACTGGAAACAACCTAGATGTCCCTCAACTGAAGAATGGTTAAAGAAACTGTGGTATATTGTCTTATATTCTTTAAAGTTACTTTTGTTTTATTAGTCCAACTCCATCTTATAGTTAATAATTCTTTATATTGACACTGCCTGGTTTAAATTACTGTGTGGTTTCTTTTTCTTGACTAAATAGTGACTGATACACAATCTAAAGTCATCTCTCTTGAAAGCATTATTAAGACTCTTAATTTTACATTTCCTGATATAGTGACAACCCAAGTCTTATATCTTTTCAGCCTAGACACATTTAGCCATGGATCAATAGCCTGAAGATTAACTACTGCTTTAGAACTCAAAAGTATTTACTAGGTTCTTTTCAATGAGTCTAAGATATTTATTTTTTTCTTATATTTTCTAGAGGACCTATTCTTTAGTATTATGTCATGAAGCTCAAATACAGTACAGTGAAGAAGGAAAACTGAGCCTGTGGACATATTGCATTTATTGTTTTTAGTATTTTGATGAAGTAAATTATTTCAAGATCAGGTGTTATGTAGTCAAATATCACCTTGTTAAATTTACTACTGAAAGTCAAAGGACTTAAACTGTGGTGGTAACATGGTAGTGACTCACAGAGACAAACACTCTGAGTGTCCGAGAAATTTGTCATATACTCAGAGAATCCTTGATTCACATTATTTTATGGCATATTGAGAACCTTAGGAAATATAAAGTTTATTGTTAAATTTTCACAGTTTTCAAATTTTTCTATTTTAATAATACGGTACAATACTGGGGCAATAAGTAAAGAGTTTGCCAGCACTAGAGCCTGTGTAATCCTTAGAACCCATATTAAAATAAAATAAAACAAAAAGCAAATAAAAATGACATAAAAATAAAAAGGCTGCAGGCACTCATAAGGTAGATCTCTGTGAGTTCAAGGCCAGGTTCATAAACACAGTGAGTTCCACGCTTGCTAGGACAAAATAATGAGACACTGTGGGCAAAACAATCTCTATTGTGGCATTGGTAAACTCTGTGTTTAGAAAGAAAGTTATGTAGAATCTTGAGGCTCACTGGGCTCCAAGCCATATTTCCTTGGTGAGGTCCAAGTTAGTAAGAGACTATTTTCAAGACCAAAATAATATGATAGCTGAGCAGGTACAAGCACACACACACACACACACACACACACACACACACACACACA
>OU015753.1:65576131-65591096 GCA_907169655.1 Acomys percivali | reverse complement strand
TGTGTGTGTGTGTGTGTGTGTGTGTGTGTGTGTGTGTGTGTGTGTGTCCGCACGCGCGCGCGCGCGCGCATGAGTTAAATCTGCAGTCCCTCGCACTCGATTCAGTACCGCGGTGACGCGGGCGCCACATGTCCTCAATTTGCTGACCAACTCCCAAAGGTGTGTATAACAATTAAAATGTCAAGGTCTCTATCTCTTTCCTCATGATATTACAGTTGATTTTTTTTATATATATTTGAAAGAATATCTACAATTTCATGGTGACTGCACTTGTTACACACCCACCAATGATTTCTTAGTGCTTAATTTACACAGTAGCATTGCTAGTGTGTTTTAGCTATTGTCTATTTTATAATAACCATCTAAACTTCAAGTTGACACTGTGGATTTGATTTATATTTCCCAGATGAAGAGTAAACTTTTCTTATTTTTATGTGAATGAAATATTTTAATGAGTAAACTGTTAGAGTGTTAAGTGGAAACTTGGGCGTAACTGAATTTATGTGTATATGAGACTACAATATTTTTTAAATTTTACTTATAGGTACTGAATTTAAGGAGAACTAATCTTTTATTTCATAATGACTATGATTTAACTTAGTACTATGAAACAAATGAGCTTAATATTAACAAACACCAAGATAATGGGAATAAATTCCATGAAGTATATAATCAAACTCTGTGACATTTTTATTTATAAATAGTACTTTAAAAATAAGTTAATAATAAAATATACCTACATATTTGTTTATGTTGTTCATTTCAAGGGGTATAAATTGATTTCCTTCCTGGTGAGCCTGCAGAGTTTATTCATGTAGAATGTTTTAGAACTTACTATGTATGGCTTCAGACGTAGATTACAGCTCATTCTTGCTTTATTTTTACTGCTGATTAGATTCTCATTATGTAGATCATCACAGGTTTTTGTTGCTCATTCATTTGTTAATATTCATTTGTGTTGTATTTAATTTTAAACTAATGAATTTGTTTGTGAATATTTTTGAGCAAGTGATTACATGGTCATTTGAATGTATTTCTCTGGTTAAATACTACAGAACTAAGTGGCTAGAATTCTTATAGCATATTTATTTATTTATTATTGCTAAATTGTATCTGAAGACATTGTCATTTTATATTCTATTTATTGCTCCAAGAGGGCCTGCTTCTCCACACTGTTATAACATTTGATGAAAACTGTCCTTTTATTTGAGACATTCGTTCTTGTTTGTGGTGAAATGTCTTTCTAACTTTAATATTTAAGATTTTATTTTAGCATACATATACGTGTTCTTGCCTTTTACATCAGTGTGCATGCATACAGGTGATCCTCCATGTCAGAAAAGAATGTAATATTTATGGAGCTGGAATTACAGCCATTGTTTTGTGAACAACTGGGCCTGGGGGCTGGGAATTGAACTTGTAATATTTTGAGCAACATAAGTTTAATTTTTAACTAAAAATATTTTGACTTAGGCCTCATGACAAAGATCATTTGTTTTATTTAAGATAACATCAGTTAAGCTTTATATAATAATTTTGCAATTAAAATTATAATTAATATATTAAATATTAGTATGACTCATACGTTTATCATTAATTATAAATGGTAAAAATTCAACATGTTATACAAAGTGTACCAATAAGCCAGGCAGGCCGGCACTTGGCTAGTCAAATGCAGGTGGATCTCTTTGAGTTTGAGCCCAGCCTGGTTTATATAACAAGTACAGGACAGACAAAGCTACACAGAGAAACTCTGTCTCAAAACAACTAAAAATTATAAAATGAAAAAATAAAGTATACAAACATTATATAATTTATAATCTTTAAAAAATATGTCAGCATTTTCCCAATATAATAATATTATGAATACCTCTCACTGTTTTGCTCCTTAGAATAAGATATATTTGCTATGTAAAAATTATAGAATATATAGAAAGAAAGTGAGACTTTATTACCTGAAACATTATTTTCTAAGATGAAAATATTTGATATATATGTAAAAGCCTTAGCTTATAAGACATCTTAGCTGTTTGCTACATGATAATTAACTTACAACAATAATAATTTAATACGTGGAATACAGACCCATTTTTAAAATATATGCCTAGATACATTGTGATTGTTTAGCTTGGGGTTTTTATGGGACTCCTAACAGTGGGAGTGAAGAGTATCTCTAACTCTTGCTTATCCTTTGGACCCTTTTCTTCCTAATGAGGTATATTATCCAGCCTTGATATGAGGGCTTATTTCTAGACTTACTGAATCTTGTTATAGCATGTTCTGTTCATAACCCTGGGAAGCCGGCTCTTTTCTGAAAGGAAGTGGATACAATGTTGCTAGGAGAGAGGGCGAAGTTGGTGGAGGGATCTGAAAAGGATGGAGGGAGGGGAGGATAAGGTTGGGATGCATTGTGTAAAATAATAAATAGAAAGAACTTAAAAGAACATTTCTTAACTTCATATAGAAAATTAAAACCCCAAATAGCTATAACAAACCTTTAAAATAAAAGATCTTCAGGAGGTATCTCCATTCATAATCTCAAGCTGTACAATATAGCAACAGTAATAAAAACCAAATGGCACAGGCATAGAAACAGACTAGTAGATCAATGGAATCAAAGCAAAGGCCCAGAAATAAACCCACACACCTATGGACATTTGACTTTTGCCAAAGACATACAATGTAAAAAAGATAGCATCTTCAACAAATGGTGGTCACCTAACTTAATATCTAATGTAGAAAAATGCAAAAAGAGATTTATTTCCCAATCTTCACAAAAGTATAGTCCAAGTGGATTAAAGATGTTAGCATAAAACCAGACACATTAAATCTATTATAATAAAAAGTAGGGAAGAGCCTGGAACTCACTTGCACAGGAGACAATTTCCTGAACAGAATTCAAGCAGCTTAGGCTCTAAGATCAACACTTAAGAAATTGGGGCTGGAGAGATGGTTCAGAGGTTAAGGGCACTGGCTGCTCTTCCAGAGGTCCTGGATTCAATTCCTAGCAACCATGGTGGTTCATAACCATATATAATGTGATCTGATGCATTCTTTTGGCCTGCAAATATACATTCAGGCAGCACTGTATACATAATACTAAATAAATAATTAAGGTATTGGACCTCATGAAACTGAAAAGCTTCTGTAAGGCAAAGGACACTGTCAACAGAATAAAACAACAGCTTACAGACTGGAAAAAAGATCTTCAGCAACCCTACATCCTACAAAGGGTTAATATTCAAGCTAAAGACATTTTATAATAATTTGTCTAAATTTTATTTATTTTTATGAATATTTTAAAAATTACAGTTAACTTTTCTGTTATTTTTATTTAGTTCTTATCAGCATTTTGATATGTTCTATCATAGGTAAACACTATAATTTATGATTATTGCAATAGACTAAGAGGGAAAATTGGAAATGTTTGCTTAGGATTAGGGTACTCTCACTAAATCGAGTATAAAATAATATTCCTCAGAACAATAATAATCTTTATGACAAAGAAAAGAAAACGATGTCACCAATTCCCATAAATTCTATCCAGCACAGTGCTGAAACTTTTGGAGATTAGAGGCAACAAAAGGAAAGAAATGTCATCCAATATGAAAAGGAGTTCAGCAATATGAATAGTAACTATCAGAAAGAATGCTCAATGTTAAGAATAAAAACCATGTATTACACTCAAAACAAAGCAAAGCTTTATTAAAATACTTTTACAATTCTAACAAAAATTTTAAGTGTTTTATACATAAATGCAGTACACTACATACATCAAGAAGAACCTCAGAACAATCAGGAATTATGTAAATGTTGCATTCATAGTTTTTTTGGTTATTTGTGTTTGTCAACCTTGAAGAAAACATCTTTCCTATCTTAGTGAGTCTAAAATGTGAATGTAAATAAATATCTATGAGCCGGGCGTGGTGGCGCACGCCTTTAATCCCAGCACTCGGGAGGCAGAAGCAGGCGGATCGCTGTGAGTTCGAGGCCATCCTGGTCTACAAAGCGAGTCCAGGACAGCCAAGGATACACAGAGAGACCCTGTCTTGGAAAAAACCAAAAAAATAAAATAAAAATAAAAAAAATAAATATCTATGATATTCCATCTCTATCAACTTAAAACATCTATCTAAAATAACTTACCCTTAAGCAACTAAGCTTAATTGTAAAACTAAACTATCTGGTCTTCAACCACATCAGAGACTTAGGAAGGAATAAAACTTACTTACCTGAGTAAACCAGAAGGGCAGGTTAGCAGCTTCCAAAATGGCTGATCAGTCACCCATACTCCCTATAACGTTGTAGCACCATCTTTAGCCTTCTGGCACAGTATATCTGACAGACATATTTGTAAGTCAGGAACTATTGAAAGCTTGCTTACGCTCTCTAGGTAGAGATTGGCAATCAAATCTGCCTGCACTCAAGCTTGCCCATTTTTGTCAGACTTCTGTCTTTGGAAGAACTGAGGACAGTTTGACTGGTGGCTGGTCTGCCACATTTGAAGCCATCTCTACAAGGAGATTCACTGATGGTCATCATCTTCTTTGAGGTAGGCTGGGTATTACTAGGAGTTAACTTGTCTTATTATAAAATAATTTTTAAAATAATAGAAACATCTTTAAATGCCATATTCTATAGTGTCTGAGGTTTTTGAAGACCTTATGTAACTATTTTATTTTATCTATCTATAGAATCCTATCTATCTGTTCGGTTTAGGATAGTTAGGTAAATATAAGATAATTGTTAGTTGATCAAATAATAGTCATATCAAGTACAAATTCTAATGTAATTTTTAAAAGGTCTAAAAAGCACATCAAACCAAAGTTTATGCAGAGTTGTTTGTAGAAGAAAAAGAAGAAGAAGAAAAAGAAGAAGAAGAAGAAGAGGAGGAGGAGGAGGAGGAAGAGGAACACAAAGAAGATTCATGAAAGTGAAGTAAGAATTAAAACAGACAACATACAGCATAGTTTCAAATTAAGCTACAAAACTATTATAACAAAAAGAGTAAAATCTCAGTAAATCAATTGAATTAAAAAAAAAAAAACCTAAACAGAGCCATCAGAGACTACTACTGCCTTGTATGTGGATGATCCAAAAAGAGAGGTCAGAATCAGAGAGGATCTGCTCCAGTTGTACAGTTGTAGGGGGGTTGGTTCACATGAAGACCAAGGTGCAAGTCAGCTACATAAATGCCAGAGCCAAAGACTAATCCATGCATACTCTTGGTTGGTGTTTAAGGTTCAGTGAGCCCCCCTAGGGCAAAGTTAGCTGGCTTTATAAGTTTTCTTGTGGAGTTCTTGACCCCTCAAGCTTCCTCCATCATTACCCCAGCTCTTCCGTAGGACAGCCAGAGCTCTGTCTTATGTTTGACTGTGAGTCTATACATTTATTTCCAGCAGCTGCTGGATGAAGCCTCTCAGAAGAGTTATACCAGGCTCCTGTTAATAAGCATAGCAGGGTAACATAAATAGTGTCAGGTATTAATACTCTCTCATGGGATGTGTCTCAAGTAGGGCCAGTCTTTGGTTGGACATTGAAACAGTATTTCCCTGCACATCCTGTAAGCAAGACAAATTTTGGGTCAAAGGTTGTGTTGTCATTATACCACTAGTGGAACTCCTATCTGACTACAGGATGTGGCCACTTCTGGCTCCATATCCCATGCTGCTAGGAGTCTCAGTTAGGGTGACCTCCATATGTGGCCTTCCCTACCCCAGTTCTCTGGGAAACCCATAGAAGTTCCCCAGCTCATATTTCTATTAGCTCACCTGGTCCTCTCTCCCCATCACTCCATAATCCTAATCCTACTGCTTCTCCCTTCCCCATCCCCTCTACTACCTAATTCCCTCCTTCCATCCATACCCAAAGGCCATTCTCTTTCCCTTTCTGAGTGAGATTTAAGTGTCCTCCCTCAGGCCTTCCTTGTTACTTACCTTCTTTAGGTCTGTAGATTGTAACATGGTTATCTGGTACTTTGTTGCTAAAAACGACTTATAAGTGAGTACATAGCATGCATGTCTTTTGGGGGTGGGGTTATCTCACTCACATGATTTTTTTATACTTCCATATATTTTCCTACAAATTTCAAGATGGCATTATTTTTAATAGCTGTGTTGTATCCATTGTGTAAATGTACCACATCTCCTTTATCCATTTTTCAGTTGAGGGACATCTAGGTTCTTTCTAGTCCCGGGTTATTAAAAAAAAAAAAAAAAAGAAATTGGTTTGTGTTATTCTGAAATCAATAGCTACCATATTGCTTAGCACATTATATATGTTCAATAAAGGCACTTTGAAACATTAAAAAAAAAATCGATGAGCATAATTGAGCAAGTTTCCTTGTGGTATGGTGAAGCATGTTTTGGGTATATGGCAAGGAATGTTATAGCTTAGTCTTGAGGTTTAACTATTCACAAATTTCTGAAATATTGCCAGATTGGTTTCCATAGTGTTTTTACAAGCTTGCATTCCCACCAACAGTGGGGGAATGTTCCGGTTCTCCACAGTCTCACCAACATGTGCTGTTACTTGAGATTTTGATCATCCCAACGTATGACAGATGAAATCTCAAGTTTATTTTGACTTGCATTTCACTGGTGAACAAATATGTAGAACATTTCTTTAAGTTTTTCTTGGCCAGTAGAAATTTCTGTCAAGAGCTCCTTGTTAGGCTCTGTCCTCCATTTTTTATTTGGGATATTTGGTTTGTTGGTGTTTAATTTGTTTATGTATTTTGGATATTAGACCCCTCTTAGACATAGGGTTGGCAAAGATCTTTTCCCATGCTGTAAGCTACCATTTTGTCCTATTGAGCATGTCCTTTGCCTTACATAACCTTTTCAGTTCTATGTGGTCCCATTTATTAATTTTGGGGGTAGTTTCATGTTCTCCTCCCTCCACTAGGAGTCTTGTTTAGTTAGAAGTTATCCTCTTCAGTCTCCATAGGCCCTGTTATTAGGACTCTCAGTTACAGTCCCCTCTCAAAGGCCGATTTTGACCTCCAGCTTGTCACAAGGATGCCTCTACCCACAGCATCTCTTTTCTCTACAGGCCTTTGGTCCTCCCCCCAATCCTTCTCTCCAAATGTATGATCTCCACCCTTAATCTCCCTGGGCTCCCTCTCCTACCTTGTTCCCTTTCTTTAACCACTAACTCTGTCTGTTCTATTTCCCCTTCTGAGTGAGATATAAACATCCTCCCTCGGGTCCTCCTTGTTACTTAATTCCTTTGAGTGCACGGTAGTATGTTTATCCTGCAGCATAAGGCTAAATTTTGTTTATAAGTGAATACATACCATTCATGTCTTTCTGCATCTGGAATATCTCACTCAGGATGATATTTTCTTGTTCCATCCATGTGCCTACAAACTTCATGATGTCCTAATTTTTAATGGCTTATGAGTAGTATATTCGGTAAATGTATTACAGTTTCTTTATCATCCATTTTTCTGTTGAGGGGCATGTAAGTTGTTCCCAAACTGTAGTTATTACAAATAAAGTCCCTATGAACATAATTAAGTAAATGTCCTTGCTCTGTGGTGGATCATCTTTTGGGTATATGCCCAGGAATGCTATAGCTGTATCCTGAGGTAGAAGTATTAACAGTTTTCTGAGAATGTGCCAGATTGATTTCAAAAGTATTTGTGAAAAGCAATCTCCACTTTCTTTATGAAGACCCCTCGTGTTATGAATTTTCCTCTTAGTACTGCTCCACTGTCTCACATATCCTTGGGTATGATGTGCCCTATATTTCATCAAATTCTAGAAAGTCTTTAATTTTTTCATTTCTCCCCTGACCTAACGACCACTGAGTAGAGAGTTGTTCTGTTTCCATCACTTTATAGGCTTTCTGTTGTTTCTTTTTTCTTTTTTTGTTGAAGACCAGGTTTAATCCATGGTGATTTATAATATACAAGGCATCATCTCAATTTTCATGTATTGGTTGAGGCTTTCTTTGACCAATATGGTCAATTTTGGAAAAAAGTTCCATGAGGTGCTGAGAAGAAGGAATATTTTTTTGTATTTGGGTGAAAAGTTCTGTAAATATCTATTATGTCCATTTGATTCATAACTGCTGTTAGTTTCATTATATTCTGTTTAGTTTCTGTCTCCATGACATATCCATTGGGGAGAGTGGGGTGTTGGAGTCTTCCACTATTACACTGTGTGATTCAATATGTGATTTAAGCTTTAGTAATATTTCTTTTAAGAATGCGGTGACCTTGTATTTGGGTCATAGATGTTCAAAATTGAGAAATCATCTCAGTGGATTTTTTCCTTTGATGAGTATGAAGTGTTCTTCCCTATCACTTTTGATTAATTTTGGTTGAAAATCTATTTTACTAAACATTTTATAGGCTACTCAAGCTTGATTCTTGGGTCTATTTTCTTGGAAAAATTTTGCCGAGATCTTTTACTCTGAGGTAATATCTAATATCTATCTTTGCTGTGAGATATGCTTCTTGTATGCAACAGAATGATGGTTTGTATTTATTCATCCTTTCTGCTAGCCTATGTCGTTTTATTGTGGAGAATTGAGCTGATTGATACTGAGAAATATTAATGACCAATGGATTGTTAGTTTCTTTTATTTTGATGGTGCTGGTGGTTGTGGCTGTGTGTGTGTGTGTGTGTGTGTGTGTGTGTGTATGTTTTTGTGTGTTTGTGTGTCAGTATGTGTGTGTGTGTGTGTGTGTGTCTATGTCTGTGTTTCTCTTCTTTTGGTTTTGCTGCGATGGAGCTTTTATTTCCTGTGTTTTATTAGGAGTAATTAATATCCATTAGTTGGATTTTCCTTACAGTATAATCCTTCAGGCTGGATTTGTACACATATATTGTTAAACTTAAATTTTTTATGTGGAATATCTTGTTTTTTTCCGTTTATGGTGATTGATATGATTGATACTTTTGCTATGTATAATAGTCTGGACTGACATCTGTGGTCTCTTAGAATATGAAAGACATCTGCCCAGACCCTTCCTGCATTTAGCGTCTTTGTTGAAATTCTGATTTGTCTATTTTTATATGTCACTTGGTATTTTCCCCTTGCAGTTTTTAGTATTCTTTCTTTGTTCTATATATTTAGTGTTTTGATTACTATGTGACAAGAGTATTTTCATCTCTTCTTATCTGTTAAAATCTGTTTGATGTTTGTAAGCTTCTTGTAACTTTATAGGCATTTATTTCTTTAAATTGGGTAATTTCTTCTATTATCCGTAGTTTTTTTTCCCATTATGTTCCTGATTTCTTAGATGTTTGTGTCAGGAACTTTTTATATTTAACATTTTCTTTGACTGATGTATTAATGTCTTTTATTTATCTTCTATGCTTGAGATTATCTTTTCTACCTCTTTTATTTGTTTGGTCTATAATTCTTGTTCTCTTTTTTTAAATTTTCAACTCCAGGATTCTCTCAGTTTGTCTTTTCTTTATAACTTCTGTTTCCATTTTCAGGTCTTGAAATGTTTTATGAATTCCCTTTATCTGTTTGAGTGGTGGTGCATGCCTTTAATTCCAGCACTTGGGAGGCAGAGCAGGTGGATAGCTGTGAGTTCGAGGCCAGCCTGGTCTACAAAGCGAGTCCAAGACAGCCAAGGCTACACAGAGAAACCCTGTCTTAAAAAAAGAAAAAAAAACAAAAGAAAAAAAAGAGCTGCACTTTTTCCTGTATTTCTTAAAGGGATTTATCTACTTTCTCTTTAAAGACCTCTATCAGCTTTATAATAATAGACTTAAAAATCATTTCTTGTATTTCACCTTGTGTTAGCCTATCCAGGACTTGATGTAGTAGCATAACTATGTACTGGTAGTGCCATATTGCCATGGTTCTTGTTGGTTGTGTTCTTACACTGGCCTTCAGCCATCTGCTTGTCCCTAGTATTGGTCTGGTTTTCCTGATGCCTGCCAAACTTCTAAAGTAGGTTGGTATAGTCTTGGGTCAGAAGATGAATGACTCTAGAATCTAGTAGTCCTCCTCTCTTAGGCATGTAGCACCTTGGGTGAAGGGCTGGAAATATGTGTCTAGGGTGCCCCTACATGCTTCCTCTGGAAGACACATAGAACAGTGGGCCAGAGGCTCAATGATCCTGGTGCCTGGGAACCCTGCTCAGAAAATCAGATAAAGCCTTGGGCCTGAGTCTGAAACTAATTTAATACTCTGAAGCTCTACTCTTCTAGCTGTGTTCCAGTTGGAACTCCATGCAGGGGATTGAGATAGTGGTGGGAGGTATAGCCTTTTTGATCCTTATCTGGAGGATGGACCTTCCTGTGCCAACCCTCCTCAGTAAGTCAGGTAGGACCATGGGCCACAGGCTATAACCATGTATCCCAGGAACCCCTTCAGACTTCCTTGTAAGGGCAGGTATCTTTTTGTTTTGTTTTGTTTTGTTTTGTTTGTTTTTGTTTATTGAGAGAGGGTTTCTCGGTGTAGCCTTGGCTGTCCTAGGCTCACTTTGTAGACCAGGATAGCCTTGAACTCACAGAGATCCACCTGCCTCTGGCATCTTTTTAAAATGTATATTATATTATGTTTTGTTTTTTTAGTTCCTATTTGTTTTCTAATGAAAGAAAGGGCATAGATTGAGTAAGTGAGGAAGTGAGGAGGATCTGGGACTAGTTTTTGAAGAGGAATTATAATCAGAATATATTTGTTTTCAATATTTACATGTATACATAATATATACATATAGAGCAAAGGTTCCCATCCTGTGGTTGGTGACCCCTCTGAAGTTGCATATCAGATATCTTGTATATCAGATGTTTACTTTGCAGTTCATAACAAAATCAAAATTATAGATATAAAGTATTAATGAAATACTCTTATGATTGGGAGTGATCACAGCATGAAGAACTGTGTTAAAGGGTCACAGTTTATGGAGTTAGAGAACCACTGCTGTAGATGCTGCCTTACTGCACTAGCGTCTGTGACTGATTAGCTAAATTGAGCAACTGTAGGGTGGTGTATTTTCTGGAATCATAATTTTTCTTGAATTTTCCATGATAATAAGTATTCAAAGACTAGCAAAGGTGGATCTCCGTGAGTTCAAGGCCAACCTGTTATACTCCAAAAAGTGAATACAGGACAACCAAGGCTACACAGGGAAACCCTATCTCAGAATCCCCCACCAAAAAAAAAAGATTTCCGGTAATAATCTACAAAATATTAAGTTTCTAATATAGAATAACTGATGTAAAATGAGTATTTACTAAAAATTATTTATTCATGATAAAAATGACTATTTTAGAACATATTGACTTTAATATTGGGTTTGGTTTCATAAATAAAATTATATCTACGTCACTTGCTTTATTCCAAGTTATACGGCATAATGCTTTTTGCTGATTTTTATGGTCCAATAAAATAATCTTAAAAATTTATTTCATTTAAATGATGCATCATATGTTTACTATTCTTTGAGAAATAATTTACCCAAATAATTAGCTAACTTGAAAATTACATTTATAAGTGTATGTGTGTGAGCATTAGAGCAAAGGGAGAAGATGAGAGGATAGGCTTTTTTTTTTTTTCCTACTGATACCATCTCGAATCTTATGCCTAGTTACAGTTTTTTTTTTTAATAGACAAAGTACAAACATGAATTCTTATTTTGTTTTTTAGATGAAGTCATGGTTCCATAAATGTACTTTTTGGAAATTTTGGAGCCTAAATCTTTATTATATGACTTTTGTGAAATAGTCTTACAAAAATTCTAGGAGCATTCTAGCTTTCAGCATTTAAATGTACATAATACCTTAAGTACATGAGAAACCTGATGCTATATCCTTGGCATTGTTGCTGTAGAGAGCACGCTAATATTTAGGATTGCCTTAAAATCTGTGTGTTAACAGATAAGCTAAGGAAGTATAAAATATGCCTCACTTAACTTCATTGTATGGGACATGAAACATTCCAGGTAATAAGATAGAGCATGTTCAGGGTTATTAAAGAACTATATTTAAAGGAGGACAATATGGAGGATGCTAGGATGTTAAAGTATTAGAAATGTTAAAGTTATGCAATGTATGTTTTTAAACCACAGTGAAATCAAAGAAGAAATCAGTAAAATATAAACAAAATTAAAGGAAATTGCCATGTATTTAAAATGAAATCAAGCCATTATGAAATAAATACAGGTATCAATGTCATTATAAATATAACTATGCACATTTGTTATTATCAAATCTGAATAAAAAAGAAAATGTTCCAACTGTGTGGATATGGTTATATTAAATGTTTTTCTGTAAATACTTATATCAGTAATTAAGTTTACCAACTAAAGTATTTTTAAAATCATCTATTTAGTTAATAAATAAAACATTCAAACTAAATATGGCTAAACAAGGCAAGAGAAATGTTTTACTCATATCAAAATGAGAAGACAAAAGTTGAGAGCAAGAAAATTTACAGAGGATGCTTCCTCTCTCCAAAGTGTTCTGTAAAATTATAAGGAGATTGAAATCATCATTTTATGACTGAGTTTCATGGTGAGTTCAACCAAATTACACGTTTAACAAAAAACAATTTGAGAAAACTATATTTAAGAGATTAGATAAAAGCAAAAACTTCTTATGAAGGCTTCACTTTGAAAGACGTTTAGAATAAATCACCACATTTGCTCCACATCAACTATAACACTGGTCTTTATATGTATCAATTTTCTAGGCTGGAAAACTCCATGCACAGATCTCTTCAACTTCAAAAATTTACAAAACAAAACAAAGACACAAACAAAACCAAGAGTATAGCACCCTAATCTAATTTGCCTGGTAATGAAAAATAATAGTTACTTTGGAAAAAATACATCATATTTTCATATAGCAAAGTATATATATATATATATATATATATATATATATATATATATATTTCACTCAATGTTTAATTCTAGATATTTATCTAAAAGTACTGAGAAAATAAGAACATATGAAATCACATGGCAGCTTTTTTTTATAAGAACTCAAAGCTGGAAACAACCCACATATTCATCAAATCATGAGTAGATGAGGAAGTAATTTTAAATTTCCTCTTAAAGAAATACTACTTAGAATCAAATCTCATGACACACAAATGCAAATCCCTGCACATTGGGAAATTAAAAGCATTTTGTAGATTGACCATGCCAAGTGCAAATGACTACATATGTTGTGCTATTATTTATAAGAAGTCTAAAAGAAAATTCTCAGTGGAACATATGATCTCTAAAGTGTCTGGAGGCTTCTCATGCCTGGAGAGTAGTCTTGACTAGGGATCCAAGAAAGAATAAATTGAACTTAACTCTGTTGCGTGACTGTAATAGTGCTACACAATGGATTCATTTGGTAATGTCTGTAAGAATCTAAATTTTCTCAGTGTGTTTGATTTTATATGCATCCATAAATACTTGAATTTACAATGTGCTTTCAAAGTATTTACATAGATTAATAAATATCAGGTGCAATGAATGGCTATTAGTAGGTTATACTAGTATATTTATATATAGTTGAACTCAATTTTAAAAAAACTGCATGATTCCATTAGTATTTCAAAGAGGACAAAATAATAAAAAAATAACAAACATCCTCTTTCATCATGCCAACATTTATCTGGTGCTTAAATTATGTTCAACTGAAATATGAAAACTAGGTCCCTAACAAATTGTATATTTTATATTTATGTCCAAGAAAATGTGTAGCTTAAATATTTTTCTCTGTTTTAACAACTGTGACAAAATAAAAATGTTTCTGTCTTTTCAAAACCTACTGCAAACATTAAAGCCCCATTGCCAAGAAACAACCACCACGCAAAGCATGTTACTGTCCAATGTAATCACCCTTGTCTTCAGACAATCAAAATATTTGGAGTGTCAGTTTTAGAACATTTTTGGCAGTTGTAAAATCTGTGTTTGTCTCATTCTGTATCATTTTGAGCATTTCTAGCTCCATAAGATTTCATCCCTTTGTGAAATGATAGTCCAACACTGTGGGAGTGCATGAGTGGTTTGTATCTTCTAACACCGGGGCATAATGGGGGGTGAGTGTAATGACCTCTCACTACATTCCTTATGGTGGTAGACAGTACTCATAAGGAGTTTTACTGCTTTTCCCTGGAACTTTTAAATAATAAAATAGAAAAAATGGTGCTTCTGACCTGAATTTTCAGGTATTGTTTAATTCTCTCTCAAAATTTACCATAGTATGTATAATATTTGATTATCCCATTAAAGACGTCAGATAGAACTGTAATTAAACATGGCAGTCGATTGGTCTGTCCATCTGATGGTATGAGTAGGTAGTATAAAGTTTTAGATAATGCATCATTGACAATCCCGTCTTACATTTTTTAAGAAGAAAGGTATACAGAACAATCATTATTTTAACTTCAGAGATTTTTCTTTTATACCCCATATGTTTCAAGTACATTGTTGACTCATATATAAACCATGAGCTTATTGAACCAATGTGTATTTCCATGTTTATTGAAATTAATAGAAAACCATATGACAAACTCATTGTCAGAAAATTGTAGAGAGGGTGAAAGTTTGAATCATAATGAATAGACAATTAAAATAAACAACATTAGTGTTCAGGTATGAATTTAAATTCTAAAAATTTTAAGAGTGTTTAATTGCGTTTAAGTTTCCTGGAAAGTGGATGATATGTAACATATTAATATTATACCACAAGTGGTAACAACGTAAAGAATCACAGAGGTTCAATAAGATGCCTAGGGTTGCTAGAAGGTAACTCAGCAGCTGCTGCCCTCCCAGATGCTCTGATTCAGGTCTAGTTAGGCACTCCAGGCACTTCAGGCAACTCCAGCACTACCTCCACCACCTCCAGCACTAGGGCATCAGAACCTCTGTCAAGGTTCCAGTGGATTCTTCACTCAGACACCTGGAACCATACTTGGACACACATATGTTAATAATAATAATAATAATAATAATAATAATAATAATAATAATAATAATAATAATAATAATAAT
>OU015753.1:65553654-65576121 GCA_907169655.1 Acomys percivali | reverse complement strand
ATAATAATAATAATAATAATAATAATAATAATAATAATAATAATAATGCTGTGTAGGACCACCTATGATGTAAGCAGTGTCAGGAGTGACAGAAGTGCTAATTCTTGAAACCTATGAAGCTCTACTAAGATACAAATGTAGAAGGTAGAAATTAGAAAAAAAGAATTCTTCTGAGAGATGGAAAACCTATAATGAGAAATCCTTGTGCACTGAGAATGAGTTTCATACAAATGTATTTTTCCTTGTCCAAAAAATTAATATGTGTATTTATTATAGTAAATAATATAAAAGGGGTGGATACTTATAGCCACTCACAAAATTGTAAAAAGTAATATGCTCACTGTATATAAATAATAGTTCAATAAAATAGACTATAGAATATAAAGTGCAGAAAGTGGTTATAGATATGTTTCATTAACATTAACCTAATGTGTCACTCATAGAAGTAATTGTATTGATAGGCAAATGATTACTGGAAATAAGTAAATAATTGGTAATTTTGTTTAATAAATTGACTGATTATATTTTTGAATTATGCATGTGGAATGAAAGTTTTCTTTTACTTGTGTTATGTAAATATATTTTTGTTTTAATACTAAATGTGCAATTTTAATTTGAGCTTCAGTTTGCCCACAACAGTTCATTGTCTTGTCTGTGACATGGCTTTTGCAAGCTGAAAAGGCTTACCTTGTCCACCATGGAACTGGAATGGTCTTGGGCTTTGAGAGGATGTCATGCATGCTGTGTTGGCCTGTGCCATGTAGCAGTTTAAAGAGGCCAGAGATGTCAGAAAGACATTCAAAGATCCATTCTCAATTTCATACAGAAAAACAAAAGAACCCAGAATAGCTAAAACAATCCTGTACAATAAAAGATCCTCTGGAAGAATCTCCATACCTGATCTCAAGCTGTACTACAGAGCAACAAGAGGCTGGTGGACTAATGGAATCAAATTGAAAACCCAGAAATAAATCCACACACCTGTGGACTCCTGATTTTTGAAAAAGAAGCCAAATTTATTCAATGGAAAAAGGATAGCATCTTCAACAAATGGTGCTCGTGTACCTTGATGAAAAATGCAAATAGATTGATATTTATCACTATGAACAAAACTCAAGTCCAAGTAGATTAAAAACCTCAACATAAAACTAGAAACACTAAATCTGTTAGAAGAAATAGTGGGGAAGAGCATTGAGCTCATTGGCACAGGAGACAACTTCCTGAACAGAACACCAACAGCCCAGGCCCTAAAGTCAACAATTAATAAATGGCACCTCATGAGGCTGAGAACCTTCTGAAGGCAGAAGACATTGTCAACAGAACAAAGAGACAGCCTACAGACCAGGAAAAGATCTTCACCAACCCTACATCTTACAAAGGATTAATATCCAAAATATATACAGAGCTCAAGAAATTAAACTCCACGAAACTCAATAACCCAATTAAGAAATGGAGCTCAGAACTAAACAAATTCTCAATAGAGGAATATTGAACGGCTGAGAAAAACTTAAAGAAATTCTCAACATTCTTTCTCATTTGAGAAATGCAAATCAAAACAACTCTGAGATTCCATTTTACACCCTGAAGAATGGCTAAGATAAAAAACTCAAGTGACAGTATATGCTGGTGAAGATGTGGAGAAAGGAGAACACTCCTTCATTGCTGGTGGGGATGCAAACTTGTACAACCACTTTGGAATTCAATCTGGTACTTTCTTAGAAAACTGGTAATAGAGCTACCTCAAGACCCAGCTATTGCACTCCTTGGAATATACCCAGAAGATATTCCACCACACAGCAAAGACATATGCTCAACCATGTTCACAGCAGCCTTATTCATAAGAGCCAGAACCTAGAAGCAATCTAGATGTCCCTTAGAGAAGAATGGATAAAGAAACTGTGGTACTTTTACACTATGGAATACTACTCAGCTATTAAAAACAAGGAAATCCTGAAATTTGAAGGCAAATGGATGGAACTAGAAATGATCGTCTTGAGTGAGTTAACCCAGAAACAGAAATATTCACAGGGTATATACTCATAACTGGACACTATCCCAACAGGGATGTCCCCTGAAACTCTTCCCTTAGCAGAAGATTGGCATAGATACTGGGACTTCCTCTTGGAACTCCAGGTTAGAGAGGCAAGGGAGAATGGGAAAATAGAACAATCCAGAGAGTCCTAGAAACCCGGGGCGGGGGGGGGGGGGGGGGAGGGAGAGTCGGCTCAAACTACTGTACCAACCAAAGACAAGCAGTAAACCTAGAACCCCTATCCAGATCTAGCCAATGGACAGCACATTCTCCATAGTTGTGTAGATAGCAGAGACTGACACTGACATGAACTCTGGTGCCCTCTATTTGACCACTTTGGTGGGGAGACCTAGTGACTCTCAGAGGAAGGGTAAGCAGGCTACCAACCTGAATCCTGATAGGCTGTGATCTTATGGTGGGGGAGAAGGTCTCCTTCTGTCACAGACCTAGGAGAGGGGAATAGGATGAAAGAGGTGGGGGACAGGAAGGTACCACTGTGGGGATAACAACTGAGATGCAATCTGAATAAATTACTTAAATTAAAAAAAAAAACAAAAAAAACCTAAAGATTATAAAAGAGTCCATAGATGGACAGTGCAGCGGTTTGGAGCACACAGAATTAGAGAAAGGGTTCCCGGCACAGTGGCATAAACAAGACTTCTGGCTGTGTCTGCTATTGACTAAGACTGATATAGCCCCAAAGACCTTTTGACCCTAAACAGCCTGGAGAAGTAACAGGAACCTCTCTCCCCACTAACCTTCTCTCTCCCAGGTAAGGTTGGGAGTTTGGGACGGATGTTGAGGTCTAAACATTCTAAATAAAGTAGTTTATAGAAAAGAGGAAAACAAGCCCCACAGGCTTGCCTTTGTTTTGGTGTTCTTGTTTACTTTTGTCTTTTATATATAAGCTCATAAAGATCTGGAAATAATTTTTAAATTTTTAGTGGCTATATAAAGTTTTATATTACTTTTGTAGTTAGTACTTCGCACATTAATTGAAGTATTTTAAAATCGTGGATGATTTATCAAATTATGTAATGTTTTCAAAATGGAAACATCAATTTAAAGTAAACATTATCTGGGTATGGCTGCCTGTGTCAGTAACATTATTAACTTTGGAGAGCAGAGGCAGGTGGACCTTGAGAGTTTCCTAGCTAGCTAGCTTCAGCTTCATTGATAGACCATTCCAGCACATAAAAAAAAGGGCAAATGAAGACCTCAGACAGCTTCCTCTGTCCTCCACATATGCAGAATGAAGTACTCACTCATTCTGGCATACTGATCCATTACAGACACACATGACATACACTAATATTTAAGTATTTCAAGAAGCCTGTTTGCTTTTCTGTCACAACTACTGAAGTAATAAAATTTGCATTTCCTTTAAGAAAAAAATTTTATTACACACAAAAAAATAAAACAACATTTCTTTTGATAATGATTATTTGTCTCTAAAGATGCCTTATTTCTGCAGCCCAGCAAAAATGAAGACATAAGATGTATTCATATTCACCTGGTGGCTGAATGACGTTATTCTTTGGTTGGAAAGAAGACTGAATTTTTATCTGAGTAAACAACCCACCTTGAACTTGCTTTGTTTCATTATTACATATTTATATTTACTGTGACTAGCAGAATAAATGGTGGTCATCAAGGATGCCGCTGATTTAATGTGGAAATCAAGATCAGGCTTTCTCTATGAATGGCAGACACTTGAGAGTCCAACCCCCGCCCACCTTCTGTTAAAGGATGACGGCAAATGCACCTTTATTTGACATTTAGGAAGATTAAATTTTGAAAAATCACTTGGCATATTCAGAAGAACTCCACAGGGTATTCAAGCCATATAAAGCAATGGATCACGTTAGCTTAACTGATAGTTAAGATTTGCTGGCCTTATATTATTGTGTTAAGCACTATTGCTGAAATGAAAACATGAAATTCTGCTGCTAGAGATCAAGTTTGTGCATGGCCTACCTACAAATTAGCCCCATAATATTTTTAAAATTGATGTTTTTTTGGCTTATAATAGTACTGTGAAATGTCAAAGTGAAGTTACATACTTAAAACTAAACATATTTTGTGTGAAACAATTATATATACATATATATTTATATAAATGTAATTGGATTTTAAGTTTAAAGGTTACCTGTTGATCAATGTTTCATATATGAAGCTAAAATAAAGAAGCTAAGTGAGTACAGAATTTCAATTTTTAAAGGAACAATTCCCTATGGCCAATGATGTTTTAATTTTTTATTAAACTTATTATATAATTGTTACAATTGCAGCCTCATAAGAAGTGTAATGAGACATGGAGAGAAGAATACGGTTATGTCAGAATTTTCAGAACATCTAAGACAACCCCTATGGGAAATATGTTCAAAGATACACTCAATAATATTAATTTGTCTAACTTAATTTTAAGTATTTGAAAATATAAGACCATCTATCATATACATGACATGATTTAAATAAAAATGAAACCTGACTGAGAAATTGTAACATTTACAAATGAGAAAAATGAAGAAAAGCAACATAATGTTTTTATGGTCTTAAATATCCATAATATAAGAAAAGGCATGAGAAACTTCTATTTTCAAAAGAAACAGATAACTATCAGAAAGTAAATATCCTGGGATCACTTCCTTCATGGTAGAAAGTGTCATATCTTCACTCCTGTATTGTAGAGAGCTGCGATGTGCCGTGCCCCTAAGATGGCGCCGGCTTCCTCCTTCCACTATCCCGAAGGTGAGTGCTCTCTGAGATAAACAAGTCCTTATTTGGCTGCAAGGCTGTTGTAGTGATGGTGACGGTCTGGTGTCGATCTGGCGTGATTTGACCGGACGAATGAGGAGTTGACACTTGGCAGATGTTCATTGGCTCTTGCAATGGATATTAGCTTTAGCCCTGGGTGAGGATGGGGCCATTCCCTGCTAAGCAATACTGCTCTAACTTCACTCCTGAGTAAACTGCCTTGAGAAGGAACCTGGTTGTCTTGAGTCTTTTTCGTGCTGGTCAGGAAGGGCACGGACAAGTTGTGGCCTGTACGGGGACCTTGATAAAGTTTCCGGTACATAAGGTTCCAGAATTTTTGGCAGACAGGGTGATCGATCGGTAAAGTGCCCGCTAAGTATTGGGGCCTAAGTTGTACAAGTTCTCTGAACGAGAAGATTGAAAATCTGCGTTAAAGCAGAAAGGCGTACATGGGGAGTTCCTCGTCTTATCCAATCAAAACGGCTCTTAAAAGGGCTACTTAGAGGAGTGTGGAAGCTAGTTCGCAGCTGCCTGGAGGATGAGAGATGCTGTCAGACGTTGGAGGAAACAGCAGATGCTTTAGAGCAGCTAAAGGAGAGTAAGTCAGAGGAGGCAGAGAGCGAGAAGGGAGGCAAGGAAAAAAGGTCCCTTTATCCAAGCTTAAGAGACCTAGAAGAATCGCAATCGGAGGAAGACAGGGACAGCAGTTTGAATGAGGAGGAGATAGAAAAATTAGAGGAAGACTTAGAAGCACTCTTGGCCAAAATGGAATCCCTAGCCTTGAAACAAAGGAAGGGAGCTAGGAGGAAGCAGGAGGCGGAAATGGCCACGCCCAAGCCCTCCGCCCCGCCGTCTTGGCGGAGCCTACCCATGCCGCCTTCACTTTATGCGGATACCTCCCCCTCTCCGCAGCAGGCAAATAATACATGATCCTTGTGTCCAGAAGTATGGAAGGAAGCTTGTATAACTTTTCCTGTATTCCAGGATGCCAAAAACCAGAGGTATCATGAGCCCCTGGATTTTAAATAACTAAAGAGCCTTGCCGAATCAGTAAAGGCATACGGCATCAATGCTTCCTTTACACAGGCACAGCTGGAGCGTATGGCAAATCATGCCATGACCCCAACGGATTGGTTCAGTACAGTTAAGGCCTGTCTTTCAATGGGACAGTACCTAGAATGGAAGGCTTATTTCCAGGAGTTTGTGCAACAGCAGGCAATGCATAATCAGGCACATGGGAATCCGGCCTGGGATTTTGAGATGCTCATGGGACAGGGGAGATTTGCCGGCAATCAGACAGGATATCCACTGCAAGTCTATGGACAGATCAATGAAATGGCAATCAAGGCTTGGAAGTCGCTCCCAAAAAGAGGGGATTCTCTATTCCCCTGGACGGGATGTCAAGCGAGGAGAGTTAAATGGGCAAAAGATGGCTTTTTCACCTTCTCCCCATTTATATCTACAATATATAATAGCACCAATGCTGGTTACAACTTTACTTATCAAAATCCAACTCAGGCATTGGTAGCTAATCCCTTTGATGCTTGGCTTTTGTGTGGAATTAATGGCAGTTGTACAGAGCTGTCTCCTTTTGTGATGATAGGTGGAGCGATAGCAGGTAATGCTTCCTTTAGTTGGAATACATCCGAAGGGTTTGAAGATACGGTGAAACTAGAGGTCCCGGGAAGAAATACTAGCTTTAAGCCCACTCCTGTATGTGTTTGGTCCCTGTTTGTGTGGCTGATTTATAATAGTGGTGTTAGTAATAAGAGTGTGTTAGAATGCAATTTATGTTCTTGTTTTTATAGCTTTTGTTGGAATGCTAGTGAATTTTCTTTAGCAGTAGTGACAAGAGTGCCACGCTGGGTCCCTGTTCCAGTAGAAACACCCCCCTCCTTAACCTTGTATTGTACCCGGCGAGATTTTGGGGTCTCTGCGGCCATCATTACAGTGATTTCCCTGGCGGCCGTTGGAGCAGCTGCTACTGCCGTCGTCTCCCTATCAGCCACTGTTCAGACAGCTCATACCTTGAATAATTTATCCGCCTCTGTAGCGCATGCCTTGGATGTGCAGGCCGACATTAATGCACAGTTGAAAGGCAGCATTATGCTAGTTAACCAACAACTAGATTTGGTACAGGAGCAGGTAGATACGCTCTGGCAACTAGCGCAATTGGGGTGTAAAAGGAAATATGCAGGGCTCTGTGTTATATTTGTAGCGTATCACAATATGACTTATGCAGCTAACCTCTCCTGAGAGTTGTCTCTTTATCTTAGAAGTAATTGGTCCAGAGGATTTGAGGCTTTGCTGACAGATCTCCGCCTGGCCATCATGACAGTGAATTCAACACGAGTTGATCTATCCATTGCAGAAGGATTGACATCTTGGATTTACCAAGCCATGGATCATCTAGAAGAGTGAGCTGGAATAGGGGCTTTGGCTGTTGTCCTGGTAGGGGTCTCTGTGCTCTGCCTTGTTTGTCTTTTCCGTATTGACCAAGCTTGAAAGAGAGACCTCGCCTTGGTTGCACAAGCCTTTTATGCCATTGAGGCAGGACAGTCCCCCCAGGCATTGCTAGCTGCCATGAAATCCTGATCTGCTATCACGTTCAGGTTGCCAGGCTAAGCACTGCACTTGAGGCTTGCTGTGAGCAGTCTCAAGGAGAGCATGTCTGATTGATGCGGGTTGGTGCCATCCTTTTCCCCACTAAATCCCCTCGTCGCTCGCCTCAGGAAAAAATCAGCGCCGGACAGGTCAGGCACTGCCTGGGCAGAGATGCCTGGGGAGGGCTAGTACAATGTCCTTATTCTCTCCTGAGATCAGACCTGTACTCTTGCCTGTTTTGTTAAACAAAAAGGGGGAACTGTAGAGAGCTGCGATGTGCTGAGCCCCTAAGATGGCGCTGGCTTCCACCTTCCACTATCCTGATGGTGAGCGCTCTCTGAGATAAACAAGTCCTTATTTGGCTGCAAGGCTGTTGTATTGATGGTGACGGTCTAGTGTCGATCTGGCGTGATTCGACCGGACGAATGAGGAGTTGACACTTGGCGGATGCTCATTGGCTCTTGCGATGGATATTAGCTTTAGCCCTGGGTGAGGATGGGACCATTCCCTGCTAAGCAATACTGCTGTAACTTCACTCCTGAGTAAACTGCCTTGAGAAGGAACCTGGTTGTCTTGAGTCTTTTTCCTGCTGGTCAGGAAGGGCACGGACACTGTATAAAATAACAGTTAACAGAGCAAGTACTTTTTATATTTCTCATTAATTTTGTCTCAATGAAGCAAAGATGGTAGAAAAATAATTTTTTAGTCTTTATAAATAGTGTCACTGTAATCACAAGTGAATACTCATTATCGTGGTTAATTTATATAAGAAAAATAATGTCTTCAACTAAATTTTGTTTGTTAGTTTTTTTTTTTTCAGGTTTCAACAAAGTTCTTCTTCTATCCTTATTTTTCCTCCCACAGCTTATATGCCCTCCCCCAAAAAATTCTATTTCTTTATAAATTAATGGTTAAAATTGATATTCGTAGAAAATCATGATCCCGAATAACTTCTTATGATCAAATCTTTTACATATTATGGGTGAGAAACAAACATTAGTAACAAGTTATTTCCAAGAACCCACATACATTTGTACCTATGCTACTTTTTCCATATTAACAGAGTAACAGATACATATGATTCTTTAGAAAGATAATGTAAAATAGTTAAATAAGGTCTTCAAAAACCTCAGAGACATACAAAATATAAAATTTAAAGATATTTACAATTGAGTAAAGTTTAAATCTTTAAATTCTTGGTTAATTATTTGTGACTAATTCTTAAGGGTATACTATTAAAGCAATTTATGAGCAACTGTGTACTGTTTTGATACTTACATATACTTTATTATGTATTATCAGAGCAAGACTATCTATCTGCTTCTATATCATTTTTGTGAAAACAATTAAAACACTGTTGTCCAGTTTTCTTATTTACAATGTACGACAGCACTATGTATAAAGAACAAGATATAAATTTAACTGTAACTTGTGCATTGGTTTATCTGTCCTGTTCACTTCCTTCTCTGTCACAGATTCCACAATTAAATTTTTTGTTTATTCTGTAGATAATATGGATAAAGTAATTTTATATTATTGTGTGTGTTCTTTCTAAAAGTCTGATGTAATGATCTGTGAGAAAATCTATGATTTAAATGACAAAATATCTCTTATAAAAAGTAAGCTACAGATTCAATGCAGTCCCCATCAAAATATCAACACAAGTCATTACAGACTGTGAGAGGACAATCTTAAACATCATATAGAAAAACAAAAATCCCAGAATAGCTAAAACCTCCTATACAATAAAAGAAATTCTAGGGGTATCTCCATCCCTGATTTCAAGCTATACTACAGAGCAATATAAAAACTGCATGGTACTGGCATAGAAATGGACTAGTTGTTTGATGGTATTGAACTGAAGACCCAGAAATAAACCCATACACCTACAGACACTCGATATTTGACAAAGGAGCCAAAATACACAATAGAAAATAGAGAACATATTCACTTCTAACTTCAAGCTAACTGAATGTCTACACATGCAAAAATACAAATAGATACATACTTATCACCCATCAGAAAACTACAGTCCAAGTAGATCAAAGACTTCGACATAAAACCAGACACATTAAATCTGTTAGAAGAGAAATTGAGGAAGAGCCTTGAACTAATTGACATAGGAGACAACTTCCTGAACAGAACACCAAACAGCTCTAGCTCTAAGATCATTTGTTAATTGTGGGTCCTCTGGGTGGTAGATGTAGGTGTCTCTGATATGGACTCTGTTTCCAGTTTTGTTTTGTTTTTTATCACTTTCCTCTGGAGAGACTCCCTTGACAGCCCACAGGGGGAAAGGACAAGCTCAGTCCTGACATGACCTGATGAGCTGCGGTGGTGAGGTGGGGGTGCCCTCCTTTTCTGAGGGATTATGGAGGAAGAGGGAGAAAGGGTGAGACTGGAATTTAAGAAGTTTGAGGCTAGGACCAGGATGGGAAATGAATGAAAAATGACTAAATTTCATAAAATTATATGACTTAATTAGTAAAACAAAGGAAAATGGCATTCCATATATGATACATTTTTTTTTTATTAATGGCTTTCAAAGATTTGTTTTTATCCCTTCCTTTCTCACATAGGAGTTTTGGTCTTTTTTGTTTTGTTTTTGTTTGTTTGTTTGGTGTGTGTGTGTGTGTGTGTGTGTGTGTGTGTGTGTGTGTCTGCACAAAGTGCCGATACCTGTGAAGTCAAGATTATGGAATCAGGTGGAGTTTCAAGTACTTGTGAAATGCCTTATTTGGAAGCTAAAAACTGAATTCCAATCCTGCAAAAGAAACAAGTGCTCTGGGCTGGAGAGATGGCTTAGAGGTTGAGAGCACCGTCTGCACTTCTGAAGGTCCCGAGTTCAATTCCCAGCAACCACATGGTGGCTTACAACCACCTGTAATGAGATCTGGTGCCTTCTTGTGGTGGGAAGGCACACATGTGGGCAGAATACTGTGTAAATAATAAATAAATCTTTTTTAAAAAGTTAAAAAAGAAGACACAAGTGCTCCTAACTTCTCTGCCATATTTATTAATGTACTTAATTTTGAAAATGATGTAGACATATTTTTATGATAATAACTTTCATCTGATGAATAAGAATTTTGTGTCATGGTGATTTTTATTTTTATATTAATTATTCCCAACTCCTTATTAATGGTATCATGTGAAGGTTCTTGTGAGTTTGACTCAGTTATCACATTTTTTATTAACTTAAATTATTTCATTATTATGTAGGCTTCATTCTAGAGATGCAAAAATGTCACATTAAAAAAATCAGGCATGTAGTGTATTGTATATACAAACTGAAAGAAAAAAACGCAGGATTATTTCACTATATACTGAAGAAGCATTTAACAGCCTCGAACACCCTCTGTGATAAAAAGTCTTGAAGAGAAAAGTGATACATTTAAAATACCTAAACATAATAAAGGCAATTTACAGCAAATGTATAGCAAACATCAACTTAAATAAAGAGAAACTCAAAGCAATTCCACTAAAATCAGAAACAAGACTAAACTTTTCACTCAGTATTCAGTCAATAATGTACTTAAAGTTCCAGCTAGAGCAATAGCACAACTAACTGATATCAAGGATATACAAACTGGATAGAAAAAAATCAAAGTTTAATTATTTCCATATGACATGATACTACAAATAAGAAACATACCAAATTCTACCCGGCATCTCCTACATGTGATAAACAACTTCAGTTAAATGGCTAAATAAAAATTTAAGTCAAAGGAAAAACAAAAACAAAAAACAATAAACAATGAACAACACACACACACACACACACACAAAAGTAGCCTTTCTATACACAAATGGACTGGGAAAGAATCAGGGAAAGAACAATTTCATAAAAGCCGCAAACAATGTAAATTTCTTGTGGTAACCCTAAGCAAGCAAGTAAAAACTTTTTTGACTAAATTTGATAGGATTAAAAGGAAAACTAGACGATATTAAAAGAACATGGAAAGATCTCCCATGCTCATGGATCAGCACTATAAATGTAGAAAAAATGGCCATCCTTACAAAAGCAATTTACAGAGTCAATGGAGTACCTAATAAAATTCCAGCAAAATTCTTTACAAATCATGAAAGAATAAATCTCACCTTCATATGAAACCAAAACAAAGCTAAAAGCCCAGGACAGTTAAAAATATCCTGAATGACAAAATAACTTCCATAGACATCCCTGATTTGAAGGTATACTGCAGAACCCTATTAATGAAAACAACATAGTATTGGAGTAAAAACAGACATACTGACAAACAAAATTGAAAAACTAAACATAAATCCATACGTCTATAGACACCTATTTTTAAATAAAAAATCATATATACACAATGGAAAAAGAAAAAGCATCTTCAAGAAATGGTGCTGGTCTAATCCAGACGTGTGCCTGAAGAAAAATGCAAATAGATCCACATTTATCAGTCTGCAAAAAAAAAAAAAAAAAAAAAAAAAAAAAAAAAAAAAAAAAAAAAAAACAAAAAAAAAAAAAAAAAAAAAAAAAAAAAAAAAAAAAAAAAAAAAAAACTGTCACCAAGTTGAATCAAATACCACAACATAAAAGCATACACACTAAACCAGATAGAAAAAGCAATAGAAAATAACCTTGTACACATTGGCACAGAAGACAACTTCCTAAACATTTCACAGGTAGTGAAGGCACTGAGATAGATAATCCATAAATGAGAACCCATTAAACTGAAAAGCCTCTGTATTGAGAGGACACTCTCAATAGGGAAAAACAGTAGGCCACAGAATGGGAAAAGATTTTCACCAAGTCCACATAGCGAAGAGGTCTAATATCGTAAGTACATAGAAAAACTTGGCTGCAGCGTGGGGTGCGGGTACTCCTAACCTTGTTACTGGGGTGACTTTTACCCTTTGGCCTGCAGTGGGACCTTTTCCCTCCTACTCCTTTGCCTCATCCAGCCTTGATGTAAGGATTTGTGCCTAGTCTTTGCTTCTTATTATGCTGTGTTTGTTGGTTTGCTATCCCTAGGAGGACTGTCTTTTCAGAATGGAAACAAAGGAGCAGAGGAGAAAGGAAGGGGTGGGGGAATCTGGGCAGAATAGAGACTGGGAAGAATGTGTTTGAGATGTGTTGTATGAAAGAAGAATAAAAGTAATAAGAAAGAATAAAGAAGATGGTGATGAAAATCTCAATTCTAGACCTGATTCTGAATCCAAATTTTTTTTTCATTTTTGCACAAATTATACAATTAGTTGCTGGTCATTTTATAAAAATACATATGTTCCTAATACTTCTTATTAAATTGTGTTTTCCCACAGAGGTTGCAGAGAGCACTTGCTTGTTAAAATATAAATTCTAAAAAGACTCATCAGGTAATGAAAGGCTGTTTTAATAACAAAGAAGGATGGGGGAAAGTTAAGCAAAAGTTCCTTACAATACTTGATATCACCTATGAACACTGTAGCCCATATGATTACTTTAGAAAGACCTCAGAGGAAAGTCCTGGGAGCAGAAATATCAGTGTTAACCTTGGCTTCTCTGTGAAAGTTCAGCTACCATCACTCACAGTTTTTCTGCAGAAACTGAAATACATTCATAAACAATGCCTGTGATGAGAACAGTAGTCACAGAAAGCTAATTGTTAAATTGCCATGCCCTGTTACTGCAGGTATGACAGAAAGGAGTCTGCCAGGTCTTTCTAAAAATACTGACTTGTTCCTTTTGATTTTGTGCGCTGATAGCATTATAGTTCCATTATTATTTTAATAATTTGAAAATCAATACTGAAAGTTGATTATACATGTCTTTGTTTTTTCTTCAAGTAATATGAATTGAAAATAAAATAAAAATTAAAGATTGATATATAGATGATAGAGGGACATCTAATAGGTAAATGATAGCTAAATAGATGATATATAAAGAGGTATATAGGTAGACAGATGAAGTAATAATAAATGTTGAAGTTAATTAAATTCTGTAAATTACACATTCTTTGTTTTCAAAGCAAAACAATCACATAAGTAAAAGCCATTAACTTGCCATGAGTTACTTTAAGAGTTTATTAGTCTTTCTTTCCAGGAGCTTTGACACAAATGCCAGGTCCAGGATGTAGAGACAGAACTCATCATTGTAAAACATTCAGAATTCCTAAAAAAAAAAAAAAAAAAAAAAAAAAAAAAAAAAAAAAAAAAAAAAAATAGACCTGAAGGGCAAATGAGGTCTCACCACTCAAAATATTGAAAGCTTTTTCAGTTGTGCTTCTTTGTCCATTGATACTTCCTTGGAAAAATATAATGTAGATTTCCTCATGCCAGAAGTTCCTGATTCCAAAGTTAAGATTGGCGATCTGAGGCATTAATGATATATATAAAAAAAATATGCTAAGTTTTTATCAGATTCATAAGTCTTAGGCTTCCAGATACAGTGATCCATGTCCATTCCAAGCAAAATTATTAAGTACAATTATCAATTGCTCAACCCAATTGATATAATTTCAGCAAAGATAATTGGGAACTAGTGTTTACATTTCTAAGGCTTATTAAGATGAACATTCCTTATGTGGAAAATGTTAGCCTAAATTCCAAACTACTTAAGTAGGAGTCTACTAACAACTTTTGTAAGATAAACTAAACCATTTCAGTAAACATTTTAAGATTTTACATTTCTATCAACAACATATTATATTTCTTAGGAAATGTATTTTTTTTTTATTATTCACTTTACATCCTTTTCATTGTTCCCAGCCTCCTCTCCTCCAGGGCCTACCCTGTCTCTCTGTTTCCTCTATTTCTCCTCCCCTAGTCCTCAGAGAAACATAGCCTCTGCCTAGCCCAAACACCAGAATATCAAGTCCCATAAGAACTGAGGGCATCCTCTTCCCCTGTCACCTGGCGAAGTAGGGGGAAGTGACCAAAAAACAGGCAGTAGCGTCCGTGTCAGAGTAAGCTCCCATTTTCCTAATTAGGGTAACTCATATAGGGACTGAGCTGCCCATTGGTTAAATCAGTGTGGGGTTCATAGATCCAGCCAATTCATAGTCCTTGGTTGTAGCTTCAGTCTCCACGGATCACTATGGGTTAGTTGGTTCTATAGATCTTATGGAACACCTGCCCCCCTGTGAGTCTCAGCAAAAGCCTTGCTTTTGGTAGCTAGGTTTCTAGATACACTGCTTCACATAGGGCTTTATTTTAATAGTGAGTCAGTATGTTTTTATTCTTACTGTACTGAATGATTAAATTATGATTTCATTATTGAATTTCATTAATGTTATTTTCTGGTTCAAGTATCATTTCACCATTATACCTGATTCTGAGTTTTATGAACCATTTGTTCACTTCTTACATCTGTAATTGACTTTTATTTTAGATGTTATTTTATGTGGCAATTTAATACCATTTTTTCCACAGACCATTTGTTATTCTGCAGACATCTGACTTCACAAGGAAAGTTCCACATTAAGTGTGTCTACTCAATATATTTCTTTCTGTTTCTAAGTGACTGTTCAATCAACTTCATTTTAAAAATTTTATTTCTTTCTCTATTTAGGGACCAATTAAGCACCTTTATGCCCCTGATTTGATCACTTGCCCTTGCTGGAGAGGTCTGGCAGAACACAGAGGAAGGGTATCAGGCCAACTGTATGAGATTTCATAAGCTGTGGTCCTATGGTGGGGGAAGAGGTTCCCTTTTGTCAGATGTCTAGGCAAAGGAGAGAGGGATAACAATCTGGGTGTAATATGAACAAGTCATTTTTAAAAATAAAAACAGAAAAAATCAGTCAAGAATTATAACTGTTTTATAATTAGAATGAATTTTTCCACTCCTGAAGAACATACAATAAGATTCAATAATACTCTTATTGAATAATAGTCTATTATTTCTATGTGTATAAATTATGTATGTAATTCATCCAAAGATGAATTATTTAATTATTTATATGAGTTCAAATTATTTGTATGAATTTTATATATAGTATTTATTTTAGAATTTTTTGACTTTTCAAAGCTCTCTGTTCCCTATGACCTGATGACTACTGTGTTGAGAATCTTATGTGACTTATTCACAACAGAAAATGATTCCAAACATAGGACAAAAGCCAAATTCATTGACCCTTACAGGTCAAAACAATTAATACTATTTCTGATGCCTGCCATTCACTTGAGCAAGTTTTGTGACTTCAGTCATGAAGTGGTAAACAATTTGGTGGCTTTCTGGTTATGAAATAAAGGACTTTAATTTAAGGAACATTTGTTGATTAAAAGAGGGTTTTTTTGTTTGTTTTGGTGCTTTTTTGTTTTTGTTTTTTTTTTTGTCTTTTTATGTGTATTGGCAAAAAGAAAAAAGAGTTTGGCACCCAGGTTTTCTTAGTCTTTTTTGTTGTAGTTGTTTTTCCTTTTTTATATATACATTTATATTATTATACATATATACAATAACTACCTACAGGAAGAAGAACCATGAAACAATCAGCAATTATATAAATGTTACATTCATAGTTTTTTGGCTATTTGTATTTGGCAACCCTGAAGAATACATCTTTTCTATCTTGGTACATCTAAAATTCTGAATGTCAATAAGTATCCATCATTTCTCATCTTTATCAACTTAAAACATGTATCTAGACTAAAAAGTGTCTTAACCTCTAAACAACTAAGCTTAATTGTAAAACTAAACTATTGGGTCTTCAACTCAATCAGAGACTTGAGACAGTTTGCTGTCTGAACAATAACTCAAAATTCTCTATAACGTTGGAGTATCATCTTCAGCCTTCTGGCCCAATATATTTGACAGACATATTTATGTGGCAGGAACTATTGAGGACTTGTTTACACTTCTTGGCAAAATTAGGCTGTCAATTCTGCCTGCATCCAAGCTTGCCCATTTTGGGGCAGAATTCTGTCTGTGGGTTTTTGTAGTCTTAAATTTAAGCTGTTAATTAATGGCCTATTCTCTGTTACCTGTAATTTAGTCAAATTAAAAAATTAAACTTGTATTTATTTTGTGTTCATGAAGGTGTGTGCTTGTGCACATACTATGGCACATGTGATAGAGTCAGAAAGTAACTTGTTTGTATCAAATTTCTTCGATCATGAAGGGCCTATTGATGAAGTTCAGCTATTCATGCCTGAAAACTACTGCTTTTACCTGCTAAGCTTTTGATGATATTTTTTATACAAACTTATTGATGAATTTTTTGAAATGTGTATTTCACTTGAAAAATGTATTCATTGATAACAATGAAAAATATACAAGATATAAGTTACATAAATTATATATAAAATTTATAGAAAAAAAACACCAAAAACAAAATACAAGAAGCAAATATTTGCTGTTTGGAAGTTAGGAACTGAAGAGAATCAATAAATTTTTATCTGGTTTAATTTTAATAATTAAAATGTGAAATAGTATATTCTGTATGGCTATACAGAAAAAAATTAAAACAAGAAAACAAAAGATGAGTGACAAGTGAAAAAGTAGAGTGAGGAATTAGATCTCTGGTACCCACATGGAGGAATGAGTGAATGAACTTCATAAAACTTTTCACTGACTTCCACACATCACCCTTGTGCACAATCCCCTACTCCATATAAACTACATAACAGAAAATAAATCAATCAGTGAAAAATTTCAAAAATTATAGTAGTATCTTATGCCGCCTTGAATAGGAATCTTCCTCATAAATTCCTGTGTTTGATGCTTAGCCTATAGGGAGTGGCACTATTTGAAGTTGTAGCTTCATTGGAATGGATTTGATATTCTTGGAGTAGGTGTGGCCTTGTTGAAGGATGTGTGTCTCCTGGGAGCAGGCTTTGAGATCTCCTCGGCCCAAGCTGTGCCCAGTGTGGCAATAGTTGCTTTTGCTGCCTACAGATCAAGTTGTTGAAATGTCATTTCTCTCCCAAGTACCATGTCTGCCTACATGCTGTCATGATGATAATGGCCTAAACCTCTGAAACTGTAATCCAGCCCCAATTAAATGTTGTCATTTATAAGAGTTGCCAGTTTAATGGTGTCTCTTTACATCAGTAGACACTCTAACTAAGACATAGCTGAAATATTTTGTATTTCCATTGTTTAATTTGAAATAATTTAATTATTAAACTTGCATATGTATGGTAATTATTTAACAATTAAGAAATATTTCCAGAATATCTCATTTTTACTATGATTAATTTATATTCAGTTTATATGTAGTTACATAAGACAATGTAGTAGAACCATAATGTATATTTAAAATTTTTAGTTATAAACTGAAATAATGTGTCACAAATGCATTATATGTTGTAGAGGAACTTAAATCCAGCAACATGGCTACTCTGGCAAGGGACCACATCCAAAGACATAGGTCTGCATAGAATATACAGAATATGTACACCTTTAATATCTCTTGTTAGAATGAGGCACAGCACACCTTTTATTTATTTATTTATTTATTTATTTTTATTTTTTATTTTTTTAATTTATTCTTGTTACATCTCTATGGTTATCCCATCCCTTGTATCCTCCCATTCTCCCCTCCCTCCCATTTTCCCCTTATTCCCCTCCCCTATGACTGTTCCTCAGAGGGATTACCTCCCTCTGTATATGCTCTTAGGGTATCAAGTCTCTTCTCGGTGACCTGCTGTCCTTCCTCATAGTGCCACTAGGTCTCCCCTGCCAGGGGACATAGTCAAATGTGAGGCACCAGAGTACATGAGAAAGTAAAATCCCTCTCTCCACTCAAGTGTGGAGACTGTCCTATCCATGGGCTAGATCAGGGTAGGGGTTTAAATTTTACCGCCTGCACTGTCCTTGGCTAGTGCCTTAGATTGAGCGGGACACCTTGACCCAAATCGACCTATCATAATGTTCTACTTGTAGGTTTCTAGGACCCACTGGATCCTTCTACATTGCTATTCTCACATGGTTCTCTCATCTAGAGTCCCAATAGGATGTCCTCCCCTCTGTCCCAGTTTCCTGGTAAGGGAAGGCATATGTGGGACATGCCCATTGGGCTAGTATGCAGATATAAGTGAGTATATACCATTTGAGTCTTTCTGCTTCTGGGTTAACTCACTCATTATGATCATTTCTATCTCAATCCATTTGTCCACAAATTTCAGGAATTCCTTGTTTTTAATAGCTGAGTAGTATTCCATAGTGTATATGTACCACAGTTTCTTTATCCATTCTTCTACTGAGGCACATTTAGGCTGTTTCCATGATCTGGCTATTATGAATAAGGCTGCTATGAACATGGTTGAGAAAATTTTCATGTTGTCAGCTGGTGCATCTTCTGGGTATATTCCAAGGAGTGGAATAGTGGGTCTTGAGGAAGCACTATTCCCAGTTTTCTGAGATAGCACCAGATAGATTTCCAAAGTAGTTGTACTACTTTGCATTCCCACCAGCAATGAAGGAGTGTTCCTCTCTCTCCACATCCTTGCCAGCATGTGGTGTCCCTTGAGTTTTTGATCTTAGCCATTCTGATGGGTGTAAGATGAAATCTCTGACTTGTTTTGATTTGTATTTCCCTGATGACTAAGGAGGTTGAGCATTTCTTTAAGTGTTTCTCAGCCATTTGATATTCTTCTGTTGAGAATTCTGTTTAGTTCCAAGCCCCATTTCTCAATTGGGTTATTTGGTTTGGTGGTGTTTAATTTCTTGTGTTCTTTATATATTTTGGATATTAGACCTTTGTCAGATATAGGGTTGGTGAAGATCTTTTCCCAGTCTGTAGGCTGTTGCTTTGTTCTGTTGACAGTGTCTCCAGCCTTACAGAATCTTCTCAGCCTCATGAGGTCCCATTTATTAATTGTTGACATTAAGGCCTGGGCTGTTGGTGTTCTGTTCAGGAAGTTGTCTCCTGTGCCAATATGTTCCAGGCTCTTCCCCACTTTTTCTTCTAAGTGACTTAGTGTCTCTGGTTTTATGTTGAGATCTTTAATCCACTTGGATTTGAGTTTTGTGCAAGGTGACAAATATGGGTCCAGTTGCATTTTTTTACACATAGACATCCAGTTAGACCAGCACCATTTATTGAAGATGCTATCCTTTTTCCATTGAATGGATTTGGCTTCTTTGTCAAAAATCAAGTGACCATATGTGTGTGGATTCATATCTGGGTCTTCAATTCGATTCAACTGATCAACCAGCCTGTTGCTATGCCAGTACCATGCTATTTTAATTACAATTGCTTTATAGTAGAATTTGAAATCAGGTATGGAGATTCCTCTGCAGCATCTTTTATTGTACAAGATCGTTTTTGCTCTTCTGGGTTTTTGTTTTTCCATATGAAGTTCAGAATTGAACTTTCAATGTCTTTAAAAAATTGTTTAGGTATTTTGATAGGGATTGCATTGAATCTGTAGATTGCTTTTGGTAGGATGGCCATTTTTACTATGTTAATTCTCCTGATCCATGAGCAAGGAAGATCCTTCCATCTTCTCATGTCATCTTCAAGCTCCTTCTTCAGAGTTTTGAAATTTTTTTCAAACAAGTCCTTCACTTACTTAGTTAAAGTAACTCCTAGATATTTTATATTGCTTGTGGCTAATGTGAAGGGTATGGCTTTCCTAATTTCTTCCTCTGCAAGCTTGTCATTTGTGTATAGGAAGGCTACAGACTTTTTTGAGTTAATTTTGTATGCAGCCACATTGCTGAAAGTATTTATCAGCTGTAGGAGTTTTCTTGTGGAATTTTGAGGGTCACTTATGTACACTATCATATCATCTGCAAATAGAGATAGTTTGACTTCATCCTTTCCCATTTGGATACCCTTGATCTCCTTTTGTTGTCTTATTGCTCTGGCTAGAACTTCGAGTACTATATTGAAGAGATATGGAGAGAGTGGGCAGCCTTGCCTTTTTCCCGATATCAGAGGAATTTCCTTGAGTATCTCACAATTTACTTTGACTTTGGCTGTAGGCTTTCTGTATATAGCCTTTATTATGTTGAGGAAAGTGCCTTGTATCCCCGATCTCTCTAAAACTTTAAACATGAATGGGTGTTGGATTTTATCAAATGCTTTCTCTGCATCTAAAGAGATGATCATGTGGTTTTTTATTTTCAGTTTGTTTATATGGTGGATTACATTGATAGATTTCTGTATATTAAAACATCCCTGCAAGCCTGGAATGAAGCCTACTTGGTCATGATGAATGATATCCTTTATGTATTTTGTATTCGTTTTACAAGAATTTTATTTAGTATTTTTGCATCGATGTTCATAAGAGAAATTGGTCTGAAATTCTCTTTCTTTGTTGAGTCTTTGTGAGGTTTAGGTATCAACTTGACTATGGCCTCCTAGAATGAATTTGGTAATGTTCCATACAATTCTATGTTTTGGAGTTGCTTGAAGAGTATCGGTATTAGCTCGTCTTTGAAGGTCTGGTAGAATTCTGCACTGACACCATCTGGCCCTGGGCTTTTTTTTTGCTTGGGAGACTATCAGTTATTGCTTCTATTTCTGTAGGGGAAATGGGACTATTTAGCTTGTTTATCTGTTCTTCACTCAACTTTGGCAAGTGAAATTGATCAAGAAAACCATCCATTTCCCTTAGATTTTCAAACGTTGTGGCATATATGCCTTCAAAGTAGGATCTTATGATTCTTTGTATTTCTTCAGTGTCTGTTGTTATGTCTCCGTTTTCATTTCTGATTTTGTTGATTTCAATACTGTCTCTCTGACTTTTAGTTAGTTTGGCTAACAGTCTGTCTATCTTATTGATGTTCTCAAATAACCAGCTCTTGGTTTTGTTGATTCTTTGGACTTTTTCTTAGTTTCTAATTTGTTAATTTCAGCCCTGAGTTTGATTATTTCCAGACGTCTACTCCTTTTGGGTTTTTCTGCTTCTTTTTTTTTCTAGGGCTTCCAGCTGTTTTGTTAAGTTGCTTATGTGCGATGTTTCCAATTTCTTTTTAGAGGCACTTAGTGCTATAAATTTTCCTCTGAACACTGCTTTCAATGTATCCCACAAATTTGGGTATGTTGTTCCCTCATTTTCATTGAATTTCAGAAACTCCTTGATTTCTTTCTTTATTTCTTCCCTGACCCAGGTGTCATTTAGCAGAGAGTTGTTTAGTTTCCACATACGTGTAGGCTTTTTGTTGTTTCTGTTGTTGTTGAATTGCAGCCTAAGAGCATGATGATCTGATAGGATACATGGTATTATTTCAATCCTCTTATATCTGTTGAGGCCTACTTTGCGACCTACAATGTGATCAATTTTGGAGAAGGTTCCATGGGGTGCAGAGAAGAAGGTATATTCTTTCTTGTTTGGGTGAAAGGTTCTATAGATATCTGTTAGATCCATTTGACCCATGGCATTGTTTAATGATGTTATTTCTTGGCTTAGTTTCTGTTTCAATGACTTATCCTTCAGTGAGAGTGGGGTGTTGAAGTCTCCCACTATTATTGTGTGGTGATCGATGTGTGGTTTAAGTTTTTTTAGCAGATCTTTTACAAATGTGGGTGCCCTTGTATTGGGAGCATAGATGTTCAGAATTGTGATGTCATCTTGGTTGACTTTACCTTTGATGAGTATGAAGTGTCCTTCTGCATCCCTTTTGATTAATTTTGGTTGAAAGTCTATCTTGTTTGATATTAAAATGGCTATGCCTGCTTGCTTCTTGTGACCATTTGCTTGGAATATTTTTTCCAACCTTTTACCCTGAGGTAATGCCTATCGTTATAGGTGAGATATGTTTCTTGAATGCAGAAGAATGTTGGATCTTGTTTATGCACCCATTCAATTAGTCTATGTCTTTTTATTGGAGAATTGAGACCATTGATGTTGAGAGATATTAACGACCAGTGACTGTTAAGAGTCTTAATTTTGATGTTGTTTACAATTGAGTGTTTGTGTAGCTGTGTTTTTGCCATGGTATAGTTACCTATTTCCTGAGTAGTTTTGGTTGTAGCTTGTCCCTTTGGGATGTAGTTTTCCTTCTAGTACCTTCTGTAAAGCTGGATTTGTGGATAGGTACTGTTTGAATTTGTTTTTGTCATGGAATATTTTGTTTTCTCCATCAATGGTTATTGATAGTTTTGCTGGGTAAAGTAGTCTGGCCTGGCATCTGTGGTCTCTCAGGGTTTGCAGGATCTCTGTCCAGGCTCTTCTGG
>OU015753.1:65523335-65553644 GCA_907169655.1 Acomys percivali | reverse complement strand
ACTCATAGCCAAACATGGGGCAATACATCTGGAGTCTTATAGAAAAGCAAGGAGAAGGATAAAAGGATCTGGAGGTGACAGAAGCTCTACAAGACCAACAGAACCAACTAACCTGAGCACAGAGGTGCTTGCCAAGATCGAAACACCAACCAAGGACCGTGTATGGACTGCCAATGGGCAGTTCAGGCTTCGTATGGGTCCTTTAATAAGGGGAGCAGGGTCTGTCTTTGATATGGACTCACTTCCTCCTGGCAAGAATGCAGTGCCAGGCCACAAGGGAAGAGGAAACATGCAGTCCTGATATGACTTGAGGATCTGTAGGTTTGGAAGGAAAGTGGTGTTCCCCTTTTCTTAGGAATAGAGGAGTGGGGAGGAGGTGGTGGGAAGATGACAGTGGAAGGAGGTAAGGGAAGAGGCTATACCCAGGATGTAAAGTGAATAAAATAATAAATTAATTTAAAAAAGAAAAAAATTCACCAGTGCAATTTTCTGCTACAGCATAATTTGTAAAGATCTTCTGCATACACATCCCATTCCCACAGATCATAGTAGCTATCACCCATCATTTAATATGTTTCTTTCTTTGCAGCATACGGAGATTACTACAGAAAACCAGGATTACTCTACTCTTAAAGTAACCATATACAAAAGTATTTGTCTATTTTTGCTTAAACATAGGGTGTGAATACATAGCTACATTAGTACAAAAATCAATTGAAAGTACTAATTGTAGTTACTTAATAACATTATATTTTCAAGCCCACTGGAAAAATGAAACCAGTCTCCCTTAGGTACTGAATTCCAATAAGCAGAAATTCTATTTATGGTTTTGCTTTATACTTAGATAACCATATATTGTCAAAAGTATTTGGAATTATGTTCAGCAGTGAAAGGAGATCACATATTTTCTCTGGAAATTTATTCTTTTTAAAATTTTTTATTAATTTATTCTTGTCACATCTCAATGATTATACCATCCCTTGTATCCTCCCATTCTTCCCTCCCTCCCATTTTCCCCTTATTTCCCTCCCCTATTTCCCCTGTGCTGTTTCTGAGGGGGATTTCCTCCCCCTCTATATGCTCATAGGATATCCAGTATCTTCTTGGACATCCTATTGGGATTCTAGATGAGAGAAGCATGGGAGAATAGCAAAGTAGAAGGATCCAGAGGGTCTTAGAAACCTACAAGTAGAACATTATGATAGGCAGATTTGGGCCCAGGGGTCCAGCTCAAACTAGGGCACCAGCTAAGGACAATACAGGCAGTAAACTTTAAACCCCTACCCAGATCTAGCCAATGGAAATTTAATTTAAATAAAATATATCCAGGACAATATGTTTATCCCATGTGTAGTTGAAAGGACAAGGTCCTTGTGAATTTACATATCATAGTATGAAACACTGAAATGGTAATTAGAGAAGTCAGTATTGTTGGGGCATGGTCTGATGTATTTTGATGCTAATTATTGTTTGCTGTCTCTGTGACCCACCTTTTGATTAATAAAAAGCCATCCCACCTGGGCAGGGCAGAGGAGCTAGAGGTATGGCTAAAGTGTGTGTGTGTGTGTGTGTGTGTGTGTGTGTGTGTGTGTGTGTGTATGTGTGTGTGTGTGTGAGAGAGAGAGAGAGAGAGAGAGAGAGAGACAGAGACAGAGACAGAGAGACAGAGAGACAGAGACAGAGAGACAGAGAGAGACAGAGAGAGGAATCCTAGTAAGAAGAACAAAAAGACCAGGAGAGAGACCTGAAGGAAGAGGAGTAGAAGGATGCCATGGGCTACATGGAGAAGAAGCACATGGCTGGTGTGGATGGAAAATACGGCCCACATAAAGAACATTAGCAAGTATTTGGGATTATGAATGGGAGGTGGCTTGATAGAAGTTATTGTAAGAAGATGGCATGAGATTGAGGTAGGTATCACATACCTGCCCTACTATGGAAATAGTTAGAGGATTAATATCCGCCCTGCCCCAGGTTAATAAATCTATTTTAAAATATGACAAGTGTCATTGTCTTAGTTGATCGCTAGATAGGTCTACTGATAATACATATAATTTGAAAACAATACAGTATTGTGATGCATTGGAGAAGAGACACACATATCGTTACCCAAGATAAACTCCCATGATGGTATACGTACTTGTTCACAGAAGTTGCCCCACATCATGTTTTAAATCTTCATTATCTTTAAACACTTTGAAACTGAACTCTTCTTTTCTTCTCTCTTTTCTCTTCACTTCTTTTTTCTTCTCTTTTCCTTCTTTCCTCCCTTCCTTCTTGTTGCTATTGATATTTTTTTTGACAAAAGAGTAATTGTTTGGAATATGCTTGTATGAATGATTTTTTTACAGACTCATCTACAAAGTATATTTGTGAATGTCCTCCTGATGACTTCATGAAGTCTACCATATCCTTGACTAAGCAGTGACGACCTTTGCTTTCTAAAAGGTAGATATATTTTTGTATCCACTTATCCTGAAATAGTTTAGTTCAAACAACTACAGTATTCACACTTAAGGCAACCTTACTTTTTTTAAAAATTTTTTTAAATTAATTTATTCTTGTTACATCTCTATGGTTATCCCATCCCTTGTATCCTCCCATTCTCCCCTCCCTCCCAGTTTCCCCTTATTCTCCTCCCCTATGACTGTTCCTGAGAGGGATTACCTCCCCCTGTATATGCTCATAGGGTATCAAGTCTCTTCTTGGTGACCTGCTGTCCTTCTTCTGAGTGCCGTGCATAAACAAGATCCAACATTTTTCTGCATTCAAGAAACCTTACTTTTTTTTATAGCGCCAGGAATAAATATTTTTTAAAAATTGTACCTAACCTAATTGAGTGTGTTTGCTCAATGCAAAATGTAAAATAATTTCAAAAGAAAAGCACACCATTAAACCGTAATTCTTCTTCCTTAAAATGTCCTCAACAAAGTGGAGCAATTTCCTTTAGTGTCACAGCACACATCACTCTTAGCTGCTTTCTATCTTTTGCATTCCTGCTGTTTATAAACAGAAGGCTTTGAGAATAGCCCATAAATTTGCCTATAACTAATTGTCCCTGTGTAAAATCCAAATCAAAACCATTCAGTACTGATTTTGTACCTTACTTTTATACCCAAAAAAAGATAATTCAAGGTAATTATACTTGTTAGAAAACACTCAGCAAATGTCAGTCATGCTACTAAATACATTTTGTAGGTTTTGGCAAATGTTTCAGAAATAAAGAAACCAAACAAAACAATGAAAATATGTGTTCAGAAGCAAAATAATGCCATTTTCTTTATGTAAATTGTCTTAAGTACATGGAAAGAAGTTAACGTTTTTTTGAAGAGCTAGTGTGTATCAGTCTATGTGGTAAAATGTTATGAAAGAAACAGCAATTCTTCATGTAAAACTCCAAACAACTGATAAAACAATCCACCTAAATAGTCTGAATGTCCTTTGAGCAGAACTGTGTGCTTATAGTGGTGAGGATGCGTCACACTAATATTTTGTTACAAAAGCACACATTTCTTCTTTACATAAATACACCAATGAGTAATAGGAAGGTCTTGTATATGTATTAAACCACCTCAAGAGTTTTATTGCTCTTACAAGCTTTCATCATATCAGAATAAATTGTAAATTATCCAACCATAAATCATCTTTTGTTAATAAACTGTTTAAATTATTTAACAAATTGAGTAAAGAGTAAGCCAAGGAATGACAAACTGATCAACTTCTTTAATTATTTAAGATAAAGCCCCTTCTACAAATTCATATTTTATTGTACTCATTTCAAGCATTAATAATATATAGTAGTAAGGAAACCACATACAATTCTTTTCTTCTAAATAAGGAGTGTGTTTCAATAAATGAGATCTGTGGTTTCACGCTGGGAGCCCTTTTATTTGGTTTTTATGTTGCTGTTTGATTGTTTCTTCTCCTTATTTAAATATTTAATGAAAGGTTTTATCTATCCTTTTCCTGAGGCTTTGAAGCAGAGGGCATAATTTAAAATATCAAATAAGTAAACAAATGTCATAATACTGAAAAACTTGCGATTCCAAAATATATTAAAAGCCAGGTTTTAATAATAAAACACGAAATTCTACTTTTCTCTTGAGAAGACAAAGAATAAGAAATGGGATTAAGTAAATGTGAAATATATTATAACATAGCTAGACAATGGTGCTTTTTGTAACTGTGTATGTTGCAGTGTCACTTACAGTTCAGAAATAATTGAAGTGATGAAAATAAGCCCTTCTAAACATTCTGACAAAAACTTATCAAAGCATCTGGTTTAACTAACTCACTTATATCTGCATACTAGCCCAAGGGGCATGTCCCATGAAAGCCTTCACTTACCAGGAAACTGGGACAGAGGGGAGGACATCCTATTGGGACTCTAGATGGGAGAAGCATAGGAGAATAGCAAAGTAGAAGGATCCAGAGTATCCTAGAAACCTACAAAAAGAACATTATGATAGGCCGATTTGGGCCTAGGGGTCCCCCTCAAACTAAGGCACCAGCCAAGGTCAATACAGGCGGTAAATTTTAAACCTCTACCCAGATCTAACCAATGGGCAGAACATTCTCCACAGTTGAGTGGATAGTGAGGTATGACTTTCACACGTACTCTGGTGCCTCATATTTGACCAAGTCCCCTGGAGGGGGAGACCTGGTGGCACTCAAAGGAAGGATAGCAGGTTACTGAGAAGAGACTTGATACCCTATGAGCATATACAGGGGGAGGAAATCCCACTCAGGAACAGTCATAGGGGAGGGGAATAAGGGGAAACTGGGAGGGAGGGAAGAATGGGAGGATACAAGGGATGGGATAACCATTGAGATGTAACAAGAATAAATTTAAAAAAGAAAAAAAACTTATCAGAGCTCTATTTAATGTTTCCTAATATCATAAAGTATAGACACTATGGGTTAAGAAGATGTTTTAACAGTAATTAGAACCGAGAAATATGTTTCTAAACAATAAACACTACTTCTTCAGAAGTGTACATTTATGTATAAAATTGTGTGGTATGCCTCATGTTCATGTGGAGAAGTGTACCTATACTTACGAATGTGAAGATCAAATATTGATATAAGTCTTTTCCAAATATTCTTTACACTATTTTCTGGACTGGGATTCTTGCTGAACCAAAGATTTGTGGTTTTGCTAAACTGGTTGTACAATGAGTTGTCTAGATTATTTTGTTTCTGACATATCCTGGGTTTAATGTTGGTATTGAAGATATAAAAGACCTCATTAGCAAAGATGGAGGAATATAAATTCAGACCAAAGGTATATGATGGAAATTTGACAGTAACCATATCAGAAATATTCATAAAGAGTCATACTATTATTTAAGCCCCAATAACACATATATGACTGTATATAAGAATACATTAATACTTTAAATACATTTTAAAATGTGAGATAATGACCTCTATAAAATCAAAGAATATTTAAGAGAAACATTAACACAGTACATGAAGAGCCCTATTTTCAGTTGTTGATCAGAGCTGTCCAAGAGACTCTTTAAAACTTTACAGATGACTGACATTATTGCTAGTTTCTCACTAGAGGTCTAAGGTAAGGCCCTATTGCTAAAGATAACATGCACTTTCATTTTCTATTTTTATTAATTTATTCTTGTTACACATCTATTGTTATCCCATCCCTTGTATCCTCCCATTCTCCCCTCCCTCCCATTTTCCCCTTCTTCCCCTCCCCTATGACTGTTCCTGAGAGGGATTACCTCCCCCTGTATATGCTCATAGAGTATCAAGTCTCTTCTTGGTGACATGCTGTCCTTCCTCTGAGTGCTACTAGGTCTCCCTCTCCAGGGGACATAGTCAAATGTGAGGCACCAGAGTACATGAGAAAGTCATATTCCTCTCTCCACTCAAGTGTGGAGACTGTCCTGTCCATTGCCTAGATCTGGGTAGGGGTTTAAATTTAACCGCCTGTATTGTCCTTGGCTAGTGCCTTAGTTTGAGCGGGACCCCTTGGCCCAAATCTGCCTATCATAATGTTCTACTACTCAGCTATTAAAAACAAGGAATTCCCGAAAATTGTGGATAAATGGATTGAGCTAGAAATGATCATAATGAGTGAGTTAACCCAGAAGCAGAAAGACTCAAATGGTATATACTCACTTATATCTGCATACTAGCCCAATGGGCATGTCCCACGAAAGCCTTCACTTACCAGGAACCTGGGACAGAGAGGAGGACATCCTATTGGGACTCTAGATGAGAGAACCATGTGAGAATAGCAATGTAGAAGGATCCAGTGAGTCCTAGAAACCTACAAGTAGAACATTATGATAGGCAGATTTGGGCCAAGGGATCCCACTCAAACTAAGGCACTAACATGCACTTTCAATACTGAGTAGCGAGCACCTGGCGCTGTCACTGATCTGAATGTTTCCTTCCTGGCATTTATGTTACCTAGTACTAGAAGGCATAATTAAAGCTTCCAAAGGAGGGAAACAATGGAAGTACTATCCACACATGAAACCTATAGCCCATAGCTATGAGCAGTATAGCACAATAACCCTAAGAATATGATAGGAACACAATAACCCTAGAGTAGAATAGGAGCAGAGATACTTTACTGATGACCAATGACTTTCAAGCTGCTCAAAACTCACTCATCAGAAAGGAAACCATGTTTTGTATTGGAAACCTTCCTTCTCCATGCTGGTAAGGTCATAGATCTTGGAAGAGACCTAAATCTTCCACTTTACTAAACCAGAGTAATATATAACTATATTCTAAATATTTGTCCTTCTACCCACATATACCTCACATAAATGTCATCTAAACCCATCTTCAAATAAGATTCTGTATGCAACAGAAGACTATTATAGACATCACAGCAAATCAAAATGTGGAGATGTAAAACACAATCCCAATGTATAAATCATGCATTCTTAGCATCCACTTTTTGCCTGGCCTTTTACCTGTAATATATGAACAAACTTCTATTCATGAGGAAACTGTAGAGCAATATATGGCTATTAACAAAGTCCAACTTAGTGAAGAAATAAGACTTTTGCGGGGTTACTGACAGGAATATGAAAATTCTGTATATGCAGAAGGTGCTATCAAACACCAAGCCCTATGTAAAAGGAGTTATTGGCAGGGGATAGCTATTGGGGAAGGAGATTATTTTTACTTTTGATTTTTGGCTAAATATAGATATCTCATGCTCCAATAGATGGGCCTATACCCATGCATATATTGTCTACACTAATCCGACATGGTTTATTAAAACACAGTGATGTAAAATTGAGAGTGTGATGAGGGAGGAATTGGGTGCCGATGCAGAATGTAAGTCTGATATATATGGTCACATTTCAATGTAAACCTATGAAAATTCTCACAGAGAATTCAAATTAGTATTTTAAAAAAATACTTAAATTTGGTACAGAGATGTGTTGAGATTAAATTGGTGGAGTAAAAGAGAATATTGAAAGTGATTTGGATGATATGTCATTCTATGCATACCATTTAAATGATAGAAATAAATATTAAAATATAATAAAATATACCTCTTTTTCTTTATTAAAAATGTATTATAAGTTATTCAGATTACCTCACAACTGTTACACCTTCTTTTGTATCTTCCCATTCCCACACTTGTTCCCTCTTCCATACTATTGCCCTTCTTTAGACCTCTGACAGAGAGGCACTTCCTCTGTCACCATATGCCCACGGCCTATCAGGTCTCATGCAGATAGCCTTCTTCCTCTTCCTCTGTGTGCTTGCCCAGCCTCAACACCAAAGGGAAGTGATCAAATCAGGGACCCTAGAGTTCGTGTCAGAGGAAGTTCCCACTCTCCCCACAAAGATGTAGAATGAACTGTCCACTGGCAATATCTGAGCAGAGGGTCTAGGTTCACACCATAATTTGTCCTTGGTTTGTGCAAGAGTATGCATGCCCTCCTGGCCCCAGTACCACTGGCACTGATGGTCTCCTTGTGGGACTCTTGAAATCTAGGTTTCTTTCCATGCCCCCATTCTTCCATACAACTCTCAACACTCCACCCAGAGTCTAGCAGTGAGTCCCAGCATCTGTCCAGATCTCCCACTTGGTGGAATCTCTCAGAGAGCATCTATGATGGGCTAATATCTACTTATAATTGAGGGTATACCATGAATGTCTTTCTGAGTCTGGGTTACCTCACTCAGGATGATCATTTCTACATCCATCCGTGTGCCTGGAAATTACAAGATTTCCTTGTTTTTGATAGCTGAATAGTATTCCACTATTAAATGTACTACAGTATCTTTGGTTGAGGGACATCTATGTTGTTTCCAGATTCTGGTTATTATGAATAAAGCTGCTATGAACATAGATGAACAAATGTCCTTGTTTTATGGTGAAACATTTTTCGGGTATATGGCCAGAAGTGGTATAGCTCAGCCTTACAGTAACACTATTCCCAATTTACTGAGAAAGCTCCACACTCATTGCCAAAGTTGTTGTACAATTTGCACTCCTACCAGCAATGGAAGAGTGGACCCCTTTCTCCGTTTCCTGGCCAGCATGTGCTGTCACTTAAATTATTGATCTTAGCCATTTTGGTACCTGTAAAATGGAATCTCAGATTCATTTTGGTTTTCATTTCTCTGATGACTAAGTATATTGAACATTTCTTTAAGTGCTTCTCAGCCATTGAATTTTCCTTTGTTGACAATTCTCTGTTTATCACTGTACTCACATTTATTTAATTGGATGATTTGTTTTGGTGGTTTTAATTTCTTGGTTCTTTATATATTTTGGATATTAGACTTTTGTTGGATGTAGCATTGGTGAAGATCTTTTCTCAGTCTATAAGCTGACGTCTTATTCAGTTTTCAGTTTCATGAAGTCCCATTTACTAATTGTTAATCTTAGAGTCTGAGCTGTTGTGTTCTGTTCTGAAGCTTTTCTCCTGTGCCAATGAATTCAAATCTCTTCCTCAGTTTCTCGTCTAACAGATTTATTGCGTCTAATTGCATGTTGAAGTCTTTAACGCACATGGACTTGAGATTTGTGTACGGTGATAAATATGGATCTATTTTCATTTTTCTACATGTATACATCCAGTTAGACCAAAAACATTTGTTAAAGATTTTTTTCCACTATATGCATTTGGCTTCATTGTCAAAAATCAATTGTCCATAGTTGTGTGGGTTTATTTCTGGGTCTTTGATTTGGTTCCATTGATCAACCAGCCTATTTCTGTACCAGTACTATTCTATTTTTATTACTATTACTCTATAGTACAACTTGAGATCACGGTTGGAGATTCCTCCATAAGCTTTTATTGCACAGGATTGTTTAAGCTATTCTGGTTTTTTTGCTTTTCCATATGAAATTGAGAATTGATCTGTCAATATCTATAAAGAATTGTATAGGTAATTTGAGAAGGGTTGTATTGAATATGTAGATTGCTTTTGGTAAGATAGCCATTTTTACTATTTTGATCCTCCCAATCAAAAAGCATAGGAGATCTTTCCATCTTCTGATAGCATCTTCAATTTCTTTCTTCACATACTTGCAGGCTTTTCATAAGTTTTTCACTTGTTTGGTCAGAGTTACAGCAAGATGCCTTATATTGCTTGTTGCTATTGTCAAGGGCATACTTTCCCTAATTTCTTTCTTATCCTATTTGTTATTTGTACACAAGAGTGGTACTGATTTTTCTTTTTAAATTAATCTTGTATCTGGCCACTTTCTTCAAGGTGTTTATAAGCTGTAGGAATTCTCTGGTGTAATTTTTGGAATCACTTTTTCACACCATTGTATCATCTCCAAATAGTGATACTTTGACTTCCTCCTTTCCAATGTGGATCCACTTGATGTCCTTTTGTTGTCTTATTGCTCTAGTTAGAACTTCAAGCACTACATTAAGAGATATTGAGAGAATAGGCAGCCTTGTAAAGTCTCTGACTTTAATGGAATTTATTTGTGTACCTTTACATTTAATTTGATCATGGCTATCAGCTTGCTGTATATAGCCTTTATTATATTTAAGTATGTGCTTTGTATCCCTGATCTCTCCAAGAATTTAAACATGAATTGGTATTGGATTTTGTCAACTGTTTTTAGCATCTAAGGAGATGATCATGTGGATTGTTTTCTTCCCATTTCTTTTTTAATATATTTTATTAATTTATTCATATTATATCTCAATTGTTATCCCATTCCATGTATCCTCCCATTCCTCCCTCCCTCTCATTTTCCCTTTACTCCACTCCCCTATGTCGATGACTGAGGAAGATCTCTTCCCCCTGTATATGCTCATACGGTATCAAGTCTCTTCTTGGTAGCCTGTTTTCCTTCCTCTGAGTGCTACCCAGCCTTCCCATCCAGGGGACATGGTCAAATATGGGGCACCAGAGTTCACATAAAAATCAGACCCCAATCTCCACTCAACTGTGAAGAGTGTCCTGTCCATTGGCTAGATCTGGGTAGGGGTTTGAAATTTACTGAATGTATTGTCCTTGGCTGGTGTCATAGTTTGAGCAGGACCCCTATGCCCAGATCTGCCCATCATAATGTCTTCTTATAGGTTTCTAGGACCTTCTGGGTCCTTCTATTTCCCCCATTCTCCCATGCTTCTCTCACCTAAAGTCACAGTAGTATGTCCTACCCTCTGTCCCACTTTCCTGATAAGTGAAGACTTTCATGAGACATGCCCACAAACTAGTGTCCAGATATAAGTGAATATATACCATTTGACTCTTTCTGGGTTAACTCCAGCACACAAGAACATTTGCTCAACGATTTTCAAAGCAGCCTTATTCATAACAGCCAGAACATGGAAACAGCCTAAGTGTCCTTCAGTAGAAGAATGGATAAAGAAACTGTGGTACATTTACACTATGGAATACTACTCAGCTATTAAAGACAAGGAATTTCCGAAATGTGTGAACTAATGGATTGAACTAGATATGATCTTCCAATTTCTTTATGTAGTGAGTTCCACCATGGATTTTCATATATTGAACCACCCCTGGATGTCTGGTTGAAACCTTCTTGGTTATCATTCTTTGATGTGTTCTTGGATATGGTGTGTGAGTATTTTACCGAGTATTTTTGCATCAATGTTCATAAGATAAATAGTTCCTAAATCCTCTTTCTTCATTGGGTCATTGTGTGGTTTAGGTATCAAAGTGAATATGACATTATAAAATGAGTTTGGTAATGTTTCTTATGTTTCTGTTTTGTGGAATAATTTGAAGAGAACTGGTATTAGCTCTTCTTTGAAGGTCTGGTAGAATTCTGTGATAAATCCTACTGGCTCAGGGCTAAATTTTTGGTTGGGAGACTTTTCTATTTCTGCAGGAGATGTAGGATTTTTTGCCTGATCTTGATTCAACTTTGGTAAGTGTAATTGATCAAGAGAATTGTCTATTTTGTTTAGATTTTCACATTTTGTGGCATATATGTTATTGAAGTAAGACCTAATGATGCCTTGGTTTTCCTCAGTGTCTGTTGTTATGTCTCCCTTTTCATTTCTGATTTTATAGATATGGATATGCCACCTCTACCTTTTAATCAGTTTGGCTAAGAGGCTGTCTATATTGTTGATTTTCTTAAAGATCCAGGTTTTGGTTACTTTGCTTTCTTAAATTGCTTTCTTTGATTATTTTTTATTGTTTTCAGGCTTGAGTTTGATTATTTCCAGTTGCCTACTTCTCTTGATTGCATCTGCTTCTTTTCCCCCCCCCCCGAGGTCTGCAGGATATGCTACTAAATTTCTAATCTCTTTATGAAGGCACTTAGTGCTGTGGACTTTCCTTTTAGCTTACATTGTGTTCCATAAATTTGGTTAAAGTGTATCTTCATTTTCATTGAATTTTAAGAAGATCCTAATTTCTTTATTTATTTTTTCTCTGACGCAGTTATTATTGAGTAGAGAGTTGTTCAGTTTCTGTGCATGTGTAAGCTTTTTGTTATTTCATTTGTTGCTAAAGTCTAACTTTAGTCCATGGTGGTCTGATAGAATACAAGGTAATATTTCAATTTTCTTTTATCTATTGAGGTTTGCTCTGTGACCTACTATATTGTCAATTTTGGAGAAGATTCTGTGAGGTCCTGAGAAGAAGGTATAATCTTTTATATTGAGTGAAAAGTTCTGTACATATCTGTTAGGTCCATTTGATTTATGACATTTGTTAATGTCATTATTTCTCAGTTTATGATCATTGACCTGTCCTTTGGTAAGAGTAGGATGTTTAAGTCTCCCACTATTCATGTGTGGCGATTGATGTATGATTTAAGCTTTAGTAATGTTTCTTTTACAAATGTTGCTGCCCTTGTATTTGAGGCATAGGTGTTCAGAAGTTTCATAGCATCCTGACTGAGTTTTCCTTTGATACGTATGAAGTATCACTCCTCCTCTCTTTTGATTAATCTGGCTGAAAGTCTATTTTATTAGACTTTTTTAGAATTGGTACTCTACCTTTTTCTTGTGTTCATTTACTTGGAAGGCCTTCTTCCAGCCCTTTGCTCTCAGATAATGCCTATCTTTATGGCTGAGGAGGTTCGTGTATGCAGCAGAACGTTTGGTCTTGTTTACATATCGACTCTGCTCATCAGTGTCTCTTTATTGGAGAGTTGAGACCATTGATGTTGAGAGTGATTAATAATACGTGACTGTTACGTCCTTTGATTTTGATGTTTGTTGTGGCAGTGTGTTTGTGTGCTTGTCTAATTTTTGTTTTATGAAGTCATCCTGTTTGTTGAGTGTAGTTAGCCTCCTTGGATTGGGGTTTCCCTGCTAGTATTTCCCATAGGGCTAGATTTGTCAGTAGGTACTGTTTGAATTTGTTTTTGTCATGAAATATCTTGTTTTCTACTACATCTACAGTTATTGAAAGTCTTGCTAGGTATAGTAGTCTAGACCAGCATCTATGGTCTCTTAGGATATGCAAGACATCTGATCAGGCCCCTCTAGATTTTATGGTCTTTGCTGAAGTCAGGTGTGATTATGGTAGGTTTGCCATTGTTTGTTACTTCGCATTTTTCTTTTGCTGGTTTTAATATCTTTTTCTTAGTCCTGTATATTTAGTGCTTTGATTATTATGTGGCAAGAGGATTTTCTTTCTTGGTCTACTCTATTTGGTTTTCAGTAGGCCTCTTCTTTCTTTATAGGCATGTATTTCTTTCAATTGGAAATTTTTCTTCTATGATTTTTTTGTTGAAAATAGTTTCTGTGCATCTTCTCTTTAATCAATCCCAACTGTGCTTACATTTTGTCTGTTCATGGCGTCCTTTAATTTTTGAATGTTTTGTTTCCATAATTTTTTTAGAGTTAGAGTTCTCTTTGATGGTTGCATCAATTTCTTTTATTGTATCTTCTTCATCTGAGATTCTGTACTCCATCTCTTGTATTCTGTTGTCAATGCTTATCTCTGGATTTCCTTTTTCCCCTCTCTCTCTCTGATCTCTGTTTTTCCAGACTTTCCTCAATACGTGCTTTTAATAATTTTTCCATTTCCATCTTCAGATCTTGAAACTTCTATTGATTTACTTCCCTTGATTGTTTGCAATTTTCTGAATTACTTCCAGTGTTTTCTAATTTTCTCTCTATAGGCCTCTCTAAGCATCTCAATATGTTTGGCTGTCTCTTCCTGCATTTGTTTATGGATTTTATTTGTTTTCTTCATTATCATCTTCATTAGGAAATATTTAAGGTCATTTTCTTCTGTTTCAGTAAAATTTCCAAGGCTGATTGCTCTGGGATAATTGGGTCCTGGAGATGCCATATTATCTTGGTTTTGTTGTTTGTGTTTATATGCTTTCCTATCCATTTTTCTGTCTCTGGTGTTATTTGGTAATTTCTGGTGTTCTGCACAGGCCATTGTGAGCAGCTTGTAGGTGAGTGGGTATAGGTCAATACCCCTCACCTGTGGGGGTCAGCGAACTCTTCAGATGATCAGGCAGGTGAACTACAATCAGACCTGGGAACTTTCTGTGGATCAGCCTCGTGACCTGAGGTCTTACCTATCTGTGTCCTACACTATGGTGTCTCCTCTCAGGAAAGAGACTCAGAAACTGGTGTTTTGTAGACCACAGTTCCTCTGAGACACGGAGTGCAGATGTTGTGTTCACTGCTAGGCATGAGGCTAGACCTTGGAGCCTGTATCTGTGCCTGCATGGACTCTGGAACTTTACTTGAATTGACTGGGTGACGTGCATTCAGATCTACTTCTATTCCTAATTGTGGTGTCTCCTCTAACTAAAGACACAGAACCTGGACTTTTGTAGGCCAAAGTCTGTTTGAAACACAGAGCTCAGATGTTGCAAGCCCGGCTAGTCATGGGGTTAGATGTTCGAGGCCATAAATCTATGGACATTGGAACTTTCTGTTGACTGCCTGGGTGACCTGAGATCAGATCCTCTTGTGTTCCAGACTGTGGGATGTCCCCTGGGCTAGAAAACCCAAACACTGATGTGTTATAGTCTCCAGTTTTGTGTAGTCTCCCTAGTACAGGTGCGGTATACATGAAGGGGAATTGTTAGACTTTGGAGATTGTGCACAAGTCTGCAAGGACCCATCAACTTTTTTATGGATTGGTTGGTTGGCCAATCTGAATTCCACACAGTGTGGAATCTTCTTACCTGTAAATCACCAGCACTGGTGGTTTGTTGTTCTCAATTTAGTCCTTAGGTCGCTATGCAGTCATTACTGTCCTGCTGATCAAGCAGAGTTTGTGTTTGGCTCTGCCATCTTGGATAGGTCAAATTAAGAATATATCTTCTAAATCATATACCACTGCAATAGGAAACAATTAATTGATTATTGCCATTAGTTTAAATGTTTCTAATTATTTTTGATAAATATTTAATTTTAACTTACAAAGCTTGCAAAACCTCAAAGATGAAATGTATAGCCATGCTATCTGATATTAATATTATTTTTTTGCTTATTGTTTCATTGTTTGGTGATACAGGAAAAATGACAAAAAAACTTTTTTGGGGGATGAGGGTGATTGATTTTGCAAATTCAAAAATAAAAATTTTAATTATAAAATTTAAATGTGCATGTGTTTTCCATATAATTGAGCCAAATAAAGAAAAAAATCAAGATGTTTTTGTATGGCTAAAGACAAAGAAGTGACTAAGAAAATTTTCATACAGTTACAGCATTGGACTGGAGAGATGGGTAAGCCATTAAAGGAGAGGCTCACAACCCAAAGTACAACTACAGATTTTTTTCCCAGTGACAAAAATGCCTATTTTGCTTGTTCCGGTGATGACCGCCCCTCCCATTTGGATTCCCTTCTCTCTCCCATCCTTCTATCCTCCCACTCCTGCTCTTCTCACATCTGGTCCCCACCCTCACTCCCCTCCTCACACCCAAGTGACTTTATCTGAGACTCCTAGCATCTGGGGACATGGATACTGAAATGGCTACTTCTTACCTAAGAAAGACTTCCAGAGGAGAGAAGGTGACATCAATCCACCCACAAAACCTACCAAAAATTTACCCTGCCTACAAGAGGTACAAGAATAAACATGGAGCAGAGATTGAGGCAATGGCCAATTAATGATTGACCCAACCTAAGACCTATCCCATAGAGCCCAAACATCTGACACTATTAATGATATCCTTCTATACTTGGAGAGAGGAGCCTAGCATAACTGTCCTCTGAGACCCTCTGTCCCCCTGCCAGCAGATGCTGAGATCCACCGCTAAACATTAGGTGGAGCTTGTTGGGTCTTGTGAAATTGTGGCAGGAAGGATAGGAAGAAAGACCATAGGGGATAAGAACTCCACAAGAAGACCATCAGAGTCAACTAACATAAGGCCATGGGTGCTTACATATACTGAACCACCAACTAAAATGCATTAATTGACTGAACCTAGGCCCATAACAGTTATATAACTTATGGGCAGTACAATCTTCATGAGGATCCCTTAGAAAGTGAAATGGGAGCTTTCTATGACATGAACTATGTTCCCTAGTTTTGGATAACTTTCCTCTGGCTGGGCTTCCTTGACTAGTGTCAGTGGAAGAAGATGTGACTGGGTGTGCTAGGGCAGTTCACTGGTGGTGGTAAGGCTTCCTTTTCTGAGGAAAAGAAGAGGGTGAAAGGGATGAGAAGATAGGGCTGGGAGGAGAGGAGGGAAGGCACTGAGATAGGGATGTAAAGTGAATCAATATATAAATTAAATTATTTTTTAAAAATATGCTTCAGAATGGGACATATTCTTTTTCCCTGTGGCCTCGCCTGGCAACCCCACCTGGGGAAAGCGATCAAAAAACAGGCAACAGCTCCAGGTCAGAAACAGCCTCCACTCTTCTTACTCTGGGACCCACATGAAACCTGAGCTGCCCATGGGCTACTTCTGAGTAGGGGGCCATCCTCAGTCATTGCATCATCCTTGCTTGGGTTCTTCAGTCAACACACACCTCTAAAGACCCTGGTTATTTGGCTTTTGGTCTTCTTGTGGAGTCCCTGTCATGTCTAGGTCTTTCTAGGCTTCCTCCAACTTTTCAACAAGATCTCCTGCTGGGTGGAGCCTCTCAGAGGACAGCTATGTTAGCATTCTCTATGTGAAGATAGCAGAGTATCATTAATAGTGTTAGGGGTTGGCTCTCTCATGGGGTGGGTCTCAGGGGTTGGTTGGTAAGAGTAGCTTCAATTTCTGAGGAATAGGGGAGGAGAAGGATGCAAAATAGAGGGAGGGTGGGACTGGAAGGGGAGGAGGGAAAGGCTTAAAATTGGCAGGTAAAATGAATAAATAAATAAATAATTAATTAATTAAAATGCCCATCCTATGTTTTTCAGACCACTTGTTAACTGCTTGAATGTGTGTGTGTGTGTGTGTGTGTGTCTTCATGTGTGTATGTGTGTAAGATAAATGGAAAGAAAGAGTAAGACAGAGACAGAGTGAGCTAGCCGATTCTCCAAGAGAGCATATCACAATTAAATGGACGCTGACAGTTTGGTTAAAATGACTGACCAATTAATTGTTGTTATCGTCTTGTCTTGATCTACTATTATGTCCACCTGGGCTTTCATAGGATTGCTGAGGAGGATTACACTCAGATACTCCTCTTGAACAAACCTCTTGAACAAATCCCTCTTGACCAAAGACATTCTTCAACTCCATTCCTGACTTTTTCCAAAAAAAAATAAATCAATAAAAATTTTCATTTATGTTTGTATTTTATTTTTCTGTTTTCACTGAGTTATATTTACTTATTTTCTACTTTTCATTAGCTTCTTAGAGTATTTCATAATATATTTTTATAATATCCCCCATCTCCTACTAAATATATACTGCACCACTCAATTTTGTGTTCTTTAGCTATCAAGTACACTTTGTGACATCAAATTGGTATTGAATATGTGCTTTTCCACTAGATTATAATGGGCTAACCAGGAGCAATAGTTGTGAAGAAAATAGCGCCCTCTGTCCCAGCCTTTATAAATTGCCACTAGCAGGGGTAGCAAATATCCTTAGTACAGTAAAATAAATATAGCATGGTGTACCATTTATTTTATTTACCTTCTACCACTGTGTTCTCAACACAATATGCAGATAGATTAGTTATATGCATTTTAATACACAAGACTTAGTGATTTATCAGAAAAATCTTCCTTTAAAATTATGTAAATCTCTTTATCTTCATTACTAGATTAATATGTATTTTATAGTAAAACTTTCTATTTTAATCTCATATTTAGCATAAGTAAAACTCTTTGGAAATTCTGTTCTTACTGTTAATATGTTCCTTTGTTAAATTTAGGTATGTTTGATTTTACCCTGTTGTATTCTTCAGAAGATAGTATTCTTCCACGTATTTCTTATTTCTGCAAATTTAGCTTCAGTAATGTATGTAATTTCAACATTAAAATCATCTAAAACTTCAATTATATCAAGTCATATGTTGTACATGTTAACTGATTGCTTATTAAACATTTTGTATAAATATTGATAGTTTAGCATTTGTGACACATATATGAGTGAAAGGGAATGGAGTCTAAGAACTTAGCATATTCATACAAACTTTGTTTTCAATAATAGTTTATTTATCTTCAGGTTATTTTACATGATGCCTGTCCAAATCTGGGGAGTCTTTAATGTACCTCATTGTATTCCTAACCCCAAGATAAACTTGGAAAGCAAACTGTCACTCTCATAATTACTGGATGTTAAGTCAAATATAAAGAACAAATTTATCTACTTAATCTTTTCTGGAAAAAATCTGAAGAAATAAATAAGAAGAGCAATATTATGGATATCTTCTGTCCTGCATATGGAAGTGAATGTAATATCCAATGAGATAAAAGATTACAAGTATTTTCAACTTAAGTGAGTCTTAGAAGACAGTAGATTTTGTGACAAACCTTGCAAACCACCTGCTCTCTCTGAGATAAATTTTTGGAAAATACTGAAAATAGGTGAAGCCTTGTCTAAAATGTACAATCTTGAGAAAGTACATATATCTAAACAAACCAGTAAACATCTTCATAGGTGACCATGGTGGGAATGACTTGAGATAGTAATTTCCATGTTAATTGAACATACAATGGTAAGGCTAATAAGGTATTCCTAGTTAAATAGAAAGTGTTGTGATCATAGGGAATATTTTTCAGAAGCTCTTGCTTTTCTGATTAAGCTGTTTGATTACTTGGAAAATGTTTGATAAAAATGGATCAAACAAGAGCAGTATGCACTCCCATTTCCAGTTTTGCATTTAAACAGCCACATATGTATCATAACTAACTCAAGGACACAATAGGTCTATTAGTTTTTTATTCATAATATCCAACTTATAGGACCTTCAAGATTCTCTGGCTGATAGTCTTGTACATAGCTGCTTTATTATATTTGTTGTTGTGAAAATAGATTATTTCATAATATTTTATTTAAAATGTTTCTGTGTATAATTTCTGCTTAGAGTCAGTGTTCATTTAATAACAGATAATATAGTTATCATTATGTATAAGTCAATCAACGCATTATGATAATAGGGAACATTGACAAATAAGTTGTCCCTTGGCAAAGTGTTCCCCCAGAATTATAACTGTGGTTAAGCATAAACCTTTAAATTTGGAGGAAATTCCAAGTTAGCACACACTCCATGTCCTTCACTCAATTATATATACTGTAGTAGAAAAACATCGGTATTGTAATTCCTGTGTATATTCAATCTGAAGAAGAATATCAAATGTAGATAAAAGGATTTAGTAATGTTGCCAGCTCCCAAGTATTATGTGGAGGCATAATATTATGGCAGCTTTAGATGACCCAGATATGGAAATGAGGGTAGAATGCATTTAAAGTGCAATTGTACCTACAATTTTATATTACAGTCTCTCCTGTACTGCAAATGCAAGATAAAAAATTTAACATAACAATTATGGGACAATAGATTAAATTGCATAAGTAAATAAAAGACAAGAAAATAAAAATGATTAGTTTCTCATTTTTAGGTATACATAATATTTCCAATATAAAATACAAAGTTAAGCTGCACAAAATCATATTTTATTATTCTTAGTAATCTGACATGTATTTCAGTACAATGAAAATATACCACAATCATAACCTAAAGAGATATAGTTAGTGTTGCTTTTATATCCTAAGGGAAATAAATATATCATAACAAGAAGAAATATAGAAGAAAATTCATTGAAGTTGACAGAAAATGTTTGCGTGTATTTTTAAATCTTTTATTGTCAGCACTTTGGAATTTGCCTGTTATTATATTTTGTAAAAAATCAACTTTGCCATCTCATATAAACTAATTTCCAAGAAATAACCATATATCATGATACTATTCCTCAGAGGAAATAAGATTTTGAACCTACTAAATGCAGAACCAAAGCTTATGATATCTATGTGTACTTTACTTTCTCCTAAAAATGTAAAAACTATAAAAACTCTACATACTTAGATTCAAGGACCACAGTCCTTAATATCTAGTATTATAATTTTACTATTTACAAAATTATACATAAGGAAAATATCATTATATTCAGCATAGTACCCATTTTTAGTTTATATACATTTGTGCTCATGTTTATGCGTGTGGTTTAATTTGTAGAATGTGAAAAGCTGAATCACATAGTACAGCCACATAGAAATCTTTTTAAAATTAATTTCACAGTTACTCTATCACAACTCAGTTAACTAAAGTACATATGCCATTTTTTCCAATAAGTTCTTCATTGTGTCTGTACTTCTGGCTGTTAAAGCTATCTTGAACAACGCAAAATACTTATGAGCGTGTATGATTGAGCAATGCCCCAAAACATTTCAAAATAATATTTCTTTGTTCAAAGGCACGCATTGCTATAATGTTCTCCTGACTAATATTAGAGCTTAAAAAAGAATTTTATTGTCCAATATTAACTACACTCCACATCAGTTCTTTAGTACAAGAAAACATTAATTTTTCTTCATCCAATCAAATATTTAAACAAAACAAAACAAAACAAAAAACTATGTATGCACCACCATTCCAGTATAAACTTTGGAATGAAATAGCTTTTATCAAAGGCAGATTTGGGCCAAGGGGTCCTGCTCAAACTAAGTCACTAGCCAAAGACAATACAGGCGGTTGAATTTAAAACCCTACCCAGATCTAGCCAATGGACAGGGCAGTCTCCACACATGACTTTCCCATGTACTCTGGGGCCTCACATGTGACTATGTCCCCTGGCAGGAGAGACCTAGTGGCACTCAGAGGAAGGACAGCAGGTCACCGAGAAGAGACTTGATACCCTATGAGCTTATACAGGGGGAGGAAATCCCTCTCAGGAACAGTCATAGGGGAGGGGAAGGGGAAGGGGAAAATGGGAGGGAGGGGAGAATGGGAGGATACAAAGGATGGGATAACCATTGAGATGTAACAAAAATAAATTAATAAAAAAATGTAAACAAGTATACATAAACATGTATTCAACAACAACAACAACAACAAAGAAAGTCTTCAAGACAGGAAATCCCTCCAAACTGACCAGATTCATTAGTCCCCTTAGTCCCCAAGCATATATTGAGAATTAAAGACAGCTGAGAGGCATTCTTAGACATGCTGTGCTCTCTATAAGTATGCAGAGAATCTAGATCAGGTGAGTCACCTAAAATCAGCAAAAGATCACTGAAGTTACTTACAAGTGACTCAGGACAACTTGATTGGCAGTTGTTTAGTTCACTCCAAGTTTTCCATGTATGTAAACAGTCACATGCTGGCATGAGTTTTTGGTGATTCAGCTGTCTTGTGTCATTTCAACTCCTGTTACACCTCACCTGTATTCATGTAACAAGCCTCAATAAAACTCATTCTGAAAAAAATGCACATATTAAAATAATTGTTCATATATATGCATTGTTCTATGAATTGAAAGGCAACTTTAAAATGTATTTCTCTAAGACTTGACATATGATTTTAATGTTTTGCCTTCCTTCACTAGATACGCTCCCATTCAGAAAATTTAATTCTTAATACACTCATCTGTTGTTCTTTATTTGTCACTATCTGTAAATTGATATTCCCAATTTTCTTTTCCATCAGTCTACACTAATTGCAGGGCACATCATTTTGGCCGCAGTTCACTCATATTTCAATTTGGAATTTAACACTAAGTTCTTGTGCATAACATTGTTCTGAATTCATTACTAATACCGCAAAGTTTGGAACACACACAAAGAATAAGTATGAGTAATTATATTCTGTCCTTGAAGAACAGCCTTTATAGCATTAGACATATTAATATTTAATGGAGATTTTTAAATATTATTTTATCCTATTTGTCTAGGCAGTATGAAAAAGGCAAACCAATTTGACTATAATGGTAGAGATTTCTTTATAAAATGTTTTTGCTTCAGGGATAGTGAATGATGATAAAATATATTCATTTTAAATATATTTCTTTAAACATCTCCATATTTCCCAAGTCTGTAGTAAAACATCTTATGCAAAAATAATTGCGTGAGCACATTTTTGTGGTGTGTGGCAAAGAAATAGAGGTTAATGTAAAAGATCTGTCTTTTGTTATTTCCCATCTTTTCCTAAAAACGTAGTGGATACTGGCTAATGCCCAACATTGGCAAACCTTGCTGTGATGTAGGATATCAACTACCTCCTTACTTATCATCAAATGTTCTAATTAGGACCAAGGTGTACCTTTCCTTAATAGATTTTCTGTCCCATAACTAGGGATATATTATTTTAAAAACCCAGTTGTATTCATGCTATAGGGTCTTACAGATCTGTTGTTAACAGGTGTGGTAGGAGAATTTAACATCTATTTATGGCATTACTGATATTTAGTAACAACTAAATAAACAAGGCTGTTAACTGTCATTAGGATTATGCTGATTTAAGGATTTAATAAAAGTAACTTGGAAAATTATCTCTCTGTTAATGTCTGTTACTTCTGATTTTTCTTCACAATTCTGACATCTGGTCTACTCTTTTACTAGCTTATCTGTAATTCATTTGCAGGTAATCCTTCTAAATCCATAAACTCATAATATCCTTTATGCTACTCAATCAACAATGCTTTTCTCCTGAATGCTATAGAATTAAAGCACATAGCATTTAGGCTTATTCTATTAATTAATTCCAACACTCTAATACTCTGTATAGGAATTTCATATAGTTTAACTCAATCAGCTTTTAGTGACCTACCTGAGGTGGACATAATTTTTATCCCCTTTGTAGAAGGAAATTGGAATCTATTTAAATGTTAAAAATTATGCTTTTCAAACTTTTCTAATTTACATTTAGTTTGAAATGTTTTACAACTCTTAAATTAAATCAAAATAATACTTGAAAGCATTTGTATTTTAATAGATTCCTGACATGGAATACAATTGTGTAAGAGCTATACAATAACTACAGTGGTTATAAAGTATTAAGAAACTTTTATGGTATCAATATATTACTTGAGAGGTAACTAAGTATAAATGTAAACTTAAAATAAGAAATATTTTCCAAAAGTAAGTCATAGAAACACTGTAAGTTGAAAATTTAATTCATTTAATATAACAGAGAAGCAAAGTTAAAGCAATTCACTTACAAAATATTCCTATTATTTTTCTTAGCCTATTGTTAAATTTTAATTAATATTCTTATGTATCATGATATACATACATATAAGTGAATATATTATTTCATATATATGTACATATATATATGTGTGTATATATATGCAATGATAGAGGCTTATTCTGGTATCTTTAATAATGTTTGTGTTATGATTTTTGTTATTGTTGTTTGTTTGGTTTTGGTTTATTGAGCCACGGTTCCTCTGTCTAGCTCTGGCTATTCTGAAACTCACTCTGTGGAATAGACTGGCCTTGGACACAGATATTTACTCCCCTCTGGCTATGGAGTGCTGAGATTAAAGGAGTGTATCATGACTTCTGGCATGGGTTTATGTTTGTATCAATGAATATTTGGTAAATAACAGGCTCACAGACACACTCAGAATAACAACCATTTAATGAGTTCCATATAATTATCAATTAATCACATGCCTCTGCTGACTTGATTCTTGTTAGATTCATCTTGAGTAGTTTTATGTATGTCTGTGGTGACCTGGAATGTTGGCTCAAGAAATTACTTCATACAATATCTTCAGCTAGAGCATGTAAGAGTGTTCTGTGTCCCTTTCCATTTTATCAACAAATACCTGGTGCTTGTTCTCATGGTAGTGACTGAAATACGAGAAAGACAGGCAAACCTAATCAAAATGGAGAGCTTTGGATCATAGACACTATGGACACATCTGCAAAATACTTTCCAAGCTAAGGCTAAGGAAACATTGAGGAAGATGTGGAAGAAGAATTATTAGACCCAAAGGAGCCAGCAGTTGGCCCTGAGAGAGGGCCTCCTAGTAATGTCAAATCTACACTTTTAATGTTTCACCAACATGACTTTCTAATCATGAGCTGAACAGTGAAAAAAGACAAAATGAATGGGAGAAAGTCTCTGAAGTCTCAACCTTACACAGAATACAAAAGAAAACTGAGGAAAATTGGGATGCCAGAAGTTATCTTTTCTAGAGGAGAGCAAGCCAATTGGCAGTCTGCATGCCACATTGCTGAAAACATACATACAAGTAACATTACATGGACAGAGAAGTTTATGTTTAGATATGCTGATATTTTTGTGTATATGTGTGTAATAAAAATTATGAAAGAAGAGGTTATGATTGAAAGATATCAGGAACATAGCAGACTGTTGTAGTTATATTATAATCTAAAAATATTTTTAAAGTAAACAAAAAGAAAGACAGTTTTCTAAAAGAATAACTTATAAAGGGTTTTGATTAAAATCTGTGCTTTGGATCTGATGCAGTATCACGTTTTACCCTGGTTTAATCCCTTTCTTTCCCTGTTTAGTTGACATATTAGTGTAATTAACACTACTAAGCCATTACTATTCCTGCAAAGTGATGCAGATTTGAGGCACATCATCAAGTATCAGGAATGGCTGCAGATATCTTCAGTTTCTTGCTTGTACCTCTGTTTGAACAAATGTGCTGCTAACAAATGGGCATACAAAATTTTCACAGCCATTCATATTCTTGGTCCTTTGACATGGATACATAGAATAGGATAAAATGTCTTAACCTGCAAAACAATTTTAGGAAAAATTGGTATTCCCAATGTTTTTCTTAAACTGTTGAGAACATCCTTTCAATACAAGATTCTAATTTAGCTTATTTTAAATTAAGTTGTTATTCACAAGTACAGCTTGTATTATGATACATGACCGAATTATACTATCTAAATATACTAAATATACTAATATCTAAATATACTACCTAGGATGCCCAGAATATCACAACAGTTCCCTTTTTGTTTGGTGGATACTCCTAAACCAAGCTCAGCGGTTTTCAAGATTGTGTTGTTTTAAGTTTACCCACTGTGTTGCACAGATATTTTGAACTGAGTCCCTCCCAGCTAATTAGAATTTTGTGCCATTTGTATTCTGATGTTTTCCACAGTTCCTGGTTATCAGAACAATACCTTCAGTGGTGAGTGACAGATTTTAACACAGATTTACATGAATTCATATGGCAAAGGGGTTTATGCAACAGATTTAATATGTTAAAAACAGTATTTTTTAGTTTTGTGGCCTCTCTTTCACTAATTGCTGATACTGGATTTTGAAGAGGAAAGAGGAGTGTTTGGGAGGCTTTGGGGGAGGAAAGGAAAGGGGGAATGTTTTAATCACATTATAATATAAAAATGTCCTTCAAATCAGTTCATATTACTACAAATAGTGTTTCTGATATTAGCTAAGGGTGCCAATATTTCATTGTGGTTATTTACCACATTTTTATTTCTTCTATAAATAACGGATATAATGTTGATATCATAATTTGGCAGTTATAAAAATTGCTTTCAAATACATCAGAATTGTAGAAGGAAATGCAGGCATGAGCTGCCAGCCAGCCAACTTGGCACACTTTGCTTCTACATAATAATAGAAGCACACAGTCCCTCAGAACTCAGATCACTGAATTCTGAAATAGAATGAGCAGCATGTAGCTGAACTGTGTATTAGTGTGAACTCTGCACATCGCCTTTAATGTGTTTCCCCATCATAGAGACCCTGGTTGTGTGAGCACTCACTATCCAATAGGAGGCAATGTGCTAACCAGGTACAGTAGATAGGCTTCTTCTATATAAGTGGTTGCTTACATGCAAGAAGGCAGATGCTGTTCCCTGTAACCATCTCTTTAGTGTTTTATCTTCCTGCCCCTTACTGACCCATATATTTTGGTATGTTGTTAGGGCATGTCTTCCCAGGATGGGAAGGAATTCAACAATATCTTACATACATACGTGATTTACATAAATTTAGACACATATTCAATAATGAATGACATTTGGGGTCACTTTGCATTTTGTGTATATTTTGGAGTGACACTCAATGGTTATTTCCCTAAGTCTATAGTAATACACACATTGAGAGGAAGTACAGACTCTCAGCATTTCACCTCTTGATGCTTCAGCTTCCTAAAAAGTTTATAGATTTGATTTACATATTAGTAGTTATAAGTTTGACATTTAGGGGTAAAGTTTAGGAGTTGTATACATGAAATCATTTTCTTAACTAGGATTGGTATTTTTGCTCTACTTTCTTTTTATAAAGTTTATATGTTCAGATTATTTTGTTGTATAAATTTTCAATCTATTTTGAGCTTCTTTATACATATTGTATTAGATCTGTGTCATGTTACTTTCCTATACAGAAAAATCTATTTTTATCTTGATCATTTATTTAAAATATTTTCTTTTGACTTTATATTTCCTTGGCCTACTTAGTGTAAATCAACTGTTTATATAATATATGCAATATTTAATCATCTCATTTAGATACAGAATCTTAAAATGTGATCTGAGAGTAAATGAAGTTAATTAGTAATAAACAGGGTCTGGCCCAGAGGCATAGTTGGGAGCCCTTTGGAAAAGAATATAAAATGATGTTTGTTTTTGTAAATTGCTAATAAGGAGGTTTTAAATGTTTTCAAAATAAATGATAGATACATAAGATAGCACACATATGAATGAGCTTACTTTATCCATTTTATGACATATCCTTCTTTCAATTTATCTTTGTTTTTCTTCTTTTTAATATATTTTATTAATTTATTCATATTACATCTCAATGGTTATCCCATCCCTTGTATCCTCGCATTCCTCCCTCCCTCCCATTTTCCCCCTACTCCACTCCCCAATGACTGTGACTGAGGGGGACTTCCTTCCCCTGTATATGCTCATAGGGTATCAAGTCTCTTCTTGGTAGCCTGCTATCCTTCCTCTGAGTGCCAACTGGCCTTCCCATCCAGGGGACGTGGTTGTATATGGGGTACCAGAGTTCGTGTGAAAGTCAGACCCCACTCTCCACTCAACTGTGGATATTGTCCTGTCCATTGGCTAGATCTGAGTAGGGGTTCGAAGTTTACTGCACATATTGTCTTTGGCTGGTGCCATAGTTTGAGCAGGACCCGTGGGCCCAGATCCACCCATCATAATGTTCTTCTTGTAGGTTTCTAGCACCCTCTGGATCCTTCTATTTCTCCATTCTCCCATGCTTCTCTCACCTAGAGTCCCAACAGGATGTCCTCTCTTCTGCATCACTTTCCTGGTGAGTGAAGACTTTCCTGGGACATGATCAGTGGAATCGAATTGAAGACCCAGATATGAATCCACACACATATGGGCAATTGATTATTTACAAAGAAGCCAAATCTGTTCAATGGAAAAAGAATAGCATCTTCAGCAAATTATCTTTGTTATACACAAAATGTATAGTATTCTTTCAGCATACAGGAAGGACTGCTCATAGCATTTAGAATTACAGATAATCAGATGCACAACAATATATGCTATCTGTACAAAATATATCCATATATCCTCTGCTATACTTTAAATTATCTCTTGGAAACATAATTAAGAAAATCTAAATGTTATGTAGCTAGTTGTTTAGAGTCTTAAAATGTACAAATGTTCAATATAGATAAACTTTCATTGACATTTTCAATGTAAAGTAATTGCTTTCATATTGTGGAACTTACTAATATTGAAAGCTGCCTGTATAAATATTTTTCTTAATTAAAAATAAAGGTTAAGGTAAAATAAAATTTACTAGTTATAGAAGTGAAGATTAACTTTTTAGTTTTAATTATGTGTCATTCATTCATACATCTGGTTTATGATAGTCAATGGTCATGTAGCTACATATATTTATGCACTTTTAATTGTAATCATAGCTGTCTCCCTCCTCTCCTCCCAGGCCTACCCTCATATCCTATAACCCTTCATTCATCCCTCCAGTTCTCATAGGAAATAAGGAGACACACTCTTGACTACCAAACCACCCTGGCACATCAAGTCACAGCTGGACTAAGTACATCTACTCCCATGAAGGCAGACAAGGCACAAGGCAGCCGAGATAATGGAAATGGATCCAAAGGCAGGCAGCAGAGTCAGTGTCAGCCTCTACTCCAATTGTTAGGGAACCCACATTAAACAAAAGCTGCATATCTGTTCTATATGTGTAGGAGGTCTAGGTCTAGCCCATGTATGTTTTTTGGTTGATAGCTCAGTCTTGTAAGCCCCCATTGGCCCAAGTTAGTTTACTCTCTAGGTCTTCTTGAGATTTCCTTGAATCCTTCAGGTCTCTTGATGCTTCCTCCCACTCTTTCACAATACACCTGGAGCTCTGTCTCTTGGTTCCCTGTGAGTCTCTGGATCTGTTTCCATCAGCTGCTAGATGAAGCCTTCAGACAAGAGTTATGCTAGGCTTCTCTCTGTAAGCATAGCAGAGTATCATTAATAGTGTCAGATTTTCTCTATCCCAAGCAATGTGTCTCAAGTTGGGCCAGGTTTGCCATTAACTCAATCTTTGCCCCATCTTTATCCCTACCCTACTTGTAGGCAGGAAAAGTTTGGTCAAAAGTTTTATGCTTCTGTTGGTGTCTTCCTTCTTCAATGGAAGTCCCACCTAACTAGCTAGGTGGCCACTTCAAGTTCCATATGCCCTGCTGCAAGAAATCTCAGCTAGGGTCACCCCCATACACAGACTTCTTGGAATCTCCCCTTCCCAGAGATGCTCCAACACTGATTTGTATTTTCTGTCCCAAGCCCTATTTCATCACACCTGATTTTAATCCATTTATCCTCCCTATCCATTTTCCAACAAGTTTCCTCCCTCTGTCTACTTTAGATGTCTATTTTACTTCCCCTTCTGAGCAAGAATAAAGCATCCTCTCATCAATAGGAAGCCATCAATGGGACAAAATGGCATCCTACTTATGGGAAAATATCTTCCCTAACTCTACATCAGACAGAGGGCTAAAATATATAAAGAACTCAAGAAACTAAAGAACAACAAACATGATTTTCTTGGGATGGTTTAGTACTGTGTATTCAGAAGCTAATTTTTCTCCCTTGAGTTGTTGTTTCAGTCTGAATTGGATTGCTGTCCAGACTTCTGTATTTCTATTTCTATGACATGTGCCATTTCTATGAAGAACCTCAGGTCTCAATATTGTGTTAAAATGACTCCCCAATTAACTCTCCTTGGCTAAAAAAATGAGCTGATTTTCCCAGTATCTGGGCAAAGGAGGCAGAATGTGAGACTTTAGTTCCTAGCTTCTGGATGTCAGGTAGAGGAATGAAGCAGAAAAAGCAGAAGTTGCCAAGAGAACATGCTATGAGGAGTTCACTATGAGAACAGAGAGTTACAGGAGAAGGCCAAGGTAAGAGTGAAATGCCAAGTAAAAGGGCATGTGGCTGCAAGGTAGCCAGACTAGCGTAATTAGGTTAAAATAGATGAATATATGACCAGTTGTAGAGTTTAAAGTTTGCTGAATCAATCTAATACATCTCTGTGTCAGTTTCAGGGGGAGCTAGGTAGGGTACTAGAGAAAGCCCCATGAATACCATACTTTGACACCTGGTTTATTTTGTATGCTAAGAGTCCTATTATATTATTATACAAAACGCAGCTATGTGGACAAACACTTTTAATTCCAAGATTCAAGAGTTAGCCTCAGGTGGATCTTTTGAGTTCAAGTAATACCTGCTTTACATAATAAATTTCAGACCATTTAATCCCACACAATAAGATAAGACATAAATATATTCAAACAAAAGAAAATAAAAGGTACACACACAAAACAAAATAAAATAACAGCAAACATGGATTCTGTTTTGTGTTTGTTAACCAATCGTAGACATGATTATGGTTGATATTGCTTTTCTTTATTCTTTTTCTGGTCATTTTTTGATGCTTTGCTTGCTTATTTTGAGAAAGGAGGACGATGAATTTGTGTGATCAAAAAGGTTGGATAGAATTAGGAAAGGATAGGAAAGGTTATATAATATGATTGAAATATATTGTATGAAATATTTAAATTAAATACAATAAAATAATTTGTTTTGCTAATTAAAAATATTTGTGGCTTTCATATATTTGGCTTCTAATTTGAAGCTGTACCTCTTTATTTAGCTATACTTGCATCTCTTGAGTTTTCTGCATACATTATCATGTCCCTTAAAACATATATAATTGAGTTAATTCTCTCTAATTTGTATTCACATTCATTTGTCTTCCCTAATTAGTCTGGCAATGACTTCAATCACTATATTAATTAATAGTTAACATTTTAAAGACTTATAAACTATCAATATTGATCATGGAGATGTAGAAACTATGGGCTGATTCATAATGTGGTGAGTAACCTATACAAACTTACAAAATGCCATTACAACATATCCTTCTCTCTCTCTCTCTCTCTCTCTCTCTCTCTCTCTCTCTCTCTCTCTCTCTCTC
>OU015753.1:65486041-65521168 GCA_907169655.1 Acomys percivali | reverse complement strand
GAAAATGTCTGTCACTTTATCAACTTGAAACATTTAAGTAAAATAGTATATGTATTTATAAAATACCTAGCCAGGCTATTGACCCCTCTGTCTTTAATAATACATTTATTCAACCAGACAATAAATTTTATAGTTCTTGTATTCATTTTATATTTTAGACATAAAGTATGAAATAACATGATAATATTTAATATGATACATGAGACAGAAGCATACAAAGTATGATGTAAAGATTATGCATGTACTCCAGGCTATGGCACATAAGCTTTACTTTGTAACATTAAAATGATTCTGACATACTGATTAAAACTTTGGCTAAGAATAACTTATTTTTTCATTTCAGTAGATGTTTGGCCAGACATCAACCAAAACAAAATACATATTCAAGTAAAAATTTGTCTCACATTTTTAAAGAAATGTCCTAAGATAGGTTACAAATTAAAGGAACAAAAGACATCTTGCATAGTAAAATTGAATAATAAATAACCACAAAAAATAATTATTTTTTTACTTGAGCTTGTGTTTTATTTTTGGAATAAACCATATGACGAGTAGAAACATGGGAAGAAAGGGTTTATTTGACTTTAACATCCAGATATTAGTCTTTCATTGAGCAAAATCCAGGCAGGAACTTAAGCAAGAACAGTCAATAGAATGCCCTACAGTCATGCACACAAGCCAGTATGACAGAGGGAATTCTTCAGCTGAGGTTCCAGCTTCCCAGTGTATGTAGCCCTAGATCAAGCTGACAAAAACCAACAAGCGCAGTGTTCATCAGCAGAAGATATTCAAGATCATGCAATGAAATTTCTTAGCTTGGGGCAGATTTTTAACAATAAAGGATATTTTAGTCAAGTTTTCTTTTAGTTTTACATAATATAAAAATTCATTTGTACAGAGGAGGGCTACTGAATATTTTAAAAAGTAATCTTGTATCTGCCTACTTTTTTGAATGTGTTTCTCATCTGTAGGAGTTCTCTGGTGAGCTATCATATCATCTGCAATTAGGAATACTTAGACTTCTCCTTTTCTGATATAGATCCCCTGGATATCCTTCTTGATCTCCCCTGATTTTAGTGGATATTTTTTAGTTTCTCTCCATTTAATTTGATGTTGGCTCTAGGCTTCCTGTATATAGCATTTATTATGTTTAAGTATATGCTGTGTATCGCTGATCTCTCCAAGACTTTAAACACGAATGGGTGGTGGATTTTGTCAAATGCTTTTTCAGCATCTATGGAGATGTGGATTTTTTTTCATTTTTTCCATATACTAGATTTCGTTGATGAGTTTCCATATGTTGAACCATCCCTGAATGCTTGGGATGAAGGTTTGGACATGATGAATGATATTTGAGGTATTCTTGGATTCAGTTTGTAAGTATTTTATTGAGTAGTTTTGCATCAATGTTCATAAGATAAATTGTGTGAAATCTCTTTCTTGGGTGTATCTTTGTGTGGTTTAGGTATCAAAGTGACCGTCACCTCATATAATCAATTTGGTAATGTCCCTTTGATTTCTCTTTAAAAAATAGTTTGAAGAGTATTGGTACTAGCTCTTCTTTAAAAGTCTTGTAGAATTCTGCACTGAAACCTGGCCCTGGGCCTTATTGGTTGAGAGAAGTTTGATGACTACCTCCATTTTCATAGGAGATTTAATTTGTTTGCCTGATTTCACATCAACTTTGGTAAGTGAAGTCTACCAAGAAAATTGACCATTTTATTTAAAATTTCAAATTTTGTAGTGTATAAACTTTTGAGTTAACACCTAATGATTCTTTGGATTCATCGGTGTCTGTTGTTATGTCTTCCTTTTCATTTCTGGTTTTGTTTATTTGGATAGTGTCTCTTTGCCTTTTAATTAGTTTGCCTAAGGGTTTGTGAAGAACACTGTTTGCAACAGAATAAAATGACAGCCTACAGAATGGGAAAAGATCTTCACCAACCCTACATCAAACTAAGGGCTAATATCCAAGATATATAAAGAACTAAAGAAATTAAGCAACACCAAACCAAAAAATCCAATTAAAAAATTTGGTCTCAAGTCTCTTCTCGGTGACCTGCTGTCCTTCCTCTGAGTGCCACTAGATCTCCTCCTTCAGGGGACATAGTCAAATGTGAGGCCCCAGAGTACATGAGAAAGTCATATCCCTCTCTCCACTCAAGTGTGGAGACTGTCCTGTCTATGGGCTAGATCTGGGTAGGGGTTTAAATTTTACCGCCTGTATTGTCCTTGGCTAGTGCCTTAGTTTGAGCGGGACCCCTTGACCCAAATCTGTCTATCATAATGTTCTACTTGTAGGTTTCTAGGACCCACTGGATCCTTCTACTTTACTATTCTTACATGGTTCTCTCATCTAGAGTCCCAATAGGATGTCCTCCCCTCTGTCTCAGTTTCCTGGTAAGGGAAGGCTTTCGTAGGACATGCCCATTGGGCTAGTATGCAGATATAAGTGAGTATATACCATTTGAGTCTTTCTGCTTCTGGGTTAACTCACTCATTATGATCATTTCTAGCTCAATGAGCATATACAGGGGGAGGTAATCCCTCTCAGGAACAGTCATAGGGGAGAGGAATAAGGGGAAAATGGGAGGGAGGGGAGAATGGGAGGATACAAGGGATGGGATAACCATAGAGATGTAACAAGAATAAATTAATAATATATATATATATTTGTACTGTGCCATTTGTAATTTATAACTGTGTTTTGCAATGTCAGTTTCTTTCTATAATAAGTACCTGGTACTCATGAAAAAAAAATTTGGTAGAATCAAACAAAATTCTCAACAGAGGAATGTTAATGGCTGAGAAACACCTCAAGAAATGCTCAATGTCCTTAGTTATTGAGAAATGCAAACAAAATAACTGTGTGATTCTATCATACACCTATCAGAATGGCTAATATCAAAAGTTCGAAGACAGCACATGCTGGTAAAGGTATGGATAAAGGTGGACACCATTGCTGGTTGGAGTGCAAACTTGTACCAATACTTTGGAAATGAATCTGGCACTTTCTCAGAAAATTGGAAATAGCTTCACCTTAAAAACCAGCTATACTACTCCTGGATATACACCTGAAAGAAGCTCTGCCATAACACAAGGGCATTTGTTCAACTATGTTCATAACGATTTAATTCATAATAGCCAGAATCTGGAAACAACCTAGATGTCCCTCAACTGAAGAATGGATAAAGAAGCCATAATAAATTTATACAATATATTAATACTTACCTATCAAAAACAAGGAAATCTTGACATTGACAGACAAATGGATGGAACTAGGAAAGATCATCCTGAGAGAAATAATCCAAACCTAGAAAGACATGCATATTATATACTCATAGTGGTTATTAGCCCAACATACATGTCCTTTGAGAGAGTCTACTCAGTAGGAGATTGGGATTTATATTGTGGTTCACAGAAAGACTCTGGGCAGAGTGCTGAGAGTTGTATGGAAGACTGGGAGGATGGATGGAACTGGAAGTGTCAGGAACCCCGTAGGGAGACCATCAAAGCCAGAGGATCTGTACCCATCGGGATTTGCACAAACTGATGCACCAAACAAGGATAATGTAGAAAATCTCTTACCTTGTGAGATTCTGGAAGATCTACTACCCGTTTTGTTGGTAAGATTTTTAGCAAAGCTTTTAGTGAACTTATGACTTTATCACTAATTAGTTTTAGGTGATATTTGTGTTTTATATTTATATAACAATACTTTACTAATACAAGTCTAGCCTTATTATCCTACTGGTATTATTTTTCACAATACAGACATGTTTTAATTTTGATGAAATCCACCTTATTCAGCCCCCCCTTTTTTTTGCCTGTGTCCATTGTTATTCTATAAAAGATTATCTCCAAGTTCAATGTCACCGTGTCCCACTGAAACTTTTGTCTTACGAGTTTTATGACATTTTACGTTTTTTCCTTCAAAGATAATTCTTCTTTGGTGTCTACATTTTCTCTTAAATCTATTCTTTCTCATGCTTCATGATTGGCTGTTAGACGTAAGATGGTAATGTGGCTCCAGGGGCTTCATGCATAAGTAATTTTCATGTTCTTTATTTACTCTAAGAAAATATCTCCTGGTACGCTTTTAAAATTATTTTATTTTATTAAGTTCCATATGTATTTCAAGAAATAAACTGTTACTCTAGTGATGTTTTCTGAATAATCACTCTTTTATATTCTTTTTATTAAGTACTTTGAGTTTAGTCTAACATACAGTGCTTTATATTTTAACAGCTATGACTGAAATTGCATGTATGAACATATATACACACATTAAAATATATGAGATTTTAAATCTTTCTAACATTTCTAACAAATCTTTCTAAAGTTTAAATGTTTTTGTTTGCCTGATTGATAGTTTTTCAATTAAATTCTTGTAGACAAATATTTTTATTACTTCTGAATACCCTTTTTTGCAACTCCCTCCAGTCTAATATTACATGTTTTGCTAATTTTGGGTAATTTTGCTCAATTTTCTGATTTATTACCTTATATTTCATGGAAAGAGAAATTTATTCATCCAAAAAATACTTTTGCAAGATATTTTAGCATACTATTTTACAAACAAACCTACTTAAATTGCTTGTTTTCTTTCTTATTGGTTTTAGATTTTTATTTCAAATACATCCTTACCATTTTATAGCCTTATTTCATATCACATTTTCAGTGCTCATTTTATTTCTGCAGTTGTATTATTTACAGTGTGAAGGTTAATTTTATTCATTAATTTAATTCAACCATTGAGTACTCACTCAATGAGGTAGATATTTTTCTTGGTATCTATATGGGTATATAACAAAAAATTATTGCTTGAAAAAGGATGTTAAAACAATTTGATTCTCCCTGGTAAGAGAATTTTCTTCTTTTTTCTAAAGGCATCAAGGTTCAAGGAGCACTCATCCATTACTGGCATTACTGGTATCAGCATAAACTTGTAAAGCCACTATGGAAATTAATGTGGAGGTTCCTCAGGAAATTGGGAAAAGATCTCCCTCAAGGTCCAGCTATACAAGTCTTGAACATATACCCAAAGAACATTCTATCCTATCACAAGAACACTTGCTCATCTATGTTCATAGCAGCTTTATATATAGTAGCCAAAATCTAGAAAGAAAAAAGATATCCATCAACCAAAGTATGGATAAAGAAAATGCGGTACATTTTCAGTATGAAATACTAATCGAAATTAAAATAAAAGATATCATGAAATTTGCAGGCAAATGGATGGACCTAGAAAACATCATCCTGAAAGCTGCAATCCAGACCCAGAAAGACAAACATCATTTGTATTCACTGATAGGTGATTAAGTTAAGCATAATAATGGTACAACCCAGAGACACAAACAGACTATGTGACAAAAGAATTCTGGGGCAGGGGTGGCAGAGGTACATAGATCTCCCTTCAAAGAGAAATAGAGTATGTTTTGAGGAGAGACTGTGGGCAAGTGGAGATGGGAAAAAGAGCAATCAAGTTGGGAAGGGAAAAATAGAGAGAGAGAGCATAGGAAGAGGTGACTGGAATTGAGGGGCATTCAGTGGACAACATGGAAACATAGTATAATGGAAGCTTCCTGGAATCTGTGGTGGTTACTCTAGGGAGGACTCATGGTAATGAAGGTCTTTGAGCCTGACCTGACCAAATTCTGTAACCAGAAAGGTCTCCAACAGGTAAGATTGGGCCACTTACTCAGCCAGAAAACTTTTGACCCACAAATTTTCCTTTCTGTAAGATGTGTTGGAGCATTAGTGGTTCAGAACTTGGGAAAGTGGGTGAGTAATAACTATCTCATTTGAGGCCCAAACCCTAAGAGAGACCTTTCCTGACATTATAGATGGCAGGAACGGGGATCTGGATCACCCAGAGACATAGAGTCAAGCCAAATACAGCTTAGAAAAAGAAAAAAAAAGGTCAATAACTGACTCCTAATGATAAAATACTGTTCTCATAGATCAGTGCCTAGCCCAATTATCATCAGAGAGGCTTCCTCTGGAAACTTATGGGAACAGATGCAGAGACCCACAGCAAAACATTAGGCAGATCTGGTGAACCACACAGAACATGCATGGGTCTGAACTATGTCCTCTGTAAAATGATGTACTTGTCTAGCTTGGGGCTTTTAAGTAATCCTAAAGTGGGGGTGGGGTTGTCTTTAACTTGTTTGCCCTCTCTTAGGACCTTTTTCCACCTATTGCGTTGCCTCATCCAGCCTTGATATGATGACTATGTCTTGTCTTATACAATAATGTTATGCAGTGCTCTGTGGATAACATAGTAAGGCCTGTCCTTTTCTGATGGGAAAAGAACATTGGATCTGGTAGAAGGGGAGGAGGTAGAGAGAACTGGCAGGAGTGGAGGAATGAGTACTTGTGGTCGGGGTGTAGTGTATGACTGAATAATAAATAAAAAGAAGAGAAAAAATTCTCTGGAGTCAGGTTTGCATTGGAATTTCTGTCAACTCTTCTACTTCTTACATTTTGACACATAGAGCACACTTGTTTAATCTACCTTGCTCTGTTTCCAGATCTGTTTACATTCCAATTTGAACTTTCTCTCCTTCCACTCGTCTCAGTCCTTTCCTCTCCCCTGCCTTCCCTCTATTCCCTTGTCCCTTTCTCCTTAGAAAGTGGGAGATCTCTAATGGATATCAACCCACCTTCCCATATCAAGTTGTAGTAGGATTGGGAGTATCTTCCTCTATTGAGGGCAGACAAAGTGGTCCACCTGGGGGAAAGAGATCCAAAGGCAGGCAACAGAATTAAAGACATCCCAAACTGCTGTTGATAAAGGACCAAGCTGTACATTGGCTACATATGCGTAGGAGGCCTAGTCAGTCCCGTAAATGCTCTGTGGTTGGTAGATGAGTATCTGTGAGGTCCCATAGACCCAGGTTAGTTGAGTCTATAAGTTTGTTTGTGGTGAGCTTGACCCCTTTAGCTCTTTCAGTCCTTCTTCCCCATATCACATAATACTCTATGAGCTCTGTCTAATGATTGACTATAGTCCTCTCTATCTGTTTTCATTAGCTGCTGGGTGAAGCCACTCAGATGACAATTATACTGGAATTCCTGGAAGGATCTATTTATTTCCTCTTTATAGTTCTCAAATAGCTGTATAAGCATGGTTTAGAGGTTATTTTCCTGTGACTCTGCTATAATAGGGTATCTATTGGTTTCTGGGCTTTCTGGTGGAGCCATAATACCTTGATTTTTCTTATTAGACTTCTTCTTACTCTCTCCTTTAGGCATCTGCTTAGAGGGCTTGGATTTTTTGAGCTGGTGGTCTCAGGAATGAAGACCTTTGATAGGGAGCTGCTTTCTATACTGGCTTCTCATACTCTGCCTTCCTGTGTCTATATTTGTTTAAGCTCTGCCACCTAGACTCCATGGTTTTATAGAGCTCCTCTGTCTACTTCTTCTCCTCTGAGGGGTTCACCACACAGTGGATCTGTGATTTGAATGTCAGATGCTATATGACTTCTGTTTTCTTAATCTTTTCCTTTGTAGGCAGGCCACTGTTTTGGTGCACTGATCCATCCATGAGTGAGACCTTCCCTTTCTCCCTGCTGATTGCAGCCTGCCACTGAGACAAGGCACTGGTCCACTCTCTGTCACCCACCTTTACCTCTCACAATCCGTTGCAGCCCCTGTTGCTTGCTACTTCCTGCCGGTGATCTTGCGCATCCCCAGGCAATCATCTCTGCAGGTGGTTTGTGCCTTGCAGCCTACCTCAGCAAGTGCCACTGGTGTCTTGGCTGTGGATGGCCTGGTCCCCTGGGGGCCCACTCTTTTCCTGTGTTCAGAGGTGAACAAGATTGTCCCTAGTTTGTTCCTTGCATACTATGGTTTCTCCCACTGTAGTGGGGTGGTGAACTTGGTGTTCCTGCTTCAGAAATAAGTCCAATTTTCTGATTTGATTTCTCTGGCTTCTAAACAAGGTCCACACCATTCGCCACCATCTTGGAATCCCCCACATTCCTCCATTGGATATCGTGCCTGGTTATAGGAGGGAACCATTTCATGTTCCATATCACCTATGGCGAGAAGTCGCAGCTAGGGCCACCCTCATAGATTGCTGGGAGTGTTGTCTTAGATTTCTAGCATGTCTACATGATACCACTCCCCCATTGGCTCCAGTTTTCTCTCCTGCTATCCTTCACATACTTTATCCCGTTTGGTTTTCTTTACTTTTTTCTATTTCTATTCTGGTAAGTAAGTATAACTCCAGTGAAAACAGTATATTTTAAAATGCTTTTCTTTCTTTCTAACTACTGTTTGAATGATAATAAATCTCATATAGTACAAGATATTCTGACCTTCTTAGAGGACAATAATACCATGAATTAATTTTTTGTGAATGTGTGTTCCTTCTTAAAATAACTTTTGACACATGAATTATTTAGAATTCAAAGAATAAGTGTATGAATTCATGTTCTGTATGATAACTATATTTTCTCAAAAAATTTAAATCCTAGATTTACTTAAAATCCTCATTCTGTATGAGTCTCAGATTTTCTGTACCTTACCCAAGATATGTATTACTTAGAGGTCACAAATGTTATAAATATAAATATGAACTCTGCTACAGGATTACAGTTTTGTGCTTTATGATTTAACATAATTTCTGGATTCACTTTTTTCTCTAAGTGATTTATTTAAAATGATTTATCTTCAACTATAATCCATATATTTTAAATGTTTTTCATGAAGGCTTGCTAATGGAAATCATGGATAACAAAACAAACAAGCAAACAAAAAATTCACAGCATGAGTTCCTTAGCAAGTTTGAAGTAAGAATCATTTTCATAATAACTGAATTAATACTAAATTAAAACATACATCATATTTTTATTCATATTATATCTATGTACTTTTATAACACTAGCAAAATGAACTATTTGATAGTTATTAGTATTCTTATTTTGCTTTCAACCATATATTTTTCTATAGAATTGATGCAGTAATTTCTTTTAGTTTAATATTTCCAAGCACGATGCTTCCAAGTATATTTTACATTTCTTTAAGAAAAAGTCTCTGAAGTACTTATTTAATGAAAGGCTCAAAATGGCTAGTATTCACTTCTATGTAGATAAATATATTTTCTATTAAAGAAATATGTGGAGGGCTGTATATAATATCATAATTTCATAAGGACACAAAATAGAGATATTTTGTAATATTAAGATAAATTAATACACGACTGCTAACATTTGACTGTGATCTAATGATTTCATCATCCTGATCTCTCCTGGATGGGATTAGACACAGGAAGAAACCAGCAGGGGAGTGAATACAATGTACAGGGAAAGTCTCATGAAGGTTTAGGATTCTTCCTTGCTTCAGTGAAGTCATATATTGCCTTTCATATTAAACCATAGTTGTTTTTTATTAAGAGTTTTATATTAAATTTTCTTCCTGAATGACAAAAGCAGTGGAAGGTCTTTATACAGTGATGTTTTTATTTGTGGGGAAAAAGTTTTATACTCCTGGCACATTGAGCTGTTGATGTGTAGTTTAGTTTATTGAAGCTCCTGGGTCTTAATCTGAAATGCAGTTATTGGATGTTAGGTTTCTAAATGTATTTGGTACAACTTGTCATTACCTTTCAGCTAGAAAAGGAAAATGTATTTGAAACAAAATCATCCAGTACTTCAAAGAGAAATTAGAAAAATAGCCATGATGGCATTAAAGGGTGCTCTCATAGTGATAACTGTCACCAGACATTGTTTTTTATAAATAATTAAAATGATTTTAGAGAACATTTTTAATATTTATGATGATTTAAAAACATATAATATGTCATTTTTACCTTTCTTAAGACTTAAAAAATGATGTAATTCCTTTTCACAATATATGATTTAGTATGTGTGAAACTATTTTTTGTTTAAATAAAATTTATAAAAATTAATGTTAAAAATAAATGTTACACTAAATATAGAAAAGTTTTTCTGTGGGTTTTCTGAGTGTAATGGTTAAACTAGCACATAGTCATTCGTGAGTCACTATTTTAGTTTTTATATATAAACTTGTAGATTTGTAAACCTTACAATTTCAATTAATGTCATTTTTACTACCTTTGTAAAACCTGTTTAAAGCAGTTGTTTGTCATATGTTTTAATTTTCTCTACAGATTAATTTTTACACAATGTTTGTAATCCCATCTATGAGCATTATTCTGACTTTAAAATAGGTTTAACATATGTTCTTCAGGAACTCAGTGAGTTCTACCGGTTTCTATAAGTAACTTATTGATGTCAGCCATCAATGAAAAGTTACATACACCAGGGCCCTGGGGGGCTGTGGAGACTGACCCTCCAACAAGGACTGTGCATGGGTTGGTCCTAGGTCTGCTACGCAGATGTAATCTCTGGGCCGCTCAGCCTCATAAGGGTCCTCCACAAATGGAAATGTGGCCTAACTCTGACATTGATTCTATTGCATAATTGTCAGTCACTTCCCCTAGGCAGGGCTTCCTCCCCTGGTCACAGGGGAAGAGGATACACTCAGCCCTGATAGGACTTGATATGCTGGGTTGGGTGGGCAAGGGGGCTCCCCTTCTGTGAGGAGTAGGGAGGGAGATATAGGGGAAACAGGGAAGGAAGGTGGGACTGGGAGGAGAGGAGGGAAGGGGCTATAACTGAGATGTGAATAATTAATAAAAAATCAAAACAAACAAACAAAAAATAGGTTTAAAAATGTATATAATATAAATGGTTTCTTCCATAGATTGTTCTTTTCATAGTCTTGATAATTATTGCTTCTAGAATCATGCTTCTAAAGTGCATGATATTTTCCATATTTTGGTTAAATAAAGTTATAGTAAATAATTGTAGTAAGGTCTTTATATATAAAATTTTAAAATAATGAATATAGTAACATGGTACATGCTCATTGCTAGCCATCATCCTATTTTTTGTTTGTTGTTCTTTTGTTTTGTTTTCAGATTAGTTTTTTTATACTTTGTTTATAATACACACTGACCACAGTTTTCCTTCCTCCTATTTTCTAATTTCCCATTTCACACTTATTGCAGAACCCCCCAACCTCCCTTCTCCCACAAATTCATTCTTTCTCCCTTTCCTTCTGAAAAGATCAAGCCTCACAGTGATATTCACTGATCAAGGCATACATAATACAGTAAACCTAGGCTCACACCCTCATACCAAGTCTGGGAAATGCAACCCAGTAGGAGATAAAAAGCTTCCAATAACAACTAAAAAGTCAGTGACACCCACACTAAAATTGTTAGAAGTCCCATGAAAACACTAAGCTAAACAACCATAACATATATGCAGAAGACCTAGAGAAGACCCATGCAGGCTCCTTGATTCCTACTACAGTGTCTGTAAGCCCTGTGAACCCTATTTAGTTGAATATTGGGTGTCATTGACAGTCTGACTTTTAGAGTCTTCCTCCCTCTCTTCCACAGTGTTCCTTGAGCTCCTTAGGGGAGGGAATAGATGAAGATCTGTGATTTAGGATCCCTTTCTTAATGGTTAGCTGTAAGTCTTATCATCCCACCTATCAGATGCCAGTGGAAACTCCTCTAATGAAAATTGGGCTAGGCTTTGGTCTTTGAGTATAGAAGGATATCATTAGAAATTATTACATTGATTTTTTTCTTTCTATCATAGGAATCTGGTTCCTGATCATCCAGACAATTTGTGAACATTGTTCCTTCTCATGGTCTCAAATTAGACCAGTCATTGGTTGGCCACTCCCACATATTCGGCACCTTCAGTGACCCAGAATATATCGAAGGGATGATTATAGGTGGTACCTATAGATTATAGGTAGAAGGTTTTATGACTGGCTTAGCATCCCAGTCCCACCACTAGATGTCTTATCTGGTTATAGAGAATGACCAGTTCATGATCAAAATATTCATTTATTAGGTGTCTTTTCTAGGATCACCATTGTAGAATCCTGGAAGTTTCTACTGCACTAGGTTTCTACATCCAACTACCTCCAATCCCCTGCCTTTCAGTTCTTGTTTTCCCTTCTCATAAACTCTTCTTAATTCCTCCTTCCACCTTCCTCCTTTATTCCCATTCTTATCTACCCTCAGTCTGCTCATAAAATTTATTCTATTTCCTCTTCCCAAGGAGATCCATGTGTCCTGCTTAGAGCCCTCCTTGTTACTTAGCCTTTCTGGGCCTGTAGATTGTAGTAAGATTTTTAAAGGCTTTTAATATTTGCAATGATTCAGAAATTAGTCTATTATTTCTCATTTCACTATTGTCTAATGAATAATCCCTAAGCTCATAATTTAGCTACAGGATCTTATACATTCTCTAGGAAATATTGGGATTTATTCTGCTTCATAAAATTTTTTTCTAGCTCCAACCTTTAAGTTGAGTCGTAATCAGGGACACAATTAGTAACTGCGTAAAATTCACCTATAGAGAAAATCTCTTTTCTCTTCTAGAATACATGTGTGAAAGCCAATGACCATCCTTGTAGGATCAATCTATTTATTTATCTGTTTAAAGGAAAACAAAATATATTGTCCTGTTCTAAACAGTTGGGATTAAAACCAATTGAAATCTTTTATATGTTATAGAAGCAAAAACCTATGTGGTTTTTATGTAGTTGTTAAAACCACCAAAAATAATAGAGGAGAATTATCTATTTTCCAGAAAAGTATTCAGTCGTTCCTCTTGCGTTGTATCAATGTGTCCTTGTTTAGATGGAAAATTCATTGTATGTGAACACACTTTGACAGTGAGAAGATTCTGCTGACTATGTGGAGGAAAGAATAATAAGGCTCCATTGAATGTTTTTCTAACAGGAATAACTTTGAAATGGTTCCCTTCAGGAAATTAGAAGGGTAAAATTAGAAGCCTGTAAGTAATAATCAATGTCACAAAAGGAAATACCAAGTATCAGATGCTTCATAAAATACTCCTTAAGAAAAATACCAAAGAACAAAATTAATTCCCAAGAACACCTGTTTACAAATGTCTTCACAAAATGAAAATGCCAGTGGATAAATTGGATATCAACTCACTCATGATATTAAAATGAAAATAGACTCAATGTGTCTAATTACTATAAATAAAATTGCCATTTAACAAATGACATATTATTAACTCTGATATCATAGATTAAAGGGTCATAAACCTTTGTAAAAGTAAAATTTCCATATAATACTAATCAGGTGAAATTAATAAAATAAATAAAATAGAATAAAATTTGTGATTAAGAAATACCATAGTCTCATTTTATATAAATAATGACTCACATGGCTGATAAGCCAGTATTAGTTATTTTAATATACTGAAATAACTTTATCTTATGAATAATATTTCCTAATAAGAAACATAGGCAGTTTTTGCTAAATGATAACACTTACAGCTAGGCAGTGTGGCACATACCAGTCATCATATCATTTGAATAATAAAGCAAGAGAATGAGAAATTCACAGCTAAAATAAGCTGTTAAAATCAGCTACAAACACAGTTTCACAATGTCTACAGGGTAAGACCCTTCATCAGTCTTCAAATGTAAAGAACATTTACAACACAAGATTTTATAAAATAACCTAAAATATTTGTATTTGATATTATCTCTCATGTGTTATATAATTAATCAAATATTTATTGATTGAAATAGAATAGGAAGAAACAAATGAAGAGATAACAATCAGGATCCAATCTGAATAAATTAAAATTAAAAAAAAGAAATTAATAAATACAATGTTTAACCCATGTGTTTTCATCCTTTCTAGTAATTTATCTCAATGTCTAATGGTAAAACATTAATTAGAAATTTTAAATACTACAGGTATAGTGGAAACAGTAATTAACAGTGAAAATGGTTTTCTAGAACATCTTTGTGTTCATTTAGCAAAGTATAACTGGATTTAAAATTCAAGAGGCTCCCATGTTAAGGTTGGTTTTAATTAAAACCGGTTTAACTTCCAGAAGGCACTGACTGGCAAATTTAATCACTTCCTTGATGCTATCATATACATTATTTCATTAATGCAGATTTGATCCTTCCTTTTGAAGAAATTGCAGTAAAGTTGTGCTTAAATTTGTAATTAAAAAATATAAATAAAATTAACTTACTTTTAAAAATAAAATCATAGTGTATTAACGGTTTAAAACTATGAAGTAGCCTCAACATTTATTTTATTTATTAATTTGTTAAATACGTATAAATATTTATCTTTTATATAAAACATAAAAGTTTTGACATTTTGCCACCATTTGAGTCTCTAGAGAATTTTAAATGTGTGATGGTGTTGCTATTCATAACTTTCTAGTTACCTACACTTCATTTTAATTGACATTAAGATATGTAGTATTTCTGACCATATACTTTTATGATCTATAACCCCTTTCTTTTTATTTATTTTATTTTAATTTTAATTTAATTAATTTATTCAGATTACAACTCAATTGTTATCCCATCACCTGTATCCCTCTATTCCTCCCTCCCTCCCTTTCGCTGTCATCCTATTCCCCTCTCTTAGGTCTAAGACTGAGGGGGACCTCCTCCCCCACTACATGGTCATAGGCTTTCAAGTCTCGTCCTGGTAGCCTGCTTATTCTTTCTTTGAGTGTCATCAAGTCTCCCCACCAGGGGAGCTGGCCCAATATGGGACACCAGAGTTCATGTCAGAGTCAGTCACCTCTATCATATAACTGTGGAGAATATCCTGTCCATTGGGTAGATGAGAATAGGGGTTCTATATTTACTACTTGTATTCTACTTGGATAGTGCAATATTTGAGCAGACCCTGCTTGGCCCCAATCCATCTGTCATGATGTTCTTCCTGAGTGTTTCTAGGACCCTCTGTGTCCTTCTATTTCCACATTTCCTATATTTCTCATACCTACAGTCCCAGTAGGATGTCCTCACATCTATCCCAATCTCTAGGTAGGTGAAGACTTTCGTGGGGCATGCCTTTTGGGCTAGCACCCAATTATAAGTGCATATATACGGTGTGAGTGTTTCTGCTTCTGGGTTAGCTCACTCAGTATGACTATTTCAAGTTCCATCCATTTGTACACAAATTTCAGAATTTCTTGTTTTTATTTTATTTTTTATTTTATTATTTTATTCAGATTACAAATCGTTTTCGCATAACTTATATCCTCCTATTCCTCCTTCCCTCCTGCTTTCACCCTATTCCCCTCCCCTAGGACTATGACTGAAGGGGAACTCCGCCCCCCTATATGCTCATAGGCTATCAAGCTTCATCTTGGAAGCCTGCTTATTCTTTCTTTGAGTGCCTCAGGCCTCCCCCACCAAGAGGGGTGGTCCCATATGGGGCACCAGAGTTCATGTTGAAGTCAGTCCATGCCTTCCATATAACTGTAGAGAATGTCCTGCCCAATGTCTCAATCAGAGTAGGGATTCAATGTTTACTACTTGTATTGTCCTTAGATAGTGCAATAACTTGAGCAGACCTCTCTGGACTCCGATCCACCCATCTTGATATTCTTCTTGTAGGTTTCTAGGACATCTGTGTCCTTCTATTTACCCATCTCTTATTTGTCTTACATAGTGTCCCACTTGGATGTCCTCTCATATATCCTAATCTCCTGGTAAGTGAAGACATTGATGGGACATGCATTTTGGCATAGGGCACTATTAAAAGTGAGTACATACCATGTTTGTCTTTCTGCTTCTGGGTTAACTCATTCAGTATGGCCATTTCCAGTTCCATCCATTTGTCTACAAATTTCGTCAACTCCTTGTTTTTAATAGCTGAGTAGTATTCCATAGTGTAAATGTACCACAGTTTCTTTATCCATTCTTCAACTGAGGGTCATTTAGGCTCTTCTCAGGTTCTGGCTATTATGAAGTAGGCTGTTATGAACCTGGTTGAACATATGTCCTTGTTGTGTGACGGAGAATATTCCAGGTATATTCCAAGGAGTGGGTTAGCTGGGTCTTGAGGAAGCCCTATTCCCATTTTTCTGAGATAGAGCCAGATAGATTTTGAAAGAGGTTGTACAAGTTTGCATTACCACCACCAATGAAGTAGTGTTCCTCTTTCTCCACATCCTTGACAGCATGTGGTGTCACTTGAGTTTTTGATCTTAGCCATTCTGATGGGTGTAAGATGGAATATCAGTCATTTTGATTTTCATTTCTCTGATGAATAAGACGTTGAGCATTTCTTTAAGTGTTTTTCAGCCATTCAATATTCCTCTGTTGAGAATTCTCTGCTTATTTCTGAGCCCCAGTTTTCAGTTGGGTTATTTGGTTTGGTGGTGTTTAATTTCTTGTATTCTTTATATATTTTGGATATTAGACCTTTGTAAGATGTAGGGTTGGTGAAGATCTTTTCCCAGTCTGTTGTTGACAGGGTCTTCTGCCTTACAAAAGCTTCTCAGCCTCATGAGGTCCCATGTATTAATTGTTGACATTAAGATTGGGCTGTTGGTGTTCTGTTCAGGAATTTGTCTCTTGTGCCAATTTGTTCCAGGCTCCTCCCCACTTTTTATTCTAACCAATTTAGTGTCTCTGGTTTTATGTTGAAGTCTTTAATCCACTTGGACTTTAGTTTTGTGCCTGGTGACAAACATGGGTCTAAATGAATTTTTCTACATGTAAACATCCAATTAAACCAGCACTATTTGTTAAAGATGTGATTCTTTTTCCATTGAATAGATTTGGCTTCCGTGTCAAAAATCAAATGACCATATGTGTGTGGATTCATTTCTGGGTTTTCTATTTGATCCCATTGAGCAATCAGCCTACTGTTGTGCCAGTACCATGCTGTTTTAATTACTGTTGCATTATAGTACAGCTTGAGATTGGGTAAGAAGATTCCTCCAGAGGATCTTTTATTGTATAAGATTGTTTTAGCTCTACCCCCTTTTTAAAAAAAAAAAAGAAGCTTCAACTCCTCCTGATTGCTAGAATTAGAGGCTCGTGCCATGCATGAAATTCACAGTGAATTTGCACAGGATTCCTTTGTATTAATTAATTTAATCACTTAGAGAACTTGCTCCAAGGATCACTTCCCGCTCTTAGCTGCCACTTACTAAGGTGTTAATATCTATCTTAAATATGGGAAAGTCCAGAGTAGGAAATCTGGTGCTGGGTACATAATCCTCTCTGGTTCACTTCATCTTTTGTGTCTCCAAAGATGAACAGGATTGAAAGAAGAAAGAGTGGTGGGAGCACAGGATCCCTTCTTTAGTGAATGGCTTACTGCAGCCATGGAAGAAAACTGAAACTGACAATAATTTTTCTACAGGAAGGGCTGTAGAAGCAGCTTCTAGCCAAAAACTTCAGGGGGCTCTTAAAGGGAGTGTTTTTGATGTGAGATCGGTTCCTGAACTGGAGCAGGCCTCTGCTGAGATCTCCACAGCTAATGAAAACTTAGGCCTGCTAGCCCTAGAAGACTAATGGTAGAGCTTGAGTCTGGTAGCTTATTGGTGAATATACTGGGAAATAAGAACAGAGATATAGAAAATAAACTACTTCCAATATTTGAGACAGCACCAGATTGATTTCCAAAGTGGTTTTACCAGTTTTCACTCCTACCAGAAATGGAGGAATTCCCCTCTTTTCTGTCATTCTCACCAGCATGTGCAGTCACTTGAATTTTTGGTTTTAACCATTCTGATAGGCATAAGGTGGAATATCAGAGTCATTTTGATTTGCATTTCCCTAATGATTAAGGAAGTTGAGCATTTTTCTTAAGTATTTCTCAGTCATTCAATATTCCTTTCTTGAGAATTCTCTGTTTTGTTCTATACCCCATTTTTTATATTATTTGGTTTGGTTGTGTTTAATTTCTTGAGTTCTTTATATATTTTGGATATTAGCTCTTTGTCAGATGTAGGGTTGGTGAAGACATTTTCCCAGTCTGCAGGCTGTCCTTTTGTTCTGTTGACTGTGTCTTTTGCCTTGCAGAACCTTTTCAATTTGATGAGGTGCCATTTATTTAAAGCTGAGCTATTGGTTTTCTTTTTAGGAAGTTTTCTCCTGTTGCAATAAGTTCAAGGCATTTTTCTATTTTTTCTTCTAAAATATTTAGTGTGTCTAGTTTAATGTTGAGGTCTTTAACCCACTTGTCATTTAGCTTTATACAGAATGATAAATATGGATCTTTTTGCATTTTTCTACATGTAGACATCCTCTTAGTCCAGCACCATTTGTTGAAGATGTTATCTTTTTCCATTGTATAGTTTTGGCTTCTTTGCAAAAAAATCAAGTGTTCATAGGTGTGAGCATTTATTTCTGTGTCTTTAATTTGATTCCATTGGTCAGCCTATTTCTCTGCCAGTACTATGCCATTTTCATTACTGTTGCACTAATGCTTCCTCAAAACCTAGCTGTACCACTCCTGGGCATCTGAAAGATGTTCCAGCATAGAGCAAAGACATATGCTCAATTGTGTTCATAGCAGACTTATTCATAATAGTCAGAATCTGGAAACAATCTAGATGTCCATCCATCAAAGAATGAATAAAGAAACTGTGATCCATTTACACAATGAAATACTAGTCAGCTATCAAAACCAAGGAAAATTTGAAATTTGCAGGCAAATGGATGGAACTAGAAAAGATCACCCTCAGTATGGTAACCCAGACCCAGAAAGATACACATGATATATACTCTCTTATAACTGTATATTAGCCCAACATAGAAGTTATCTCAGCAACTCTGCTTAGTGGGGGTTCCCAATAGATATTGGGACTGGCATCTTGACCCTGAGCAGAGAGCTGAGAGTTGTATGAAAGAGATGGGGATATGGAAGGACCCAGACGTATTAGGAGCTCCACAGGGAGATCATCAAGGCTAGCAGATCTATACCCTAGGGGGTGCCTGCACAAATGATGCACTGATCAAGACAATGCCTGGAGTGAACCTAAACTGCCTGCCTGTTCATAAGTAGTTGATAGACATCTAATTCTCCATATGTGTGGGCCGTGGAGGGGGGGGAGAGGGGAAAGGATGCAGACTACTCTGATAAGACTTCATAGACTGTAATCAGACAGTAGAGGAGGAGCCTTCCCACTTCCCATCAAACATCTAGGGGAGGGGAAGAGGGCAGAAGAGGGATGGAGAGTTGGAACAGGAAGATAAGAGAAATGGGATAACAATTGTGATGTAATGTGAATAAATTGTAATAAATAAAAATAATGACAAAATGAAAAGAAAATAAACCATTCACACACACACATCCAAAGTAAAAGACAGATGAAATTAATAACCTTAACTTCAATGTGATGAAGTCAATCATCTTAGTTTCAACCAGATAAAATTAAGCATCCTGATTTCAACACAGTGTGTTGTTGCCATAAAGTGACAAAGTATTAGGAACTATAACAGAATAGTTTGTATATTTAGACACTAAAGTTTATACTTAATTTAGACTTTTCTTGGTAGCCTCATTATATCTTCGGTTTACAGAAAGTTTAAACCAACTTGCCTACATTTATGATGTATATCAGGATTTTTTGTGACATCAGAAGTGAAGGATTATATGACATCACAAACCTGCTTCAAGGCTTTCCCCTAGTGAGACACTTGGAACTCCACAAAGATATTTATTGCAGCACAAACTTTCTAAAATTGTTTTAAATATTCTTTAACAATTTAACTTTGAAACCAATTTGTTCAATACCCAGAAAATGAGAGTTCATACCAATGCTAGATATTATTCCTTTTCCTTTTATTTTTAAAGTTTAGTTTTTGAGACAGAGTTTCTCTGCTGTCCTGGACTCATTTTGTAGACCTGGCTGGCCTTAAACTCATGCTGAGACACCTGTCTCTGCCTCCCCAGAACTAGGATTAAAGGTATGTAGCACCATCCCTGGCAATAATGCCAGATTTTAGAGAGATGCTTCAGTGAAAAATTGATGGGGTTGTCAGAGGTTGGAAGCAATTCTGGGGTGTATCATAGCACAGATCTTGCTAAATATCTCATCATATGCAAGAAAGTTCTCACCTCTTATGAGAATTTTGGTCAGAATGGCTTTTGGCACAAAGGTAAATCAAACCAGTCTCAGTGATAAGTTCCACAAGCAGAACAGATGAAGGGACAAGCTGTCAAATGGGTTTAAACATTTAGAACCATTGTCGACTGAATTACTGCTGGGCAGCATGCTCACATCTTCTATCTGTGGATAGTGGAATGTTACTTCTCGAATTGGGTGAATAGATACAAGCAATCTAAATGTCCAAAATGTGTTTTACATTTAATACAAACAAGATAAAAATTACATCTTAAAATATATTAATAAAGTAAAGTATAATATAATAAGGTAAAACAAAAAAACAAGCATATACAAATAAGACAAATGACACAGAAGAAGAAGATCCCAAGAAACACCATGAGAAATAGATATAGAGCCAGAGATCCAATTGGCTGTATACTGAAGAATACCATAACAAAACAAAATGGATGTCATATAGATACAAATAGAACTTGTAAGTTACAAAAATATGGAAATTAAAATTATTTGTGTGAAAGAGAGAGAGACAGATACAGAGACAGAGAGAAGCCTCAACTCAACATTAGGAGACAAGGAAACTCCAAAGATGCCACTGAGTTTGTTATTGTTGTTCATCTAATACTGGGTATGCGGCCTACAATTAAGAGTAGTTTGTTTCCTTATTGGACTTGGTTGATAAAATCTAAACCTTCATTTGCAAGCAGTACTCAATTGGATGGGAAATTTTTTTCTACTATCCCATAAGTGCTGAGAACTCATCTGGACTAGACCTGTGCAGAATATGGTCATCATGCCATAGCCTCATTGATTTTATTCGTATGTTATTTCTTTTGTGTATAGAAGGCCTTTTCTTCTTGGCATCTTCCATTGCCTCAGCCTCATACACTCCTTCCACCTCCTGTTGTAGAGTGCCTTGAGTCTCAAGAGATGTATTTGGTGGAAATATCCGATTTAAAACTGAATATTCCTAAGGCTCTCACTTCATTCATATTGTAGGGTTATAAGTTTCTGTAATTTTCCGCAGGTACTGTAGGAGAAATCTTTTCTGATGATGCCTTGTCAGGCATTGACCTATGAGTATAAGAGGATGTTGTTAGGATTCCAACCCTATTCTAAAACTGAAGATTCTTGTGTTCAACTACGTTCTCAAGTTTTGTACTTAAATGTCTGATGTGTCCTAAAAACTAATACATTAAGACCCAATTTTGTTTTTTTAACCTCCAAATATGGTTCCCCACAGTCTCCATCTTAACTGGTCATGAGTTTATCCCCACTCTGTTCACCTAGAGCACTAGGATCATTTCTGATTCCTTTTATTTGCAAGCTCTGTTTTATCCAATAAAAAATGATACAAACCTTAAGAACAACAGTGAATTTTTTTTCTAAATTTTACTTCTATACTGTCAATAAACTCACAATTGATTTTTTCTTTCTATATTCTTCCCCAGAAAAGACAACCCTCACAGCCTACAACATTCTGCATTAGAGAGTAAATATGATTACCCCCTTTTTAAATACTATAATGCTTAATCACAGTTCTTCATGTTCTGCATATTAAGTGTCAGTGTCATATAGCAGACATCATATGACGTATCAGGGTAGTTTCTCCATTCTTTCTGCTCCAAGCACAGGATATTGGTAATACTACATAATCACCATACAGACAGTCGGCTACATATGTTTCTGCAGTATGTTCTGTCCCTGAGGTTTACTTACTTGATTAGTTCAGTTTGTTGCTCAGATCTGCTCTCATTAAAGATTGTGTTGAATCACATTATTTACTGTCTCTCTTTCTCATGTTTTCATATATAATTATTCTTCTTCCATCTCACATAGCTATCTTCTTTAAACAATGTTTTTTACAATATGTTTATTAAAAGTGTTCACTTTAATTCTTCCAAAACCACAAGAAAAATTTCAAAATGCCAGATGGTGTTTTCTCCCTTTCCAATGATACAAATCTGGGTATTGAAGATTGCCTAGAATGGAATATTGATTCACGAAACAACTGATGAATGAATGCATTCACAAATTCATGTTGAAAGAGAACACTGAGAGTGATTTAGTGCACTTATCAATCTTTAACACACTTTACATAGATCAGTATGCTTCTTTCTTGAAAGTATTCATACAAGGAATTCTGATTTTCTTTTAACTCTTTTCAAATTTAATTAAATACTTTCCTTTGTTTTTTTAAAAATGGTGGCAGTCAAAGGAAAGATAGCAGGCTACCAAGAAGAGACTTGATACCCTATGAGCATATACAGGGGGAGAAAGTCCCCCTCAGTCACAGTCATAGGGGAAGGGAGTAAGGGGAAAATGGGTGAGAGAGAGGAATGGGAGGATACAAGGGATGGGATAATAATTGTGATGTAATATGAATAAATTAATAAAGTATATTTATTATATATTTATATAAAGTGCATAATTCCATTACTTTACATTAGTAATGAACTTTAATCATTATGAAGGAGTTATTAATTAATTTCATCTGTTTTGGTAAAGTACATAAGATAACTTATTTCATATAGACATTTTTATTGATGCACATAAAAATAAAGTTAAGTGATGTTAAATATGTTCATTTCAAATGTAGTTCTTCTGCTATCAATTTTTCTAAATTTAATTTTTTTGCCAATGATCACAAAAGCACCAAATATAGACTAATCAGTCCTATTTTTATTTATAATAAGTATATGACTTAAGAAATGGTATCTTAGAATCCTGGCATGCCATTGGTCTTTCTATTATTTACAGCAGAGAGAGTATTTTATCTTGATGATGTCTTACATGGAACAGCTCATAAAGAGTGTTTCAGGGCACTTTAGCCTTGTTACCATTGTTAAATTTGAAAAAAGTACATGAGAAAATGTTATTTTTGCAAGTCACTCACCTTATAATTTTCAAAAATTAGAGTGTGTAAGATAAGTCTATGCATTTTTCTTAAATTATTAGATTTAATTTATTACTTAATCTTATTTGCAACAACCTGAACAGCTTTGCAAGTGACCTGAATGGGGAGACATGAAGATACCCAGATTTACAGAAAATTTGTAATCAATTGGGCCATTATCACTTATAGAGATGCACCAGCAGTTAGAAATATTCAGAATACAGGAGCTAATCTTGGTAGGAGGTTTATATAAGGATGCAATCTGAGGCTGAAATCAAAGAAGTTTTTTTTTAATATATTTTTCTCATACTCTCAAAGTCCTTATTCTGACTAAGTGATGTTTTTGCCATCTCAATCAGTCTTAGGTATCAGGATCCTTGATATGACTGAGCTGTTATAAAAATACATGTCCCCCTGTTCAACACACATATTTGAATTTATTCAATTATTTATATATAAAATATTATTATATGTTTATATATAAATCATATTTATGATTTGTTATTTGACTTTTTATGCAAATATAAAATACATTCTAATTACTCATACCTCCAAAGACTATCAACCTTCCTCCCTCTCTCTCTCTCTCTCTAAATATATATATATTTCAAACACTCATAACATTGTTTTCTTCTCTGACCAGTGAATTAAAATAAGGCCATATAATTTAGGAGCTCTCAATGTGGACTTAGTGGGATGACTGGAGTAATAAAACAGGAGACAATGACTTTCATAATTGTAAGAAGCCAATATTTTAGCAAGTAGTTGTAGGATCCAATACAATTCTTTCCAACCCATAATTCATTGTTCATAAGGCTGTCTTGACTGTAAAAGGAACTCAAGGCTTTCTTTTTAGCAATGATAGAATAGGGAAGTCCTGGTACTCTTAGAGACAACCTAGATATTGTTTTTGGTATAAGATTGTGTGAGTCTTTTGCAAAGTAGAAGGATAATGTAACACAGAGACACCAAATGCTCCAAATGTCACCTGTTTATGACACGGAATCTTTGGTGGTAGCACTATTTGGAGCTTATGTAAAGACAGGTCATAAAAGATGTGCCTTTGGGAAAGATATGGGACTCCTTCTAATTTGTGTATTTCACTTCTCTATGAAATGGTAAGCATTGCTTTTTCAAGTGCTTCTTTGCATGATGTGTCACATCAACAAGCTCCTGTAGTGTCAAGGCCAGGTAACTGAATTGAAACCTTTGAAACAGTGAACAAGACAATTCTCTCCATTTCATTGTGTATCCTTGATATTTTTACACATTGGCTGAAAGCTAACACAGAAGAAACAAATAATACCAATTAGACACACTTGAAAAATAACGATGACTTCCTAAAGAACCTGCTAACAGTATAAATAAATGGAGAGAGATTGTTTGGAGAAGATGTAAAATATTTGTCTAGATGTATTTTAATTAAAATGGAATGTATAAATTAAAGAGGCATGGCTGGTTTAAGAATGGAAATAAATCCTATAAATACTTTCGATTTAATACAATTCTAAGTGAATTTAAAGAAACCAAAAACCATCAAACCAGAAGAGCACACCATTGTGAGCAATATTTCATCATATGTTTTCAAAACTCATTCATTTATTACACATTGACATGCATGATAATATAGGAAAGGATTGTAATTTCAAGTTATTATACTTGGATTGGGGCTTTTCTAGAATCATAATTTTTTTCCTATGTCCGGTGTTTGCTTGGGTTCTTCAGGCTCACAAATCTTTGCAACTACAGGAGAAACTCAATTTGCCTGAGCTTGCTCTCATAATTAATCACCTGTGGTTTGATGCATTTTAATTAGCAGTTATTTTATTTTTATTAGTAAAATGAGTGAAATAATTGTTTTTAAGAATGACTAAGAATAATTGTACATGCTTGGTACTATTGATAGCAATTTGCATAGCTGAAATCAACACTATTAGTACACATTGTCTGAATAAACTATAGCAATGTCAAAGTATAATAGACTGTCATTGTTCACAACTCCAAGGTTAATTTCACTAATTATAAGTGAATAATATGGGTTCATAGCTCAAATCTTAATAAATTTCTCTAATTGTACATGTTAGGTAAACAGAACAATGAAGTATTTCCTGAATATTCCTGTGCATTGTAGATAGTGGAGATATGAAAGGAATCTAATACTTTGTATCAATGAAAAACTGAAAAAGTTTGTGCTCCAATGCATTATGTTTAATATATTTTTCAAAAATTAAAGAAGTAGATTCATTTAGATTATTTTTATCATAGTTTAAAAATAAGAAGGGCATTATATTTTTACATTAACCCATTGCATTTTTTGTATAAAATACCAAGTGACTCATCAGTTTTATACAAATGGAATTTGGTAGAATTTTTGTTCTAATAGTAGATGGCTAATTTTAATGTTAGATTCAAGTATAACTATAAGTAAAAATTTTCACTTTATTGCAATGGTGGTACATCTTTCAAAGTCATCTTCCAGAGAAATTTACAGATACAGATTAACATTGGGGTGCTGTTTAATTTTGGCTACTCTATGAATAATGAGTATATTATATTAAAAATTTAATGCATAATTGAAATAATAGGAATTATAAATTTTCTGAAAATAAAGGCATAGATTTTTCATTGGTTTTTAATATGATAAGGGTATCTTTGATGTCATCAGTTTTCTCCCTGCATAGAATTTTTCATTATACTCATTTCTGTCATTTTATTATTATTAAAAATTTTCAATGTAACTCTTAAATTTGTCTTGATACATATATGTTTAAAAGGACAATCAGGAAAATTGAAAAAATCATAAAAATAAAATGATAAAATGTTTTTATAGAGAAAAGAAAATGCACTTATAAAATTTGTAGGTAACAGAAAGAACTGGGGTGATCCAATATGGTGCTGCAGAACATGCATGGTATCTGATCTGCAGGACCACAGAGACTAGGGATCAGGATGGGAGCTACAGACCTCAAGACCTACGAGCCCTAAGTGAGAGGGGTCCCGCATAGTGCAGAGCACAGGTGGGTCTGACCCAGCCCACGGAAAGTGGGTAATCAGTTCCCAGAGTCTGAGCTGCTGCTATGCACTATATCAGGACTCTGTATCTGAGACCGAACTGTGAGCAGTGAAAATCTAGCCTGGAGCTGTGGGCCTGGAAAAGCTGCAGGAAAACAAGTGGCTCTAATCTCAGAAAGACTTGTGAGTCCTGAGACAGCCCCAGGAGCTGGCATACACATAGGCACAAATTGCAAGGCCTAGCACAGCTGGACCTGGATGCTCTGTTTCCCTCTCTGACCAATCCGTGGGCCACACAGTAACAGCATTACAGTGGCTGGCCCAAGGGACTGAGAGTGCGGATCTGGAGCCACCAGTCCATGGAACAACCCATAGCCCATTGGGGGACCCAAGAAGCTGTGGACATGACCTGCAGCTATAGCTCCAAAGCCACACATTTGGGTTGACTGATCTAACACAGCAAGGTGTGAAGGGATCAAGGCAGAAACTGCCATCCCAGCAGAGTGTTCCCGCTCATTTGGGCAGAACTAGTCTGGCCTGAATGAAGCAGGCAAGTGCCTAGCTAACCACCTCAGATCAACAGGGGCTCCCATACTCTCAGGAGAATCTTAACCAGCTTGAGGGGATCAGGCAGAAAACTAGCCACCTGCCGCAACCCAAGATGCCATTCCTGCAAACTCTGGTGCAGTCTGACCAGCTGCCAAAACCTAGCATGAATTCCAGTGCACTGACATCTGACTGAACCTGCCTGAAGGGATCTGGCAGAAGCCCAGACAACTCCCACAGGCAGGAGGGCAGTATAGTCTCTCTCAAGAGGGACTGATCCAAGGCCCCACAGTGTGGAATGAATGATCAAGCAGATTCCTAGCCAACCCCAAGTAGCCATCAGGGGTTCCAGCACTCTAGGGTGGACTAAGCCTAGGCCCCAAAAGTCCCAGTAACTGAGGGCAGGGTTTTTAAAGCCCAGCCAAAAGCAGGATAACAAACTTTATCTAAATATCGTCAAATTGATCCTTGGACTGCTGAACACCAGTATCGTCCTCTGCTGACCCTGTGGGGAAGCCAGGATGTTCAGTAAAGTCCTCTGGAGCTGAAACGAGGATCACTTGCCTGATCCAGGAAAGGACACAAGAAACTACTTCCCAAAGTCAGAGACAGCAAGATGACCAAAGATCAGCATAAAACCACAAAGAGCAAAAATCAAACACAATTGACACACAAAAATCCTTAGTAATAAAGATGAAAATGGAGGAAATGAATAAAATCCGTAAACAAACGCAGGAAGATGCAGCCAAATAGGGTGAGGACATTGAAGAAGCCTACTGAGATGTACTGGAACAAATTCAGGAAAATACAAACAATAATATGAAGGCAATCAATAAAACAGTTCAAAATCTGAAGATGAAAATGGAAACAATGATAAAAACACAGACCAAATAAAGCTGGGAACAAGAGAAATTAGAGAAGAAGCAAGTAATACAGAAGTAAGCTTCTCTAACAGAGATCAAAAGATGGAGGAATGAATCTTGGAAGTAGAGATACAAGTTTAGAACTTGAAACAACCATCAAAGAAAATGCTAAATCTGAAAAATTCCTCACATAAAACATCCAAGAAATCAAGAACACCATGAAAAGACAAAACATGAGGATAATAGGCATTGAGGAAAGAGATGACCCCCAGCTACAATGCCCAGAAAATTTCCCCAATTTATAGAAAAAGGTGCACATAAGCATACAAGAGGCCTACAACACCAAATAGAATAGACCAGAAAATAAAATCATCCAGCCACAAAGTAATCAAAACATAAAATGTACAGAACAAAGAAAAAAATATTAAAAGCAGCAAGGAAAAAGAGCCAAGTAACATAGAATGGCAAACATGAGAATTACACCTGACTTTTCAGCAGAGACAATAAAAACCTGGTCAGACATCCTGTAAACCCTAAGATGACCACAGATGACAGGCCAGACTACTATACCCAAGTAGGCTTCATTCCAGTCATGTAGGGATGGTTCAATATATGGAAATCCATCAAGGTAATCCACCATATAAACAAACTGAAAGAAAAATAAACCACATGATTAGCTCCTTAGATCCAAAAAAAGAATTTGACAAAATCCAACACCCATTCATGTTCAAAGTTTTGGAGAGAGACAAGGGTCACAAGGCACATAACTAAACATAATAAAAGCTATATACAGAAAGCCACTAGCCAACATCAAGTTAAATGGAGAGAAACCTAAGGAAATTCCTCTAAAATCAGGGACCCGACAAGGCTGCCCATTTTCTTCATATCTTTTTAGCATAGTTTTTGAAGTCATAGTCAGAGCAGTAAGACAACAAAAGGAGATCGAGGGGATCCAAATGTGAAAGGGGGAAATCAGGTATTCACAGATGATATGATACTGTACATAAGTGACCCCAAAATTCCACCAGAGAATTTCTACAGCTGATAAACACCTTCAGCAAAGTGGGTGGATACAAAATTGACTCAAAAATTATTAGCCTCCCTGTACACATATGACAATTGTGCTGAGAAAGAAATGATGGGAATTACACACTTCATGATAGCCACAAGGAAGAAAAAGAATCTAGGAATAACTATACCCAAGAAAGTGAAAGACTTGATTGGATAAAATTTCAAATCTCTGAAGAAAGAGATTGAAGATGACATCAGAAGATGGAAAGATCTCCCTTGTTCATGGATCGGGAGAATTAACATTGTAAAAATAGCCATCTTACCAAAAGCAATTTATAGATTCAATGCAATCCCTATCAAAATACCTATACAATTTTTAAAAGATATTGAAAAATCAATTACCAATTTCAAATGGAAAAACAAAAAACCCAGAATAGCTAAAACAATCCTTTACAATAAAATATCCTCTTGAGGAGTCTCCATATCTGACCTCAAGTTGTACTATAGAGCAACAGTAATTAAAACAGCACTTTACTGGCATAGAAACAGGCTGGTTGACCAAGTGTACTGAATTGAAGACTCAGAAATATATCCATACACATATTGACACTTGATTTTTATTTTACATATAAGCCAAATCCATTCCATGGAAAGAGGATAGCATCCTCAACAAATGGTGCTGGTCTATTAGGAAGTCTGGATGTAGAAGGTTGCAAGTAGATCCATATTTATCCACAATGCACAGAACTGAAGTCTATGTGGATTAAGGACATCAACATAAAACAAGAGACACTAAGTCTGTTTGAAGAAAAAATGGGGAAGAGCCTGGAACTCATTGGCACAGGAGACAACTTCTTGAAAAACTCCAACAGCCCAGGCTTAAGGTCAACAATTAATAAATGGGACCTCAGAAGGGTGAAGCTTCTGTAAGGCAAAAGACACTGTTGGCAGAGCAAAGCAACAGCCTCCTAAATGGGAAAACATCTTCACCAACCCTACATCTGAGAAAGGTATAATATCAGAAATATATAAAGAGCTCAAGAAATAAAACACCACCAAACCAAATAACTCAATTAAGAAATGGGGCTCAGATCTAAACAGAGAATTCTCAACAGAGGAATATCAAATGGCTGAGAAACACCTAAAGAAATGCTTAATGTCCTTAGTCATCAAAGAAATGCAAATGAAACGACTCTGAGATTCCATCTTACACCCATTATAATGGATAAGATAAAAAACTCAAGTGACAGCATAGGCTGGCAAGGATGTTGAGAAAGGAGAATACTTCTTCATTGCTGGTAAGAGTGCAAACTTGTACAACCACTTTGGAAATCCATCTGGCACTTTCTCAGAAAACTGGGAATAGCACTACCTCAAGACCCAGTTATTCCACTAATTGGAATATACACAAAATATGCTCCACCACATGACAAAGACACAACAAGAACTCAACCATGTTCATAGAAGCCTATTCATAATATCCTGAACTTGGAAACAAACTCAATGTCCCTCAGTTGAAGAATGGATAAAGAGATTGTTGTGCATTTACTCTATGGAATACTACTCAGCTATTAAAAACAAGGAAATCCTGAAATTTGCAGGAAAATGAATGGAACTAGAGATGATTATCCTGAGTTAGGGAGTCAAGAATCAGAAAGACTCACGTGGTATATACTCACTTATAATTGGACACTAGGCCAACTCATATGTCCACTGAAAGTCTTCACTTAGCAAGAGATTGGGATATATACTTGGACTTCCTAGTAGGATGCTGGGTAAAAGCGTAAGGAAGAATGGGGAAACAGAAGATTCAGATGGTCCTAGAAATCTACAAGAAGACCATTAAGGATCTGGACTTAGGTGGGCAGCTCAAACTACTGTACCAATGAAGGACAATGCATGCACTAAACCCAGAACTGCTATCCAGATCTAGCCAATGGATAGCACATTCTCCATAATTATGTGGAGAGACAGGATTGACTTGGACATGAACTGTGGTGCCGCATATTGGACCACTTTCCCTTGGTGGGGAGGCCTGGTGACACTCAGAGGAAGGGTAAGCAAGCCACTAGCCTGAGTCCTGATAGGCTGTGATCATATGGTCGGGCAGAAGGTACTTTTCTATCACAGACCTAGGGCAAGAGAATAGGATAAAGGAGCAAGGGGAAATTGGGAAGTTACATTTGGGGGGAAAACAATTGAGATGTATTCTGAATAAATAAATAAATAATTTTAAAAAATAGAAGGCTAGCAGGCTACCAAGAAGAGACTTGATAACCTATGAGCACAAACAGGGGGAGGAGGTCCCCCTCAGTCACAGACATAGGGGAGGGGAGTAGGGGGAAAGCGGGAGGGAGGGAGGAATGGGATGATACCAGGGATGGAATAATCTATGAGATGTAATATGAATAAATTAATAAAATATATTAAAGTATAAAATAAAATAAAATAGAAAGGTCTAGGAAATATATATGTGTGTTTGTATATACAGCATGTATATATATATATGTGAATATGTATATGATTATGAATATGTATATATGTATATGTATTATATATCTCCTCTCAGAGCCATATCAGGATGTCTATCAGTTGACAAAGATCATGCTCCCACAAGAAGCAATTCTTCTTCTAGTAGAAAAACACCATCTGTCTTCTCATAAGTCTGTTTCTAGCAGACAAACACTGCACACCCTGATACAAGTCTGTTTCATATCCCATACTTGGGATCAGAAGAAATGCGTGCTTACATCCCCTAAAAGGTACAGTGTTAAACTGACAATTCTCAAGAGAGGAATCTTCACATGTCCAAGAAGCATCTAAAGAACTGATCAATGTCCTTAGCCATCAGAGAATGCAAATAAAAATGACTCTGAGATTTCATCTTACACACATCAGATGGCTGAGATAAAAAACTCAAGTGACAGCCTATGCTGGGGAGACTAGGGAGCAAAGGGAAGGCTCCCTTGTTGCTGGTGTGAGTGCAAAGTTGTACAACCACTTTGGAGATCAATTTGGTGTTTTTCAGAAAGTCATGAATAGTTCTACATTAAGAACCAAATATTACTGGTGAATAAAATAAACTATATACAGCAGGAAGAACCATGTGACAATCAGGGTTTACATAAATGTTACATTCATAGTGATTTGGCTGTTTGTATTTATCAAACTTGAAGTAAACATCTTTCCCATCTTGTTGGGTCTAAATTTCTGAATGAAGATAAATATCTACCATATCTCATCTTTATTGACTTAAAACATCCACCTTGTTCTAAAAACATCTTAACCCCTAACCTACAAAGCTTAATTGAAAGGCTAAACTATCTGGTCTTCAACTCCTTCATGAATTTGAGAAGGAATAAAACTTAAATACCTGAGTGAATCGGAAGTGTAGATTAGCAGCTTCCAAAATGGAAAAAAAAAATAACTGAGACAGTTTACTGCCTGAACAGTCACCAAAACTCTGTAACATTGGAGCATCATCTTCAGTCATTTGGCCCAAGATATCTGACAGAAACATTTGCAAGGCATGAGCTACTGATGACTTGCTTATCCTGTCTTGGTAGAGTTCAACCATTAACTCTGCCTGCATCTCAACTTGTCCCTGCAACCAGGAGTCTCTGCTAGAGACCCTTTTATAGCTCCCTGGGAGCCTACCATGACTTAGGATTCCAGGTTCTCACAAGATGCCTTCACCCACAGTTTCTCTTTTCTCTATAGGCCTGATGTGAATTTTGTAATATTTTAGTCTACATCAAAAAATAATAATGCATATGTATCAACTATGCAAAAGTTACAAATTTATTTTTACTAATTCATAAATGGTATGCTTCTGTTAATGTATACCATTTGTACTCAATTACCTGTAGAAGTCAGAAGAGTGTTGGCTTTCCTAAGGTGGAGTCACAGGAAATTGTGGGCCAGCATGAGAGTCCTGAGACCTATACTCAGGCCCATGAAAACGGTACACATGCTGTTACTAACTCATGTATCTCTCCAGCCCCCATGTCAATTACTAATAATGTTTTAAATTAATTCTCAATACTTTCTTAAACAATATTTGTCCACTATTATCAGGTAAGAAATTATTAGAATTCCAACTTCATGTAATATGTTCTCTATTTTCAAGTTGACACTGGGCACTCCAAAGTAGGGGTCCCATGTTCAGTAATGTCAAGATAAGAAAAATCATCAAAAATGTTTTCTAAAATGCTCTGGAACAATTTTGTAACCATTGTATAATACACTGTGTTACTTATATAAAATGCTTAGTTTTATTTAATATAAACAAGTTTATAATATTTTTATAACTTATGAGTGCTAATTTTTACATATATGTATACAAATTCAGGGATAATGTTGAATTTTTTCCTTTTTTGATGCACAATTTCTTTGTGTATCCTTGGCTCACATGGACTCACTTTGTACACCCAGGTGGCCTCAAACTCACACAGATTCACCTCCCTCTGCCTCCCACATTGCTGCGATAACAGGTATGTGCCACTGCATCTGGAATGGATTTATTCTTTTTAATAAATAATCTATTTTATTTTCATCTATTTAATTTATGATTACTTATGCAATAATAAAAGACTAGGAATTATATAACCCTATTAATAGATGTTATTGACAAAAAAGCTTAAACTGTTTTGATTCACTAATTAATATTGAATGACTTGACAAATTCCTGTATTTATAAGCCAGCTGCCTTCTCACAGATCTTGTCTTAGAAGAAAGGCAGATAATTTTAAAAAATGGTAGTTGGTTCTCCTCTGGTTAGTAAATTTTTCCTGTTACAGATTTATTTTGTGCTGGATGGAATTTAAAAATATATTGTAATGTAGATTTGTTCAAAATGATGTTTTTGTGACTGTCTTAGAGGGGAAAATAAAAATATCCACAGTCATTTGCATCTGTCATGAAACATTTTCAAAAGTACTATTAGTTTTATTTTGCTATGTCTGAATACAACATAAAGAAAGAACATTTTAATGTGAGAAGATATCTATTTGATTTCAGTTTTAAAGATCAGTCTATTATAAGTTTTTTTTCTTTTTGTGCACACAAGGTGAAATGAAACAACAGCAGTAAGAGAATGTGGGAAAAGAGACTATTCACTTCATAGCCGAAAGACAGGAGGACAAAACAAAGGGTTTTAAAACCATGTCCAGCCTTCAAAATCACTCATAACAACTTCCATCCAATAATCTCTACCATTGAAGTCTGCAGATGCTCAGAGAATAATGCAAGTAACTGGGGACAAGCATTTAATATATCATTTCACATTATAGCATAACAATAGTAAAAACTTTCTAGAATCTCTTCATTACTGTAATATCCAAGTGTTTTCTAATGGATTGCCTTCATTCATGTGTCATCTGGCATACTTAACATGAAAATGCCACAATTACACTTTTTATTTTATTTATATAGATTAATAATTTATGCCCAATACATTATTTGACATTGAGATGTTTTCACTATGTTGACTTCATTGATATCAAATAAATAAGATCACTCACAGTTATTTTCTCTTACCATAGAATAATACTGGAAAGAAGGAAAGAAGAATGGGTGATTCTCTCTTACATACTAAACATATTGGGGAAATAATATAACTTCAAAATGTCCAATCTTGAGAGGCATCTAAAGTATGTTTGTGGGCTGACAAGTGTTATCAGTGGTTAGGAGCACACAGTGCACATACTCAGCAGCTTTAGTAACTCCAGCTGTGTGGATCCGATAATCACTTATGGTCTCATCCACAAACCCCAACAGAGACACACATGTACACACATGATTTCAAAATAACAATAAATTTTTTAATGTTGCATTATTTCTTTGTAAAGCATTGTCTACACACTCAGGTTTCCTACATTTAAATTATACTATTAAGTATAATTATATTTTATAAGATTATATTTTAATTAGCTTACAAAGTAGTGGGATTCCTTAAAGCTTAGTACCGCCTCCTCCCCTTCAATATCTGTGCTTAAAAATTTAATCTCCAGTATTTCTGCAATTAGTCTACTGTTTCATATCATATGTTTCCTAAGATTCTCTCTCTCAATCTCAATCTCTGTCTCTATTTCTCTCCACTATCTTTCTCTATCTCGCTCTCTTCCTGTTTTTGATTTGTTAGTTTGTTTATTTGAGGAAGAATTTCCTTGTGTAGTTTTGCTATCCTAGACTAGTTTTATAGATCGCAGTGGACTCAAACTCATAGAAATCCACATGCATCTCTGTCTCTGAGTGCTTGGATTACTGGCATGTGTCAATAGTGCCCTGCCTCCTTAGGTCTCCTAAGGTATTTTTCCTTTCCTGCCCTTCCATGCTTTTATTTTAAAAGTATGCACACATTTATATATAATTTAAAATGTGTCTGTGTGTTTGTGTGTGTGTACGTGTGTGTGTGTGTGTGTGTGTGTGTGAGAGAGAGAGAGAGAGAGAGACAGAGAGAGAGAGATACAGAGAGAGAGAGACAAAGAGAAAGAGAGAGACAGAGAGAAAGGGAGACAGGTGGAGAGGAGAGAGTATCTGTGCAGGAAGGTATTACACCACATTATCAGAGGGCATACAACATGAGTTCATTTTATTTATCTACCATATGGGACTTGAATTGAACTGAGGAGACTAGGCTCACCAGTAGCACCTTTAACTTTGAACCATATCTCTGGCATTAATTCTTATTTCTTGATCCTGCATAATTGCATAAGTAAAAGTTAGAGTGTTACGCTAGAAAATATTTTTGAGAATGGATATATTTTCAAGTGCTAGAACTTAAATCAAATATTTTCAGAATTTACCAACACAAAATAAGATTTGTGGTAATACATCTAGTGTTTATTGTATTTCTTCA
>OU015753.1:65442291-65486031 GCA_907169655.1 Acomys percivali | reverse complement strand
AAGAAGAAGAAGAAGAAGAAGAAGAAGAAGAAGAAGAAGAAGAAGAAAAATATGTCATTGAAAGTAGAAAAGTCTGGGCTATAAACTTATTATGTTTAGCTATATTATCCTATGTCTATTCATTATTGTGTACAGACTTTATACATGGGGAAATTATCACTGCATCTTGTATTTTACTTGGGGATTTTAGGTTTCATTTCTGGTGCAACTCAATGACAGAGATTTTATTTTACTCCCTGTTGATCCTTCTAGCAACATGCTGCTCTCATTGTGTGTTACATGACTTAGTGGTAATGTGAAGGTAATACATCAACTGCTCTTATATTTAGAAGTTAGCCACAGCAACACATACTATTTCTGACAATGTGTACATATAAAATAATATACACTCTCCTTTAACTCTCGGTACCAGTAAATAGGGAAATAATACATTTTTGTCATTTTTATTAAATATTATTTTATTTTTTACATATAAATTTATATTATTACACAGTAATTAGAACCATGGCACAACCAGGAATTATAGAAATGTTACTTTCTTAGTGTTTTGGCTATTTTTATTTGCTCAAGATAGGAAAGATGTTTTCTTCAAGGGAAATAATACTTAACAGATTGGTAAATTGTATCCTTCTTTCTGTCCCTTTGATGAAATGAGTGTATACTAATGCAAGACACACAGTAGCTTGACACCTTACCTTACACATGTTTTTTTTTTTAACCTCATTCAGTATTCCTTTCCCAAGTCTGTATAATTTACACAATTCAGGACATTTGCAACTGGCCATGTAAAGTGACACACTCTTTCTTGAGAAATAACCTATGAGAGATCAGAACTAAATTCTGCATCCCCACCAAAGTTTCTCCTATATCAATAGCTTTTTGCTGGTACTTAGTTGCATCTACCCCACTAAGTTCATGAGGATGCTTGCACTCTGTAGGCATTGTCTTTCCAAAGATGTGCGCATAGATGACTATGAACACAATCTTTAAATGGCTTTAAGAGGACCTGCTATTAGGTGAGGTCAGTTCCTTTCCCTTGTTGGAAACTAGAGTTTCTAGAAATCTATATTCTGGTTAAGCTATTAGATGTGTAATGGTTAATTTTAAGTAATTAAATACTTTCCTTGCTCAAATATGTACAAAATGTAATATTTCGTATTACCTATAGCACTTGAGTGAAGGGTATTTAGCAGTTTCCAAAACAATTTTATAAATATAATTATCATTTTTAATTTTCCTTTGTGAAAAAATATTCTTAGAGACATTTATTTAATCAACAACTAATTTGAGTTGTTCATATGAATTTAGAAATGTTAGTATTTTTCTGATAATAATTACCTTTTTGATAGTACATGTTCAAGTCATTAATAATTTTTCTCAGAAATTCCAGTTTTACAAAGCTTATTATCAAATATTATTTATAAACACAAAGGTAAAATTTACTGACATTATTTTAATAATAAAAGTTTTCTCTTTTTAATGAGTAGACTCTCAATTTAAAATGAACTATAGGTTATTTATAATAGCAGAATCATAATAATTAGCTTATAATGTTCAAAGTTGTTCCATAACATATAGTTCAAAAAATTTCAAATACATGACCTCTCAAAATTGAAACTTCTGCAATCTAGAGTTAGGCATAAACCTCAAATGTTGCAGAAACTTTTCAACATGAATATGCAAATCACAGATTATGCTGTCTTAAGAGTGCACTTTTATTTTCAATTATTTTAATGTATTTCACATACTTACCAAAGTTCCTTATACAAAATATGCATGTAACCATATATATTTATTTTATTGACAATAAATATTAAGTAATTATTTATTGATTGGACAAACTGCTCTTGCAATATCAAATATTCATACAATTAATTGATTTCTTGCAGAAATTATAGTATACTAGATTTGAACTATGATATTAGGCCTGGGAGAGAAAAGATGAATCATCAGTGCAGAGATCAGAAAGCTCATTAATCACAGATATATAGGGGATAAAATAGGATTCATTGGATTATTGCCCTTAACTGAGGTATGACCAGAATAATTTGATATGTCTTAAAAGGATTATTGCTTGTGCCCTATGATGGCTAAGGAAAACCTAAAGTGTGTGATAGTATAATAGGATAGTGCACCACCATTTAAAAGAATATTATAGAGAATAAGGAATGCCCATGAATCTTTTGGAGTTATATAAATTTTAGAAATTTGAGTACATAGGCCAAAGCTTTAAATAATTAACAAAATAACAACAAGAAATATTCATGAAGGAATCATGTGTATAAGAAAGCATCATTAATTAGGTTTTACTACTGATATAAAAATATAGTGATAATTTAAAACCACAAAATACAACATTCATATTGCATGGAACTTGAGACTTATTTACTTGGTCAATAGATACTTTGCATATAAATATGTATGTATACATACTTATTTTATATAAATTACAGACAATGCTTACATTTGAAATATTCTGTGCAGTGCTTGACTGTATCTCCTAGAAAGATGTCTATAATTCATCTAAGAACAAGCCTTTAATTATTTTGAGCCATTATTACCTGTAATATTCTATGACTGAAGAAAAGGATGCACGCTTGAAGAAAATTCTCTTGAAAAATTAGCATAAGTTTATTAGTTTTGAGACTGTTATTCAGAGGAAATACTAATAAGTAGAGAAACAAAGAAAGAAAGAAAGAAAGAAAGAAAGAAAGAAAGAAAGAAAGAAACAAAGAAAGAAACAAAGAAAGAAACAAAGAAAGAAACAAAGAAAGAAACAAAGAAACAAAGAAAGAAAGAAAGAAGAAAAGAAAAAGAAAAAGAAATAAAAGAAGGAAGGAATAAAGAAAAAAGGAACTCACACTTTGAAGAATAATTGATACTGAGGTAACTGTAATCCCTTTATGAATCCCACTATTTCACATGAAAGAAGCATACTGAGTGAATTTTTATGAACCATGTGGTGTAGCTTCAATTCTTATTAACTTCCATATAGACTCTAATGCATCTCTCTATATATATTGTTTTCCAGTGTATCATGTGAATTATATTTTGTCATTTGTGGAAACATTAGAATTTTATTTTACACATGTGATACTATGATGGTGTTCAAATCAAAATCTCAAAGTCTAAGTTATAAAAATAACAAATGCAAAATTGTTACTTTATTCAGGATAGTTCATGATTGACAATATAACAACAGCCTTCAGAGTTCTAATAATGGTTCTACTTTAATAGACTTTCAATATTGCAAAAGGATGAAAGAGACAATAGAGATTCAGTGTATTGGGAAGTATTGGAGCAAACGTTGAAATAAATAAGTACAAGCATTAGCAGTTGCTGAGACACATTGCTGTGTGAAATGTTGCTCAGAGGTTAACATAAAGATTAATACACGTATGTGGCACTCTCATTTCGTCTTATGATTTCTATGGATACTCATGGTTCTGAGATATCTTCTGATGATTCAGGTAATTTCAGGCTTTGCATTATGCCCTAAATAATGAGTGGTCCCTAGGATGCTTTCAATAGCCTGATGTCCCTTTTGAGAACTCTTTCTTTCAAGCACTTTGAAGAAGACACTTCAGTCACATTCCCAGCTCTGATAAGGATTCTTCATCAAATTACAAGAAATTAGTTGAGTATCAGACCCTCTACTGTCTTTCATGAGTTTTTATACATTTATTTTAAGATATATAGGTATATATGTTTGCTTATATAATCATAAAAATCCTATGTTCTAGCAGAGAGAATTCGTAGGGATCCAAAAATAGGAATGTTCAGGAATTCAATGTGAGTTGCAGAACATTATAACCCACTTCACAGTTTTCTCTTATCTATGTATCTATGTATCTAGTATGTAAGTATTTATATATCTATGTTTGTATCTATCTATCATCTATTTATCTTCATAATCTTCTGTTTGTCAGGTTGTATGTATGTATGGGTGGTTGCATGTAGGTATGTCTGTGATACGTGGTCAATTCTGTTTCATTTGTTAACAGAAAATAGTTACTCTGAATTCTAGAAGCCTCTTAGCATATCATGATTTGTCAAGAGTCAGGATACTTGAAGTAAATAATTCCAGGATCGGACTTTGGAAAACATCTTCTTGTCCACAAGTCTCCTCCAAAAGATCAGACTGGCATCTAGAATCAATGTAAAAAAAAAGTGTTATGTAACAGCAACTTTTATTTGCAAGATTCAGTTGTCTGAGATGCTTACTCCTTTTGTCTAAGACCCAGGCTTTAGTGCCTCCATACAATCTAATCAAGGCCTACAATGTTTTCAGCCTCTGAGATGTACTGCTTAAAAAGATCACCCTTTCTTGTTTTTCTAAGGTCTGGGCTGGCTGTTTCAACTCAGATGTTCTGGATCAAATTTCCCAGCTTATTTAATCTGATTTTTCTCTTGGTCTCTGTATTGTTCTGCTTGTCCTCAAATTAACTCCAGCAATCTGCTCTAATATTCTGTCTCCTTCTTCTCTGGCTCTTTCTGCCTTCACCTGTGTCTAGCTTGTTCTCTCATTCAACCTTGCTCTTTAAAACTCTCCTAGTAAAACTGCTCACTCTCCTTTCATTCTGTGTTACTCACTTCAGTAGTTTCCCTTTCCAGTCTTGTTTGGTGAGAGTTGGGAGTGTCCTATTCTGTCAAATCTTTCTCTGATTTGTGACTTTTCTTCCACTTAATTGAACATCACTTTCAAATGTGGGTGCTTCATTCTACAAACTAACTCTATCCTCATTTTTAGGATTAAAGGCATGTACCACAATGTCTGGACCTAAGCTTTTCTTTACCTGATAGTTGCTCTACAAAAGGCTGTCCTTGAACTCAGATCTTTTGGCCTCTGTCTCCTGTTTTAAAGGGGTATTTGCATTCCAACTGGATCATACAGATATAAAACATCTTTGGATGTGATCTCTTGCCAGAACAGCTGTGTTCTGGATTAAAATTCCTCTACAGGATTATAAGTATAGAGGATGAGGATAATAAGAATAATTTTCTCAGATGAAAAAGTTATGGCTTATACTGTTGAAATAAGGTAAGGTAACTGGATTCTGTTGTCAAATTTTTAGTGTGTCTCACTGATTTTTGAGCCTCTTTTTTTTCATTTTTAATCTAATTATTTTTGGACTTGCTGCTCCATTCTTATTTTATTCTTGATCTTCCAAGCATATACTCTACAGACACTAGAAGTTTGATGTAATTTTAATTCATTCATTAGAATGAACAAAGTTGACATTATCTTCCATATATGTAGAGAGATATATATGCCATAAATATTTAAAAATAAATTTTACTCTATAAGTAGGAATTATTTTTGAGTACAAGCTGTAACAAACTGTTTGTCTGTAAAATTGTCACATCTAAAAAGACTGTACGGGAGTCATAGAAGCAAGCACTGCTTAACAAAGCAGAACAAAATATGTACTTAATAACAAGTAGAATATACATATATATAATAGATTATATGTAGAATATAAGTAAAATTTATTGCAAGTAGAATATAAATATATAGAATATAATAATCTAAATATTATACTTACTATTGATTATATATTCTACTACTGATTAATGTTATATGTATATTAAAATATGTAATATATTCTACTTGTGATTAATTACATATATATAAATAAAAATATGAAAAGTTTTTTATTTGATATAATCAGAAAAATACAAGCTAAAAGGACAAAGAAAAATTTAAAAATAGCATAGGAAGTTGGTAGACTATATAATGTAGTGTTGGCCTCTAGATGACCCCAGGTGAACCTTGCTTTCTGGGTTAAATGTTACTCTGTAATACACTACAACTGAATCAAACTAGCTGGAATAGCCAACAGACTACAAGTGAATTAAATTTACTATACATAATATTGTAGAAATCACATTTTCTGGCCTAAACCCTGATTTCTCAATCCCAGGAAACCCTTGGATATGTCATTCTTATATAAACATAAGAAACTTATAGAGGAATTGATTGCCAAGCCACCCACAATTTGCCATCCATCATCATATGCCATTGCCAGCTGTCCTACCTTTCATCCAAAATAGATGTGAACTACATTAGATTCATGTGGCCTGTTTTTCAGCCTTTAGTCCCAAAGAAATATTTGGTTATAATATGACAAGAAAACCTGCAGATAGATCCACCTCACTGAACTTCTAATTTTTGAGAAGAGGTGCAAAGAATATACCAAGTGTATTTATAGTGGGGAGGGAGCTCACCTCTTTGGAGGAGAATTAGAGGGAAAAGGGGAAGAAGGTGGTGGGGGGTGAAACTGGGGGAGAGGAGGGAAGATATATGGATATATAAAAAAAGAATATCACTTAACATAAATAAATAAATAAGAGCACTGATAATAGCATATAGACAATAAGTTATGGTGTTACATCTTTCTTATATCTGCTTTTGTTGTTTTTGTTTGCTTGTTTTATATTTTTCTTTTGTTTTTCCAAGACATGGTTTCTTTGTACAGAGCTGCCTGTACTGGACTTACTTTGTAGACCAGGCTGTCCTCAATTTCGCAGAGATGCCCTGCTATTGATTCCCAGAGTACTGACATTAAAGATGTACACCACCATATCTCTCTCTGTCTCTCTCTGTCTCTCTCTGTCTCTCTCTGTCTCTCTCTCTCTCTCTGTCTCAATCTCTCTGTCTCTGTCTCTCTCTCTCCCTTTACATTTTTAAAAATTTATTATTCACTATACATCCTGATCTTAGCCTCCTTCCTCTCCCCACGATCCCACCCTTCCACCATCTTTTCCCATCCCCCTTACTCTACTGCCTAGAGAAGGGAAACCCCTACCAACCTACTCCAGCAGATCAAGTAGCATCAAGACGAAATTTGTGGATAAATGGATGAGCTAGAAATGATCATAGTGAGTGAGTTAACCCAGAAGCAGAAAGACTCAAATGGTATATACTCACTTATATCTGCATACTAGCCCAAGGGGCATGTCCCACGAAAGCCTTCACTTACCAGGAAACCGGGACTGAGGGGAGGACATCCTATTGGGACTCTAGATGAGAGAAGCATGGGAGAATAGCAAAGTAGAAGGATCCAGAGGGTCCTAGAAACCTACAAGTAGAACATTATGATAGGGCAATTTGGGCCCAGAGGTACCGCTCAAACTAAGGCACAAGTCAAGGACAATACAGGCAGTAAACTTTAAACCCCTACCAGATCTAACCAATGGTCAGAACAGTCTCCACAGTTGAGTGGAGAGTGGGATATGACTTTCTCACGTACTCTGGTGCCTCACATTTGACCATGTCCCCTGGAGGGGGAGACCTGGTGACACTCAGAGGATGGATAGCAGGTTACCAAGAAGAGACTTGATACCCTATGAGCATATACAGGGGGAGGTAATCCCTCTGAGGAACAGTCATAGGGGAGGAGAATAAGGGGAAAATGGGAGGGAGGGGAGAATGGGAGGATACAAGGGATGGGATAACCATTGAAATGTAACAAGAATAAATTAATTAAAAAAAAAAAAGACCGAATGCATCCCCTTCCATTATGGCCCAAGGAGGCTAGCAGCTGTTGAAAAGGCATGAAAACAGCCTGCAACAGAGTCTTTGTCAGAGCCAGCCTCCATTTCCTTCTCCAGGGTACCCACAGGATTTCGAAATTGTCCATTGGCTACATCTCTGCAGGGAATCCAGGTCTAGACAACGCATGGTCCCTGCCTGGAATCCCAGTGTCCACAGACACTCTCCAAACCCTGGTTATTTGGCTCTGTTGATCCTCCCATGGAGCTCCTCTCCCCTCTGAGTCCTACATCCTTACCCCTACTCTTTCTAAGATTCACCTTGCTCAACCCCATTTTTGGCTGTGGGTCATAGTATGTGCTTCCACCAGTTTCTGGGTGGAGTCACTTAGAGGATAGACATTCTAGGCTCCCACCTGCAAACATAGCAGAGTATTGTCAGCAGTGCTAGGGGTTGGCTGTCTCTCATGGGTGGGTCTCAGATTGGACCCGGCATTGACCAGACACTTTCTCCATCTCTGCCACACCCCTATCCTGGAGTGTCTTGTAGAGAGGGTAAGTCCAGGGTAAAATTGTCCATCGATGGGTTTCTCTTCTCCTAATTCTGCTATGAGTGTGTTTAATTAGAGGGGACCCTCTTCAATCTACATGACCTCTGATAATAGGAGTCTCACCTAGAGTCACCCCATATGCTCCCTAGAGCCTACCCTGTTGTAGGTCTCCACCTTGTCACAGAGAAGCCACTGCCTAAGGTTTCTTTGGTCTCTAAAAGCCCTCTGTCCACCCCTCCCCATTCATTCTGCCCAGATCTGATATCAACTCCCATTTCTGTCCTTGCTCCCTCTCTTACTATGTTCTCTCTCTCTTTAATCACTTCCTTTATCTATTCTATTTCCACTTTTGAGTGACATTCAAGCATCATCCCTTGGATCATTCTTGTTACTTATGTTGTTTGAGTCTATGAATTATAGTATGGCTATCCTGTTTTGTATGGCTAAAGTCCGCTTATAAGTGAGTACATATCATGTGTGTCTTTCTAAGTCTGGGTTACCTCACTCAGTATTATCTTTTCTAATTCCATTCATTTGCCTAAACATTTCATTATTTCCTTGTTTTTAATAGCTAAGTAGTATACCACTGGGTAAATTTACCATTTTCTTTATCCATTCTTTGGTTGAATACATCTAGGGTGTTTCCAGTTTCCAGTTATTACTCATACAGTGGCTATGAACATAATAGAATAAATGTCCTTGTTGTGTGATGGGACATCTTTTGGGTATATGCTCAGGAGTGGTAGAGTTGGTTCTTTAGGAAGAGCCATTCCCAGTTTCCTGATAAATGACCAGGTTGATTTCCAGAATTTTTGTACAGGTTTCCAGTCTCACCAGCAGTAGAGGAATGTACCCCTTTCTCCACATCCTCAACAGCATGTGCTGTCACTTGAGGGTTTAATATTAGACGTTCTAATGGGCATAATAGGAAATCTTAGTGTTGTTTTGATTTGTATTTCACTGATGATAAAGAACATTGTATATCTCTTTTTTTAAGTATCTTTTTATTATTAATTTATTCTTGTTACATCTCTATGGTTATCCCATCCCTTGTATCCTCCCATTTTTCCCTCCTTCTCATTTTCCCCTTATTCCCCTCCCCTATGACTGTTCCTGAGGGGGATTACCTCCTCCTGTATATGCTCATAGGGTATCAAGTCCAAGTAGAACATTATGATAGGCAGATTTGGGCCCAGGGGCCCGCTCAAACTAAGGCACCAGCAAAGGACAATACAAGTAGTAAACTTTAAACCCCTACCCAGATCTAGCCAATGGTCAGAACAGTCTCCACACTTGAGTGGAGAGTGTGATATGACTTTCTCACATACTCTGGTGCCTCATATTTGACCATGTCCCCGGGAGCGGGAGACCTGGTGGTACTCAGAGGAAGGATAGTGGTTACCGAGAAGAGACTTGATACCATTGTATATCTCTTAAATGCTTTTCAGTAATTTGATATTTCTCCGTTGGGAATTCTCTCTTCAGCTACACAATTGGATTATTTGGTTTGATTGTGTTTAATTTCTTGAGTTCTGTATATATTTTGGATATTAACCCTTTGTAATATATAAGGTTGGTGAATATCATTTCCAAATCTGAACAAAGCTGATGCTTTGTTCTATCGATATTGTCCTCTGTCTTGTACAAGCTTTTCAGTTTCATTAGGTCCCATTTATTAATTGTTGAACTTATAGATTGAGATGCTGGTGTTTCGTTCATAGAAATTGTCTCCTATGCCAATGAGTTCAAGGTTCTTGCCCACTTTCTTTTCTACTAGTTTTAGTGTTTCTGTTCTTTTTTTTAAAATCAATCTCAATTTAAATTTAAAGATTTATGCACTTTACATGCCAACTGTAGCCTACTCTCTCATATCCTCCTGATCCCTCCTTCTCTCCCTCTTCCCCTCTATGCCCCTACACAGGTCCTCAGAAAGGGGAATCCATTCTCTACTCTCAAATCTCCTCAGCCTAACAAATACAGTGGATTTCCTTCACCCTCTTCCTCTGTAGCCTGGTAAGATACCCTACCAACGGAAGTGCTCAAAGAGCATGCAACAGAGCCCATGGCAGAGATTGCCATTACTAGAGGTCCCCACGAAGTGAATGACATGCCTATCATCTTCATCAAAGCAGGGCGTCTCTAGATCATCTCCCTGTATGGCCTTATTTGGTGCATCAGTCTGCCAGCTCACTTGGGCTCAGATATGTTGGCTCTGTTGGTCTTCTTGGGGAGCTTCTAGCCCCTCCAGTCCTTTTATACCTTGAATCTTCCATAAGACTCCCTGGCTTCTGCCCAAAATTTGTCTATGAGACTCATGTGCTTCAATTTTTTGCTCATTGGAGTCTTTCAGAGGACCTCTATGGTAACCTCCTGTCCTGTTCTCTCTCTTCAGAAGCTTCCATGGGCTATTATATTTGCCTTTCAGAATAACAATTAAGCATCCTACTTAGGGTCCTCCTTCTTTCTTATTTTCTTTAAATAGGTGGATTTTGTAGTATGGTTATGATAAATTATATGGTTAATATTGGCTTATAAGTGAGTTTATAAAACAGGTGTCTTTCTGGGTCTGGTTTACTTCTCTGGATGTTCTTTTCCAGATCTAACCATTTGCTTGACAAGGAATTCCCGAAATTTGTGGATAAATGGATTGAGCTAGAAATGATCATAATGAGTGAGTTCACCCAGAAGCAGAAAGACTCAAATGGTATATACTCACTTATATCTGCATACTAGCCCAATGGGCATGTCCCACGAAAGCCTTCCCTTACCAGGAAACTGGGAGAGAGGGGAGGACATCCTATTGGGACTCTAGATGAGAGAAGCATGGGAGAATAGCAATGTAGAAGGATCCAGTAGGTCCCTGAAACCTACAAGTAGAACATTATGATAGGCAGATTTGAGCCAAGGAGTCCCACTCAAACTAAGGCACTAGCCAAGGACAATACAGGCTATAAAATTTAAACCCTTACCCAGATCTAGCCAATGGACTGGACAGTCTCCACACTTGAGTGGAGAGTGGGATATGACTTTCTCATGTACTCTGGCGCCTCACATTTGACCATGTTCCCTGGAGGGGGAGACCTAGTGGCACTCTGAGGAAGGACAGCAGGTCACCAAGAAGAGACTTGATACCCTATGAGCATATACAGGGGGAGGTAATCCCTCTCAGGAACAGTCATAGGGGAGGGAAATAAGGGGAAAATGGGAGGGAGGGGAGAATGGGAGGATACAAGGGATGGGATAACCATAGAGATGTAACAATAATAAATTAATTAAAAAAAAGAAAATTTCTAGATGGCCTTGTTTTTAATAGCTGAATAGTATTTCAATATATATAGGTACATTTTTCATTGATAGATATCTGGGTTGTTTCAAGTTTCTGGTTTTTATGAATAGTGCCACTGTAAAAATAGTTAAGCAAATGTCCTTGCTGTATGGTGGAGCCTCTTTGTATTTGTAGCCAGGAGTGGTGTAGTTGTATCTTGAAGTTTGACGTCTTTGATCCTCTTTGATTTGAGTTTTGTGCAGAGTGATAGATACTGACATGTTTACATTTTTTACATGTATACATCCATTAATAGCAGTACCATTTCTTGAATATACTTTCATTTTTGCATTGTATTGTTATGTCTCCTTTGTAAAAAATCTACTATATGAAGATGTGTGGGTTTATTTCTGGGTCTTTGATTCTATTCCATAGATCAATGAGTCTATTTTTATGCCATTACCATGCATAGTACTGTTACTCTATAGGATAGTTTGAAGTCAGGGATAGAGATATTTTATTGTACAGGATTGTTTTAGCTATTCTCACTTTGTTGTTGTTGTTGTTCAATATAAAATTTAGAATGGTTCTTTCAAAGTTTGTAGTGAAATTTTAATGGGGATTGCAGTGAATATGCAGATTGCTTTTGCTATTTTACTATGTTATTCCTACTGATCCATGAATATGGGATATCTTTTCATCTTCTGATATCTTCTTCAATTACTTTCTTCAGAGAATTGAAATTCTTGCCATGCAGATCTTGACTTGCTTGATTAGAGTTACACCAAGATATTTTATATTTATATGGCTATTGTGAAAGGTGTAGTTTCCCTGGTTTCTTTGCCATCCCCTTTGTCATTTGTATAGAGGAGGAATGTTTATTTTCTAAATTAATATTCTGAAAGTGTTTATCAACCATGAGTATTCTCTGGGGTAATTTATTTGGGGTCGCATATGTATACTGCCATATTATCTACTAGTAACAATACTTTGACTTATTATTTTCCAATTTGTGTATCTTTGATCTACTATAGTTTTCTTATTGCTCTAGCTAGAATTTCAAACACTATATTGAAGAGATATGGAATGAGTGAGCAGCCTTGTCCCATCCCTTATTCAGAGGAATTGCACTGAATTTCTCTGCATTTACTTTGACATTAGTAATTGGCTCACTTATTATATTTTAAGTATAGGCCTTATATATCTGATCTATCCAAGACTTTCAACATAAAGGGGTTGTTGACCTTTTCATAGGCCTTTTCTGAATTTAATAAGATGATCATGTGACTTTTTCTTTAAGTTTGTTTATATAGTGGATTACATTGATGTTTTTCAGATACTGAACCACGCCTCATCTTTGGGATAAAACCTACTTGATCATGTTGAATGATATATTTGATGTGTTCTTGGATTCAGTTTGTGAGTATTCTATTAAGTATTTTGCATCAATGTTCATAATGGTAATTGGCCTGAAATAATTTTTCTTTGTTGGTTCTTTGTGTGGATTAGGCATCTGGATGACTGTGGCCTCATAGAATGAGCCTGGCAATGTTTCTGGCCATTTTTCCTACAGTCAATAATCTTCAGTCTATCTAAGCACCAATATTGCTTCTACACTTTGAAAGAAGATAATCTTAACACGCAAACTGTCTGTGCTGTGTATTGGTCTTTAAGCTAAACGGTAAGAAAATATATACTGTCTGTATGTCTCAAAAAAGAATATTCAGATCTTTTGAAAACCACAATAAATAGCATCAAATGTGTAAATATAAATAAATCACCTTTACATGTTTGGGAAAACAAGCTGTGTTATTTTTCTGTAGAAGAAACATTTTAATTTATGATCAATTCCAGGGGAGAGAAAATGACAACTCATTAAACTACAGACACAAACAAAGAAAGAATAATTTGTACATCTTACTGATTTAATGATAAAAGCAATAAGCAATATTCAAATTTCAATTCAAACAATACTAAACCAAACAAATGATGAAGATTCACATGAGACACTCTTATAAGCAAGCAATGGCACTCTACATATCCTACCACAAATTAAAGAAAAAAGATGTATGAAGAAAGATACTTTAGAGTGTTCAAACTACAGAGAGTTGTAGAATCAAGAGATATTTCAAGAACTGGAATTCAAAAGGTAAACAATATATTACATCTTTCATAAAAGATTCTTATTATTGTTTCTAAAATGTCCTTGTGTTTGATAAAAGCTCCTTGTACTTGATAAAACTATTTGATCCTGCTACAGAAAAAAACAAAAAACTGAGGAATACTGCAATTTAAAAATTTTGTATAAAACAAGGAAATATAAAAAAATCTCAAATTTTTATAAAGATTCTTATTCTTACAGAAGAAGAACTATTATAAGAGGAAATGTTTTACTGTAAATAGAGGCATTTATAAGCATGCACTGTGCACATCCTCCCGTGGTCCACTCATCTCACACAGTACTACGACAGTCAGTAGCATCTCTCATGTATCCACAAAGCTCCTCAAAAACTGAACACCATGTGCTTTTAAACTAAGTATCTTAGATATGTAATCTGAGAAAATGCATTATTGATTATTGCCTGTTCCAATTATATTCTTGTAAACACATCCAGATTCAATTACAATAATTAGAAAACATGTATTTCTACAGATATGTCAGCTATAGAATCCAATGACAAATAAATCATTGGGTGAATTATAAACTATTTGAAATAATAAAACTTTTTCTAATGACTAAAGTAATGACCATTCATGTCACTGAATAGTTTCTTCTGTTTATGTTGCTCCAAGGAGTATAACTGAGAATATTGTTATTGTTTAGCACGATGTGCAGCTACTGGAGGTTAGTAAACTGATGAATGGAAATCCCTGTAAAATGAAGTCAACTCGGTTAAATTATTCTCATAGAACTAAATTAAGATTTGAGCGTTGGAAATTTTATAGATGATTGCAGTGTATTTCTGAGCCTTTTAAATAAAAATAATTGAAAAGCTTCTATCTTAAACACCATAAGCTTAAAATGTTGACAGTATCTTAATATGTGCACAGAAAATGTGATCAGCTCAAATTTATTTTGGATCCAGCAGGCTCTATAATCTAATAAATTGGATTTTTAAAGGAAAGTCATTGCTATGTACCAATGAGTAGACATATCATAAAGATTCCTGAACATTTCTTCCAGCCTTATGATGCTATTGGGCTATATATGTGCTCCTTGTTCTGCTTAATCGGGTGTCTGTCAGGGTTAGGGTTATCACTTTGCTTTACCCAGTAATCTTCTGCTTAAATTATCTGTGTTTTGTTTTTGTATGAATTCTCCTTTGGGAGAGGACAGGACTGAGGAGAAAATATTTGGCAGCAAAGAGACAGAATTGTAAAGCAAGTGACAGTACAAACAGACATAAGATCATTCATATCTTACAAAATGAGCAGCAGAGGTTATTAAGGATTCCTTCAGTTTCCTCTTATGGTTGAAAAGTTAAAAATGGATAGTTAAACTAAAGATTTTACATCTGTGCACATGACCTAACCTTTGCTATCAGAAAAAATAATGACCGTAGGAAATATCATGTCCAGGATCCTTGGAAATGGGCTATGTGTATATCATAATCAAACTTTATCAACCATAAGGTGTTTCCTAAAATTTAAATACCTGCCAAATTGATTAACAGTGAATAATAACTTCCTAATATTAACTATTGAAAATATTATTATCGCAGAGAATTGACAGATTTTCCCTTCATAGTTCTGTACCCCATTTTTAAATTGGATTACTAGGCTTGGTAGTATTTAATTTCTTCAGTTCTTTATATATTTTAGATATTAGAACTCTGTCCAGTGTCAGGTTTTGAAGATATTTGCCCAGTCTCTGTGCTGTCATTTTGCTCTGCTGACAATGTGCTTCAACTTAAAGAAGCTTTTCAGTTTCATATGGCCCCATTTATGTTTATCATAAGACCTGAGCTGTTGGTGTTCTGTTTAAGAAGTTGTCTCCTTTGCCAATCCATTCAAGGTTCTTCCCCATTTTTCCTCTGACAGATTTAGTGTGTCTGGTTTTATGTTGAGGTCTTTAATCCATTTGGACTTCAATTTTGTGCAGGGTGGTAGATGTAAATTTATTTTCATTTTTCTAAATGCAGCCATTCACTTTGACCAGCACAATTTTTTGAAGATACTATCATATTTCCATTGTATGGATTTGACTTCTTTGCCAAAAATCAAGTGTCCATAGTTATATGGGATTATTTCTGGGTCTTTGATTCAGTTCCATTGATCAACCAGCCAATTTCTATGCCAGTACCATACAGTTTTTATTACTGTTACTCTAAAGTATACATTGAGATCTGGGATGGAAATTCCTCCAGAAGATCTTTTATTGTACAGGATCATTTTAGGTAATCTTGGTTTTCTGTTTTTCTAGATGAAGTTGAGAATTGATATTTCAAGGTCTGTAAAGAATTGTGTGGGTATTTTGGTGGGAATGGAATTGTATCTGGAGATTGCTTTTGGTAAAATGGCCATTTTTACTATGTTGATTCTCCTGATCCATGAGCTTGGGAGACCTTTCCATCTTCTGAAATATTCTTCAAATTATTTCTTCAGAGATTTGTAGTTTTTTTCATAAAAATCTTTCACTTTCTTAGTTAGAGTTACACCAAGATACTTTATATTATTTCTGAATATTGTGAATAGTATTGTTTCTCTACTTCTTTCTCAGCCTCTTTGTCACTTGTATATAGGAAGCTCATGATTTTTTTGAGTTGATTTTGTATCCAGTCATTTTGCTGAAGGTGTTTATCAGATATAGGAGTTCCTTGATAGAATTTTTTGGGTCACTTATGTAAACCACCATATCATCTGCAAATAGTGATAGTTGATCTTCTTTTCTGATTTGTATCCCCTTGATCTCCTTTAGTTGTCTTATTGCTCTATCTAGGACTTCAAAAACTCTATTCAAGAGATCAGAGAGAGCGGAAGCCTTGTCTTGTCTCTGATTTCAGTTGAATTGATTTAAATTTCTCTCAATTTAATTTTATGTTGGGCAGGTTTGCTGTATATTGCCTTTATTATGTTTAGGTATGTGCCTTTTATCCCTGCTCTCTCCAGGACTTTTAACATGAATGGGTGCTGGATTTTGTTGAATGTTTTCTTTGTTTCCAACTTATTGATTTCAACCCTGAGGTTGATGATTTCCAGCCACCTACTCCTCTTGGGTATATCTGCTTACTTTTCTTCTAGCAGTTTCAGGTGTGATGTTAAGTTGCTGGTATGTGATCTTTTCAGTTTCTATATAAAAGGCAATTAGTGTAATGAACTTTCCTCTTAGCACTGCTTTCATTGTGTCCCATAGGTTTGGGTATGTTGTACCTTCTGTTTCTTTGAATTCTAAGAAGTTTTTAATTTCTGTTTTTATTTCTTCCCTTACCCAGATGTCATTGAGTAAGGAGTTGCTCATTTTCCATGAGTTTGTTGGTGGTCTGATAAGATGCAAGGGATTATTTCAATTTTGTTCTATCTGTTGAGGTTTGCCTGTGGCCAAGTATGTGGTCAATATTAAAGAAGGTACTGTGAGGTGCTGAAAAGAAGCTGTAATCTTTTCTGTTTTGGTGAAATGTTCTATAGATATCAGTTAGGTCCATTTATTTCATGGTGACTATTATTTTCCTTGTTTCTCCATTTAGTTTCTGTATTGATGATCTGTCTATTGATGAGATTGGTATGTTGAAGTCTCCCACTATTAATGTGTGGGGTTTGATATGTGGCTTAAGTTTTAGTAATGTATCTTTTACAAATGTGGGTGCTCCTGAGTTTGGGGCGTAGATATTTAGAATTGAGAAATCATCTTGGTCCACTTTTTCTTTGATGAGGATGTAGTGACCTTCCTCATCTCTTTTGATTAGTTTTGGTTGAAAGTCTATATTGCCAGATACTAGAATGGCTACTCTGGCTTGTTTCTTAGGTCCCTTTGCTTGGAAGACAGTTTCCAAGCCTTTACTCTGAGGTAACGTATATCTTTATTGCAGAGGTGTGTTTCTTATATGCAGCAGAATGATGGATCTTGTTTTCACGTCCATTCTGTCAGTCTGTGTATTTTTACTGGGTATTTGAGGCTATTGATATTAAGAGAAATTAATGACCAGAGTTTGTTAGTTCCTTTTGTTTTGATGTTGGTGGTGGTAGAGTGTGTGTGTTTCTGTGTTTTGGATTTGTGGATGTGGAGTTATTTATATTCTGTGTTTTCTAGCTGTAGTTAGCCTTCTTGGGTTAGAGTTTTCCTTCTAGTACTTTCTGTAGGGCTGGTTTTGTGATTAGGTACTGATTAACTTGGTTTTATCATGGAATATCTTGTTTTCAGCATCTATGGTGATTGAAAGTTTTCCTGGGTACAGTAGTCTGGGTTGGCATTTATGGTCTCTTAATGTTTGCATGACTTCTGTCCAGGCCCTTCTAGCTTTCAGTCTCTGTTGAGAAGTCAGGTGTAATTTTGATTGATTTGCTTTTATATGTGACTTGATCTTTTTCTCTTGCAGATTTTAATATGATTTCTTTGTTCTGTACATTTAATGTTTTGATTATTATGTGGCAGAAGGATTTTTTTTTCTGGTCGAATCTTTTTGGAATTTTGTAAGCTTTTTGTATGTTATTGGACATTTCTTTTTTTTAGGTTGGGAAAGCTTTCTTCTATGATTTTGTTGAAAAAATGTTTCCTGGGCTTTGGAGTTTGGAGTCTTCTCCTTCTTCTTTTCCTATTATTCTTAGATTTGGTCTTTCTATAGTCTCCTAGATTTCCTGAGTGTTTTGTGTCAGAAAATTTTAGTTTTATTCTTTTTTGACTGATGTATTGATAACTTTGATCATATCTTCTAACTTGAGATTCTCTCCTCCATTTCTTGTATTTGGTTGGTGTGGCTTGTGTTTGTATTTCCTGCTCTCTTCCCTATGTTTTCCAGCTCTAAGACTGCCTCTGAATGTATTTTTTTTATTGCTTCTAATTCCCTCTTTATGTATGAATAGTCATATTCATTTCCTTCTCCCATTTGAATTTTCCTGTAGATCTTTATAGGAATTATTCAATCCCTTCATCTCTTTGATATCTTTGGATTTTTTTCCAGTAGTTCTTTATAGGATTTATTCAATTCCTTCATCTGATTGTGTGCATTTTCCTGTGTTTCTTTGAGTGATTTATTTTCCTCTTTCAAAGCTGCTATCATTTTTATCACCTCAGATATAGTGTCTTTGTTTTGTGTTTCATGGATGTTCATATCTCCAGGGCTTGTTTTATTACAGCCACTCATTTCTTGTGTTGTTATATGGCTCTCAGTTTTGTTGCTAGTCTTCTTGCTCTGTCCTCTAGTCATCTGGTCGTCTCCAGTGTTAACAGACCTAGGGCTTCCTCCAATGAGGTCGCTGTCTGTTTCCCTGGTTGCTCAGGTAGATTGGGAGGACGTGAAGAGAACTCCAAGCCAAAGGTTGTTTGCTAGGGCTGCCCAGAGGTGTCCTTAAGATATTGGACAATGTGTGTTAGAGCTTGCACCCAGATCGGCTCAGCTGGGTTCTGTGACTGTATTCCAGTTGAGTAAGGCAGTGAAGGAATGAGCTGATATATTTCTAAGCCCAAAGATGTTCAGGTACCCTTCAGTCCCTTTTGAGATGGCAGGGCTCCTTCTATCTGCTGTGTTACAGATGATTCTCTGTGTCCTGTTTGGGTAAGGGCAACAAAGAGAGATTACAACTCCAAGCTTCTCATGAAACAGCAGGGAATGTGGGGTGTGGCCTGCACAAATCACTGCTTGTTACCTATGTGGATCTGGCCAATAGGCTCTAGTTGAGTTGGGGTGAGATCAGGAAGGGAGGGAGAAAAGTAAATAATTAGGCTGCTGGAGAGGTGCCCCAACAATATATGTTCTTCATTATTCTCGTACAGGACTGACGTTTAATTCCAACAACCATATTATGCATACAATTTGTCTATAACTTCTATTCCATGGTATTCAATAGCATCTTCTGACTTCCAACAGCATCAGACATGCACATGATAGACACACATAAGAGTAGGCAGAACACTTCTACAAAAAAGGAATCTTTTAAAATATAAATAACCAACTAGCTTATGTATAATTTACTGTATATTTTGTAATGAATGGAAAGAGGTGGTTTTTAAGGAAAACAGGTAAAAGGTAAATTAGGGAACATATGACATTAATAATTTAGTAATTATTTACAATTTTTGTCATGAGAATTTGTTTATGTTAAAGAAAATTATTAATGGTAGTTGATTTTATATTTTAAAAATGTATGAAGATAGCCAGGTGTGATGGCACACACATGTAGTCCCAGCACCCAAGGAGGCACAGGCAGGGCATCACTTGGAATTTGAGCCCAGCTCAGTTTATAAAGCAGTTCCAGGGCAGCTAAGGCTACACAGAGAAACCCTGTCTAAAAAAAAAAAAACAAAAAAAAAACAAAAAAACATAAAGATAAAAGAAAAATATTAAGTGAGGGTAAGAGAAAGAACATGAAAAGAAAAAGATTATTAATAGAAAAAGGAAACAATAGCTCCATTTAATCATTATAACGTTTACACAAAATTTCATATAGTTTTACCTTTATACATGTATTACAGTCCATGACAACAGACGCTGTTCAATTTATGCCCCATGAATGATGGTATAGGTCATCTTATAATGAATTCTACGTATTTGATTCCTAACAACCATGTCTGATCCCAATTGTCTACAACTAGAATTTGAGTTGATGCCCACCCTCATCTAACATCCAAGTGCACCAGGCACTCACAGGGTACACAAACATAAAAGCGGGAATTGGCCTGCAAGGGAATGATCTGTATTATCAGAGAAGTTGCAGAAGTCTCAACTGACTTATTATCCCAGAATTACTTACTGATATGAAGAAGTATGGAATTCATAGCACAGATTTCAACAATCTGGCTCTCTAATAAGGCAAATTATATGTCTGATTACCCATGATTTTGTTCCAGTATCTATTTCAACAAAAAGAGCTATGGCTGCAGGCACCTTATGATTATCAGAGCTTCTGACAGGTCAAGCAAAAGTACAGGAAGATGATGGCTTGTCAATCTAATGACTGAAAATGATGAATGAGTTTTGAAAATTAGATTATTTGAATGGTCACCCAGAACCTGGGCCTGATCTACTCTCTCTAATTTGTACTACAATGGCATGATCATCTAAAATAATGACTTAGAAAACTTTCTTATTGAATTTGAACATGACATCAACAGTAAAGAAGATACAGTTATTACATTAGCAAGGTGAGTCTAATCTTATTTTTAATGACCTTGATAAACCTTTGATATAAAATAACTTTGTCAACAAACTTAAATAGGGGAAATATAAATCTTTGTGGTCTTAACGTAAATATAAAAACATGCACTAGGAAGAAATAACAAACAAAATCAGCCTTGAACTGATTGCCTAAATATCATTCAATAGAATGCTTTGATTTAAAAATTAAAAAGAGATGGAACTAAGAAACAATGAGGGGACATATTTATAACACGATAATGTCTACATTTTTAAAAAATTAGCTGAATATCTACATAAATATTATATTAGGTAAGTTTTAAACAATGAGGTAAAGAGTCATCATTTTTATAAAGAAATGTTTCATTTTGCGAAAATATCATATAAACAGGATTGTAGTAGAGAACTAAAAGTCACATCATCTAAAATTATCATAATCTCATTTATTTTGAGAAAATGTAGTTCTAGCTGGCAAATAAATATATATGTAAAGTAATATAAAGTATATATTAAAAACAATAAGAACAGCCAATATCTGTGAATGAATTTTTAATTCACAAATATAATGACAAAGCATATTCTGAAACTTTGAATTATATAAAATTTCTAATAAGTGAAGGTTCAGTAAATCAATTATGAATCCATCAATGTTATGAGGTTTGAAAATTAAATCAAAATAATTACTGCAAAAATCAACTACAGTGATAATTGAAAAGCAAGATTACAAAAGAGTGTTAAGAAACATTTACATACTTAAATGACAGAGACAAATAAAACAAACAAAAGCATATCTTCCAATGTGGCTCAGTGGTGCATGCCTGTAATCCTAGCACTTGGGAAGGCAGAGACAGAGGTAGGAGAATCACTGTGAGTTCAAGGCCAGTCTAGTCTAAAAAGCAAGTCCAGGATGGCCAAGTCTACACAGAGAAACCTTATATTGAAAAAATACATACCACTCTGTTGCTATAAATATTTAGTGATCAAAAGTCTATTTCTCGAATAGAAATTTATTGTTCATGGGAAAGTATAGATAGAGTATTATAGATGTTAATGAGTAGATCACTTCTCTATCTATTAATCACTCTTAAACTCAAAACTCTCTCTCTCTCTCTCTCTCTCTCTCTCTCTCTCTCTCTCTCTCTCTCTCTGTGTGTGTGTGTGTGTATGCTTGTGTGTGCATGTGTGTTATGTTGACATGTGTGAAAATTTTTAAAAATTGTTTTCTAAGAATTAGCACTCAGGAGGCAGAAGCAGAAAGATCAATGTAAGTTTGAGGCCAGCCTGGTCTACAAAAAGAATTCAGGACAGCCTTAGACAGAGAAACCTTGTCTCAAAAAAACAAACAAAAATAAAAAACAGAAAAAAAAAAAGGAGGAAAGAAAGAAAGAAATTGGGTGTATAATTTAGGGATTCCTGATTAACTAATTTGTGTGGAAATTTTTCAATATATAAGAATTCAAAATATTAATGTATAAATGCATAATATATACTTATGCAAACATACAAACTTCTTTAAATTCATAGAAGAAATTAAAAATTTGATCTCCATAGGAGTCAGAAATTATGATACAGAGGTACTTTGCACATACTTTCTATAGTTAAAAGAAAGTTCACATTGTCACATGATGTGCAAGGCAGTGTGGAATAAAGAAAGCATCAGGAAGAGTTGGAGTTAGTTCCAGATGAGTCCATAGGGCAAAAGAAGGAATATGGAAAGGGATAATATCTACACATATATTCATACAAATATATATGCATAAATAATTTAATGGATTCAAATTCTAATAGAATGATACTCCCTAAAATAACATAGTCTAACAAACAAGAGCATAGTACCAAGAATGTGCTATGAGATTGGCAGTTGCTGATAGTTGGCGACCCATATAACTAAAATGATTATATACTACAGCATAATCTCTGGCTTCCACATAGAACTTGATGTTGAGATGAAGACAACCCACTCATAAGACTTGGATAAATCAAGCTTATACTCATTAGAAAGCTTTGTCATTATTGATTATGTAATGGACATAAATATGTTTTATTTTTGTCTCAACTGTGGGATGTGAAACATACTTATGTGAGTGTGTGTGGTGTTTCTCCACTGGAAACAGACTTGTGAGAGAACAGGTGATATTTGTCCACTAGAAGAGGAGCCACCTCCTATGAGGACATGGTCTTTGCCAATTGATAAACATGCTAGTACATACTGAGAGGATATATGTATGTATGTATGTATGTATGTATGTATGTATGTATGTATGTATGAATATATGCCCCAAACAAGAGGCTGGGCTTTGCAATCTTAGCATTATTTCCTGTCAGTTGGCTGTTCATTGCTCCCCTCTTAAACACTCCTAGAGAATGCTTCCAGTGAATGCTTCAGGGTTGAAGGAGCTGCTCTGGGTTCCAGCTGCTGCTTCAGGTTCTTGCTGCTGCTCTGGATTCCAGCAGCTGTGGCTGCAGTGACATTTGCTGAATTGCTGGTTTGCTGTTTAACACGTCTGCTAGAACCCTGACAACTCACCACTGGAGTAGTTCCAAGGAACTGAGTCTGAGTAGGTCACTTCTCCTGTTCCCGTGAACGTGTTTTCTTCCCTATCTAGGGTAGGTGGGTTGGAAGGGAGGTATTAAATAATTCCAAATAAAGTAGGCTTGAAAATGTTCAAAGCCTACAGATTAGCTTTCACAGAGATGAGCTCTGTCATTATTGAATGGGAAAAATAGTTAACATTTCACCCAGCTGTGGTGAGCAAATGAGAAGAATGACTATGATGTGCCCATTGCAGGATATGCTCAACGGTGCAATAGTGGCATGATACATCATGGGCGTATCCAGTAATTATTTTATTTGTTTTAGGACACATTTCACAAGTTAAAACACATTACTTCATTGCTAATGTTGCTTTTGTTCCTTTTATAGCAACAAAAGGAAAAGCAAGTAGCATATATGCATAATCTGCATAGGTTTTCTTATTTTCCAGAACATAAGGAACTTTCAGAAGTACAGGGTTGATACAGGGTTAAATTACTATATGTAATTTCCATTCCTAGTTAGGTTGAATTCTAGAGTATTTGGCAATAATAGCCTACATTATTCATAAGATTAATTAACTCTGCCTCTAAATATGTTTAAGGAAAGACTAAAAATTAAATGTCTATCATTACACATTGGCAATTACAGATATTGAACTTACTTGTGTACATCAGCGTTATATTCATATAGGTTTTCAATAGAAACAAGTGGAAAGGACAAGGTCATATATCACCAGCATGTCTGCATGATGTCCTATAAAATCACACCGTGCTATGAGTTTACATAAAAGTTATTTATTTCCTTGCTGTCATTCCTATCCAAAATTACTTCCTACATGTGGGTTTAGTGAGCATGATGGAAATGATGGAATCTTTCCTCATTCCAGTACCTGTTGTGGAAGACCAGTTGGTGAATATCAAATTTAACCACATTTTCATTTTCTCTGAAAAATCTCCTGTCTTCTTAAGATTATATAGGCTAAGCAAAATAGCCATCACCATTTGTGCATCTTGTCTCCTCTGTCCAGAATGGAAGATAAGCTCCTAATAGCAGACAAAAATACTGTATTTGAGTCTCAAGTTCGGTTACTATTCTTACAGGAGAATGAAGTAGCTTGGCTTTCCCATTAACTCTGTGCTGGGCTTGTTTCCCAGGTCAGTGGTCAACCTTTAGGTTGTCTTGTGATTGTCATTCCTTCCAACACCACACCTGAACACTCTTCTAAGTTCTAATCTTAGTTCATGTACTTTCAGAATATTCATCCTCTCACTTTGGTATGTGGCCACAAACACTTTTAAAATAGTCCGCTCCTGCTATTTTTCCAAGTTTTATAAACTAATCATGACATGTCTGATGAATACTTTGTCCTACTATCTAAATTTATATATATATATATATATATATATATTTCAAGACAAGGTTTCTCTGTGTTACAGCCCTGACTATCCTAGACTATCTTTGTAGGCTAGGCTGGCCTCGAACTTAATATTTGAATTTATATTGCTAACCCAATTGTGTTATACTTTTATTTCAAATTTTAATTATATACTTTCAACTCAAATATTCTTTCTATATTGTGTATAATAAAATGAATATATATTTATGTAAAATCAAGTCTCCATCAATATCCAGTATAATAGGGAGGTTTACCTATCCTTATTTTCCTGAAGAAAGGCAGTCATATATTGGTAAATAAATACTGACATCCTTCTCATTAATTTTTGTGATAGAGTCTTACCCAATTTTCATAGTTTTTAATTTTAATTAATCTCTTTCATGGTTTATTTTGTTTTATAGTGAATTGAAACCAAAGCTTAACAATAATCAGGCCCCAGAAGGCATTCTTCGTTGCTTTATAATTATCACCAGCGTGTCAGTGTTAATAGTTGTTGAATATATGACCACTCTACATAGTGATATGATTGAATTCATAATTAAAATGCAATGTTCTCTATAGAATATAGGTTTCCTGATGCAATTAACAATAGTGTACTTCTATAGCTATAAAAATGGAATATTTATAATTAAACAGAAGTATTTATAAAATAATGCATATTATATAATTCAATTTCAACAACAAACTTAAAAGTGGGCCAAGGGGCCTGGGAAGATCAGCCAGTGCCAGCAATAAATCCTGAGTTCAATTCCAAGAATCTATGCTCAATGTATGTATGTAATTAATGGCTTTCTTGGAATTATATACATTATGTTTTGAACTCTAGCTCACATTAATATCACCTGATGGAGATTAAACTCATATTTCAAGTGATTCCTGTAAAGCTAACATCAGGAATGTTGACTGAGAACCATAATCCTTTGCTTAATAACTTTTACAAGCTATTATATCCTCTTCATGAAACAATGACATTTAATTTACTAAAAATGTGTTATTTATTTATTTATTTATTTATTTATTTATTTATTTATTTATTTATTTATTTATTTTACATCTTGGTCAGAGCCCTATCCCCTCCTTGTTGGCCCAGTCTCACCTTCCCACTCTCTCCTTCCCTGCTCATCAAGTCACATCAGGATTAAGAGTGCACTCTTCTCCTGTGGCCTGGTAAGGCAGGGGAAGTAATAAAAAAGCTGGCAACAAAGTGTATGTCAGAGATAGCCCCTGTTCCCCTTACCAGAGAACCAACATGATGCCTGAGCTACCTTTTGGCTACATCTTTGTAGGCGTGGGTCGAGTCCATGCATGATCCTTGGTTGATACTTCAATCTCAGCAAGCCCCTCAGGCCCTAGTTATTTGGCTCTGTTGGTCTTCTTATGGAGTTCCTGTGACCTCTAAGTCCTTTTTTCCTTCCCTCAACTTTTCTATAATACTGTCTGAGCATCACTTAATGTTTGGTTGTGAGTCTCAGCTTCCTTTTGAAATGCTGCTGGGTGGAGCCTCCCAGAGGATAACTCTGCTAGGCTTCTTTCTTCAAACATAACAGAGTCTCCTTAATAGTGCCAGGGTTTGACTCTCTTCCATATTCTGAGTTTTGGGTTGGTCCAGGCATGGATTGATATTCTTTCAATCTCTGATCTATCTGTTCTATCTTTATCATTGTATATCTTGTAGGCAGGGTAAATTTTGGGTGGAAGTTCCTGTGGGTGGGTTACTGTCCCCCTACCTCTCTTAGGAGACTTGTCAAGTTAGAGGATGTCCTCTACAGTCTTTATCGACCCTGCTCCTAGAAGAGTCTGCTAGAGGCCTCTTCACATATTCCCATAATCCTACTCTGACTTAGGTCTTCAGTTTGTCAGAGAGATACCCCCGCCCACAGTTTCTCTTTTCTGAACAGGCCTTCTGTCCTCTGTCTCCTACTCTCTGCAGATCTGATCTTCACATTCATATCTGTCTGTTCTCTCTCTCCATGAAATTTGCAGGCACATTGATAGAAATTGAAAAGATCATCCTGAGTGAGGTAACCCAGAAATAAACACATGGTATTACTCACTTATAAGTAGGTTTTTAGGAAGCCCTCTTCCCAGTTTTCTGAGAAAGTGCCAGATAGATTTGCAAAGTGGTTGTATAAGTTTGCATTCTCACCAGCAACAAAAGAGTGTTCTTTCTCCACATCCTCACCAACATGTGGTGTCGCTTAATTTTTTGATCTTACCCATTCTAATGGGTGTAAGATGGAATCTCAGAGTCGTTTTGATTTGCATATCTCTGATGATTAAAGACATTGAGCATTTCTTTAAGTGTTTCTCAGCCATTCGATATTCTTCAGTTGAGAATTCTCTGTTTAGGTCTGAGCCCCATTTCTCAATTGGGTTATTTGTTATGGTGGGCTTCCTCAAGACCAAGCTATTCCACTCCTTGGAATATATCCAGAAGATGCTCCACCACACAACAAGGACATATGCTCAACCATGCTCATAGCAGCCTTATTCATAATAGCCAGAACCTGGAAACAGCCTAAATGCCCCTCAGATAAAGAATGGATAAAGAACTGTGGTACATTTACACTATGGAATATTACTCAGCTATTAAAAATAGAGAAATCCCGAACTTTGTGGAAAAATGGATGGGACTAGAGATGATCATGAGTGAGTTAACCCAGAAGCAAAATGACTCACATAGTATATACTCACTTATAATTGGGCACTAGCCCAAAAAGCATGTCCCAGAAAAGTCTTCATTTACCAGGAGATTGGGGTAAATGTGAGGACATCACACTGTGACTCTTGGTAAGAGAATTATAGGAGATGTGGAAATAGAAGGACTCAGAGGGTCCTAGAAACCTACTAGAAGAACATCGTAATGGGTGGATCAGGGCCCAGGGGGCTCTGCTCAAACTATTGCACTAACCAAGGACAATACAATAGCAAACATTGAACACCTACTCTCATCTACCCAATGGACAGGATATTCTCCACAGTTATGTGGAGAGCAGGTACTGACTTTTACATAAACTCTGGTTCTCCATATTTGACCACCTCTCCTTGGTGGGGAGGCCCAGTGGCACTCAAAGAAAGAATAATAAGGATGCCAAGATGAGACTTGATAGCCTATGACCATATAGTGTGGAGGAGGTCCCCCTCATGCATAAACCTAGGGAAGTGGAATAGGGTGAAAGTGGGAGGGAGGGAGTAATGGGACGCTACAAGAGATGGGATAACAATTTAGTTGTAATCTGAATAAATTAATAAAACTTTTTTTAAAAGTAGATTTTTAACCATATATTACAGAATAAACAATAACTATACTACAATGCACAGGCCAAAGAAGATAATTACCAAGAAGGATCTAATGGAGGATCCTTGAATTTCACTGAAATTTTCAGTGGGTAATTGGAAGTAGTGTTGGCTGAGCTAAACTGTACAATAAAATAGCAACCTTTGAGTTTCACAACTGTTGAATACACATTCAAAACTGTTAAATTCTTCTTTTCCTTAAGTGTCTTGATTATTCCATTTGAACTCTTTCTTATTCTTCTTGTTGAACTACTAATAAATAACTTCTAAGAACACAGAATACATGGAATGTATTCCTTAGCTGACATTCTCCCTTTGTTCTTGGTTTTAATAGTAAAATTTAGACATTTTAAAGTCACAGTTTTATTACTTGGTTGTGAAAGATAGGTACATAATATCCTAAAATCTAGTCTGCAACATACTTCCTATGGCTCCCCCACCTCCCAACACAAACACATTATCAACCATTGAATAGTTTTGAGTAGTTATCAGGCAGGCTTCAGCAGTGATGCTGCTTAGTCTTGCTCAGTGCTGCTGACATTTCTGTCGTCATTGTCTCTACATTTCTATCATTATGTAAAAGATTATTTCAGCTTTACATACCCAGGATAGTAGGACTATGATTAGGAGGACTTATCTATGCTTCTATAGACTCATAAAGCTATTATGAAGACAGCATATATGCATATACATACAATTTAACTGTTTTAGATAAGTTATTCCTGACTTAGAGTGAGATAAGTAGTTCTGTGACTTAAAAATGCAAAACAATAATGACATAAGCATTGGACAGCAATCACTTTGGTCCTGTCTTACACATTTGAGAAATGTCTTTTTTAGTCATCTAGTGTTTCACAATGGTTTGTGAAAAAGTATTTCATAGTTATCCATAATTACTAGGTACTAAGTCATGACAGAACAAAACCACTGCAAATGAGCTTTCTGTATTCTACTAAGGTTTAGCTAGACCATGTAGTAATCCCAGAAATGAGTTAAGAATGAGACAGCATTTCAAAAAGTGAGACTTACTGTGGAGTAAAAATTCTCATTCACAGTTCTAGTATGGCACAGGTCTTAGTTTTATTGTGCTTAGATGTAATGCTTGAAAATTTTAAAATATTACAATCTATCTGAGTAACTGCTTTGTTTGATTCCAAGTGCTTTGGTTAGAAGAACTTTGTCGCATTTCTATCAGACCCATATACACATAAATAGACTAATAATAAATCTTTACAATAGTGGGACTGTCTATTGGCTTAATAGAATATTTTATGTGTTAGATAAAAAACAATAAACGTTTATATTCTTCTCTTAATAGTTCTGTTATTTCCCCTGACATGTATTGAAAAAAATCCCTTCATAATATAAGTTTTAGTAAAATTATTCATTCATGCTCACAGAGATATAGTCATAGGAACTAGAATATAAGCAAAAGCAACAACAACATGAAAATTCTGAACTATTTTAGGATTGCTCACTCAATTTTGGAATTGAGTTTAAAGGAATTCATAGCTTAGATTTATTCTTCTGAGTGCCTTGTAATCATGCTGAATTGTATGCTATTTTCAACAATACTATAAAAACAGTAAAACGCCATAAAATTTTGTATAATGGACCCATGAGAAGAAAATATTGAATAAAAATATAAGGTGACCTCATGAGCAGTCATAAGCCAAAAACAATGACCCTCTTGAAAACTCATCAATACTGCAAAGTGAGGACTATGCATGCAGACTGTGACTCAGATGAATACTTTGGAAATCTAGTGATTCTTGAATCTCACTCAAAAAATCTGATATAAGCGACACAAGCACAATTTGTTATATTGTCACTTGTTTAACAACTGTTAGATTTTGCTGCTGCTTTTTGTTTGAGTTAAGCATTCTAAGACTTTCTAGCTTGGTAAATCCTGGAGGACTGATGGCTACAGTGACAGTACTCTATGGGAGAGTCCATGGTTGGTGGTGATTTGGAAGTTGAAAGAGCCCTTTAGTTTAGAAGCAGGTGAATATATATGAACTTCCTGTTAAAAATATGCAAACTTTCAATGTTTATAGTATTCATCAATGTTTGATTTACTTTCTGGTTACATATACTATGTATGATTATAATATTGCATAAATTCATACATACAACATATATAATAAGACATATTTATGGATTATATCAAAATACAAGGGGAAGAATTTCCAATTAAGCACACTTTTTTTCAGCAATTGTATACTCTTTTTCATGAGCCATTCAAGCTCTGAACTTTTTTCATAAAATGCTTTTATTTCCTAAGAGTTTTAAGTTATAGTTTATTATCTATATCTTTCATGTGATAATGTTAGACTTAGAAAATTAAGTATACCTCTGTGGTTCTTAGTAATTTTTAACTAATCCTAAACATTGTATTTACAGTTTAGAGTTTGAAATTACAGAAACTTTTGTTTGCAATGAAATAGTAAATAATTTTAGTTTTAAATAAATCTACTGAAGAGTAATAGCTGTCTCTATTTAAATGCACTTTTAAATCTGTACATTCATTCATAATATCTTGCCATATGTTCAGATACTCACTTCAGTTAATATTTTGTATCACTTTTAATATTTTAGTTATATCTTTAACCTTAAGGCAATGGGTTAAACAACCAAACAGTCATAAAATTAGAGGATCGATTTTTTAAAAGAGGAGCTCATTAGAAAAAAAGGAGGAAAGAAGAATAATCGAGAAGAATTTGATCAAATGACATAACATATGTAATGAAACTAATTACTTATATTTTGAGTGAGTTATTTAATACTATGTAGGAAATGTTCTATACATTCATTTAATTTTAGCCTATTGCTCTTGAAATAATTTGCATTATAATATGTTAAACTATGTGTGTCATATAAAATGCTAAAAAGATGCAATGTTGAATTTCTGATAAGACAAAATTCTATAACTTAAGAACATAGGAGAAACATTAATGATCTTAGATTACTCAAATAAGTTGTAAGGATTAATTGTCATTGCTGGATTGTTAAAAAAATTATAAAAATAATAAAAGTAAAACTGCATCATAATATTGTCAATTACATATATGATGTAATAATTTATATTTCATGTCTAATAATATAAACACAACACATAAAGAACTCTAAAACTCAATTTTAAGCAAATAATGCTATTCAAATTTTGGCAAAGCATTTAAGTAAATATTTCACCAAAGTCAACACTTACATTTCAAACATGAGTATAAGAGGCCCAACGTCAAAAGTCAATCAAAGATATAACAGAGAAACCACAGTCCAGATAGTCTTATAATTACTTGAGTAGTTAAATTTTAAAAACTAAGCCTATTCACCATTAGAATGGAAGAAGAGAATTGCCAGTATTTGAACTCAGAATGTTAATTTCCCATAATGGTGGCATCCAGAAGAAAGTGCACATTGTATAAACTGCATTATCAAAATTCTATAAATTTTAAGAAGTTGTATAATGGTACAACAGTCTGTATCTCCTTGAAGAGTAGATGGGAATGTCAGGAAGAATCATTGAGATTGACATGAATTTTATTATCACTTGAGTACCATAAATAAATAAAATTTTTATATGTATATATGTTTATCATTCAGTTGAAAGTGCAATATATGTATAATATATGTAATATATATTAGTATATGTGTATTTATTGTTCTATGAATATATTTTATTAATGTTGGGACAATATTTAAATTTAAGGTATTCGGACTTACATGGTTACATTTTTCATCCTGCAACATTATTCTACTTCTCCTCCCATCTAACAAAATGCCTTATAATTATGAAAATTAATTGAATGATTTTAATAATTATAAAATCACCTTTAATTAATACTTTTATGTCCTGTAATTACAAATGTACTACCATTCCAAAAATCAGATAAAGCATGAAAATTGATTCAAATGCTAACAAAGCCATATTAATGCCCATGATTGGGCAATAATTATTTTATGAAGTCAAATTATTTTGCTTAATCCTAAAGAACTTGATATGCCTTCATGCATATAACTCTGATGATATTAGCAAAAATAACCAACTCAGACTTGAATTGGTACAAATTCCATTTGTATTTGTAACAAATTATTAAGGCATAGAAGAATTCTTAGAAGGTTACAAATATTCATTGTCTTTTTTATTTTATTATTACTGTTTAGCAATGGGCACAGAAGGAGGTAAAGAAGGAGGGAAGAAAACATTTCAAATAAAGCAGCATGTTTCCATACTGCTCACCTCAGAACTCCCACCTTCTTATTCCCCATAAACCCTCTGTTAGGGACTAAAACAGAGGACAGTCTTGATATGCCACTCACTGCCCATCCACCTCTAACCTGGTCTCCAGAGTCAGGACATTTTTGAGGTCTTTTTCCCAACTCCCAATAACAAAAAGTCAGCCCCTGATGTCAAGAAGGTTGGGAGGACCAACTGACACACTCTACTGCCACCTGTTGATGACAGAGAAGGTAGCAACAGTCTTATCACAGCAGAGGTCTGACTGCCCAATTTAAGGAAGAAGAGATTCTGCAACCATGTCAGACCTGTTAGTGCAGGGCTCTTTGCATTAAACTTATTCACATGACTCAAGGCAGATGGAAAGGGCTCCTTACTCCTTCGCCATGATGTTTTCTTGTAGTTCAGTGGTAATGCTGGAGGATAGTGACCTGCCCTAAGGATCAAGTCAGATCCATGGCCTAGTTACATCACCAGCAACCCAAAAGTAGGAACAGCCTGTCCCACCAAACTTATATCCACAGTATATAATTCAAGACATGAAACTTCTAGATGGAGACAGTATGCAGTCATGGAGGTTACTTCATACTCAGGGCATCCTCATTGTCATTTTAAAACTAGATTTCATTCATTAATTCTTTCTTTCTTTCCTTCCTTCTTTCTTTTTTTTTTTCTCAAGGTTTTAAAATGTAAACGATGTAGTCTGCAGCAGCAGGCAAAGGCATCTACCTAAGGAACTCATTTGCAGAGCCCTGCCATTTGAACAGCAGGGAACTAAGTTGCCTGAAGTGTCTCTAAAAATTTCAGGCTCAGTGAGTCAAGACTAAATAAAACTCAGCTTCTGTGCAAACAAACACCTGCCAGATAAACCCACTAATGGCTGTTTAACCACTTGCATTCCTACCCATATCCATGGTACTTTTAGATTATTGAGCTAAAATCTACCTGCAGCAAACCAGAGTGCTAGGCTGTCCTTTATTATTTCATGTTATTGTGTAAGAGGAGAAGATTGGAGAAACTAATCAGAATATCAGTGGAGAGTATGATGTGAAATTATAGTTATAGAAAAATTATATTATCAGAAATATACAATTATCCAAAACAGACATAGGTTGATGTAGTTAGAGACAAAGAAATAGGAAGAAAGATGGCACATATTATTGCTATGTGAAACAGGGAACGTGATTAGGACAAGTGAACCTCTCAAAAGATTATATACATTGAAAGCTTGATCTCTAGTCTGTTGCATTATGGAGCATTTACAAATTTGTACTTAAGGGGTGGAGAAGTGATGCAACAGTGAAGAATACTTGTTTCTCTTACAGAACACCTGGATTCACCTCCCAGAAACCACATGGCTGCCTAGAGCTATCTGTACTCCGGTCTCAGGGCTTTCTTCTTGCACCCTCTTCTCCCTTTCTGCGCAATCCATGAATGTATTGTGCATACATATATGTAGGAAGAATAATCATATCTGTAAAATAAAAATAATATTTTAGTTAAAAAAATATATCCTGAGAGAGGAGTACTCTCTACAACCTTTCAATTTATTTGAAGATATTGTTCTATTATATTTTCTATAGATTTTCCTCATAGATATCAGGAAACAAGTACTTTACTCTCTACCATGTTCCCAACATGACATTCTGCATCACTACTAGTTTAAAATCACTAGATTCAACCAAGTATGGGCTGAAATGTCTCAAACAATGACCTAGAATTAAATTCCCACCTTGAAACTTGAGTATTTATAGCAATTCTTTGTAGTAGAAGAAAACTGTCACAATTGCATGGCATTTGTTAGAAATTAAAAATAAACAAGTAATTGTGTTCCCTAATAATGTGATCCATTCATGCTAATTTTTAATTCTCTAGGACCTAAAGATTGGATGCTATGTCCAAGCATGCCTACTTGTTTGATAAAGACCCTTGAAATAGGCCAAAGAAATTAGACCATGAAATGTATGACAGGATCATGTCATAGGAGCAGTGTCCAGAAATGCAAATAATCTCCTGGAGATATCCTCAACATGAGGGATTTTCTAACAAGCCAACTCTAGGTCAGAATATTGTACAGGATCCCTTTAAATGACTAGAGATTTCCCAAAATCCAGAAATCCAGAGAAGTTATTGCTGTAAATCAAATAATAGTAATAAGTATACCAGACATTCCTTCACACATAAAACTACCCAAAATTGGCCGTCTGTCTTAGCTATTATGAAATGAAGAACTTTTAGGAAGTGAGGTGACCACTCTGAGATAACGTAATATTGGTTGACTAAATAGTCATTGTAGTTTCTTTTTGTAGCTGTGACAAAAATACTGTTCACAGTAATAAACTTAATATTGGCAGTTAACATTCTTGCATATTTAATATGTATAAACAAATACAAAATTTAGGTGGAAATATCAAAATTACTGAGTATATTAAAATAAAATAGATTCAAAAATTATAAAATAAGCCTGTAATTTCATTCATGGTTAAAAATAGAGTTTCAGAAATACTATTTTTTGTTCACTGTGTACAGTCTCAGAGTAATTATTTGGGCCATCTTCCTGACTCCTACCAGAAGAACATAAACTCAGAACCTTTCATTGGTGTTTAATTGCTCACATAGAATTTATATACCACTTTTCCACAATTCGTGGGGAAAAATAAGTCATATCTTTGTTTATTTTTCCTTCTTTAAAAATGCATGATGAGTTTATCTTTCTTTATATAATGATTGTTATTAAAGAAATAATATTTAAGATGAAAACATAAAAGATAGTATTTACTTGCTTTGCAGATCAAAAGGACTTAATTAAAAGTATCTTAGAGAAAATCCAATAACTACTCACAGCAATTATTTGGAGTACAGAAATATTTCAAGCAAAAGCAGAAAATTTCACATTAGTATGTTTTTGTAAGTGATGTCCAATGTCAGATATCGCATACTGGTATAAAATATAAGCTGGTATAAATGCCTCTGAATTATCATACATGTGTATCATAACTACTCACCCAGTGCATTTGTATTTAATATTTGACTTACATTGCACTTGCAGTTGACATTCAATGAGTTCCACGAGAGGATACTGAAGTCATCAGTTATCAAAGTTAACATTTCTAATAGTTTGTAAGTCACAGATGATATGTAATTTTGCAGTTTTTCACTGAAGTCTTGGTAAGCTAAATTATATTATCTCACCTTAATATTATTTACACTGGGGCCATGCTGTCTATTTGCTTTCAGGAATAATCTTCATAGTCCTACATTTATTCTTCCAATGTTACTTGATAATGAGTTTCCATCCCAATATGTTTATTTACTTATAAATTTTATGAATTTTAAAATATTTTAAAATGTACTTATTCAATTTAATATTTCCCATATTTACAAATTATTTTTATTTATATTGTATTCTAATTTTAGTAAACAAATAATTATGGTATTTTCTAACAATATGACTTTTTCTTATTTTTCTCTGTCCTACCATCCTCTCAAGATCTCATATCTCCCTTTGTTCCCTGCTACCTTCTGTAGTCATTCTTTCATTTTAGTAAATCTTGCTTTATTTCAATTCAAGCAATCCTGATCTATCTAATATTATACTTTTAACCCATTCAACAAACCTTGTTTTGCTTGCATATAAACATTAGGATTAGGATAAACACATGAAAGTGAAATACCATATTTGTCATTTTTATCTGATCAGGTCATTTACTGTAAAACTTCTAGTTCTACCTGTTTTTATTCAGATTTCATAGTATCATTTTTTCTTAAGAGCTAAAAAAAATTTCATTAATTCCCATAATTAAGTAATTCTGTATTTTCATTACCTCCTTTCCTTACAGATACTCATAGATAGTATATCATACTACAAAGGTTATTTATTTACCCAAATATTTTTATCTATATATTATAAACTATTTGAAAGCAATATGATAAAATGTATTGGAAAATTTGTTTAAGTTATGAAAAAATTTTTACTTTGTTTGGAATTGAAAAAAGTATTCCTTGACACATAGATTCCAATGAACTCATTTTTTTTATTGCTATAAATAAATGAAACATGGTATCTGTACTTCTCTTTCACTAACTTACTTTTTTTTCTGTATTTCACTATACTTCTAGATTTTTGATTGAGCAAAAGCTTCAAAATTATAATATATTTAGAAGGACTCAACAAAGGTAATCCAAATTACCTATCTTCCAGAGTTCATACATCAATTATAATTGGTAATCTTGTCCTACAGCATAACTGAATTAGTGAAGTAATTTGGGAGATTTACAAAGTAGTTAAATGTGTGTTCAGAAAAACATATCCTGTCTTCAAGATGGCAGAAGCAGCAATGGCAGTAACACATGACAAACATCAGGCAAAGCCAGTTTACTTTTAAAATATTTTGGTCAATGTTTTCTGATTTTCCTGGGAAGGCTGAGAAAGTGATCTTAGAATTTACTCATGCTTTCTTCCTCTTGTTTCTCTTTTACTCTCAGTGGTGACTTTCAAATTTTCTCTAAACTTCTAAACATATACATGCTTCTTGACGTCATACTTCTCATGTGCTGAACCATTAGTATGGGTTAATATCATTGGAAAATACATAGGGATCCAATTCTCAGTTACTTTAGATGTATTTCACCCACTGCTTAACTTTTCCAGCTTATTTTCTCTTTATATCTAGTTATAATGTTAAATTCTTAATAGTAACAGATTGTTTTGATATATGATTATTCTACTTTATTTGTACATACATTCTAAAATACATCTTAAATATGTGTGAAAACAAGTGCAGTTATGTGTTATGTTTTCAAATAAATTACTTATTATTGAAACAGTTAATGGAGGTGTGGTTCTTGTCTTCTTCTCATTGTGGTTTTAATGAAAGTATTCTGTAGACTATCCATTCACCAGTTATCAGCCAAGTGAACAGTCTCATAAGAAATTTATATACATAAGCATTAAATTTTGTTTAAAATATGGTGACTTGCTGTCATTTTAAGTAAATAAAAGTGTGCATGTCCTTTGGTGACCAGTATATGTGGATATTGAGATCTAATTTTTTTTCTCAGATTCTAAACATAGCTCTAATTTGTCTTGAAAAATTTAACTTATACTCTCTTAGTATATAACTTTCCTCAAATGGTCTTGGCACCAAACTATTACCATTTGATTTCCTTCTAGAAACTAAATAAGGAGGTCATTAGATGTGATAACTTGAGCCTTTGCCAAGATCAGTACTTGACCTTCTAGATGAGGCATCATGTGGCTTTAGCTGCTTTTTGTATAGCCAAAACCATAGGAAAATAATTATCTCAATGACTTGCTAGGATCATAGAGAAGGTAAGTCTTTCTTCAAAGTAATAAAGAACAGAATAGTTTTTACCAAACTGAAAAAAGTTTTAAGCAAGTTTTGAGACTTTAAAACTGAATATAGAAAGTAATTTTCAAATAAAAACACAAATATTTATTTGTACTGTCTTTTTGAGTATCACAATTATAACATGTATTTATAGTTTTATGGTCAGTAAATTTCTATATAGTCATATGCTTTATCTAGTGGCATTTAATCATTCTAATATACCTAGAATATTTTTATCACTAATAGAAATTATCAAAAAATATTTATCTAGTATTTATAAGATACTTGCATTTGGAATTACTAAAGTAAAATCAACATATACCAAGTAGGCAATAACTCAAATGGATATATTACTCATATTTTATTTTTTTAAGTCATGATCACTATATTACAGGATGACAATGTAAAGCAACTTTTCATAATTATGTCTTCATATTCTAATTCCTGTCAATTAAAAACACAACTAGATATGAATTTATTAGTTAAGGGAAATGAGAACATTAATTTGTATGAGACAGTATAACTCTAAGAGAAAAATGGCATAATAAATTCAGAGATCCTAAAAAACTTCTCTGTTAAACTTTGGCTCCTGCTTTTTTGCCTTATTCCAGCCTTATATTTTAAGATTTGATATAGAGCCAAAATTACAAACCATACAAAAGCACAAAATATAGTTAAAATGGGGCTCTAACTTTAGCATAACTATCAGTTTCCTTAGCTTGTGATACTGAAAGGCAATTTTACTATTTCTAAATAAGCTATCATTCTGCTTATTTTAAAATATCATTTAGTTTATAAACCAGCATTTTAGTTCACTTTAAATATAAGTGGTAGCTTGAGATATAATTTTAAGTGAATATGTTAACTTAAAAACAATAACATAAAGTTGACTCTAGTATTTCCATCATTAACTAGGTAGACTTTCACATACATTCCTTGCCTTGGAGTCCATGGGCATGTAGGTCACAGCTTGCTTTCAGTTGCCTTGAGTAACACTTTGTTCTGCTAAATCTGAGTAAGACTTACTATCTGTTGACTTCTTAGTAGAAACTTTAAAAGCAAGAAGAATTGTACCTGCATTTCCAAAATACTGCTTTTGCCAACCTAGAATACATTGTCTAGCAAAATTATCCGCTATGTTGGAGGGTAAATAAAAAATTTTCATTACCTAAACAAGCTCAAATACATTTACTACAAACCAGACCTACAGAACATAGTAGATGTACTCATTCAGGCTGAAGACAGGGATAAATACAACCAATAAACAATAGGAGAAAAGTAAATGGGGTTAAGTTAATAAACTGCAAATGAGAGTTAAAATAAAACAATAAAGATAGACAAGAAAATGGTGAAAACCCACAACATTTTTAATAATGATAAATATTAATGGTCAAAGTCAAGAGACAAAGGTTAAATGAATGGCTTGAAAAGCAAAATCCATCTTCTTGTTAAATATAAGAAGTTTACTTTGCCCTCAAGAAAAAGTATCACGTTCTAGTGAAAGAATGGAAAGAATATTTCTAGAAAATTGAGCCATGAAGCAAGCATATGTTACTGTCCTACTAGCATAGAAAATAGCCTTTAAACTAAAATGAATTAGAAGAGAAAGAAACAAGACTACTGAATTCTGAAAACACATAATAAGAAACAAATTTGAACCTAAAGGAAACAAGTATAAGAATGGTTTTATCAAAAATAAAATAATATAGGAACACATGATAAATTACAATGAAATATTATCACAGTCATAAACAAAATAAGCAGTGAAACAGCACCTAGGGAGCATAAGCATAATATCATCCTAAAAATATCTTCCCAAAGAACTTCTTTGTATGTTTAATATTTAAAAATAAAAGAAGCAATACAAAATACCGGTGACAATAAATTAAAAATGCATATGACAATTTCTGGATAGGTTGAACACACTTTTAGATACAATCAACTATCTAGTATAAGATTTTACAAATATGTACAAGCATTCTTTCAAACTATCCAATTATGGCAGTATTGGTTGACGGATTAATAATTAAATTTGTTGTGATGATATGGAAACCAATGCTTTGCTTCTGTTGAGGACATCATCTCTCACTGGCCATTTGATAAAAGTCATAGTAGCCATGATCCTTAACAAAAAAGGTGATTTTAAAATTTGAAAATGTGTATTAGAACAAAGAGTTATATAAACAAAAAATGTTTATAATTCAGGAGGAAAAATACACTTTCTGTAATTTCAAATTTTGAATGACTAATACCAAAGCACATAAAATTACAATATAAGTTAGTAGTCTTTCAAAGAATGGAAAGTGTAAGTAATGACTGTATATAAAAATGGCTGGTATCAAAATTCAGAGGCAGTTATAACTTCAGTCCATTCAATTTTCAAGAACAAAAATGTTGCTGATATCAAATATTAGAGATATATGGATTCATGCTATTGTAAGAACCTTTAAAATGATACATATTCAAAGGAAAATATTTTCTGCTTTTAAAATTCTAGTGTGTCTGTTGCAAAGAATAAGAACTTTATGCTTTAGCATGTGCTTCAGCTGAAATTATTCCTCATTTCAATATCAAGTATATATAAAAATGTTCATGAAAACATCTTATCGTAGCTAGAAATGAAACATAACATTTTAAACTGTATGCTGTTTAAAGTGTGTTATCAGCAAACAGGTTGGAATTTTTATTTGTGCATGTTGGCACACAGGAATTTGTTACAGCTAAATGCCAGGGATTATGACCACAGAGCGTTGACCCAGCAGACAGCACATGTGAGGTATATGAAAATTCCTCTTGAGTTCTCTTACTCAATTCAGTTGCATATATTAAATATATTCTTGCCTCAGTTGGAAACTTTCATGTCTATTAAATAGGCAAAGTAAAAGTCAAATGGTTTAAATACATGCTTACATTAATCAATGAAGACACATTTTATTTCCCTAATGCAAAATATCCAAAATTTTATTGTTTTCTTTATAAACCATACTCAAATTATAACACAGAATTTTTGTGAAGAGATTCACTGATAAATATAATACCGAAATTAATACCAATGATTGTCTATATTTAAAATTAGCACTAAATTATAAGAAATCATCTTAAATATACTAGCCTTATTTTACTTTGTATTATTTCAAATATTTGTTTAAAGGATTTTTCCTTTTAATGCATGACTAAATGTAGGTAACTTTACTGTGTACTATGTACAAAGAAAATAAAATAAATTAAAGCAAACAATTGAATTGCCTATTTATTTAAATATTTTACAAGTTTGGTTATTTTATATACGTTTATATTCTGTAGTGTTTATATCTGTCTCAGGTAGATTCCATGAAACAATGTGTGCAATTGAAGGACCACTAATCAAAGCTGTATGAGAAAATGAGGTTACCTAGTAGGAACAAGATGAATATGTGAAAATTTGGTCTCACCTCTGCTCCTTTCTCTTATCCATCACTCATGTAACTCATGGGAGTAGAATTCAGCATTGCTTATCAATGTCGTTTACCCTAGAGAAAACGTTTGCTAAGGAGTTAGAAATATGTGCGTTTTGAGGTTAATATTGGCGTATAGTGGCTTCCAAGTCACTCTTGGTTAATTGGGTGAGACCCTTTCTCAAATAAACAACTAAAATGAAATGCAAGACCACTTGGGTTTTATTATAACTATTACCTGAAATTTAGGTTTAAATAATTCAAAGTTTTAATAACACTTATTATTAAAATTAAAATAAATATTGTGTTTGAATTTATACAAAGTTGTAATTCCAAAGAGTGTTGAGTGAAATGTGAACATTCCCAAAGCCATGGGTATTATGGAAATTGTGGGTTTATGATCCAGGTTTTTGTGAAGTGAGTCAAATCTTTCAAGATAACTCTTTCCTTTATATGCTTCCTATAACTACTGTGTTTTATTTGCACAATAAAGGATATGAAAGAAGAAAATTTTATATCTGTTTTTCAATGATAGCTAAAGATAACTCATTACCTTCTCTGTAATTAATAAAAAGAATGTTTTTTTATCAAGATTCTCACATTTGTAGCCATTTCCAGACCAACAAAATATTAAGTATTACATCTTAAGTATCTGAATTGTAGATTAATGTATTGAATATTAAACTGCCAATAGATCTATATCTAAATAAAACTACATCAACACTTTTCATTTTTCATGGCACTAAAGCATCCATTCTTGAAAGCTCAGTCATCAAGATCTTACTAGGAATAGATCCCAAATAAAAACTAAATGTGGGCAAATATACTATCATTGTAGAACTCACAACTCAATAAAATATATGCCTATTAACTAATACTATAATATAGACAGAAAAATAATGTAAAATATTTCTTACTGGGCATACTGCTATACGAAATATCTGAAATTCCAGGGAATTTGTATGTTGAACTAGTATTTGAAATTCACCTTCAATCACACTATCAATGGTGTGTTGTGTTTTTCTATAAAATAGAAGCTAGCAAAGTCTTGATTCATATAGATAAGCCTAAGAACTTAAATAAAATATGTAATTATTTCTTGATTTTTACATGAAATAAAGGAATAAAAGCTGAATAAACTAAGGTTTACAACCATAAAAGTATATTTCTAAATACTAAAAATAGACTAAAGAAATAAAGTAATTAATATATGTGATACATTTAATTACTGAATAAAATGACTGCATCCAGCAACATATGAAAATGTTGTGTTTAGAGTTTAGTAAGATAAAAACAGATGTTATTGTATTTATTCCTGCTTGTTCGTTTATTTTTTGTTTCAACAACACAGCAAAGGTATGACAGGGATACTCCTTTCTCCCTTCACTTTCGTGATATGCTTGTGTACTAGAGGAGCCAGACATAGATTTCACTTTTAGGAATAAATATTAACAGTCACTTATTCTCAATATGTTTAGCTATCCATCTGTGGTAAATTAATCCAGCCAAGACTGAAAGCAGCAGAAATCTATAGGTACACATCTAGGAAGTTCACAGAAGGAAGTTGTGACTTTATAGAATTAAGGACCTCAACATAAGACCTGACACACTAAATCTGTCATAGACAGGTAGCCCAATCTCTTTGTGGGTCCTCTAATATGTGTAGTAGGGACAATTTCTGACATGGACTCTGGTGCCCAAACATTGATACTTCCATCTGTAACAGTGGAAGGGTTACAGGCAGTACAGATGAGACCCGATAGGCTATCAGATGTTAGGGAACAGGGATCCCCCTTTCTGAGGACTAGGGAAGGGCAGGGTGGGCCTGGCAGGTGATGAGGGAGGGGCTACAATAAGGATGTAAAGTGAACAATTTAGAAAGAGAAAGGAAGGAAGGAAGGAAAGAAGAAAGGAAGAAAGAAAGAAAGAAAGAAAGAAAGAAAGAAAGAAAGAAAGAAAGAAAGAAAGAGAGAAGCAAATAAGAAAGAAAAAAAGCAACAGTAGGATCATCCCTTGGAATCTGCTTACCCATGTATTTCTGATTTCATTTATAGTACCAAGCATACATCATTTACTTCTGTGAATTTGAGTAGGCCTCAAATCCCAACAGAAAGCAACTGATGATCCCATATCAGCCTTGTTTTATTACACCAGTGAGAATATCTTGTCTGTCTTCAGTATTGTATTATGCAGAGAGCAGCACTAGGTAAGTCCACTGATGTCTTTTCTCTCTCAACAGCTTGCACAGCACCTTCTGGCACTATGAAAGCTACTCAACAGGGAGACAATTTTCTAGTCAGTTTGAGATTAATTTGTTTATGCCTTACAGTCAAAGTATACAGTGTCATCAACCATATGGTCTACAGCAGAAAAAAAAAATCAGCAGAATACTGAGGCAGTGCCCAGGATGGGTCAATCTTTGCCAGATACTCTTCTGAAAGATGATTAAATTCTAAAATTAAATATGTCTTTCATCAAACTTTTTAAGTTTTCAAATTCAAGACATTTTAAATGTTTGCTAATACTCATGACCATTTTCACCTTTGATTTCCTTACTTGATATCTGTAGATATATTCACTTGAAGTTTCAGATAATATACATAATGTAGTATGATATATTTTTTCATATCCAAGTTACTGGTAATTTTTCCAGATTATGAATGGTTTGTGGAAATACTCCAGTCACTAAGTCATGGAAGTGTAAATTTATCCTATGAGAATAAAAACTAGTGTTTATATTGGTATTTGAACAAGTAATGTAGTTTCTGACAGGAGAAAGTCAGCAACAGATTATTAAACAACTCGTAAAGCTTAATTAAAAATAAAGCCTTTCCATAAAATGCATCAAGTTGACAGTGGAGGTTATTCTTCATGAATGCTGTAAAAAAAAAA
>OU015753.1:65429448-65442281 GCA_907169655.1 Acomys percivali | reverse complement strand
GTTATTAATGAATTTATGAACATGAATGAAAAATCAAGACACATGGGGTGGTCCATGACATTAATCCCAGCACCTAGGAGGTGGAGGGAGGCTGATCTCTGTGGATTTGAGGCCACCCAGGTCTACAGAGTGAGTTCCAGGACAGCGAAGACTACATGTAGAAACTCTACCTTGAAAAGCAAGAAAGAAAGAAAGAAAGAAAGAAAGAAAGAAAGAAAGAAAGAAAGAGAAAAATGAAAGTAAAGAAAGAAGTCAAAGGAAATAAAATTTTTCTGTATACCTGAAGAGGAAATAAAAAACTAAGTTCACTGCTCTCCTCCATTAGAGTTCTGCTGTATCAGTACCATTGTCAGTAAATAGGGATACTTAAAAATAATTCTTTAACTATAATTTTCATGATAGAATTGATGCCTATTTTTGACTAGCCATTGAAAATTTGTTTCAAGTTCATCTCATCAGCTGTCTTAGGCTACAGTGAGAGATTTAGCTTGTGCTTTGAAGTGAGGCATGGCCCTATCCATAAGAACCTTAGATGGCACTATACCTCAATTTGAAGTTACTTTACCTCTACCTAAAATATGTTGCTCACTTTCTATTTTCTCGACAGGGTGATTGGATATCTTACTGCTGATTCTCAGTCAAGTCTTGTAATAATACCTTGATCTTTTTTTCTTGCAAAGCTCTTTTCTCTCACTTAGACTTAAAAACCACTATCTCATAGCTTCAAACATTTTCTTCCTACCTGTGTTATCTTCCTAAACTTTGACTAGTTGAAGGGTTGGAACTGAATCCAATTTTAGTTGAGCAAGAAGTTTGTATTGGTTCAGCCATCTATACACATCACTAAGACTTTCTCCATACAAACAATCATGGTTTTGTTTTTTGCATGTGCGCCAACACAAGTGTCAGGTGGTATGTGTCTGTGTGTGTGTGTGTGTGTGTGTGTGTGTGTGTAGCCAGTTGTTGCTCCAATTTCTTTCAAGAATAGTCTCTTTACCTCCTATAGGAGACTGACTGTTCCATGAAACAGAACAATCTTTATAATGTTTTGGATTTTAATGTATCTGTCTCATTAATCTTGATTATGCTTATTTTCCCACTTAAAAGTGTGAGATATGCAACTCTTTCATTTTCTTGACCACTTAGAGATCAGTTCAGCCTAATTGGTTTACATAATATCAGTAATGTTATTTCTTAAGAACTAAGAAAGTTTGATGAGAACAACAAGATGGGGTATTATGATCCAGTAACAAATACAAAATCCTTGTCAATTATGTTGACTGTCTTATATAGGTACAGTTTGGACCACCACAAGATCATTATTAAAAGTGTTATCATGTCACTTCCCAATGACATTTATAATAAAAGTAGTAATCATGACCACTGTAAGGTGCTGAGATAATTATGAAGCAGTGAGATACAGAGATGAAGTTAAGTACACATTATTGGAGAAGGTGGTCATGCATTTGTTTGGTCAAGTTTCCATAAGTGTCACATCTGGTAGCTATATTAAAATAAATTTCAGTTATAATAGACATGCCTTTATATATTTTGAGAATAGCAGTAAGAGCCAAGAGCTTCATCAGGATAACTACATTAAGTAAAGTCGTATTGTTAGAAAATCATTGTTCCTGTGTTCTGTATAATAAATAATAACTTTCAGCTGGACACAGTAGCACATGCCTGAAATCCTAGCACTCATGGAGGAAGAGGCATGTAGATCTCTGTGAATTTGAGGAAAGCCTGGTGTACAAAGTGATTCCAGGACAGCCAAAGCTACAAAGGGTAACCCTGTCTTGGAAAAAAAGCAAGCAAGCAAACAATCAAATAAAAATGTTATTTTTCTGAATAACAATAACTGACACTGAAACAACCTAGAATTTTTATCACTAAATCATAATTTTCAATATTATCTCACTTAGTAATCATAAACATATTCTAAACTCAAAGATGAATTATGTTACAATGGCTACTTCTATATAAAAATATACATAATAAATGTGATTAATTGTAAGTACAAGGAACTACAATGAGTATTTCAAGGTATTAAGTTTCCAAAAAGTTGAGCATCCTTGCCTCACACAGCCATTTTTATTACCTCAAGCACTACATATGTCTTTATTGCAATTCTCTAAATTCACAGTATCTTTGACAAGCACTCTAATGAAATAGCGATCGTTTTCTATTTCTTAAAACTGTCCTCTCCTATTCCATCTTACATGAATGAAATCACTGGATACCTTTCTTTTTTTACTGTGAAATTTATTTTTTTTGATTAACAGAATCAAGTTTAGTTGGTTAGGGGATAAGATTATTTTAGATCAAGAAAAAGAAGTTAAGTTATTAGAGTTGAGATAGGATAGATATTGAATTTCATTCAGAAATTTAGACCCAACAAGACAAGAGAAATGTTTACTTCAAGCTGGACAAATATAAAGAGACATACCACTATGAATGTAACCTCTATAGAACTCTTGATTCTGATGATTGTTACATGGTTCTCCCTGGTATATGTAGTTTGTTTTATAGATTTTATTATACATATATTATATGCATACATACATACATACATACATATTATATACATTATGTATATATTTTATATTCATAATAAAATAAATGTATTTTAAAAAAGAAAACCTCTTTTTACTTCACTAAGGAGTTAGAGAAGCAGTTACATGCTCCATCTAATGTTGTAGGACCACTCAGCCCTTTATTATTTGACTGACAGTGTCACATCTTCAGAATTACTAATGTATATGTTGTGCTTTTCTGAGTTATGTAATCAAAAATTGGGGCTGTGATGATTTGGAGTCTGAAGTTAGGGGAAGTTGCTAAAACCTGTACACATTTTTCACCTTAAAATAAAATACATGGACAGTGAAAATATATGTATAGTTTTTCAATTATGTGTGTGTGTGTTGAACATAATGTGTCAAAGAAAGTCAGAGGACAAATTGAGGTAGTTAGTTCTCACTGTCCATCATGTGGGACTGAGAGATCAAACTCAAGTTCAGGTAGACAGAGTCAGTGGCAAATGCCTCTACCTGCTAAGTACATGACTAAGTATTATTTCTGAAAAATTAACTAGCACTTCTTTGCTTTTCATGAATGAGTAATATTTCAATGGATAGATGTGCTGGACCAATCTTTTTTCTTTGGCTCACCTTAGTTTGACTACTTTCCAAATGTGACCCAAGAATAGAATTCATATTATTACAAACTTACAATATTCTGTGATTGTATGCATCCAGGTCTCATTGAATGGTTGGCTAGCTATATATATATATATATATATATATATATATACACATATATATATATGTGTATATATATATATCATGATGTTTAAAGTGGAAGGTACATAAGTGCTTCAAAATTGGGAAAACTGCACAATTTTATATTCCTGTTAATACTACATTGTTTTAAATAATATTTTTCTCTAGTTGTCTGCTTGAATTAGCATTGGAGAGTAATAACAGAGTCACTTAAAAGCTGTCTGTTCACTTTAAAGCCACATATTCACATTTAAGTTGTAGACAAACTATGTTTTTAAATAGTGTGATAAGGCGTTGATTTGCATTTTCCCTAATGAATAATTAATTTGCCATCTTTTTGTATGTGCCCTTTAGGTATCATTATGCATTCTTTACTTATATCATTGTCCAGCTAAAGTTGTTCTTTGGATTTGGTTGGTGAAAGCATACTTCCTTGTAATTCAAGAGTCTGGAAAGCTTGAAAGTTCGAGAACAGGTTTGATTATACAAAAAAGTTCTATCTAAAATATTTTTTAAATGTCTGTTCATACTTTAATTAAGCTGTATTTTCATCATTATGTTTATAAGTACTCCTTTCTAATCTATCTTCACTCGTTTCACGGTTCCATGAAGAGTAATCTTTAAGTATTTATTTTTCCAAATACTTAATGGCTTTTTAATAAAAAAAGTATTGTGCTTTTGTGGTCATATGTAAAAATATTTGCTTAATCTATTACCATGAAAATTCCTCAACTTTTCTTTATAAGAGTTTTAAGCTTTTAACTTTTATAAGTATATTGATGAACTAATTTGTTTTAGCTTTGTATCTTGTATGATTTGAAGACCCATCTTAAATGTACATGGTACTATCCACTTGAACCACACCCATTTCATGAAAAAGTACAATTTGCTTTTTTGTACAAATTCATATTTCCTGTTGAAAATCAGTTGATCATGTTTATCATTGTTATTTTTTATACTTCACTGAACTACACATTTATTTATGTCCCACTAATATATTGGTTTCATTACTGTCACTTTCAAATAAATTTTTCGAAGAGAAAGTGGAATGATACTACTTATTATATTTTCATCTTTTCTGGGATGCCTTCAATTACACTCAGAATCAAATTAAATTTTACAAAAGGAACCCCAAAGCTTTATCATTAGAAATTTATTTTTAGAAATACTGTCTTTTGATAATGACACATCTTCTGATTCATGAATATGGTATAATTCAGTTACATACTTTAAGGAGAAAGGGAAGTCCTGAGTAATTGAGGTCCTGAATAACTTTTAACTTTGAAAAATTCAAAACTAATTAGCTCATGGGAAATTGGCAATGATGCTGCTCACATTTTGCAGGAACAATAGGAATGTAATGAATTCCCTTGGTAATTAGAGTATAAGTGTTTATGGATTATTGACTATTGTGTAGAAGGATGGGCAACTACAACATCCTTCTTCTAGCCATTTCCAGCCTTGACTGCTTGTCTGCCCAAACCAGCTAGTTAGCCACTTTATCTCTTCTTGTACCTAGTAACCCAGCTGAGGTCTCTAATTTTAATGCTTAAGACGCCTACCTGATCTCAGCTTTCATGTTTGCATATGCTGTCTCATGTATATTTCTACATCACTTTTGCATTTTCAATCCTACTAAATTGATTGGCTTCTTTAATGATTCAGTGACACTACATAACTGTCTACTGATAAATCATACCATAAATGAATAGCTACATTTCTCTTTCCTTTCCCTCAGTATTATTTTCATTTATTCTTTTTGTTTGGTTGCCATGGCTATAGCTTCAAATATACTAAACATAATAGATATGAAGGTACTGACTTTATAGGAGAGGTGACCACATGAAAGGAGTAAACTTGTGTTTTTCTACATCCTAGGAAAGAAACAATCCTTCTTTTAAAAGACATAATTACCTGTGAGGCTTTTCTAAATGACTTTTCTCAAGTGAAAACATTTTACCCATTTTAAAGATTTATCATGAAGGGATTATGGATTTTGTTACATGTTTCTGGAAACAACCTAGATGTCTCTCAACCAAAGGATAGATAAAGAAATTTTGGTGCATTTATATAATGGGATACTATAAACCCAATAAAAACAAGGTAAATCATCACATTTACAGGCAAATGAATGGAACTAGAAAAAGATCATCCTGAGTGATGGAACCCAGACCCAGAAAGGTACACATGATATGTACTTATTTATAAATGGACTTTAGCCATATAGTGCAGAATAAACAGACTGTAATTTGCAGACCCAAAGAAAATAAGTAACAAAGAGGACGTAAGGGAGGATGCTTAAATCTCACTCAGAAGAAGAAATAGAACAGAGTGGAAATGGTTGAAGACAATAAATGATGTAGGGAAAGGAGCACAGAGAGAAATAAGGGTGGAACACTCACATGCAGAGTAGGAGCAGGAAGGCACAAGGCCTACAGACAGGATAGAGACCATTAACATAGGCTTCCTGTGACCATAGAAAACCTAGGAAAGAGAATAGGAACCATAAAGGTAATCATCATTAAGAGAATAGAAGAGATGGAAGGATCAGATACTTAAGATACAATTGAAGAAATAGATACATCTCTCAGAGAAAATATTAAATGAAAAATCCTAGCACAAAACAACCTAGAAATCAAGGACATCATGAAATCTAAGAATAATAGGAAGAAAAGAGAAGATTCCTCGCTGCAAAGACAAGAAAGTATTTTCAATATAATAATAGAAGAAATTTTTCCCAACCTAAAAAGGGATACCTTTAAATATACAAGAAGTTTGCAGAGCACCAAATAAATTAGACCAGAAAGGAAATTCCTCTCACCACATAATAAGCAAAACACTAAATGTACATAACAAAAAATAAAGCCTTCAAGGGAAAAAAGGCTCAGTAACATATAAAGGCAGATCTATCAAAATCACACCTGACTTCTCAACAGAGACTGTAAAAGCCAAAAAGGCCTGGGCAGATGTGTTGAAGATGTTAAGGGACTAGAAATTTCAGCACAGACTATTATATCCAGAATGCTTTCAGTCACCAGAGGTGGAGAAAACAATAATTTAAAAAATACCTATGCGCAAACCCAGCCCTACAGAAGATACAGGAAGGAAATTTCCAACCTAAAGAGATCAACTACACCCAATAAAACATAAGCTATAAATGACTTCACTACAGCAAAACAAAAGAAGAGAAGCATACAAACACACTACCCCCACCAAATCATATTGAAGGAGATTAACAATAATTTAATTCCACTTTTCAATAAAAAGACAAAGGTTAGCAGAATGGATGTGTAAACAGGACACAACCTTCTGTGCATACAAGAAACATATCTCAGCAACAAAGATAGACATTACCTCAGAGCAAAGCTCTGGAAAAGGCTTTTCCAAGCAAATGAATCTAAGAATCAAGCTGAAGTAGCCATCCTAATAACTAATAAAATAGACTTTCAACCAAAATTAATCAAAACACACGAGGAAAGACAGTTCATTTTTATGAAAGGAAAAATCCACCAAAAGAACATATCAATCCTGAACATCTATGCCCCCAATACAAGGGGACCCACGTTAGTAAAATATTAATAAATCTTAAATCACATCGATCCCCACACATTAATAGTGGGAGATTTCAACACCCCACTCTCATTAATGAATAGACGGTCAAAGAAGAAACTAAATAGTGAAATAATGAAACTAATAGATATCACGAATCAGATGGACCTAATAGATAGCTACAGAATTTTTCTCTGAAACACAAAAGAATATACCTTATTCTCAGCACCAATCATAATCTTATAAAACTGAGTATATATTCAGTCACAAATCAAGTATTTCATCATATTTAATGAGCCCTCTTCCAAGATATGTTACTCTAACTCCAGTAGAGTTGCTAAATAACAATCATCTACTGAATGGAAAGTATCCTTTGTTCCTGCTTCAAAACAATATCTCACAGTGTTAACATTTTAGTCTGTGTTTTTCTGTGTAAATTTGCACTTTCCTAAAATATGAATCACAATTAATTTTACTGGTAAAATAGTAGTTCTAGGCACACAACTTCTAATAATATTGAAAAACATTAAAAAAATTTGTTTCAGAAATTTATTAATTTGTATCAATATAAAAACAAACTTCACAGACAATCATTTTCTAGTTCAAGAAAGCATTTGGCCTAATATACATAATGGTAAACTAAGTACATATATTTCAAATTTCTGCAAATATCTCAATAATGAAAGATAATGGAATTCTACATATTCAGAAACCAGGAAGAAATGAATACTTGAGTTCATAATACATTCTCTTTGTATTGAGTACAGAACACTCCTTGAATCATATAGCAAATTCAGAGTGGATCTTTCCAACTCAGGTTACACAATCTACCTAATAACTTAGCGACACTTGCTGTTATTAAATTTCACTATTGAGAGTGTTTGAACTCAATTTTTAAACATTGTAAACATAGTTTTCTAACTTATATTTTCACCAGATTAAAAAGGGTCATGAAAGAATAATAAAACCATTATTAATTTTACTAAGAGGCACAGAATGCCTGGCCACATTGTAACATGATTTTAATGCCAGCACTTAGGGGGCAGAGGCATAGAGACTTCTATGTTTCTGAACCCAGCTTTGAATGCATATCTAGTTCCAAACCAGAAAGGCTATACAGTGAGACACTGTCACACACACACACACACACACACACACACACACACACACACACAGAGTACATGTTCATAAATTTAAATAAAAATGTATTGAATTAATCAATAGTAATCTGAATTTGATTATTTTAATATAAATGATACAGTTTGACAGTATCAAAATATTCATAAAACAGCAAAGATAACATTTTAAGTGCACCAATCTGGAAAGCATAGAAATCTTCATAGTTTTGATGTTTTTGAAGTTAATGTAAGTATTAATTTACATTATGTTATCCATTTAGGAATGCTGTTGAATGAAAAGCTCTAAAGAACTTAAAATAGTAGCAAATATTCTAGAAGTTTGAAAGAGAAATAGAAAATGAATAAAATACCAGACATGACAGTAGTGATTATATTTGAGTGTTTAAGATATCTGGCAACTTGATGCTGTTCTTTGAAACATGGAGAACAATAATAAATATAAGTTTTTTTAATAAAATGAGGGCATTCAAGTGATATTATTGATAAGATCTAAAACAAAATTCTTATTAGATAAATTCTCATGAAATTTTGTTATACATATAAATCACCTCTCTAGAATAATCCTGTAAAGAAGGCAAAAATCACTTCTCCACAGCATGAATACAAATGAAATAAACATAGATTATTAGAAATGGGGACTATTAATGGAACATAAAACTTATTTTATGAAATAACTGTTTATATACAAGAATTTTATATGTGGAGAGTCGTGTCACAATACTTTTCCTTCAATACAGTTTTTGATCTGAAGCATTGACCTTAAGTATTAGCTTAAGATGAGAACAAATTGAAATCCAGATACCATATCTACCCCACCCCTTTCTGCACAAAGACACAGTATAAACCTCTGTTCTCAGTATGATTCTCCTACCTACTGCCACAGATAGAACAGGAAACCAGCATTTATCCAGACACAGGAATCAGGATTTGGGTTAGTTTCAAAAGCCAAGTTTTCCTAAGATAGTTTTTGCTTTTTATTAGTTTACCTTGTATCTTTATCTTTATTGGCTATGGTCTGACTATAAGTTAAATACTAGAAATCCAATAATGGAATCTTGGTGTCCACAGGAATGATAGTGACATGTGATGATAGTGATTTACCAATAGACAGACATGCTTCTGAGAGACCACAGTAGTGGAAAGAGAGACGTAGATCTCAAGGGACAGAATCAATAACAATAGCAATCAGTGGTAAAAACAAAAACACAAAACATAACAAATGCCTCTTTAGCTCAAATGCATGCTCTTCTAAAAAAGCCTGCTTTACCTTTGCTTTTCTACCTTGAGTACAGGCAGCATGAGTTCCTTACAGACAGTCAGTAATAAAACTTTCTTTTCTTACATTTTGAAATATCTCCAACATTATAAAGAATCGATGACTGCTTTTTTTACTCTGAAGACATGCTGGGCTACCAGAAAGAGACTTGATAGGCCGTGAACTTATAGTGGGGGACAACGTTCCCCTGTTGTCACAGACCTAGTGGAGGGGCATAGGATGAAAGACGGAGGGAGAGGAATGGGAAGATAGAAGTGAGGGAATAACAAATTAAATGTAATATGAATAAATTACTTAAATAAAAATAAATTATAAAATACTTGATGACTGACCAGGCAATAAACTCTTGTCATCTCTTAGTTTTGGAAGCTGCTGGTCTGCACTTTCTAACTAAGTAATAATTTTATTCCTTCTCAGATCTAATGGGATTGAAGACTAGTCAGTAAAGGTTTCATGTGGGCTCAAGTTGTTTAGGATTTAAGAACATATTTTAATGTTTAGAAAGTTGCTTTTTAAGTTAATAAATACAAGATATGACCGAGAATGGTTTAGATCTAAAACTTTAGATTCACCTAGATAAAATAGATAGTATTTTCTTCAAGTTGTCACATATAAATGAGCTAAACATTTTTAATTTAAATTTTATATATTGTTTGCATAATCATATGCATATGAAAAGTCCATATGAAAAAAATGGGAAATACTTTTCTACCAAAAACCAGAAATATCTCAAGTTCTTTGTCATATAGCTAAAAGCAGCAACGTCATTGACACAACCAGCCTAAACACCTCAACATTTGTCTTATCATTCACGAATCAATATATTTATAAGTATTAGGACAGTACATTAGTACATATGGCTCCAAATCTAATGACTTATCACTTTTTGTTGAGTCTGCCTATATTCTATGTTTAAATATATCTGATGCATCTTATTTGTCAGTTATCAGTTTTATTTGTGAGCTGGTTAATTTACCTATCATTTACCAACTGTATGTGTGAGACCTGGCTACTGTTACCTCAGAGAAAAGTAGAACGTAGTTTCTTCTACACATTAGTTTGCAGTCAGAGACCACATGGATTTAAATGCCAGACCTAATGATTATGGGTCAGATAGCTGCAGGGAAATAACAAAGCCTCATTACATTGTTTCCTTATCTGGAAGTAGATATTATAATAATACGTTATGAGGTTGTTGAGAGGATTAATAGAGAAAATGTTTTCAGCATAGTGCTTATTACACAGTTGGCATTTAATTAATTTTACCATTTATTATTATACATGAAAGCTAGAGAAAGCCATTCTTCTGTATCAAATGACCCGGAAAAAATATTATCTTTGTAAAAAATGAGACTACACTCAACCAGATTGAGAAGTTAATTAATACTATGTCTTAAGAAAGAAAATTGCATCAGAAAATACCAGGAATACTCCTTGAAACCAATTTTAGGTGTTCAATAAATATGAGCTAAATACATATACTATTGACAGTAGAGCTTTACTATATGATATAAAATTGTTCTTGTAAGGTATTTTAAATGTTTAAGGATCATGGTTTAGGACCTATTGTATTGCTTACAAAATCCCCTTTGCCCCATTGAAATGATAAAGAGCTACATCAAAAAAAAGGTTATTGGAAGAGCTTAAATTGTCTTCATTTCACTAATTTATTTATTGACTATTATTGGACCAGAAGATATGAAGTGACATCACCTGGTTGAAATATCAACTCTGATTTTTACCTACTTATTTCATGGGGGGGGGGATCTATCTCTTCAGAAGGCAAAATAGAAAGCATCAAACTGCAGCAACTGACTACATCAAAGCTGATCCTGAGCATAAGAGTGGTGAGTAGGAATTAATTATTTTGGTAACATAAGCTAGGTACAATTACCCATGGAGCTTGTTTAGGGTTTCTATTGCTGTGAAGAGGCACTATAAACATGACAGCACATATAAGGGAATATATTTAATTAGGGCTCCCTTACCATTCTGAGATTTAGTTCATTCTTGTTATGGATGGAAGTATGGTGTTATGGAAAAAACACGGTGCTGGAGAGATAGCTGCAAGTTCTATACTTGGATCAGCACCCAGCAGGCACAGAGAATGACACTGGGCCTGGCTTAAACACCTGAGATCTCAAAATCCTCCTCCTGTGCCACACTTCCTCTACCAAAGCCACACCTACTACAGCATGGCCACACTTCCTAATTGTGCCAGTTTCTATAAGCCCAAATGTCTGTGAATCCACTATTACTTAAAATACTCCTTGAAATAACTTGGAAACATTTTATTTTAGGAGCACCCAAATTAATAAATACTTTATAACAGCAGAATGATTATTGAAATTAATAAAATATTATTAATGCTTTTTTGGGGAAATCTCATATAAAGGAAGACAGCTCATATATGAAGCCTGAATGTTTTAAATCAAAATTATGAGAAAACAGATTTATAGGCTATTTCATCATTTAAAGGAAAATACTCATCTTACACAAATTTTTTTAAGTATAATGTGAAAGAAAGGAAGAATTTTTACTGACTAATTTTGAAGTTTTTGATAACCTAAGAACCAAAACATAACATATCTAATATATACAAATCTGATAAAAAGCTGAATTAATAATAAAATAATCAGAATCCAAATTATACAAGACCGTTAACTACAAAATCAAATTACAAATGTGCAGAAAATAGTGTAGATTCAAAAACTGGTTCTACATTGGCCTTGTCTTTCATGCATCATTCTTGGCCTACAAGGACACTTTGGAAACTATCCTAATGTTATCCAAGAGTACAAAATATAGCAGTGCTGAAGAAAAGTATGTTTCACACATGATTCTATTCTTATAAACGAGACAAAGGAGAAACAACCAGGTAGGAAACTTAAAAGACAAAGTTACGAAAGTTTCTCCTTGAAAAGAGAATTCACTATGTGTGAAAAAAGCCTTCATTTGGTATATTTTCAGTAAGAAAGCTACAGGATTTTTGATAAATGTTTGGGTAGATATTGAAGAATAAAGCAAAAATACATATATATATGTATAATTTATCTCCCTTTTTCCTATGGATGACAATCTGTTTAGATTTATTAATAAAAGTAGCAAAAAAGTGAAAGTATTTCATAAAAAAAAAAAACACACACACAGCACTGGAAGATACACACTGAGAACGTTGTGGATGGAATTTTACAGACTCAACTTCAATACAGGCTAAGTTTACAAATTCGTTATTAAATTTGGGTTCTGCATAACTGATTGAGCATTGTGAACAGTGGATAGACATACAGATATGCTAACACACAATCAATCACACAATCACACACACAGACACATACATCCACAAACAGACACATATACATATACACATCTGCATTAATCCATTCAAGCGTGCATATGTATGTGCAGATAGAACAATGGGCAGATAAATACATAGACACATGTACACATACATGCATGCCTTATAACAGATGTGTAGGCTTTGAAATTTTTCAAAATTATTTTATTTGGGGTTCTTTAATACTTATATCTTCCTTCCCACCTACCTACACTAGATAGGAGAGGAAAGGATGTTAATAGGAACAGGGTAGG
>OU015753.1:65397013-65427465 GCA_907169655.1 Acomys percivali | reverse complement strand
ACACACACACACACACACACACACACACACACACACACACACACACACCCTGCTAAGATTCTAAAGAATGGTAGGATAACAGCAATAATATTTTGGCATGTGTGTAGAGAGCTATAGAGCTAATATTATAGATTTATTTTATTGTCCTTGATCCTTAAGAATTATGTGTTGCTCACCTACATTAATATGTGTCTGAGAACTTAGGTTATTGTACACTTGTCCTCTAAGGATAACTAATAGATATTTAGGCCATGATAAAATGTCTCAACAAGAGAACAAAACTATGATTAGCAATTGCAGCACTATCAATTTCTGAATATTGTCAGAAAATAATTTGAGAAATGCTCGTTCAGATTACTTTTCAAGGATGTTTCAATGTTCAGCTGCAAGGAAGATGGCTTCTGACAACCTGCAGCTGTTAACATCTAAGTCCATGCCCACATTCCAATCAAGGTCACAGTCTCGGTAGGGTGGCCCCGTGACACTGACAAAAAATTGGGTTAAGTGAAGGCTGTTTTGTAGTCATTTACAAAACTACAATCAGTGCAAGGGCCTAGACATGTCTGGAACCCTGGACTCCTCTATCTAATTATATTGCCTCTGGGACTTCAACATCATAGCTGATGGCTCCTTCACTTACCAGGCTTTCACTGTCTTTCTTTTACTCTTTTTGTAATGTCAACTTCATGTCAGTATCAGTTTCATGTCAATGCAACAAAACTGAAGGATCTGAAGATTCATGTGGTGGCAGGAAAGTGGTGAAAAGAGCTGGGAAGGGATACCAAGTATGAATAGATAATATATAATAAATATGATTCTCTCATCTACTAACTCTCTCTAAAGGTGGCATGATGTCATTATGGAAACTAAGATTCTTTAGCAGCACAGTACAATCCACTACTTTTCTTTTTTTTTCAATACATTTGAATTCAACCTACTTTGGTAGCCATAATTTTATGTGAAATGGGATTGAGTTTTCTTTATATTTTGTAAAAGTTTTTTTTTAATTTCTTAATATTCTTAAACAAAGAAAAATAGGACAGACAAAAGATTTAAGCTCTGAGAAATTGATGAAGTATATCATTTTATGATTATTTTAACAGTTGTTGAAATAATAAAACAAAACGTTCAGAATTGCTGAGGTCTATGTGGCCAAATAAACAAAACAAGAGTGATTTTGCAAGAGATAAATATTGGTATCCACTAAAGGTAATTTATATTCTCTTCAGAAAAATAGTTTCAAGGTAATGGAGATTTAAGTGATGTGAAAAAGGAAGCCCTGGTTTTCAAAAATGACTATATTATTATATCAGAATAACATTATCCACTTTTACTTAATATTTACTGAATTTGAGTGTTTTATTGTATGTAAAATAATGAGTTGGATTTATTATATGTTTTGCTCCTTATAATAATGTTTATAGCAGCTGATATATAAGTGAGATGCCAACATCCCTATGGAGAGAATTTTCACATGACAAACAAGTTCAGATGGGGAAGTTGAATTTGAGTAAAGAGACACAACCTACCTCAATAGCAATGCCAAAAACAGTTCCCAGGAGCTATAATTTTTTTCTTTACTTGAATTTTTATAGGTAGATTAGTGGATTTCAAGAAATGCATGTTTAAAGATAAGTTTTAAAACCTAATTGCTAGGGCTGTGGTATCTTTTATGTCCTGCCTGTTCTCAAATCTTCTTTTTCTAGATCTGATGATTACACTGAAATTTGCTCTTGTTAGTTCAAATTATTGACATAATGACTAACTTTAACAATGTTTTGTTTAAAACCTAAGAGCTTTTAATTTTTAATATTGGCTTTACTTACTTTAAGATCTTTATAAGATGTCATAGAATTAGCCTGATGCTGTGACTCATGCGTTTATTTCCAGCAATCCTCATGAAGGGGCAGAGGTAAAGGCAGAAACTATTAGATCTCTATGAGTTCAAGAACAGCTTGGTTCACACAGTGAGACTGTACCTCATAGGGAAAGAGAGAAAGAGAGAAGGTGTGGATATGAAGACAGACAGGAAGACAGGGAGAAACATAGTCATAGAAGAAAAGAGAAAGAGAAAACAGAAGTCAAAATATAAGGAAAATCATTGTGTAGGCAGAATCTAATACCAAAAACTGACAAGGACATACAATCTATAAGGCTGAATACAATTACTTGTATAATGAATAGATTTTAGTAGTAAGAGAGTTACAATTAGAGTTTAAGTCTACTATACTATTTCTGTGTTGAGAATGTATTTCATCAATTTTTATTTTTCAAAATAGTAAGATAGGGTATTTTTATTTATGATACTAACTTATACATTCCAGAAGATTTTTTGGATATTAACATACTTTTCAGCAAATTTAAACCATACAGACATACTTACACACTAGAAAAGATAGAAATAAATATTTAGTTGCATAAATGTGGTCACAAAATGTTTTTAAAATGTTTTATGGCATCCTGTTCATTTAGACAAAAACGGACCATATAATATTTTTTTCACACAAAACTTAAAGTTATCATAGAAAGATAAACTCAGTGATAGAAACAATGGAAAGTGAATATGGCTAAGTGGAAAAGGGCTTTGCCGAAGAATGCTGCATAGACCTCAGGAAACTGAGGAACCAGAACTCAAGAAATTTGCCACCCTGGAATATTACTCCAAATCCCTTGACAAAGCAGTCTGTAAAACAAAAAAGCCACTGTAACTGTGTGATATGGACATAAACTATGACTGGTAACATTATTAATGCTCACCTTAACATTCTACTGCTATGAGAACAAAACGTGTAGACCTTTGAAATGGAGGTTCACAGCTTGTACTTTACCTGTGAGTGAATAAGAGACTTTCATCAGGAACTAATCTACTGATGAAACTGGATGTGTATAGAAAGTTTTAGTGAGTGAAGAAAATATGAATTCTAGGATATATAAGGGCACCTAAAACACATCATGTAGGATTCTTTAAAAAATAATGAAAGCTATAGAAGATAAAAGTGACTTAGAAATCAAAATCAAATAATTTATTTTCCAGACAAACAGATTATAATTATAGTATTAAAAAGAGAAGCAAAGGGTAGAAAAAGAAAAAGCACATTATCCATGAGTAATCCATCCATCTACTTGGCAACTAAATTGAGATATTAAACAGAAAAGGTTATTTATTCAATCTGTCTTTATTGTTATGGTGCTATCTTTGGGGTCATACTGTGAAGGAAGCCATGCAAATAAATTTTAGGCTGTTATTCTCAATCAAAGAAACAACATGCTCTAAACAAACAAACAAACAAAAACCACTTAGTATCCTAACATAAAATATAGTATAGCCTCAAATAAATTCTGAACTATTACAAAATTACCCAAACTTTGGTAAAAGTTGAGACTCTTGGGAGGGACTTGAATTAGCAAAAATTTTGCAGACGAATGTTTTATGAATTACCTGACGGATATATCTTCTGAATTTACCAGGAGCCAGCACAAGTATACCATATATACATACATGCAGACAAACATCCATAAACATCATTTATAAAAAAAGATATTTGTTCATGACATTGTAGACACCAAATTTTTAATAACTGTGAAACATAATATCTGATACTAGAATAGACATATAAAATGATATTAAAATTGTTATGCTAAAAATATTTTGCAGGTAGATTCTAGACATAGATTGAAAATTGAAATTGGATCAGGGTTGGATAAAAATAATGATATATCCAGACTAATAAATCTGATATTGAATATAAATAAATACAAAATTATCAAAGAATAAAGTATTTTATAGAGTGCAACAATAAACTCAAATAATAAAGTGATATGTTTTAATATCATTTTAGACTTCATGCTAAAGCCAACAATTCTCTTGAAAATCATAAAATATAAAGTTGGAAGTTTTCTCTCCTGTTTGTACAGGATATTCTGTGCATATACAACCAAATGGAAGCAAATACTTCATGGCTATAAATGTATTCAAAAATGTAAAGGTGACTTTGAATGCTGACTCAAAGGCTACTCACAAATACATAATGAATGAGATGAGGAGCATACTATAGATTCTATCACATCTGCAATTAGGTTTGATAGAAAAACAAAAAGGGTAAATATTATAGAAGAGACAATGGCATCATTACAGAAGGAAAAAAACAGGAGGTCAAAAGTACACAATACAAATTTATGATAATGGATTTTTACATTTTAGGTAGGAAAATACATTTGTTTATATTTGTGAAAACAGCATTGAAGAGCAAAAATAATTACTAACATTGCTAAAGCTCTCTATTGGTTAAACTTGTTATAAACAAAAACAACCCTGGGAAAATCAGAGCAGGATACAGAAGATGGTATGTTTTGAAGCAAATCTTTGAACATGAATCTTCACAGAACATAGTCTGTTGGTTAACCTAATAGTGAGAATCTATTAAAATAAAAGTATTGACATAAAAAGCCATAACAGAAAGGCACCCACTCTGCTGTTAAGTGAAACATCCTGAATAACTCTGCACAGATACTACTCCTGGAGATAAAAATTAGTGTAAAATTAATGATGATACAAATAAAACAACAAACAATCAAACAAATAGTAGATGGTGCTTTGCAATACTATGGCCATATAAATAACCACAGCTTCTCTTCACTTTTGAAAATGTGATGCCCAGTTTAGCAAACCCCTGCATGAAAAAAAAATGACAAGAATCATGACTTAATTTCAAAATCTTTTTTTGATATTATTCTCACTTCATAAATGACAAATGATTTATTTCTCAATGTTTAGATTCAGGCATAACTTTCATAATGTTCATAGTTAATAACATATGTTTAGTATATTCTGTTGTCAATATATGCTTTTTGAGGCATGTTTTTTCTTTAAGTATATCACATATATGGCCAATGAACTCTAAGCATCTGCTAGATTATTTTCCCTATAATGTAAGAACTTGACCTTTTCTTGACACATTGGTCCCTTGAAGCAATCCTTAACTCCTCTGAAAAGAACATGATTGCAAATGAACTGAGGAGATAAGTTTGGTACAAGAAAGAACAGCATAGACAAAAAAAACATACATGTTCTCATTGGTTGAATATGCAAATGTCAAATGAACTAGTGCACTGTAAATGATTATTTAAATTCATATCCACTTTTTAAAATAATATAGTTATATTCTATTATTTGAATGATCATTTCAGGCCACTCTCTTCTTCAAAAATTCTGTAAAAATTACATGATAAGCTAACAATAACGTTCAACAGGTAAATGTATTTTCCATGCAAGACTGATATATAATTTCAATCCCTTAGATCTACATCCAAATTGAATGGAAAAACTGACTTTGCAAATAATTTTTGTTAGCTCCTAATATGCTATGGCAGAGGTGACCATACATAAGCACATGCATATGCACGAATCCATACTCATATTGATAGCAAGTAAAATTATCTTTTTAAAAACTAAGACAAAGTAAGAGTTTCACATGAGTATATCATAGCTTTACACTTGAATCGCAGCAACCAATAGCCAGTATTTTTTAAAAAGGCAGAAGGAAGTAAAACAGCACAACTTCCTCTCAATGCTATGATGTTTTTATTTAATTGTAAATTAAGCTAATGCTAAGACATGGTTTTGCTTATTTTTATGTGTACCTGAACACAGACCAGCTTTATTGGATTTCTTTGTGCATGTCAAGAATTCAAGTGAATGAATAATTATAGAGAAAAATAAGAGAGAGAGGAACAGAAAGAACTCTGTCAGTTCTCAAGGGGTTTCAATGTACACTTCAAAGGGAATATTTCCCAGAAACATAAGAACAAAGGAATGTGTAAGCATATGATTGACAGTAAAGGAAACCAAAGATTAAGAAAGAAGATATAATTTTATAAAATTAAAGTCCTTGTTATGATATTAATCAGATTTGGAAAAGAATTAGTAGCTACCATCACATGGTCAAATCATTATATCAATGGACTCCATGAAATCGAATGATAGCTCTAGAGTTGGGTACTTACCAGTTCCTTTAAGAATTAAGAGTACAGATTGACATCAGGACAAATGGTTTATATTGTGTGCTTCTTGACATATCAATATGAATGCTAAGTTTTATACCATTATTTTTCTAATTGTTTATGATTGAAAATTCAAAATATAATTAAATATTAATATGAAAATAACTTTTCACATTGTAAGATTTATATATATATATATATATATATATATATATATATATATATATTACCTAGATAAAAGGACAAAGACTCTGATAAAATGATTGAGTGTATAGTTAATTAGGAAAATAAATATGAGCTACCAATAAGAATATGAACAATTTACAAAAATTTTTCAAGGCCAGGTAAATGTGTGAAATTATTTATGCCTATGAACTATAAATGTACATTAAGTGTTAATCCCATGTAGATTAGAAAAATGAAGACAACTAGTGGAGGAACTCTAACTCATAAGAACCTTTGGGAAAAGGTTACCTGTCGATATTTATTAGAATCTAGAGAGCTCATCCCCAGTATACAGAGGTTTCAAAGAGGAAATTATCCCTTCTCTTATCACCAACAGTTACTACTCATATATATCAGAGGCATTATTTAAGATTCATAAATAAGTAGATGAAAAGTAGGAATTCTCAATCTATATAAATACCACAGAATTAATAAATAAAACCTAGAAACTCCAAAACCATCATGTTATTGAATAGCCATGTACTGGTGGAAGGCTTTGTATGCACTGAATACAAAAAGTGGGAATGGACTCAATGAGTTACTTAAATTTTAGATAAATGTAAAGAGGATATGAAATTGGTAAAGGAAATTGATAGGGTAGCAGGTCAGAGTTGAAGGCCTGGGGTTAATATAATATAAATAGTCTATATATGACTCTAAGAGAAAAATAAAATATATGCTTAAATAAAGTAAACTAAAATTTACAAAATCTTTAAAGACTTAGAAAATAACACGCTAAACTTAAGCCTTAGCATATCATTTACTGACATCACTTTGTTACTGAAAGTCTATAAACTCTCAAATAAGAGAGTCATCTTATTTCATGTAAGCATTGTTGGTACTTTCCTTTGTGCTTCCTTCCTCCATCTTAGAAAAGCAGTTACCCTGATTTAACAGAGCTAAACTGATATGAACTTATTGACCGTGTGTCAAAATGCAAAAGAAAAAAGTCAGTTTTGAATGCCAAATGGTCTTTACTTCACCTTGAGATTCCTGTCTCTGTTCTTTCTCTGTATTTCATGTCTGCCTGTTCTTTTAACCCCCTTGGAGTGCAGCCAGACCCTGCAGCCTACAGTGTGAATATGCTTGCTGTATTCCTGTTTGATCTTCTTCCCTTGATGTGTCAGTTTCTTTGTATGCTGCCTACTTGTCAAACCGTTTTCATTCTTCAAAACTTTATACATAATTTTTAAGTAAGTTCTGCAGATCTTTTGAGTTTGATGAATTTTTCACCACTTAATCACACTCAGTGAACATAAACACAATCATTTATTTGCAAACATCTTAGGAGCAAACAAGTTTTTACTGTACTGCAGATGAATATGTAAAAGTACTCAACGCATAGGCTAAATAAAATTGCCTGTGTTCCTTTTGTCGTAGATTTTAAAGCCTGTGCAAAAGCATGTAACACTTATAGAAACTGATTATATATTTTACTTCTCTAAAATGTATAAAACGGGGTTCAGCACATGCTATTAGTGCTTATTACATTATTATATAAAATATCATGACACTTTCTGACATTTATATGGTCAAATTATTTTTCAGGTATGAGAAAATACAAAAGTTTCCCTTCATTTTTTTTTACACATCATATGGAAGATACTTTGTAATTGGATATTTTGCAAAATTTGGCATTCATAGGGGCAGAGGAAGAAGTTTAGCTCAGTATTTTATACAGCCTGAAGTCAGTGGCATGAAGTAGTTATAAAGAAATATAAAACCTACTGCATCATGGATCATAAATCATTCTCCGTAATGTCTTGGTAAGTTATAGTGAAACTCTACTAATCAATGGAAATAAATACACTCAAAATGTGTATTCAGCACATTATTGATAATGTTACTTTTGAGGAAAAAATACATATATGTGAAGGCGAGGGCATCTTATGAGTTAAAAATAAGAACTTCAAGTGAGTGCAAAATAATCCATCTTAACCCAATCGAGAAAGGTCAGATAAAAGAAAATTTAAGTAAACTGTACATTTTTATAAGCTGTTGTGAAGGTCAACCCAAGTTAATATTTCTTTGTCCTGAAGTAGTAACAGTAGCAAAGGGCAGATATGTCCAGGAACAATAAATAAAAATGTTTTATAATAAATCAGATATGATTTATTTTCATTCTCAGGTACTTCTTCTGAATATCAGGAAGAGATTCAGTCTGCAGATATTTTAATTTATTAAACCCATGTCAAAAGAAAAAAGAAAGCTGACAGGGTGTTGCTTTAAGCCATGAGACATTTCGAACTCCAAAATCAGCACATCTTTGGAAGGACTGCCACTTGCTGAAGATCAAACTGCACTGTGTGAAGACATGGGGATAAGGTGAATGCCAAGACAAGATTAAAAATCATCAGCACAGCATGGTTGTATGTCGTGATAGCAGAGCATGGATAGTTCAAAGTGAGGAGCATCTTGTTTACAGGGGTGAGTGGGCGTCTGAGGGCTGGTTGCAGGAAGTACATCTAACAAAGAAGGTGAGCTTTAACAACAACAACAAAAATAAGCAAAAATATTTTCCAAGTAGACTGAAATTCAGAGAGGAAAAAAATGAGAGAAATCTACTTGATGAGTAGAAGAAGACTGATAAACTTTCTGTTTTATTAAAAAAATCAAAATGATATTTTTTACAATATAGTGAATGGTTTTCTAGGTACACATCCAGACACATACATGAATGTGCTATTATAGTGAACCAAATTCCCAAATTGTTCGACTTTACCAGTGAGGACTCAGAATCCAGATGCTGTGGTGAAAACATGCTAACTCCAAGAGGCAGAGAAAGCACTCAGCTGACCTTCTTATTATACCCATGTCCTAAGGGAAAAAAGCTTTCTACTCAGCTTTCTTTTTTTGAAAATTTTGTTATTATGTTTCTATTTTAACATATACATTTATATTATTACATCTGGATAAAATAAACTAAGTACAACAGGAAGAACCAGGAGACAATCAGGAATTATATAAATGTTACATTAATAGTGATTTGGCAATTTGTAATTGGCAAACTTGAAGTAAACATCTTTCCTATCTTGTTGGGTCTAAATTTCTGAATGGAGAATAATATCTATCATATCTCATCCCTATTAACTTAAAATATCTATCTTAATCTAAAAACATCTTAACCCCCAACCTACTAAGTTTAACTGAAAGCCTAAACTATCTGGTCTTCAAACCCATCAGAGACTTGAGAAGGGATAAACCTTAAATACCTGAGTGAATCGGAATTACCGGTTAGAAATTGACTGAGTTCTTTTACTGTCTGAACAATCACCCAACATTCGCTAATGTTGGAGCATCATCTTCAGCCTTCTGACCCAATATATCTGACACACATATTTATGAGGCAGGAACTATTGAGAACTTGCTTTCTGTGTCTGAGCAGAGTTTGGCTGTCAATTCTGTCTGCATCTAAACTTGCCCATTTTTAGGCAGAACCCTGTCTGTGGCAGAAACGAGGACATTTTGCCGAGTGGCTGGTTTGCCACATTTGAAGCCAACTCCATAAGATGTTCTTTGATGCTCATCTTCTATTTGAAGCAGGCTGGGTGTTGCCAGGAGTTAACTTGTCTTGTTGTCAAAGAATATTTAGAATAATAAAAACGTCTTTAAATACCATATTCTCTAGGTCTCTGAGATTTCTTAAACTTCATAGAAGGAGGGAAGATACAGCCCTAGAGAAAAAGCCAAAAGTTCCTTTTTCTTCTTCTCCATGCTGTCCTAAATGTCAGTCTCTCAAAGTCCCTTCTTTCTAGTTAATCTCTGTCAGCAGGTTTCTTTCTCTGCCTGTTGACCTAGAGTTAACTTTATTAAATTCCATGTACATAAACTGTTGGAATAAAGGTGTGTGCTTGGGCTGAGTCACACCATTATCATCTGTTTTCAATAAATAGAAGTCCTTGGATTAAAATCGTGTGTTATAGCTGAGCCACTGCAAACAATAGACGGTTTTTTGCAGTTCACAAACTCGAAGCCCATAATGGCATCAAATATTCTCCCACCAGAAATGTACAACACACAGAAACACACATGTGCTTATGTCACCAACAAATTCAATCATAACAAAAATTCATATTATACACATAATTGTACAAAATTACAGGTTTCTCTTTGGAGTCAAAGACAATTGTGACTATGCTTGGAAATAACTAATCTATGGTTATTAGTATTTAATCTATATAAACCTCCTTATACAAATTTAGATAAACTTATAGGATTGTAGGACTTAAAAAATATTTTCCATATCCTTATGGAAAAACCTAGAGTAAACAGCATATTTTACTTGGTAAAAACTAACATGAGATGAAGAACAAATGAATAAGGAAATATAGTGAGCAAATTAATTTCACAAGCAGATTATATATTGAAGATTAAAGAATGATTGAATACCTATTAGTTTTATAATTAAGCCTAGTATAGAAAGGTACCTTGAGGAGGCACCAACAACTAATAACTAATACCACATGAGGTTAAGAGAGCTTCTGTACAAGATAGCACTAAATGACTAGAGCAAAACAGTAGCCTTGGGAATGGAAAACTTTATCATATATATGATATATATGTATATATATATACATATATCCCTTTATCATATATATCTGATAGAGGGTTATCATCTAAGATATACAAAGCCCTGAACAGCTGAACATCAAGAAAAAATTAATAAAATGAGTTTAAAACTAACCAGTGTGTTCTCTAAAGCTGAAATACAAATGGCTATGGAACACTTAAAAATGTTGTCCCCTGGCGGGGGAGACCTAGTGGCGCTCAGAGGAAGGACTGCAGGTCACCGAGAAGAGACTTGATACCCTATGAGCATATACAGGGGGAGGTAATCCCTCTGAGGAACATTCATAGGGGAGGGGAATAAGGGGAAAATGGGAGGGAGGGAAGAATGGGAGGATACAAGGGATGGGATAACCATAGAGATGTAACAAGAATAAATTAATAAAAAATAAAAAAATGTTGTCCCATTTATTAATATTTAGCCTTAAGGCCTGGGCTGTTGGTGTTCTGTTCAGGAAGTTGTCCCCAGTGCCAATGGGTTCCAGACTCTTCCCCACTTTTCTTCTAACTGATTTAGTGTCTTTGGTTTTATGTTGAGATCTTTAAACCACTTGGACTTGAGTTTTGTGTATGGTGATACATATGGGTCTAATTGTAATTTTCTACATGGAGACATCCAGTTAGATCACCACCATTTGTTGAAGATGCTATCCTTTTTTCCATTGAATAGGCTTCTTTGTCAAAAATCAAGTGACCTTATATGTGTGGATTCATTTCTGGGTCTTCAACTAGATTCCATTGATCAACCAACCTATTTCTGTGCCAGTACCATGCTATTTTAATTAATGTTGCTTTATAGTACAGCTTGAGATCAGGTTGGAGATTCCTCCATAGGATCTTTATTGAACAAGATTGTTTTAGCTATTCTGGGTTTTTTCTCTTTCCATAAGAAGTTGAGAATTGAACTTTAAATGTCTTTAAAATTTGTGTAGGTATTTTGATGGGGATTACATTGAATCTGTAAATTTCTTTTGGTAAGATGGCCGTTTTTCCTATATTAATTCTCCTGGTTCATGAACAAGGAAGATCATTCCATCTTCTGATGTCATTTTCAATCTCCTTCTTCAGTGATTAATAAATGGGACCTCACAAGGGTGAGAAGCTTCTATAAGACAGAAGACACTGTCAATAGAACAAAGTCACAGCCTACAAACCGGGGAAAGATCATCACCAACCCTATATCTGACAAAGTCTAATATCCAATATACATAAAGAAATCAAGAAATTAAACACCACCAAATCAAATAACCAAATTAAGAAATAGGGCTCAGAATTAAACAGAGAATTCTCAACAGAGGAATATCAAAGGGCTAAGAAACACTTAAAAAAATGTTCACCAAACTTAGTCATCAGAGAAATGCAAATCAAAATGACTCTGAGATGCCATCTTACACCTATCATAATGGCTAAGATCAAAAATTCAAATGACAGCACATGCTGGCAAGGAAATAGAGAAAGGTGGGAACAGTATTTGTGGTCCAGTGTTTAAATGTGGAGAAATTTTAGGCTTCATATTAGTCTTGTGTGGGACAGTCTGAAATGCTGGACTTATTTGGATCAGGAGCCTTTTTTGAAGTTTCTTTTTCTGATGAGGAACAATAAGTAAAGCACTTAGGGCTGGAACATGAAGGATGTAGGATGTCAGTGTCTCAGCCTGTTGGAGGAATGAATCCTGTCAGGTCTGATCCAGTGTTAGTGTTTGATTTTTTTTATTTTGAAAATATATAATTTCTCACAAATATTACATAGTCTTAAAATTAGGAATGCATAAGGTGTGCAGGATGCACATGTCTCAGTCAATTTTAGAGTTATTTAAAGTATCTTTATTATCTTTTTTAACATAAACCTTAGATTGATGCATGTCTATCCTTTAGGAGAGTAAATATATATAATCCATTGTTAAGAAAAAGGAATGTACCAAAAAAACCTTGTCAGTTTCAGCAGTCTCTTGTAAGTAACTTATCAGCAGGGGGTCAAGCTTGTGGAGTTTAGGTTGGAATTTAGGAGCTTTGTCTGGTTTTTGTCTCTATTATTTTTGGATTAACTATTTTACCTCGATTTAGTTAAAATTATTAGAAATCTCAAGCATAACTCAAGCAAGGAATACAGAAAAGTCTAAGTCTTTCATCATTTGTGTCAATTTAGACTTTAGTTAGTGAAATCCTTTTCATCATTCTATGGAATTAAGTTATTTTTATCTCTTTTCGGTGAGTCTTTTCCAAAAAGTCCTCACAAAAACCTTGTATCTAAGGAGCTTTGAATCCCAGTCACTTTATACTCTATGGAGAAAAGTTTAGTTCTTTTTCCCTTTTTGATTGTTAGTACCTTATTCTCACAATCCTTGACTAGCTGTGTTTTTTTTTTTTAACTTTTTTATGGAAGGAAAGAAATGTGACTATGACTAAACACATTTAAACAAACTTATAAACACCAAAACAAAACCAAAAATGACCCAGGAGACTTTCGTCATGGCGACTTGGAAAAAGACCATAGTAGTTTTCATATTCTTATTTCTTTTCAGGCATTTAACTCTATTTCTCAGGCTACTTTAGAAGACTGTCAGTCTCTTAGTTTTGCCTCTCCAACTGGCCAAGTGTAAGGAGCCTTCTTTGCTCTGGCTCATGGATGCTCTCCGGGAGCTATTAACCTTTTTTAGACTACGACAAAATATGATTTTAAAGAGCGTGGATACATGCCCCACATTGGGTGCCACTTATTGTTTTTTAGCCAGTAGGCCCAGCTAACAATCAATCAAGACATAGACACTTGTTATAATTTAAAATCTGGGCCAGGGCAGATATCAATCCTCTACGCTACCTCTCATAGAGGGGCAGGCATGGGGTCCCTGTCTCAATCCCATGCCATCTGCTTCTAATAACTTTTATGAAGTTACCTCTCATCCATAATCTCATATCTTCTTCACGTTTTTTATCTGGTCTAAATCCCCATCCACATCAGCCATGTGCTTCTCCTGCATCTAACCCATGGCAGCCTTCCTATCTTCCCTTCAGGTCTCTGCCCTTTCTCCTCATGGCGGTCTTTCCTTTTCTTTTCTTTTTAGGATTCTTCTCTCTCTTAGCCCCACCCTGCCCAGGTGGGATGGCATTTTATTAAGCAAAAGGTGGGTCACACAGACAGCAAGCAGTCATTAGCATCAAAATGCATCAGACTATCCCCCAACACAGACACAAATATAGCTTGTGTTCCTTTATATATAGATTATAAACTTTAGGTCTCGGGGTTTTGGGTACAGTAAATATACAAGTTATATAGCTAGTAAGGTATCAGTGAAAGGATATTCTAAGAACGGGGAAATATAGCAGTTGACACAGTTCCCAATAAGGTATCTTAAGCCACAAAGTATTTTTCCTTAGCAAGAAATTCTTTATGTCTTATTGAGTAGTTGGCTAAAAAGATCACAAAGTTGTGCCCCCACCACATAAACAGCGCAGGCTACTCCAGAGGCAATTGGTAACATTCTACAACCTAACAGTAATGTCCCTTTGCTAGAGATGCAACTGGCTTATGTGATCAAAATAGGAAATTTTAAGTTAGTGTCTAACTAGAACATCTTGACTCATATTCAGAATAGTGGAAGGTACTTTACATGCTAATATAGGAAAAATGTAATCACTGATACCACATAGGTACAAACTCTGTGACCTACAACAATGATTTACATTCAAGATATACTGGTGTAGTCATGGCACAACTAAACAACAAGATTTATTTAACCTAGGTCTGCCCCCCGGAATGGAAGTACGCCTAAAGTGTCTAAACCTGAAACCAGATAGATCATGAGCTCCAGGTGAAACTATACCAATCTTTCCCTTAAGGAATATAGCAATAAAAAGACTACCAATGGCACATTGCTATATCCATAGATCAATAACTTGCTCAAACATCTCCAGAGAAACTTCTTCTTGAAGATGAGGGCAATTAATCAAGAGATCCAAACTTTAAGATGTGAAGGCAGTAAGAGGCTTTGTAGTACTCAGGCCTTAATGAGATATCTTTATCAGAGATCTATGAAAATCTGCAGGACCCAGAGATGAAGTATGACTCCAAGATAACACTGTACTCCAAACACAGAACTGAAACATATAAAAACTAACAGAGACTGTGAGAGCATGACCACAATCTGCACAAGTACAAAGTGGAACAAATCTCGGCAAGGAGAAGGGAAATGGACACAAATTTTCACCTTTAACTTAGAATCTATTTGCGATTGATACCTGATGGGAAAGAAAATCAATTTTATCTAGTGGAATATTACTGGGTATATGTGTCCTAATCCATATAGGCCATAGGTCATGAAGTAGTTGATCAATTTTTAAAAATTCTAGGTTTTTTGTGTAGTATTGTTTTGTAGTCTTTTGGTGTTTGTCTTAATGTTTTTTGTTTTTGTTGTTTATTTTATTATGTTCATGATTTTTGGTGGGTTTTGTTTTTAGTTTGGGAGAGAATATGAAATTGTTTTGGTGATCTTTATTAGAATCTGGGAGGTATTGGCAAAGGGAAAATATAACCAAAATACATTGATGAAAACATTTTAATAAACCAAAAAAGTGAGGATACCTGATCTAAATATTGCAATGTTCAGGAAAGAACATAAGCATATATTCATGTCTGTACATGTTATTAGCATTACACTTATATAGAAAAAACTAAATGTAGTCATATGTTTTTTTATTTAAAAATTATACACTATAGCTCCTATAGTTATTTTTTTTTCAGAAAAGGAACTTCATGTGTAAAAGATCAAGTAATTTTTCTGCTTATGTCTTTGTATTCCTTTTTAATTTCAGCATCATATATTTTGAGTTAAAAGTAGTACATTAAGGAGGTTGGGCACATGCTGTGCCACTTTGAAAATGTAAGTTTTAATTCCTCACAGCCATGTAAAAACCCAGCCATGACTGGGCATATCTTTTACTTCAGCATTGAGTAAAAGAGACATAGGGATCCTAGGAAGTCATAGACAAACAGTATGGAAACAACAGTGAAATTGTTTCAGTTACAAAACTTGTCATCAGGAATAAAGTTGAAGAGTAAAAGAGGAAGATATTTGATGTTTGTCTCTTGCCTATGCATGGATACTTATATGACTGCACACCTGCATACCCAAGTCAACATACCATTACACACACACACACACACACACACACACACACACACATACACACACACACATACACACACACACAAAGCAAACACACACAATATATCACATATTCACAATAATTCCTTAGAACTGAAGATGATAAATTATTGCTATATTTACTTACTTACGTGGTATCTGACATAGATAGAAGTTAGAAGATAGATAGATAGATAGATAGATAGATAGATAGATAGATAGATGATAAATGATAGGGAGAGAGAGTTCCCATTATAGTGATTAATTAAATGATTACCATATAACAAATCAAACGAGTTTGATCACCAGCATCCATTTCCAAAATGTAGTTTCATCAACACATGCCTGAGATAACAATGCTCAGGAGGCAGAATCAGGAGAGATCCTGGGGCTTTCCTTCCAATATAGACACATTAGTAAAAACAAGTAATTTTTTTAATGGAGTGATCTAGAAAGTGATCTGATAGCAGCCTTTGGCTTCAACATGCACATGGCTATAGATGTACAAACCAAGTAATCATAAATAATCATGTATCATCTTGCCCAAGCCTGATAGCTCAACTGAAGAGAGGTATGGTAAGCTAAATCTTAAGAGTTTTCCTATTGTGTTTCATGCAGAATGGGCAATTGTCCAACTAATGACTGTTCTAACTTGAGGCTCAAGCCATGAGAGGAAGTCCATGCCTGAGATGGATTGTATGGCCAGGAACCAGAAACAGGATGGCTAAGAAACCTAGGTTACAACCAAACATCATCATCATCTCCACCACTAAAAACACCCCACTACCACCACCAACAACAACAACAATAGCAACAAAATCTTAGTTGAGTGCCTAGGCTTCCTCCAGGATCAAATGGAAACAGATGCAGAGACCCACACCCAAGCATTAGACAAGCACAGGGAATGATCCAGAAAAGAAGGAGGGAGGAGTATGGAATCTAGAGGAGTCTATGAGAACACAGAATTAACTAAGCAGGGCCATGGAGGTTCATAGAGACTGAAGCAACAATCATAGTACCCTCAACGATCTGTACTAGGACCTATACATGTTATATTATGGTTATTCAGCTTGATGTTTTGTGCGATTTCTATCAGTATCAGTCAGGTGTCTCTCTGACTTTTTTATCTTCTCCTGGGATTCTTCTTCTACTACTGGGTTGGACTTGGTTGCCTTGATATGAGGATTTTTCCCAGTCTTAAAGGAATAACTAAAAAAAAGGAAAGAAATGGAAAAGGCTATTTTGGTTAGGACTTGGAAGACAATAAGAAGCATTGTTCTGGGAAGAGAAGTTTCCTAGGTCAATTGAAGATTGATTTTTCCATGTTCTGTAAACAATGTAAGACATTTCTTTAGCAATAAAGTATTACCATGTAATTATTGTGTGTTTCCAAAGGCAAAAACAATTTTAAAATCAGAAAAAGAAGCCTGGTATTTTTAGTAACTAAGACTTATGGACCAATGGAATCCAAATAAGGATCCATATTGAATAATTAAAGTAGAACATTATCTCCCTGTGAACAAACTCAATTCCAAATGAAAGAAGAACTTCAGTGTAAGAGCTTATACCTTCACATTTCTAGAATAAGAAGCAGAAAGAATGTGTCAATCCATAACACAGACAAGGACATTCTTTAAGAATCCAGCAACACAGTAAATAAGACCAACAAACGTAATGTCATGAAACAAAGAAACACACAAAATGCATGTAGAGCAATGAATACTGTGAATAGGCAGCCTACAGAATAGAACAAAATATTTGCCAGCTATTCATCTGCCAGAAGATTAGTATTAGCATATAAAAAGAACTAAAAAAAAAAACACCTAAAATATTAACTAAACAAAAAGATTTAAAAATGTAGTGGATGTGAAAAGAAAATTCCTAAAGGAAGAAATTTAAATGGTTCAAAAGAGTTTATGGGTTTACTCAACATACATAGCCATCAATAAAATGGAAATTAAAATTAATTAAATATTCCACCTCATTATTGTCCAAATGATCATAATCAGCAGTATAAATCACAACAGATGCTGCTGTGCATGTGGTAAAATGGGAACATATACTGTAATGGAAGTGTAAAGTGCAGACACTTTGGAAATAAGTCTAGTGGTTTCTCAAGACATTGGAAACAGAGATGCTAAATGAAACAGATCTACTCCTTCTGAGTGTAACCCAACAGCTTACAATAGAAAAAGTTGCAATTCATATTCATTGGTGTTATATAAAGAGTACATAACTTAAGGAACAAAATAAAGTTATTTGTGCATCAATCAATTAATGATAAGAAATAGGTGGCACATGTACCCAGTGTAATATTAGTTAACGTTCAAGAAAAAATGAAGTTGTAAAAAATGAAGGCAACTGGATGGAACTGGAAAAACTACGTGGAGGAAAACACTCAAGATGAGAAAGACAAATGTCTTATGCTCTCTTATATATGAACCCCAGCTTCAAAACTTATTCTTTTCATTTTTCTTTGGAGAATAAGTAGAAGTCAGGAAAGAAGAAAGTTCTCTTTTGATGAAAGCATGTTAAAGTAGGACATGACAGTATGTTATAAGACAAAGGAAATGAATTGCTCTTGGCAGAAAGGCTTCATAAAAGAGGGGTGTAAGAGTATAGAGGAAATCAGGAGGTAGAGGGAAGTGTTAACCAAAGAGATTAGTTATATAGAGCCATGCAGAAGCGTACCATTATCTCACAGTCCTATTTAGAAAAGAAAAGTTAAAGAACAAGAACAGTATAACACATGTGAAAAGAAAGATTTAGGAATACTGAAGATTAAAAATTATTCAGGGGATGGGTCTGGGAGGTAAGGGAGAGAAGGCAATTGGTTACCCAGAAGGAAGGATGTATGAGAAAGCATTATGTAAACTCAATTGTTAGCAAATTTTAAAATAAAACTTTAAAAGTTAGAGAGGTTTTTTTGAACAGAATTGGCCTGTATGGAAGAACAGTGTTAGTCCCAAAGGATATAGGTTAATAAGAGAAAATACCAATTCAAGGCATGTGATACATCCTTAGGAGTTATTGGTCAGGGAGGCTACAGAGATGTTCAAAGCCTCACTTAATCTTCAATGTGCTCTCCTTTGGTAAAGTTATTTGTTTCCTTCTTAGTAACACTATCTTCCCTTTATTGCTTTGAAACCAGCACCTTTGAAATTTTGTTCCTCTAATTTTCACCTGTCTGGATTCTGAAATACTGCTACTGCTTCATCATTTTTTTTTTATGCGTTCAATGCCCATTATGATTCTAGACTTGTTTCCATGGTAAAACCACTGGGAAGTGGCTTAGCTTTTGGAAAATGAGGCCCAGTGAGGGAAGACATACTCTCATAAGGACTTTGGATATCCCAGTTTCCTGGTTTCTTTCTCTCTTTGATGATGTCAGTGATTCTAAATAGATGTTACTCTGCATTTCAGAGTGCTGGGTTCGGAGATGGTTATAAGCACTGATGTTCTTCCTCCTCTTCTCCTCCTTCTCCTCCTCCTCCTGCTCCTCCTCCTTCTCTTTTTTTTTATTCTTCACCTGCAGAATATATAGTAGCTTCTGTCACTTTATAAACTAGTAAGCAAGAAGAGATTCGTTGAAGTTAACTTGTCTATATCCTGCATCCAAAGTTAGTATTGTCTTCAGCAATACCATATTAATCCTAGATATTATTATATCTCTTAATATTTTAGAAATATCAAAGGCATAAAATATACTTAAATATGCTTCTGTCCAGGATTAAAATATTTTAAAGTGTTCTATAATAACCAAAATTGTCTGTGAAATAATATATGTATAGTGAGTAGAAAGTCAAATGTGATATTAAATATGTTGCCTAAGTTTTTAATTATCCCTGAGATTGAAAATCGTCACTACTACTGTGAATCTTTCACAGTTAAATTATTTGCAACTAACAGCAACTTAATATAGATAATTAAATTATTTTAGGAATATTAAAAGTAAGCCTACAGAGAGGCTTCACTGCTTAAGAAAACTTGCTGTTCTTACAAAGGACTCGGGTTCATTTCTGAGCACCTTCAAAGTGGCTGTCGAGTTCCTATGATTCCATTTTCAAACACACTCGTGTGTCATCCATGGCCACAGTCCAAAAATGATGCATATTCATACATGAAGAAAAAAATTCACACATGAAAATAAAGACAATTTTAAAAAGATTTTAAAATTTTACAAGGTTGAAGTTATATACCATGTTGAGTCACTGCAATGATAAATTTGAAACAAAACTACTGTAAGCAGGACATGGAGAATCAGAAGTTTAGGATCCCATATATACCTTTATCCTTATGCTTCCTCCACAATGAGTTATAGGACAAGAGTATGTCACAGCCGTTGACTTTAATATCTGATTAGGGACGAAAGTGACAAGAAACATACTGAATTCACACAAGAAACAGATATCACTAAATCTAAATATATTTCTCCCCACTTGGTCTTATGTAACCTTATAAATATTTTCTATGTTGGTTTGATAAAAAATATCATTTGAGATCACCAGAGTGTGGATAACTGTTGCTTTGAATACACCAAATTTTTGTTTCTAAATACTAACTTTTCTAGATGCACCATATAAAACATAACTAGTTGTAACTCAAGAGTAAGAGATAGACAAGATTTTTATCTACACTTAATTAGTTTCATGATAGTTTTACATCTAATATTCCCAATAAATCATTCTTAATATTAGGTTAAAGAAATATTAGCATACACTTTATTCTGAAGTATACACTACATATCAGTGTGTGTGTATAAGTATTTCTATAAGGCCTTTTTTCATTTCCACTATGTGCTTTAACTATTACTGCTCTTTAATCAAGAAATTTAAACAAATTTTAGACTTCCACATCATTATTGTTCTCATTCCTCAAATGGAAGTTTACATAGTTTGTTACAGTCGACAGGGCACCTCTGTTATCGTGCCATAATTAAGCAATTGTCATGACCATGTAAAATGTCTCTCAGGGAAGAAAATATAGGTGAAGTTCTCTAAAATCTAATAAGCATTCAAAGCAAGCTTGCTTCTGTCGTGATTTCTCATGCAGAATCAAGTAGTAAATTGAGAGACCGAGAGGAGCCTGAGTTCCTTTTTCAGTTTTACCTGATAATATTAAGTTCTAAGGTCATAAAAGCAATGACACAGAAGCATAAAATAGCTCTCATTTATTTTGTATTTTGTCTTAGATTTACTTTAAAATGTTAATTCTCCTCTCTCTCCCTCCCCCCCCTCTCTGTGTATGTGTGTCCAGAAAGGGAGCTAGGTGTATGGATGCCCTGGAGCTAGAGCTATTAACAGCTGTGTATTACCAACCATGATATTGGGAACCTTTGTAAAAGCAGCAGGAGATCTTAATCATTGAGACACCTAAAAATTTACAAAAGACAAAAAGATGCTGTTATCTTGCCTGTGTGGTTACTTGAGTCTGAAAAAGAAGTCCTTCCTATATTACGATACTTACTCATCTATTTTATTTTATATCCATAATTCAGCAAATTCCTGGGGTGGGATTCTTGATTAAATGACTTATAAAGCCATTCCACACCTTAGAATTTTAAGAATATGGCATTTTCCATTGTTACATCATAACAAGACAACTAGAAAAAAGAGTCAAGGATGAGGAAAAAGGGAGATACTCATCTCTTTCTGGTAGGAGTGCTACTTTGTACAACTACTATGATAATCAGTGTAGCGGTGCCTTAGAAAGGTGAGAACATGATGACTTCAAGATCCAGCTACACCACCATGTGGCATTTACCCTGGATGTTTCACTCTATCACAGGGACGCTTTCCCAATAATGTTCAGTCCTGCTCTACACACAATACCTCCAAAATTGGAAACAGCTTATAACTCTTTCAACAGAAGGAAGAGTAAGAAAATATGGTACCACAGAGTGAATTAATTCTCAGGTGATTAAAATCATATATCACAAAAAGTTCAGGCCAATGTATAGAACTAGGAAAAAATATCATCCTAAGTGAGGTAACTCAGACTGAGAAAGATAAATATAAGTTTCTTATGTAGCTATCACCAGAGAGACTTCTTCCTGAAGAAGATGAGAAAAAATACAGAGATCCACAGCCAGACATTACCAAGAAAGAGAGAGAGAGAGAGAGAGAGAGAGAGAGAGAGAGAGAGAGAGAAAGAGAGAGAGTGAGAGAGAGAGAGAGAGAGAGAGAGAGAGAGAGAGAGAGAGAGAGAGAGAAGGGGAGCTTGAAAGATTTAGTCTTAAATGTATTGTCTCAATAAAATCTCTCTTCCCAGAGCCCAGGGAAGCCCTCAGAAGAGTAAGGAGGAAAAGTCTAAGAGTCCTAGTGATAGTGGACACCAGGAGAACATGACTTTCCAAATCAGCTTAGCAAAACTCTCATGAACTCACAGAGACCGAAGCAGCAAGCATAGAGTCACTGCTGGTCTGCACCAGGTCCTCTGTGTATATATTATAGGTTTTAGTTTAGTGTTCTCAGGGGATGCCTGAGTGTGAGCAAGTGGGACTATGATTCTAGCACCTCCTTTTGGGTTCTTTTCCTTCTATTGGTTTTCCTTATTATACTTTGATGTGATCGATTTTTTTATCCTATCATATTTTATTCATTGTATTTTATTCTTATCTCTTTGAATTCTTTGCTTTTCATTTCATTTCATTTTGATTTTGATTGGTAACATATTATTACTTCATATAACATACCATATGACATGTTCCCCTCCAGCCACCTTCTCCAGACTTCCCCTACCTCTTCTAACCCTCAGAACCACTCAAAAATTCAGCATTTATTTCCTTTTCAGAAAATAATGGGCTTCCCAGACACAACAGCCAAATAGAGAACAACAATAACAACAACAAACAAAATACAATATGAAAAGAAAAATGTTCCTGTATTGAGTTCATACACGGCAACCCAATAGGAGGAAAAGGGTCCCAAAAGCAGACAAAAGAGTCAACAACATACTCATTCTTACCTTTAGTAGACCCACAAATGAATCAAACTAACAGCCATAAAATATATGCCAAGTGCATGTTGAAGACTCATGCATAGCCCATGCTTGCTGTGTCAGTTTCTTGCCATGTGATCCCAGTTTAGTTGATTTGACTGGCCATTTTCTCCTAGTGCACTGCATCTCCTTTGACTGCTACAATCTTCCCCTTCCTCTTCCACAGCATGATGGATAGAAAGGGAGTGGATCTAGATGGCAGTGGAGATGGGGAGAAACTGGGAGGAGCCAGGGGAGGTGTATAAACCTAGCCTACTTATTAAGAACTAAGGCTAGTGACATAATCTATTCATCTCAGTGTTGGCAAAGTAGAGATAGGTGAACTTTGAAGTCCTGTTTCCAGCTGATTTAGTCTAATAAGCTAAGTTTCAGGTCCTAATGAGAGATTACATATCAAAAAGCAAAGTGGTTCACACCTGATGATCAATGAATACTATGATTTTCCAGTGATTTCCAAACATGCGCACAAATAAGCAAGGTACAGATACAATGTGTATATAAGCTCCAATAAAAAACATCAAAATAAAATAAAATATACACACTATACACATATACAAAAATTAGTGAAATGATAATTGTAATACACTTTCTTTACAATAGTGAGTGAGTTTTGAAACAAATATTCACAGGTTTGCTCTTTGGGAGGCAATATCTTAACAACAAGACAGAATTTTTTGTTTCATAGGCATGGCCTCTGTTTATCTACCGTTTATCATTAAGATACAAATAAGAAACAAGCACTGTCTGAAATTTTATGTTAAAAGGTATGATAGCACTATTAACTTTCTTCTTCTTGTTGTTCTTCTTCATCTTCTTCTTCCTCCTTCTCCTCCTGTTCCTCCTCTTCCTTCTGCTTATTCTTCTTCTTTTAAGGAAATTATGAGGCTCATGTACCAGAAAATGTCACCTTGATAAATGTCACAGAATTAAGAAAGGATAAGAAAATAATATCTTTTATAATTTGACTAATAATCATGTTAGGGTTATAATGGGGAGTTTATGACATGAGATCAGAAGTTAATCCAATTCCTATTTAAGATTTTAGTTTTAAATATTTAACTTTCAATTTCCTACCTTCATAATCTTATTTTTAAAAATTTAGGAAGACAGATCCTAACAATCACTTAATGTTTAGACTGTGGTTATATTTCCTATGCAAAGGAATAAATTTCATCATTGCCTCACTTAGATATTTAGCATACAACTTACAGAAAAGGATGGTGAGAAATCAGAGTAAATTTAAGGTATATTTCTGATTTATATTAAAATGTATGTATCACAAATATTGCACATACAAGTATCACACATACTGCAGACATTTTGAAATTAAACAAGTACAATCTCTGATTCCTTGAATGATAGGATATTTAATTTTTGTTTCCAGTTCCTAACACAATGTTGCAACACCTTGAATTTCCTGAAAGGTAGCAATATGGTTCTTATCCAGACTAGGTGACTTCTGTAGGAACTACTAGGTAGCATCAGGTCAGCACTAATCACCAACATTAAAAATGCCACTGTGTAATTAAAGGACTAAATCCTAAGTGTATTTTTTATATCTATTGGGAAAAATTGAATAATAGAATATAATTTAACTAAATGGTCAAAGATAACATCAATGATGTTTACCTGAAAACTAATAAACATTTTAAGCAATGATGATTAGAGATTTTCAAGGTATGTGGTAGTTTAAAAAATAAATGTAGCTCATAGTCTTGGGTATTTGAACTTTTAGTCTCCAGTTGCTGGTCCTGTTTGCATAGGTTTACAAGTGTGGCTTTGCTAAAAGGAGTATGTCAGTAGGGGCAGATTTTTAAAAGTAAAGAATTTAGGTTATATCTAGTTCTTTTTTTCTTCATGCTTGTAATTAGATGTGAACTCTCAACTTGCTGTTCTAGTTGCTCTTGATCACATATTATTCCCTGAATCCAAAACTGTTGAGACTGAAAGTGTTGGTCAGTATGCGTGGAACTCTAATGCTCTAATTTTGCTGTTGTTTTGTTTTCTTTTGTTTGTTTTTCATGCAATGACATTACTGAGTTAAATGAAATGAAAGACTTGCCTTAATGCCTTAATGTAAATGGTACCATTCTATTGATAAGCACTGCCATAAACAAAAACGAGAAAGCTAGATGAGCACAATCAGTCATTGATCCCTGATACAATGTAATCAGCAGCCAAAAGCTTATGGTGCTATGGCTTCTCACCATGATGGGCTTATTTGCTCAAGCTATAAGCTAATCTTATCTCTTTCTGTCTTAAGTAGGGCTTGTAGAACAAACGGTGACAGCATTTTTTCTGCTAGAGAGGATGCTAGTGTTCATTTTAGCCTATAATTATATAAGTAAAGATAAAAATTCTGAGATACATAGGTAATATCTCATCAACAGTTCAGACAGTTCTTAAAGGATAAATTATTAAATATCTGGTCAATCATATATTATAACATTCCTAAACTTTTAATGAGACTACTTAGCATTTACTCACTTATTTATTTATTATCAAAGGAAAATGAACATGATCATTCAAAACCATGAAGTCTAGAGATATGCATTCCATACCCTTTATTTATTTGTAAGTATAATGGCAGCAAATCAAGAGTGTACATCAAGAAATTTTTACGTAATTTTAACTTGGGCAAAGGGATAAAATACCTATCTGGACCGGGATATACTGGCCTGATTCCTTCTCTGAAGTACAGAGACATTTAGAGCATAACAATAGAGTTTTCTGATGCTGCGTCATAACTCAGTTATTGATGTTACAGAATAAATATCTCCCAGAAGGATGCCATATTTTCATTTTATTGAAAATATTTATATATAAAATATGATTATTATTTCCACTCCCTCTTTTACTCCTAGGTCATTCCTACTTTCTCTCCTAGAGTGAAATTTTTATTAGCAGAAATCAAATTCCGAACTGCATGACTCATTTAAGGAAGTGACCTAGAATAGAAGATGGTGTTATATTTGTTCTTTAATGGCCATTTTATTTAATTCTTCCTTGTGTAAAGCAACTACTTTGAAATTGCAAGATGATCCATGTATTATTCTCTCAGGAGATACTTCATAGAACTCCTAACTATCCAATGTTATCTTATTGGATGCATCTAGGACACTCTAACACTTCCTTTGGTGGCCTTTGATAATCTTGGTACACTATTTCCTTTGAATTCTGAAGAGAGAATCTTTCAAATAAATTTTCAAGTTTGCATCCTATGAGCCTTAGAGAAACCTTTTCTGTGAAAAGGTTTAGTTAATACCCCCATTGCAATTGCATATGACAAATATTACATTTGTTTATAAATATAAGTATCCCTTTAACCTATTTGCTATATTTGCTGATACTTGATTTCTTCTTGTTCTTTTATCTTTCATTGTTTTAAAATTCATCTAAGGCATATTTTCACCCAATTTGTTGATTGTTTAATTGGAGATCCACTATCTCCAGTCAATTTGTTGTAAACAATGAATGGATTACTATTTAAATGGTATCTTCATAGGTGTAAATTTTATTGACAATCCAGGCTTCTTTTTGCCAGAAATATAAGTCTTAATTATCCTGAGGTTCTATCAAAATAAGAGATTTTCCCATGTAGAGAAATAATCAAAAAAAATTGTTTGTATAAACCAACTCTGAGTTAGAAATACTAAGGATATGAGTTTTTTGAAACATTTATACTTTTGAAGAAATATATGGATGAAAAGAAAGTTTAAAAGGGATAGTACTATGTTGTTGGGGAAAGATTTTGAAAACACGAGGACATGTTTTTATGATACCAGTACTTCCAGGTAAATAGTAACTTGATTTCTACATAAACTCTTCTCAAAGCATGTGAAGTCTTAATCACTTTCTGGTGGGCAACCAAGATCTAGAACAACTGTGAAGAGCCACCTGAGGGGAAGTTTCCCATATCGAGAAGTGACATTGTCATTTGACAAACTATGGGTTTCCAGGGAGTACAATGTCCTCTTTAGTGGAGCTTCATGCTTGTATGTGAACCTGTCTGTGCACTCATGCATAAAGCCTATAAGTTATTTAATTGTATTATAACTTTTAGAGTATCCATAGTGCTAGTGCTTCCTCCCCCTCTTTCTTTCCCATTTTCTGTCTCATCCCCATTTAAATATCCTACCTGTTCATACTTTTATCCTTTAATATCTTCACAAGGCAAATTCTAAAAAAGTTAGAAAAGCATGCCATATCGTTCTAGATACCAAATGGATTATACCTGTGAGATACTCTTATTCATGGATCTCAGATAATTATTTCAAGGCTCATGAAGAAGGTAAGATTTTCTATTACTGAATTTTTGCCACAAATCATTCACATAATTTTGTCAATACCGTGTATGTGGGAAAAGAGAGACATCATTTTAATCAGATATTATATTATGTATCAACAAACCGCGGTATATGGAGTATAGTGAATTATGGTCAAATAAAATTACTAGGTGAATTAAGAGACCTTGTTTCAAACAACAACAAAAATCAAATGTACTGGGGTTGTAATTGCTATTAAAAGGTAGTAATGCAGTAAATTATTCTAATGGGAATGATAACACATGCTGTTTTTACCAATTAATTTTTTCTTAAACAACAGAAAATCCTAGTTTTGGATTATTCTAAACTCATGATATACAGCAATATTTTCAAGTCTACTTCTTGTGCAATTCCAAGAATGAGAATAAGAACAAGAATAAAAGAGTAAAAACAAGAAAAAAAGAATAAAAACAAGAAGGAGAAGAAGAGGAGGAGGAGAAATATGAGTATGAAGATAAAGATGAATATTTGATGATTTGAGAATATTTGAAATAAAACACTACATATCTACTGTTTTTTCCTTTAGTTGATCTTTCTTGGTTGACTGTGTGGGAGAAGAAATACACAGTTTGGGAACAGCCAGGTGTCATACATCTTTTTTACCCTTATTTATAATGTAGCAAACATAGTAGTCATTTTCGATTTAAAGAGACAAAGAGTGACTCAGAAAAAATTCAGTGTGCATCTGTGTTCTTTTACATATTCAACACAATTATTAATATATACTTTTATAATTTAAAATCTTCAAATATTCAAAATATTTTATTTACCAACTACTGTCTTCTGGACTTTTAAACATTTTATTCTGTAAACATAAAATGTAAGTGAAATTATATGAGATACAATGATGCAAAAACTACAATTCTAAAGAAAATTATAGTAGTTCTTCAGTTAGTATTGAAAACTTGTTTTTATACTTATTTTGTTATTTGGTTATATGTATGTGAGTGTCAACATCGGGTCATGTGTACTTTTGTGTAGATATATACAGAACAGGCTTTTAAAACTATGGAAGCTGAAGTTACAGGTGGTGACTGAAGTTAAAGCCTGTGTGGTGTGTGTGTGTGTGTGTGTGTGTGTGTGTGTGTTTGTGTGTGTGTTAGAGTGGGGTAGGAGTGTCCTAAACTTTGGTTAACAGAAAGAATAGCTAATAGTCTTAAGAACTAAGGCATATCTTCAGGTTTGATTAAAAATTTATGTAGAGAGTAGTCAGCTATAATTATCATATTTCTTTCAACTGCTGTAGTAGCAAATTGTATAAATGTGAATGGTCCAGATTATATTAAATATTCTATTCATAGTATTTGACCTGATACCATGGACAAGCAACTTAAAAAATATAGACATATATATGAAGATTAATTTTAATAATAAATGTTTTGCAAGATTTTCTATTTTTAATTATTAAAAAATTTTAGGCAATAACTTGTCTTTACAATTTGTCCCACAAGTCCTTTACATACAGTTTTAAAATAAATTATGGAGCAAGCTGACTCTGAGAAGAAAGAATATGAATTACCAGAAGTTCACCTTATTCACTAGTTCATAATTACATTGATATAGTTTTGTCTGAGATAAAAATGGTTCAGCCTTAGAGATATTGGGAAGCTTATAGCATGCAAGGGAAAATTAAACTGTAAATTAGAGTTGCAATTTAAAGATACATTAATGAGTATCACCATACAAACTCACCATTCAATTTGAATTGATATTGGTTCTAAACTGAATTTTGTGCCTACCTCCTAATGCCTGGATTCAAAATACAATGTAAAGTAGGAAAAATCTAAAGTAAGATGTATTTGGATATTTCTATCCATTGATATTTGCATTAAATTCTCTGCAGATACTCTTTCACAACTTTTTATTCACAATCATAAAATAATAAAAGTATTCAATCTCAAGTATTTGATTTGGTTGAAGAGCAGATACTTTAGTTTTATAATTAAGCTTAGTTGTTTAGGAGTTAAGATGTTTTAAGTTGATAATGATGAGATATGAAAGATACTGATTTACATTCAGAATTTTAGACTCACCAAAATACGACAGATATTTTCTTCAAAGTTGCAAACTACAAATAGCCAAAACACCATGAATGTACCATTTATATAATTCCTGATTGTTTCATGGTTCTTCCTGATGTAGTTAGTTTATTATATATGTGTATGATAATATAAATGTATGTTTAAAAATATTTTTTAAAAATTCATAAAAGAAATTCACACATACTCCTCATATAAGTAACAATAAAATACTAAAAGTTAAGTTCTACGTATGAGAAAATACGTAATACCTGACACAAAGAAAGAAAGGAAGTAGGATGGTGAAATGGAGAGGACAAAAAAAATAAAGAACTTTTGGTAGTAAAATATTATAACTAAAATATAATAAATTGAAAGTGTTGACTGATGTTTTTATTTTTTTAATGGTTTGATTAGGGAATAACTATTTTAAATCTCATTTTAATAGCAACATCATTCTCTCATAGACTTCCCAGTAAACTCAGAGTCTTGATATCATAAATTCCCTATAAATATCAATCAAAAATAATGATGATGGAGCAACAACACTTTAAGGTGATTCTTGCACACAATATTAAAAAAAACTATGATGTACTTTTGATGCCTTAGATTATTTAATTTTTACAATTTTATAGATATTTGATTGTAGTGGAAAATTAATCCAGCAGACCTTCTAGGTTTGTGTGTTCTTTCTCAAATGCAAGCATAACCTTAGTCCACACATTTAATCCTAAACAAAGAAGGTAAACTTAATTTGTAGAAGGAGAAAACCATGTTTGATAATGACAATTAGTTGATGGGCAGACAAAGTGAATGAATCAGAGAAAGACTTGAGAAAAATTGATGGAAACAATCTAAGTATGAGTGGAGAGTGGGGTCTGACTTTCACAAGAACTCTGGTGCCTCATATTTGACAATGTCCCCTAGATGGGGAGGCTTGGTGGCACTCAGAGGAAGGATAGAAAGCTACCAAGAAGAGACTTGATACCGTATGAGCATATACAGTGGGAGGAGGTCCCCCTCAGTCACAGTCTTATGGGAGGGTAGTAGGGGGAAAGTGGGAGGGAGGGAGGAATAGGAGGACACAAGGGATGGGATAACCATTGAGTTGTAATACGAATAAATTAATAAAATATATTAAAGAAAGAAAAATTGATGTGTTCAATTCTCAAAAAAAAA
>OU015753.1:65384290-65396822 GCA_907169655.1 Acomys percivali | reverse complement strand
TCTCTCTCTCTCTCTCTCTCTCTCTCTCTCTCTCTCTCTCTCTCTCTTCCTCTCTGTCTCTTCCTCCCTTTCTCATATACATTACATGAACATGAAGCACATAATAAAAATAAACAAATGCACAACAATGACAACAGCAACAATAATAACAACTAAAACAAAATGTGTCTAAACAAAACAAAATGAAACAAAAAGTCTACTCCAAACTACAGAGCGCATTTTGTGTTGGCTGGAGTGTGGCTAACATACCAGTTGACACTCTCCTGAAGAAAAATTATTTTCCCATTTCTAGTGGATATTAATTGCAGAGAGTCTTTTGGTTAGAAGTAGGTCCCTATGTCAGATTCCACATGACAGGGTTAGGAACCCTTCTGTCTTATAGCTGCACAGGTACTATGTGAACTGCCACACAAATTCTTTGAGTTCATATATTTAACAGTCCTTTGTGTATTAAAGGCATCATTTCCTTAATTATCTACCAATCATTTATCCTCCTTATCCACTTAGATCTCAGAGCCTTCAAGGGAGTGGAATAATGACGATATCCAAGTTGAGACTGAGTTTTTATGCACATTATGCAGTTGTGAGTGTCTGTGTTAAATTTTCATCAAGAAACTCAAATGTATTCACTGTATAATAGGACAAACAATGCCCTGGCCAAATTTCTTATTTAACCAAGAAAAGGTTGAGGGCTAAGAATGGGTTGCATACTATTGATTCACTAGCCATAGGGTGCATGGAAATCCTCTTCCCCAACCGCAAACCATCATGACTATTGTCATTAATTCTTTTCTACAACATAATAGTAAGAATCCATTGTTGAAGACAACACTTATGTAATCAAACATGGAGAATTCCAGCTAGGGTACATGAAGATCAACCAGAAGTTTCACCTCTGCTGATTAGCATTCATGGTAGTAGATGGTTCTGTGCATGCATCAAAGAATGAAGGTAACCATCAATATAACTTCCAACTCTGTGACCTACCGTAGGATCCTGTGTACAAGATTTACTGTTGCAATAATGGTACAAATATGGGAGCAACCAATCACTTTTAAAATTTGGATTTAAGGCTCACTCAATGAGTCAAATTCATATACAACACTACTAATGTGATCGAGAACATGACAGTACATAGGTCATGGACCTAGAGAAAAACACCTATTCTCAGATAAAGGAACATAGCAATAAAATGATTCCTAAAGACATATTGCTAAATCCATAGATCAGAGTATCATTCATTCTTCATCAAAAAACCCTTCGTCTTTTAAAGCATCGATTTTTATTGTTACCTTTATATCCATTAGGGTCTTGCTCCTCCCTGGGGATCCTTGTTCACAGTTCCCTAAGGACAAAGGGAGCGGAAGCAAATCAGGAGAGATTCTGATGGCCCATTCACAGGAAAGAATAATTTTCCTGGACTAGCTTCAGTAAGAAGCTTCTACTTTATTCGGGGTGAACAAAGGCTTTATAGTTCTTGGGGAGTGGGATGAGGATTCCTAGGATAGATGTATACTATTGGCTGGGGCTAGATTTGCCAGGAATACTTTATCTGCATTTGGCAGCAGTCATATCCTATGAATAGGAACATAGTACATAATTATCCTATGGGCAGCCAGAGGGACAGAGTTAGTAGATAACTTTGTGAAAGGTATACTCCAGATATTGTTAGAGGCATCAGTGACTAAGGACACTCTCTAGAGGAGATCAGGCAAGGAGTAGGAGGCCCTGCTGGAAATAATGGAGTCCTCCATCTAGATCCTAGCTCAGGGGAGCTTTCCAGACATGTTGGAAAGCAATCTCAAACGTCAGGGTCCTCCAACATGTTGACTGCTTACAACCAGACATTTTAGAAAGTTTTGGTTTCCTACGATAGAAGAGAAAGTACAAATATTCCATTCCTGCAACCCTTGCCCCAGATCTCTAGTCTCATTACAGGTTCATACACATCTTCACATGTTCACCTACTCATATAGTATGTTCAGCCCATACATTGAACAGTTTCTCTGTATCGTAGTATTTATTATTTTATATTAATGTTCATTAGTTATGCTTTATAAAATATCAAATATTACCTGATTTAGTACTATTTAAGTATTTTTTACAACCATTCCTTTTTAACATTAGATAGTATTATCCTTTCTTTTATTAAATTTTTGGCTTGAAAGTTAATATCTTGCTAGCCAGTTTGATCCTGGGACACTTATTCTTGGCCCTCAGGGTGCTAAAATGACAACAAACCACTTCACCTACATCCCCCAGGATTTCCATGTATTCTGGGATCTGATTTCCAGTGCTCATACATGCATGGGAGGAGCTTTACCCACTGGCCATCTCCATAGCACCAAATATCCTTTTTATATTTTTAAATAAAGACGACTATCACCAATTTCATTATCTTAATGTTATCATTATCAATGTAGCATGCTTGTTCTGGAAGGCAACCTACTTTTATTAATTCAATTTCCAGTACCATTAATTCTTTTTCCTACCTTTTCTTCCATAAAACAAAACAAAACAAAACAAAAAAATCCAAACCAAAAATGTTTGCTTGGCCTTTACTTTCTTTTCTTTTGAAAAATATATTTATTTATATATTATTTGACTTTACATCTGGATCATAGGCCCCTCTGTCCTCTCCTCCCTCTTCCCTCTATCTGCCCTCCCCTAATCCTCAGATATGGTGAGGCCCCCCTAACAACCCACACTAACACATCAAGTACTAAAGGCATTTCTTCTGCTGTAGCCCCACAAAGGAGAAGTGATTGAAAAGCGGGTAGCAGAGTCCACTTCAGAGACAGAACCCTCTTCCATTTTTAGGGGACCCACATGAAGCCTAAGTTTCCCATGAGCTACATTGGTGTAGGGTGCCTAGGTCAAATACATGCTTAGTCCTTGGTGGCTGCCTCAGTCTACACAAGCACCTCTGGACCAAGCATATGTGGCTTTGTTTAACTTCTTGTGGAGCTCCAATCTTCTCTAGGTCCTTCTATTTTTTTTCCCCCAACTATTCTACAAGACTCCCTTTGTTCTCCCCAATGTTTTGCTGAGAGTCTCAAAATTTATTTAAATCCAATGCTGCGGAGAGCCACTCAGAGGACAGCTACGCCAGGATCCCATCAGCAAGCATAGCATAGTATCATTAGTAGTGTCAGGGTTCACTGCATCCTATGGGGCGGGTCTCAGGTTGGGCCAGACATTGGTTGGACATTCCATTAATCTCTGCTCCATCTCCATCTCTATTCCTGCCCATTTTGTAGGCAGGTTAAATTTTAGGTCAAAGTTGTTGCTTGTCTTGGAGATGCCCTGTCCCAAAATTTCTCTTCTCCCTGCAAGTCCTCCATCCCCCACCTGTGCTTTCTCCTCCTCATATGGCTCCAGCTTTACTTCTCTCTTCAGGTCCTCTTTTCTCCTGCTCCCTCTCTTCAATCTCGCTGTCTATTTCCCCTTTCTGAGTGAGATTTAACTATCCACCCTTGGTTCCTGCTTCTTACTTATCTTCTTTGGGTCTGTAAATTGTAGTATGGTTATGCTGTATTATATGGCTACTATCTGCTTGTAAGTAAGTACATACCGTGTCTGTTTTTCTGTGTCTGGGTTATCTCAGTGGTTCTATCCATTTGCCTGTAAATTCCATGATTTTCTTGTTTTTAAAATCTGAGTAGTAGTATTCTGTTAAGTGAATGTACCCCAGTTTCATTATCCAGTCTTCAAACTGAGAGGCATCTGGTTGTTTCCAGTTTTCAGCAATTACAAACAAAGTGGCTATGACTCAGAGATGCTTGTGTAGACTGAGGCAGCCACCAAGGACTATGCATGTATTTGACCTAGGCACCCTACACCAATGTAGCTCATGGGAAGCTTAGGCTTCATGTGGGTTATTGTTATATGATGTTATTGTTATATGATGGAGCATCTTTGGATATATGCCCTGGAGTGGTATAGCTGGGGCTTGTGGTAGCACTATTCCCAGATTTCTGAAAAAGTGCCAGATTGATTTACAAAGAGGTAGTATAAATTTGCACTCCCACCAGCAATGGAGGAGAGTTCCCCTTACTCCATATCCTCATCAGCATGTGCTGTCACTTGAGCTTTTGATCTTAGCCGTTCTGACCTGTTTAAGATAGAATCTCAGAGTCATTTTGATTTGCATTTACCTGATGACAAATGACATGTAACATTTCTTTTTTATCTTCTTGTTTGTTTATTTTTACTTAAATTTTATACTTTTATTAAATATTTTTACATATGCATTTATACTATTACACATATATACAATAATCTAAAGCAAAAAATGAAATAATCAACATATATATATATGTTACATGCTTAGTGGTTTGGCAAATTGTTTGGCAGCTCTGAATAAAATAGCTTTCCTACTTTGGTTAGTGTAAAATTCTGGATGTAAATCAATATCTATCGTACCTCATCTCTATCTACTTAAAACATCTACCTACACCTAAAAACATCTTAACCCCTAAACAACTAAGCTTAATTGTAAAACTAAACTATCTGGTCTTCAACTCCATCAGAGACATGAGAAGAAATAAAAATTAATTGCCTAGGTATACAGGAAGAGCAGGTTAGCAGCTTCCCAAATGAGAAGATAACAGAAACAGTTTGCTGCCTGAACAGTCACCCAAAGTTCTCTATAATGTTGGAGCATCATCTTCAGCCTTCTGGACCAATATATCCGACAGACATATTTCTGAGGAAAGAACTGTTGAGGACTTACCTCGTCTTGGCAGAGTTTGGCCATCAACTTAGTCTACATCCAAGCTTGTCCAGTTTTAGGCGTAATTCTGTCTGTGGTAAGAATATTACTCAATGGCTTGTTTACTAAATTTGAAGCCATCTCCATAAGGAGCTTCTTTGATGCTCATTATCTTCTTTGAAGTAGGCAGGATTTTGCCAGCAGTTAACCTGTCTCATGTATCTGTAAAATGAGAAAAACTTCCTTAAATGTTATATTCTTTATGTCTATGAGGTTTTTGAAGATGTATCTATTTTACCTTATCTTTTTTTATAGAATCGTCTCTATCTGCTAAACTGAGGATGTATATTCTTGTGATGATAATAGGCTTGAAATTTATATGACCATGATTTGATGAACTAACAATTAACTTGTATAACTTACTTATCCCAAACAGCCTGCAATAGTACTTACAATATTTTGGAAGAAAACTTTGTATTTTAATTGAGTTGCATTGGATGAAGACCACATATTAGAGCAGAAATATATATAATGTGTGTAAAAAATAATCTTAAATTTGAATTCTATATCAATGCATCTACAACTAAATTATTTTTGTACCTATATACACTATTCTATACCAGTGAATTAAAAATAACCTTGTGAGTAGCAATTAAGGCATTAAGTTGCAGAGTAGATGCATTAATCTATATTTTGTCCTATCATCCCTATATATTTCTATGTTCCCACTTCTTTCTTTCTGACCATATCTCCAAACCTAATAATGAAAGATAAAGGAAAGAAGAGAGATCCAGAGTCCAACCTTGTTTTCTCTATATATAAGACCAATAATAATTGGTAACTAACTCACAATGAAAATAAACATCTATCACCAAAGAAAGCAACACAAAACCCACTAAGTTTCTTTTAAGGGAAATGGGGTACCATTCTCTTAAGGTTTCTTTCTGCTGATAGGGAGTACTAATACTTTTGTAGGGGCCAAAATGAAACTGGGGATATGTTTAAACAAATAAAGCTTGTGGTCTAGTTTCTAAATGTTGAGACATTCCAGGCTGAATTAGAGTCCTGTGTAGGACAGTCTGAAATGCTGGACCAATTCGGATTGGAAGGTTTCTTCAAAGCTGTCTGGGGAGCTTCAAAGCTGTTGATGAAGCACAGCAATTGAAGCACTTGGTGCTGAAACATGAAGGATGCATGATATCAGTGTCCAGTATGCTGAGAGGAATGAATCCTGTCAGGTCTGATCCAGCATCAATGTCTAGTTTTAATTTTTTTGTTCTGAAAACAAATATTTTCTCAAAAGCATTATACAGTTCTAAAACTATAAATGTATAAGGTGTGCATGATGCACAGAACAATTAATGCTGGTTCTCTGCTCTCTGTATGCACAGAAGAAAAGACATCTGTAAATGTTCGTTCATACCGTATGGAGAATGGCATCTAATAATTCACAGGGATTCTGTAGTCAACAAGAAATATTGTCTATACATAGACAATCATGTCTCAGCCAGTCTCAGAGCTATTCTCAAGTAGTGGGATTAGCAATATTAGGGAATGAGAGAGGGAGGGGAATCTGGAGGCGATGAGGGAAGGAGATACAATCACAATGTGAAGATTTCAAACTGCACAATTAACATTTCTTTAAGTGCCTCTTGCCGTTCAAGATTCTTCTGCTGAGAATTCTCTCTTTATCTATATACTCCACCTTTTTAATGAATTTGTTGTTATTGTTTGGTCTTTACTTCTTTGAGTTCCATGTATATTTTTGATATTCACTCTTTGTCAGATATATGTAAGTAGTGTTCTTTGCCTTACAGGAACTTTAAAGTTTCATGAAGTCCCATTTATTAATTGTGGATCTTAGTGCCTGAGTTATTGATGTTTTGTTCAGGAAGTTGGCTCCTTGCCAATGAGTTCAAAGTTCTTCCCCACTTTCTCTTCTTATAGATTTAGTCTATGTGTTTTTATGTTGAGTTCTTTGATCCATTTATACTTAATTTCTGTGTAGGGTAATTAGGTTGGATCTATTAGCATTTTTCTACATGGAGACATCCAGTTAGACCCAGCACCATATATTGAAGACACTTTCTATTTTTCCCATAAATAGGTTGGCGTCTTTAAAAATAATCAAATGTTCATAGATGTGTTGGCTTATTCCTAGGTCTCCGATTTGATTCTATTCTTCAATTTGCCTATATTTATGGTGATGCTATGCAGTTTTTGTTACTATTGATTTGAAATACAGCTTAAAATAAGGGCTGGAGATATTCCCAGAAGTTCTCTTATTATACAGGAATGCTTTCAATATACTGGGTGTTTGTTTTTTCATATGAAGATGAGAACAGTTCTTCCAATGTCTGTAAATATTTGCTTTGACATTTTGATGAGGATTGCATTGAATCTGTAGATCACTTTTTCTATAATGGCCATTTCTCTATGTTAATCTGGCCACTTCATGATCATGGGAGATCTTTAGTGACTTAAAGCTCTTGTCATACAGGTCTGTCATTTGCCTAGTTATAATTATACCAAGACATTTAGATATTTAGATATTATTTGTGGCTATTGTGAAGGGTATTGTTTCCCTAATTTATCTTTTAGCCTATTTTTCATTTGTATGTGGGAGGGCTACTGATTTTTTAGAGTTAATTTTGTATCCAGTCATTTTGCTGACGGTGTTTTCTGGTGTAGGAATTCTCTGGTAGATTTTTTGGGGACACTTATGTATACTTTCATATCATCTGCAAATAGCGATACTTTGACTTATTCCTTTAATTTTTATCCCCTTGATCACCTTTAGTTGTCCTATTGCGCTCGCTCGGACTTTATGTTGCATAGCTACGGAGAGAATGGACAACCTTGTATTGTTCCTGAATTTGGTGAAATTCCTTTAATTTTCTCTCCGCTTAATTTGATGTTGGATATTGGCTTGGTGTATATTGCCTTTACTATGTTTAGGAATCGGTTTTCTACCCCTGATATCTCTGATACTTTAACATAAAGGGGTGCTGGACTTTCTCATAGGATTTTTAAGCATCTAATGAGATGATCATGTGTGTTTTTTCTTTCAGTTTGTTTATATACTGATTACATTAGTGGATTTTTGTATGTTAAAAAATCCCTGCATCCCTCAAATGAAGATTATTTATTCATTATAGATGATGTATTTGATGTCTTCTTGGATTTGGTTTGTGAGTATTTTATTGTGTGTTTTTGAATCAATGTTCAAGAGGAAAATTCATCTGAAATTTGGTGTCTTGGTTGAATATTGGTGTGGTTTAGGTATCAACATGATTGTAGTTTTATAAAATGAGTTTTGCAATATTCTTTCAGTTAGTATTTTGTGGTTCATTTGAGGAGTACTGTTATTAGCTCTTTTTGAAAGTCTGGCAGAATTTTGCACTGAAGCCATCTGGTCCTAGACATTTTGGGGGGTTGGGAGAATTTTAATGACTGCTTGTATTTCCCTGGGACTTATAGGGCTATTTAGATTGTGAATTTGATCTTGATTTAACTTTGGTAAATGAAATCTATGAAGAAAAGTATCCATTTCATATAGATTTTTCCAGTTTTGTGGAGCATATTCTTTTGTAATAAGACCTAATGATTCTTTGGATTTCCCTAGGATCTGTTCGTATCCATTTCTAATTTTCTTATTTTGGATAATATATCTCTGCCTTTATTTAGTTTGACTAAGGGGTTGTATATCTCACTGATTTTCTCAAAGAACACCTCTTTGTTTCCTTGATTCACTGAACTTTTCTCTTTGTTTCTACCTTATTTATTTCTGCCCCTAGTTTGATCATTTCCTGCCATCTATTCCTCTTTGGTGTGTTTGTTTCTTTATGGTCTAGAGCTTTCAGATGCACTGTTAAGTTGCAAGCATGTGGTAACTCCAATTTCTTTATGAAGGGGCTGAGAGCTATGAACTTTCCTCTTGTACTGCCTTCATTGCATCCCACAAGTTTAGGTATGTTGTGCTTTCTTTTCGTTGAATTCTAGAAAAAATTTAATTTTTTAAAATTTCTTTTCTGATCCTAATGGTAAATGAGTAGAGAGTTGTTCAATTTCCGTGATTTGTATGTTTTCTATTGTTTTTGTTGTTGTTTAATTCCAGCTTTAATCCATGGTGGTTTGATAAAATACAAAGTATCCTTTCAATCTTCTTTTGCCTATTGAGTCTCTGTTTGTGACTGAGTATTTGGTAAATTTTGGAGAAGGTAGCATGTGCGCCTGAGAAGAAGCTATACTCTGTTATGTCTGAGTGTTCTCTGTATATATGTTTGATCCATGTATAAAGTCATTTAGTTTCATTATATCTCTGATAAGCTTCTGTCTGGTTGACCTGTCCATTGGTGACAGTGGGTTGTTGAAATCTCCCATTATTAATGTGTAGGGTTCAGAGTGTGATTTAAATTTTAGTAATGTTTCTTTTCTGATCTTTTCTAGTATCACATCTCTTCCCACCAAAATTTGATTAATTATTTCCAAATATGTATTCTTGGTTAATGGAGGTAAAATTTTTACGATCTCACTTGTTCCTTTGTTCTACTCTAATTGGAACAATGGTACTGTCAGATAAAAAAAAAAAACAATGATACTGTCAGATAAAAATTTTTTATAAAATTTCTTCCAAATTTTAAGGAAATATATCTAATATGGTGCTAAGTTCAAAAACATCATTTTTCTGTGACCTATATTGACCTATTAGTATTTTGGACAACACAAGTTATTCCTTCTTCTGCATATGGTAGTAGACACATGCTCACAAACACACACACACACACACACACACACACACACACACAATATGAGCTAAATAAACAAAATACTTTCAGAAAATTTTTTTAACTTGTTCATTTTGTTGATTTAAGTGAAAATTTCTCTTGTCTATTTTATAATAGTTTAGCATTTGTAGTATTTTATAAAATTTTAATATCTAATGTTATTGCTAATTTGTTTAATAATTTTAAACTAATTATTGGGTTTCTGTGCAGTTTTTCATGTCAAATATCATTAGAAAAAGCATAAACCCAAACCCAACAGTTGTATAACACCATTATAAAAAGAAATGGTATTTCTAAGACAGAATGTGGTAGAACTAAGGAAGTAAGTCAGAATGTTTTGTTAACATTCCCTAAAATAGAGGAATAAAATCACTCTTATCTACATACACACATTTTTAAGTAATTAAAAAATAAAAATTGGCCATCAAAAATAAATACAATAAAAGTCGAGATAAGAAATAATTTTTAAGGGTAACAATATCCTAATTTCTTGTTTCAAAGAGAGAAATCGTGAGTCAGAAATGTGTTCCAATGGAAAGGCTACTGCAATAGAATGAGGGGAGATAATCACTTGCCGCCATTAAAGGTCAATCGCCAACAGTTCCTTCATTTAAAACGTCCCTAGTTTCTCACATCTTTTCAATAATAATAACAACAACAAATAAACAGTTACAAAATGTCATAATGGGTTGAATCATCACCATTGCACATTCCTGCTGATGATTTTTGATTTTCATTTAACTTTTAGTTGCTTTTTTCAAGTGTTTTGAAAGCTGTTATGTCTTTTTAATGTGTCTTAGTTTATACTTGACAGTGAGGGACATTTAGGCTGTTTCCATGATCTGGCTATTATGAATAAGGCTGCTATGAACATGGTTGAGCAAATTTTCTTGTTGTGTGCTGGTGCATCTTATGGGTATATTCCAAGGAGTGGAATAGCTGGGTCTTGAGGAAGCCCTATTCCCAGTTTTCTGAGATAGCACCAGATAGATTTCCAAAGTGGTTGTACTAGTTTGCATTCCCACCAGCAATGAAGGAGTGTTCCTCTCTCCCCACATGCTCTCCAGCATGTGGTGTCCCTTGAGTTTTTGATCTTAGCCATTCTGATGGGTGCAACATGGAATCTCAGAGTTGTTTTGATTTGCATTTCCCTGATGACTAAGGAGGTTGAGCATTTCTTTAAGTGTTTCTCAGCCATTTGATATTCTTCTGTTGAGAATTCTCTGTTTAGTTCTAAGCCCCATTTCTCAATTGGGTTATTTGGTTTGGTGGTGTTTAATTTCTTGAGTTCTTTATATATTTTGGATATTAGACCTTTGTCAGATGTAGGGTTGGTGAAGATCTTTTCCCAGTCTGTAGGCTGTCGCTTTGTTCTCTTGACAGTGTCTCCAGCCTTACAGAAGCTTCTCAGCCTCATGAGGACCCATTTATTAATTGTTGACATTACGGCCTGGGCTGTTGGTGTTCTGTTCAGGAAGTTGTCTTCTGTGCCAATATGTTACAGGCTCTTCCCTACTTTTTCTTCTAACTGACTTAGTGTCTCTGGTTTTATGTTGAGGTCTTTAATCCACTTGGATTTGAGTTTTGTGCAAGGTGACAAATATGGGCCCAGTTGCATTTTTTTACACATAGACATCCAGTTAGACCAGCACTATCTACATTTCCAATCTCTGCTCACTTTTGGTCTAAGTCAACTCAGTTTCCTGGTTTTGCTTTATTAAAAATTTTACATGATAGCCAGATGTGATCATACACACCTGTAAACCCAGCACTCAAGGAGGTAGAGGTGGGGGAACATTTGTGAGTTCAAAGCCAGCCTGGACTACAAACCATGACAATCGCCAAGGCTACACAGAGAAACCCTGTCTTTGAAAAACAACAAAACAAACCAACAAACAAATAATTCAAAACAAAACCAGCCAACCAACCAACCAACCAAAAAATCCTTCCTTGTTATCTAATAAATTTTACCTCCTTTTTCACACTAAGGAAGGGGAAGTTGGAGGCAAAATGGAAGCTATGTCCACGGGAAATATTGGCCTATGGGTATTAGGCTTCATTCTGGGATGAACTGTTCAGGATCCTGATGTAAATAACTGATACCAATATTCTTAATCATTGGTTGAATTTCTTGCTAGATTCCAAGCAGAGAATGTGGATGAAATAGATTGGTGGAGGCATTAACTCTCTTTTTTGGGTATTTATTTACTTACTTGCTTATTTCCAAATTTATGTATTCATTCATTTCTTTGTTTGTGCTTTTTGTTTTGTTTTGTTTTGTTTTTCTAGACAGAGTTTTTCTTTTTGTAGCTCTGGATGTCCTGGAACATGCTTTATTAGATCAGGGTGGCCTTGAACTCACCTGCCCCTGCCTTCCAAGTGCTGGGATAAAAGAGGCATGTGCTATTATGAATAAGGTTGCTATGAACATGGTTGAACAAATTTTCTTATTGTGGGCTGCAGCATCTTCTGTGTATATTCCAAGGAGTGGAATCGCTGGGTCTTGAGGAAGCCTTATTCCCAGTTTTCTGAGATAGCACCAGATAGATTTCCAAAGTGGCTGTACTAGTTTGTATTCCCACCAGCACTGAAAGAGTGTTCCTCTCTCTCCACATCCTCGCCAGCATGTGGTGTCACTTGAATTTTTGATTTTAGCCAGATCATGGAAACAGCCTAAGTGTTCCTCAGTAGAAGAATGGATGAAGAAACTGTGGTACATATACACTATGGAATACTACTCAGCTATTAAAAACAAGGATTTCCAAAAATTTGTGGATAAATGGATTGCACTAGAAATGATCATAATGAGTGAGTTAACCCAGAAGCAGAATGACTCAAATGGTATATACTCACTTATATCTGCATACTAGCCCAAGGGCCATGTCCCATGAAAGCCTTCACTTACCAGGAAACTGGGACAGAAGGGAGGACATCCTATTGGGACTCTAGATGAGAAAAGCATGAGGGAATAGCAAGGTGGAAGGATCCAGAGGGTCCTAGAAACCTACAAGTAGAACATTATGATAGGCAG
>OU015753.1:65365265-65384280 GCA_907169655.1 Acomys percivali | reverse complement strand
GCGGTAAACTTTAAATCCCTACCCAGATCTAGCCAATGGTCAGAACAGTCTCCACACTTGAGTGGAGAGTGGGATGTGACTTTCTCATGTACTCTGGTGCCTCACATTTGACCATGTCCCCTGGAGTGGGTGACCTGATGGCACTCAGAGGAAGGACAGCACATTACCAAGAAGAGACTTGATACCCTATGAGCATATACAGGGGGAGGTAATCCCTCTGAGGAACAGTGATAGGGGAGGGGAATAAGGGGAAAATGGGAGGGAGGGAAGAATGGAGGGATACAAGGGATGGGATAACCATTGAGATGTAACAAGAATAAATTAGTTAAAAAAATAAAATTTCTGAAAATGTGAAAAAAAAAAAAGAGGCATGTGCCACCATGACCTGCTGAGACATTAACTCTTTACAACTATCTGTTTGGTTACATTTTACTTTACTATGCTGATTCCTAGTACTCTATAAGATGCTCCAATCTCTAGTAAAGATGACTTTCAATTCCTTTTAGGGAATATCTATATTTGAAAAAAAAAGAAGTGTCCAGAGTAAGAAAGAGAAGCCTGATAACAGGAGGAATATTACACCGGATATTTGAATGTGCTTTTCACCCAAACGTCTGATTAACGGCTCATTCTTGGGTTGCATTTAGGTGACTCCTCAATGTTCCCCCATTTAATCTAATACCGCTTGGGGATTATATCAAAACTTTAACTTTCTATATCAGTGTCATTCATTTTTGTAATGTTTCTTTCTTTTTCATATCACAAATCCTACGCCCTTGTGTGCAGACACAAAATACTTCTATTGTAATTAATTCAAAAGGGGAAAAATTGACCATATATATTTAACCTATCACCTTCAAATGAGTTTAAAGCAATCTTCTTTATATTAAATGTTTCCATCAGGCAAATGGAATAAATGTAAGTTTTATATAATTGATTTGAGAAAAAATGACTAACTGACCATTTTAAGTATAGATAGAAATTAGATCAATTGATAGCATATATTCCAATTACTAATGTAAAAAATTACTTTTAAAAAGTAACAAAATGATGCAGAAAGTATATCACTTATTTAGGATAACATAAATCAAGATCAACATGCTAGCTAAGAATTCTTCATGTCCAAACACTGAGGGAAAATCATTTCCCGTGTCTTGCTCCTATTCTCTGGACTTGGAGGAGGAATGGAAAACACAGCAGTCATGGCTGGCAGTTTCATTGTAGTTTCTGCTCAATTCTCCAAAGGCCTTTATGTCTGTTTATATTTCCCTTTTCTGTCTATTTCCAATCTATTTTCCAAAGGAAGTAACATCCATGTTTCCCAGAAAATGGACACACACCTGAATCATCATTATTTGATTGTTCAAAAAATCATTGCTTCATAGTAATTTGTTCTTTTCTTCTTCAACTGTGAATTTTTGTTGAATATTAAAAGTTGGGTTCTTTTTAAAAATGTATTTAGTTGGTTTTATGGTAATATTAAATTCACATATGTAATTATGCCTTATGCTTATGAAATTCACTTCTTAAAAATGTGAATATGGATGGATGAACAAACTAAGTTAAAAATATGAATTAAATATTCATTAATGCATGAGAAAATCAGTTACTCAACCAAGCATCTCCAGAAAGATGATATTCATTGTGTGTGCAATGTAGCAAAGCATAATGTGAGGTATAAAACTAACATAGTGTTGCACTTATCAGAAATGGTTCATAGAGTGCACACTTTTATCTACATTCAGGAAAAAGTTATTCTCAGAAATGAAAAAATTCTGTCATCTATCCATTCAATGGTCTTTCTTTTCATAAAATATTAGAAAATAATTTGGTTTCAGTTCCATCTTTCAGTATATTACTCTGTTTCTTTATATAAATATGATGCAAGCTACCATGAAGGATGCATTCAGAAATCAGGCTTTTTAAATATATAAACTACCATGAATAGTAGTATGAACAAAGTTAATGTTAGTGTTAACCTAAAAGAACTACCTCAATATTTTTAAAATATTTCCTCACAAATCTACTACCTTTTATAACATGTTTTGTAAGAATATTGAATGTTACATTGAAAACATAGTTTTATCTTATATAAATGTGTATAAATTCAATGTGCTAATATAGCTATATCACATATTTACAGTTTTCTCCCTCAAAATTTAATGAAAATACTAAGTAAATAATTACCATACAATTTTAGCAATGAACTCTGTTTTTTCATAATACTGACATTTATTTCAATAACTGGCTACTGGCATAATAATTGTTAAGTTTTTAATATAACATCAGCTTTCTTTGCCTTTCCCAATAACTTACCATGTCTTGGACTCTGTTGTTTATAAATTCTAGGGCTTAAAATGCTGTCTGCTACCAGAAAGTGTGATTGCTGAATAGATAGTCTTATTCATGTCTTAAATAAAAGCCCATAGAATACTCAACATAAAGTATTCTCAGCTTTAAAGATCAATTTGGCTTTACTTCTGGAAAATTCCTAGTTCAAAATCTAAAATCTACTGATATATATTTAATAATATTTAATACTATCCTAGTGCTATATGCTATGTTTTAGTTTATGTAGAACCTCTAAGGTTTCCAGACTGCACAGAAGTGATAAGCTTTCTCCTTGTTGTTCCTGTTTAATGGCCCACAGAATATTTCCCTTTGGAAAGATTGATGGTGCATGAGAAATAAGAAAGTATCCAAGATGAGACTTGATAAATAGCTTATGACCATGTAGTGGAGAAGGAGGTCCCCCTCTGTCATAGACCTAGGGAAGGGGAATAGTATGAAAGAGAGAGGGAGGGAGGAACAGGTGATACAAGTGAGGGGAAAACAATTGAGAGATGTACTCTTAATAAATAAATTTAATAACAACAACAACCACAGCAGCAGCAGCAACAACAACAATAATAATAATAATAATAATAATAATAATAATAATAATAATAATAAAATAAAGGGACCTTACAGGCCCTAAATATGAAAAAAAGAAAGTATTCAAAAAATCCAGTCTTCCTCAGTTTAAAAACTCCAAAGAAATGTTACACAGACAGACAGACAGACAGACAGACAGACACACACACACACACACACACACACACACACACTTTTAAAATTATGAAGGCAAACTACAACATCCCATGTAGTCAAACCATCAGTATGAACACATTTTTGTAGGAGACAAAATTATCGATCTACAGATACACTCAATCTTATTATCAATAGCCTGTGAATTTATTACCTTATATGGGAAAACATTTTTAAAGTTTAAGTCCTTGAGATGGCAAAGTTAACTTGGATACCAGAGGTCACTCAAACCTAATAAGAGAAAATGAATGTTAAAAACTATATCCACATTGTTCAGAAGGTGAGATTCGACAATGGAAAGCCACCAGAGAAAGATGATGTGAGAAGGGATGAGCGTGTTTATGCAATGTCGAAAATGGACAAATAAAGCCATGAGTCAAGCAAAGCATATTGATGCAGTAGAGGATGGAGCTTAACTACACCCCTCCTTACCATAGGATTACCTAGGTGAAGATAATGCTTCAATTTTACATGTCATTACAATATTAAGCTGATATTATTTTCCACTTGGTAAGATTGAAAGCAATTTCTCACAGAACAGGAGCCAATACACTGAGAAATAAGTTGTTATGAATGAGGGCTCTCAGTTTCCCCTCAGTGGTATTCCTTCTGCTTCAAAAATAATAAAGATTAGCTCTTTGGCATGAAAATAGTCTAATGTTAATCCTGTTATCCCTTTTTTTTCTATCTTAAAAAACAAAATACTTTCAATAAGCAAGTGTCCACTCCAGTTGAGGATGTTACTAACCAAATAATTAAGAAGTTGATATTTTCAACAACATTAATCAAAGATATAAACTGTCCCTTTTTTCCACTAATGATATTTTAAAAATGTATATATATATATATATATATATATATATATATATATATAAGTTCTTAGAAATATAAATATCAGCATTAAAATGACCAGGTCCAGTTCTATCTGTGTAATCCTTTAATAGTTATGGTCTTATGCCAGAAACTTGTATGTCCAAACTTTGTACGCATTAAAATGTTTCCAATTTCTATAATCATAAGATTTATAGACATTATATAACTCCCAATTATTGATGTCTGTGATGCTACTGTTCATTGAATGAAATTCTGATGCATGCGTTTTTCTATGATGCCTGTAAGAAAATGAAACACAACAAATTAAATGTATGTCCTTTGTTGTATAATCCTATACCTCAGAAAGTTGACATATACCCTATAGACAGGAAATTTTCTTTAACATATTTAGAACCAAATGTGTGTTGGATTTATACAATGTATGAACAATAGTTCTAAGTATAAGGGCACCATATTGCAAGTGTACTTGTAACACAATGATTTATTTAGTTATACTAGAAGTACAATAAAAGTAAATGTGGTAAGTATTTACTTATATGTGAATATTATCCATTAAATAAATGATAAACAACTTTTAATCTGTAGACCTAAAGGGCAAGGCACTAGAGAGTAAATGTGTCTCCCTCAGAAGAGGAAATAAAATACCTTTTATGGGTTGACTTGGGCTGAGGTAAGGAATTATAGGGGAAGGATGATGTGGATGGGAGAGGAGGTTTGAGGAGGGAATGCATGGAGAAACAGCTAGAATTGATGGGTATCTGAAGAACTGTAAGGAAATAGTGTAGTAAAAACTTCCTAAATTACATGAAGATGATCCTAATGAAATCTCCAAATAAAGAGGGAGATGAAGTCTCAGTAGGAGACCTTTTGTCAATAAATAAATCTTCCAGTAGGGGGACTGGGTTATGACCAGTTGAAGTATTGGGAAAAGGAATCCCAAGGAAATCTCCAAACAACCCAGGCTACTGCCAAGTTAATATGTTGCTTTCCAAAACCTGAGCAAGGTCTCATTTCTGAAGATAATACCCATGCAACTCATTGAGCAAGAAGAGGTCCATCTGGTGCCTAATTAGAATGTAACCCTATTTTGTTGGGTCTTTGGTACATGAAGGTTCTCTGCAGGCTGCCATAAGAAAAACATAAACATCAACTGAACCAAAAAAAACTTTTTATCTACATTCTGTCATGCCTAAAAATTATGCTAGGTCAATTGTGACATAAAGCTTGTGGGAATATTCAACCAATGTCTGATTTGACATAAGATCCACTCCATGAGATGGGACCCATAACTGAAACTGAGTGGATGACCAAGAACCAGATATTAGGTATCTCAGAGGCATATGCATAAAGTCAAATACAATTGGTCTAAGAAAAATAATGGATCTTGTTTGGGGGATGGAGATTGACACTGGAAGGATAGGAAGGAGGGTGCTATGACTAGACATAAAATGAGTAAATACATTAATTAATTTTAAAAGAAAAAATAATAAATGTAAAATGTAGAATTATTATAGAGTTTAAAATATTAATGTGACAAAACATATAGATCGAAATAGAAAAGATACTTAGAAATAATACACACTAATTTCTTTTTTATACTACTTTTATTAATTTATTCATATTATATCTCAATGGTTATCCCATCCCTTGTATCCTTCCATTCCTCTCAACCTCCCATTTTCCCCTTACTCCCCTCTCCTATGACTGTGACTGAGGGAGACCTCCTCCCCCTTAATATGCTCATAGGGTACCAAGTCTCTTCTTGGTAGCCTGCTATCCTTCTTCTGAATGCCACCAGGTCTCCCCATCTGGGGGCTGTGGTCAACTATGAGGCACCAGAGTATGTGTGAAAGTCATACCCCACTCTCCACTCAACTGTGTAGAATGTCCTATGTAGATCTGGGTAGGGGTTTGAAGTTTATGGCCTATATTGTCCTTGGCTGGATGCACCAGCACACAACAAGAAAAATTGCTCAACCATGTTCATAGCAGCCTTAATCATAATAGCCAGATCATAGAAAAGCCTAAGTGTCCCTCAGTAGAAGAATAGATAAAGAAACTGTGGTACTTATACACTATGGAATACTACTCAGCTATTAAAAACAAGGAATTCCTGAAATTTGTGGATAAATGGATTGAGCTAGAAATGATCATAATGAGTGAGTTAACCCAGAAGCAGAAAGACTCAAATGGTATATACTCACTTATATCTGCATACTAATTTCTTAAAATTAAACAGTTGGCAGACACACAATAATTTGGGAGAAAAAAAGAATAAAATAAGTAATATGAAAATACCATAGAATAAATGACTTAACTGTCTTACTTCATATAATTTACACACACACACACATACACACACACACACACACACACACACACACACATGCGCTATGAGAATATTAACTTGATGGTGTTGATATCTGATTTGGTAAAGTGTCTGACATACAGCATGTAAACTTGAGTTTAGATCTTCATCAATAAAGCAGGCTAAAACATTATAACTCTAAGGTACACTGATTGAACACTGATAAGGAAAGAACTAATGTATGTGTCTTAGGTTTTATTGCTGTAAAGAGACACCATCACCAGGAAAACTCTTATAAAATAAACCATTTCTTTCCACTGGCTTACAGTTCAGAATTTTATACCAATATTGCCATTGTAGGCTGTATGGTGGCATGCAGGAAAAAGCTCTACATCTTTTTCTGTAGACAGCACAAAGAGATAGTGAACCACTAGTCCTGGCTTCAGCTTCTAAAACCTCACAGCCAATACTCAGTGAATCAGTTTCTCCCAAAAGCCACATCTACTCCAACAAGGATATTCTTTCTAAAACTTCCACTGCTTATTGGTGCTGTTATTATTCAAAGTGCCATATTCTACTCTCTAGCCCTCAGAGATTTGTAACCACGGCATAAAGAAAAATGAATCTATCTTCAAAAGTCTCCATAGTCTATAACAGAATCAAACTTGTTTAAAAAAAAAACCCAAGCAAAAAAGAAATCTTTCCAAGACTCATGCAATCTTTTTATCATAATCTCCTGTAAAATAGAAAAGTAGAAAAATTGATCCCACACTTTCAACATATAAAGGCACAGGATATACATTATAATTCTATAAGAAAGAATAATGAGAAAATACAAGATCAGAGAAAGACCTATATCGAATTGGCCAAAATATGCATCTTCATGTGTGATGGAAAAAAGTTCTTTGGATCTCCAACTCCTTTTGTCTTTGTTGACTACAGCACACTTCTTTCTTTTGGGCTGAATCCATTCTCTGTGAACCATGTTTTTCATCATGTAGATTATGGCTGTGCCATCTCCTATATTTTGGGGTCTCCAAGGCAATCCTGGTTTACTTCACAGCTTTACAGAATGGCCTTTCTAGGGCTCCACTCAGGAGTACTCTAAACACATGTCTGGACACAGTAGTAACTTTTCTTAGCAAAAGAGGAAATTTTCATATTCCCTTTCTTCTATCCTTGACCTAAAGCCAGAGCTACATGATCAAAATCGCTAAGTTCTGCTGCTTGCTGTGGCTGGAGCATAGCGTTCTCTTTCAAATACATCTTCACCAACAGTTTTTTTAAATGGTTTGCTTCATTATCTAACTTTATTTGTCCTGGAATTTGATCTGTAGTCCTCACTAACCTCATCATCCTACTTCTTCTTCCAGAATCCTGCATTTAAAGGCTATAAAGGTATTCACACTACACTGTAAGCTTTTCTTTAAATTCTTTTCCCAGTTGAAAGTTTAGCTTGGTGGCATCTTCTGCTGAGATCACCACTCTCTTTATTTCACTTCATAGTAGAGTTAATTTAATCTGTTCATCCCTTTGAACAAAAGATAACGTTCCATTCCACTCACTGATGCCCTTCTTTTCCTAAAACTGTACATTTTGAATTTTCCTTGCTCATATACTTTTTCTCCTCTGAACCAAAGTTCAAATCCCCTCAACACCAGTGTCTTCCTTCCATGATTCTACTAGCGTGGCCCATAAAGTTCCCACATACAATATTCAATTGCTTTTCCTAATTTAAAGTATCAACTTGTTCATAGTCTGTCAAATAAAAGAATGGTCCAGCCTATCACGGTGACACTACAGTGCCTGATACCCAATTCTCTTTAATTTAGGGCTTTATTGCTATGAAAAGACTCCATGATGATGGCAGCTCTTATAAAGGAAAACATTTAACTGAAGCTGACATACAGTTTAGATGTTTAGTCTATTAGACATGGTACTTAAAAAAGAGCTGAGAGTTCTACACCTGGATTTGCAGGCAGAAGGAAGGACCATGAGGTTCTAGGCCCTGCCTTAAGCTTCTTAAGCCTGGGACTCAGAATTAAACAGAGAATCCTCAACAGGGGAATATAGAATGGCTGAGAAACACTTAAAAAAATGCTCAACGTCTTTAGTCATCAGAGAAATGCAAATCAAAACGACTCTGAGATTCCATCTTACACCTATCAGAATGGCTAAGATCAAAAGCTGAAGTGATAGCACATGCTGGAGAGGATGTAGAGAAAGGGGAACACTGCTTCATTGCTGGTGGCAAAGCAAACTTGTACAACCACTTTGGAAATCAATGTGGTGCTTTCTGAGAAAACTGGGAATAGGGCTACCTCAAGACCCAGCTATTGCACTTCTTGGAATATAACCAGAAGATGGTCCATGACACAAAGCCATATGCTCAACCTTGTTCATAGCAGCCTTATTTGTAATAGCCAGAACAGGGAAACAACCTAAATAACCCTTAGTCGAAGAATGCATAAAGAAACTGTGATTCATTTACACTATGGAATACTACTCAGCTATTAAAAACAATGAAATCTCAAAGTTTGTGGACAAATGGATGGAACTAGAAATGATCACACTGAGTGTGTTAATATAGATTCAGAAAGATGCACATGGTATATACTCACTTATAATTGTACACTAGCCAAAAAGGGATGTACCATGAAAGTCTTCACTTTCCAGGAGATTGAAATATATGCCAGGACTTCCTAATGGGACTCTAGGTGAGAGAAGTATGGGATAATGGGGAAATAGGAGGATCCAGAGAGTCCTAGAAATGATCAATAAAAACATCCTGACAGGCGGATCTGGACCCAGGGGTGTCTGCTCAAACTACTGCACAAATCAAGGAAATACATGCAGTAAACATTGAACCCCTATACAGATCTAGCCAATGGACAAGACATTCCCTATAGTTGTGTGGAGAGTGGAGACTGACTCTGACTTGAACTGTGGTGCCTCATATTTGACCACTTCCTCTTGGTGAGGAGACCTGAAAGCACTCAGAGAAAGGATAAGCAGGCTACCAAGATGAGACTTAATAAGCTGTGATCATATGGTGGAGGAGGAGGTCCCTTTTGCTCACAGACCTAGGAAAGGGAAATAGAGTGAAAGAGGGAGGAAGGGAAGAATGGGAGGATACAAATGAGGGGAAAACAATTGAATTGTATTCTGAATAAACTAACAGGAAAAAAAAACCCTCAAAGTCCACCCCTGGTGACATATTACAACCACACCTATTTCCCCAAGGCTGCATATCTTAATACAGCCATTCCCAGTGGGCTTGTGTTTATTAAAAACACAACAGAACAAAATAAAACAAACAAAAAATAGTAAACACTACTCTGTTTTGTAATAATAAGATAGTATGCCTTTCCAAATTGAGTAGATATCTCATGTACAGTAAAAACACTGCAACTCATAGCATGCAATATTCTTAAAACTGGTCATGAGGCATCACATGGTAGGTATGCATAGAGTGCAGGCCTCATGGTTTGTACATAGAGACCATGCAACAGTGAGATTGCTCCAAGAAACCCTTGAATTCTTTATAGTTGTTATTTAATTCCTTTGGTGGTCATTGTGCACTCAGAGCCTTTTTCTGTCACCAAAAATTCTCAACTCCACACTCAGTTATGCTATTCTGTATTAGGTCATGACCAGCAGTTTAAGAAGTTGTGCTCTGTATAAAAGTAGGTGAAAACACTGGTGATATGTAGCAAATTGCTTCAGTTCACTACTTTATAAATTCTCAGAGCAGAGTCTAAAATCAATATGAAGAGAAAGTCTCTGATATGTTACAAGCTCTATTAAATTTTGGTTCAAGGTTATGATATTGTAAAATATAAAGGTTGAAATGAAGTCATCCAATTTAAGCATAAGGATTGGTGTAAAGAGTGAAGTCAATTAAAACTTTCAGCACCTCTACTGTAATATGAAAACCATGAATAAATAGAGTGGTCTACCATGACAATGTTTTATCCTCAAAATAAGTAAAAAAGTTTCAGGGCCCATCTTTCCTAACTACACTTCTTAGAAACTTGTTCACAGAAACAAACAGAAAAGCACAATATTTAATTAAACAATATCAGGATGGTGAAATTGAAAATCTATTGTATTGGCAATACTGGGAAGTATTTACATGATCAGGTAGAGTTATCCTATCAAAAAGAAAGCTTAGAGAAACTAAATACTTTGCATCATTGAGAAATTCACTTGTGTAAAAGGAGAATACCATAATTTACTAATATTATTGATCATAAATCAAATTATTTTCATGATTGAATGATTTCTTATTCATGTTATTCTAAATTGAAGCAAAATGTGATCTCTAAATTAGCTGTTTAAAAGATTCTGAATCGATGCTTTATAAATACCATTTAGTGTAACAAACTTATTATTTCTTAAGAATTTATTTAATAAAATCAAGTGTATTCTTTACATAACTTCTTTAAGAGTATTATCTCACTGTTTTAAATCTACATATTTTATTCTAACAATTTGTCATCACTTCAGCTTTAAAATAAATTAATAAATAAAACAAGGCTTACTTGTTTTTGTCTTTTTTTTTTTTTTGGTCTGCTGCCTCTTATTAAATAGCTTTTAATAATGTCTTTCACTTTGCAAAGATTTTAACCATACTTTTCCAGATCAAGTAGGGCAGTATCCATTTTAGTCATATATAAGTAGGAGACGCATTATGAGATCAGGAAGGTGACTAGTAACTCTCACTGTTGTCAACTTAAAGATTCCAGAGATAGAGAGTTCAGTGGAATAGGTCAAACTCAGGGTGATGTCTATTAACCTGGACTCTACTAATTCCCATGGGGGTGAGAAACCATCTATTTTAGTTCAGATGGTGGGAGAAAAGCACAGACACACACACACAGACACACACACACACATTACACACACAAAGAGGAGAGAGAATATCATACACATAATACACACACACACACACACACACACACACACACACACACACACACACACATATATATATAGTCTTTATGCCATAGTGTATTTATTCCAGCCAGATTGATGAATCCCAACCTTCACTGAGTCTATTGATGGAAAGTCTAAAATATTTTTAGGAAACATTCTAAAACACACACCAAGGGGATAAAAGTTATCCTAGCTAAGTGAGCCTTTCCTGTGGAAGCCAAGAGTCAAGAGTCAATATAATAACAGTATCCTTTGTGAACTGTTCTGATGAAATAATCCTGAAGGAACATCAGAATCACACAACAATTTAATCACTACAGAAATGTGATCTATGAAACAGTGGTTCTTATCCTGTGGCAAACTTCTATATCCCAAAATATTTACATTATGATTCATAACAGTAGCAAAACTACAGTTTTGAAGTAGCATTGAAAATGATTTTGTGGTTGGAAGTCACCATAATATCATGAGCACTATTAAAGGGGCGCAGAATTAGGAACAGTGAGAAACACTCTGATAACTAATCTAACTTAAATTTTGAACTTGAATCAATTATTACTATAATCAATTCCATCCTAATTAATGAACCTCATCACAAATTTTGACAATGTTTAATTATATATCATAAGTATAATGGAATATTCTTGGATAAATTAAAACTGAATATTTACTATTGACACTGTTGAATAAAACTGTTGAGAATAATTTTATATGTGGGGAATTGATATCTTTACCTGAGAAAGTGAGACTGTACTATTCTTTAAGTAGTCAAACTTATATTCATGTATCCAGAAGATAATTATTTAATTGCAATTAATTCTATAAGACATCATCACATGTGTAAAGTAGACCACAATCACGAAAGAAGCAGAAATGTATAGAATTAAATAACATGGACAAAGGCAGAGAGTAGTAAAATGCCTTAAGATTTTATTGACAGAGTATGACTTGGCTCAGGTCTTCCCATTGATAACATGATGTTCTATGATGTACACATAGACACAAGGCTCAAGTGATTTCCTTATGTCGTTATCTTTTAGGATCTTCTATTTCCTTTATGTCTACACCTGTTCAGAAGCCCATGGCGTGTTTAAAAACTGCCAGGTTGTGTCACAGCTGTCATTTCAAAATTTTTATAAAGTTTTTATTGTAACCTAATGTGCAATAAATGATAAGAAACTGAGCAGTAAAATTTTGTTCAAGTATGCTTTATAATGAAGAAAGAGTAAAAGCAAGTGAAAGTATTTCACAATGTTTTCCACACATCTGTCTTTTGTTTTGCTAGCAATTCTGCCTTATGAGATCTTTAATAATGGAATATATGAAATTCTCAATTACGTTGATTTTTGTTTGAAATACCATTAAATGTTCTTTCAAACATCTAAAATATAACTGTAATTTTTTTATTTTTTGAAATTTAATCAATTTAATTTTCATGTGTAAGTGTTTTGTCTATAGATATGAAAATACAGCATGGGTGTACAGTGTGCACAAAAGCCAGATTCGTCACTGGACTCCAGGATCTGAGGTGTTGTCTGAGAACTCTAATAACCTCTGGACATGTACAGCTTTAAGCCATAGCATTGTACAAGTTATAACACTAATGAGCACATTTTAAAAGACTTTATCAAAGAAATTAAGCCCTAAGAGTTCTAACACATCAATGTGTTTACATATACAGATATATAATTCAAATTGACTTAAAATCTGTGTACTTTGAAGGTGTATTAGTTTAAATGAGGTATAGAACCCTTATCAGTATTTCGCATACCTCCAGTCTTTGACTATGAAAAATGTATATAGTATTAAATATTTCATTTTTTATATATGATTCTTTAAAATAGATTTAAATACTTAAAATTTCTCCCTATATTGCCTTACACATTCGTATCAGGATTTTTGCACATCTGTGAGATGAGAGTCATGTAAATTTTGTATTAAGTGATCCAAATGATGTGAACTTTTTTATCTCTTAACTTTTAAATAGCATTTCTTCATTTAATTACCGAAGTATATTATGTTATTACAAAACTATGCATATGTAGGAGAATTCAAATAGCAAAATAGGAGGCAGCATTTTGACTAAATCAAGGTGCACTTCACCTTTTTAAAGGGATCAAGGAACTACATCTGGCCCTTTGTGGTAACAAATCAATTTTCTATAAGTCATATATATGACAATTTTTAGGTAATATTGGATGCTCCTGATCATTACTATCAAATATTCTGAAAAGGTTTGACTTTAGTAGGTAAAATAGCACTTAGATGAGAAAATGGTAAAGGATCTCAGTGAGTAGTAGAAGAATGACACGCCAGCCGATCAAGACTCAGTAGCCTTTGTTAGCACACACAACCACACACACACACACACACACACACACACACACATTAGATAGGGGGTTTTTTGTTTTGTTTTGTTTTGTTTTGTTTTTTTGCAAATATGAGGCACCAACATGTTCTTTCTTATTAGGAAATTTGAACTTTGTGTTATTCCAGTGAATATTCTAATAGGCCAAGTGTTTTCCAAACTGAGAATCTTATTAAAATAACCCATTGCCCAAATTTAAAAAGTACCATAGGTCATTTCCAATCAAGTACATTCTGCAATCCAAATGTCCACAAGTCATATCTAAAGAAAATACTGCTTGATAATTAGTCTATTTCAGACATAAGAAAGGCAAGTTGGTTTAACAACTAACCAACTTTTTCACCTTAATCAAGATAGGATCACAAATATGATGATTGCCATCAACAAGAAATTAAGTTGTGATAGAAAAATAAAGTTTGCTGGAAGTAAAAATGGGAAAACAAGTATTAGCATAAGTAAAGGACCATAATGAAAAGAGTCAAGAGAAAAGTCCAGACTAAACAGCACTATCCAGATATAAGAAGCAGAAACAACAACAAGAACAAAAACAAAAACCAAACAAACAAAAAACGAACCAAACAAAATGTAGTAACAACAGATTTACACTGCCCACAGCTCCCTTATTCACCATAAGCTACACTACTTGCCCTAAAGTACAATGCTATGGAAATGCAAAATGTCTTAATGTAAGTCTTAACAAGCAAGTGAAAGATATATAAAAAAAAACTTCAAGTCTCTGAAGAAGGAAATTGAAGAAGATATCAGAAAATGGAAAGATCTCCCTTGCTCATGGATTGGGAGAATCAACTAAGTTAAAATTGTCATCTTACCAAAAGCAGTCTACAAATTCAATGTAACCCCTATCAAAATACCTACACATCTTTTTACAGACTTTGAAAGATCAATCTCAACTTCAAATGGAAAAACAAAAAACCCAGAATAGGTAAAACAATCGTATACAGTAAAAGATCTTCCTGAGGAATCTCCATCCTGGGTCTCAAGTTGTACTACAGAGCAACAATAATAAAAATGGTAAGGAATTGTCATAGAAACAGGGCAGTTGACCAATGGAATCGAATTAAAAATGCAGGAAAAAAATACACACAACTATGGGCATTTCATTTTTGACAAAGAAGCCAAAATCATACAATGGAAAAAGATAGCATCTTCAACAAATGGTGCTGGTCTAACTTGATGTCTACATATAGAGAAATGCAAGTAGGTCCATATTTATCACCCAGTATAAAACTGAAGTCCAAGTGGATTAAAGTCCTCAACATAAAACCAGACACACTAAATCTGTTAGAGGAAAAAGTGGGAAAGAGCCTTGTACTCGTTGGCACACGAGACATCTTCCTGAACAGAACACCAATAGCTCAAGCTCTAAGATCAATAATTAATAAATGAGACCTGATAAAACTGAAAAGCTTCTGTACATCAAAGGACACTGTCAACAGAACAAAGCAACAGCCTACAGCTGGGAAAAATCATCACCAACGATACTTCCAACAAAGGGCTAATATATAAAGAACTCAATAAAACACCACCAAACCAAATAATCCAATTTAAATAATGGGTTATAGAGCTAAACACAGAATTCTCAACAGAGGAATATTGAATGGCTGAGAAACCCTTAAGAAATGATCAATGCCCCTGGCCATCAGAAAAATGCTAATCAAAATGACTCTGAGATTCCATCATTCACCTACCAGAATGGCTAAGATAAAAAACTCAATTGACAGCATATGCTGGCGAGGATATGGAGACACAGGAACACTACTTCATTGTTGGTGGGAATGCATATTTACACAACCACTTTGGGAACAAACCTGATGCTGTCTCAAAAAACTGGAATTACTCCGACCTCAAAACCCAGCTATACCACTCCTGGGCATATACCTGAAAGATGCTCTGCCGTACAATAAGGATATTTGCTCAACTGTGTTCTTAGCAGATTTATTTGTAGTAGCCAGCATCTTGAAACAATCTAGATGTCTCTCAACTGAAAATGGATAAAGACACTGTGATACTTTTACACAATGGAATACTATTCAGGTATTAAAGACAAGGAAATCTTAAAATTTGAAGGCAAAGGGGTGGAACTAGAAATTATCATTCTAAGTGGAGTAACTCAGACCTATAAATGCACCCACAGTCTATTCTCACTTTTAAGTGGATATTAGTCCAAAGTAGATCTCTTCTGAAAGACTCCATACTGAGACTCAAAGCTGGACTCCAGGCTGTGAGGTGAGAACTTCAGGAAATAGTGGGGGGATGGAAGGCCCAGGAGGGAGCAGGAGTTCCACAGGGAGACCATCAAGGATCTGGATATAGGGTGGCCCACACCAACTAATGCACCAAACAAGGACAATGCATGCAGAGAACCAAGATACACTGTCCAGGTGTAATTGATGGACGGCTCACTCTCCATCTGAGGAAGAGAGAACTGCTGCTGAACCTCTGACATGCACTCTAGTGCCAAGATTTGGTGACTGCCCTTTGGAAAGACATTTTAGTAGAAACACAGAGGAAGAGGATGCAGGGCATCCTGATGAGACCAAATAGGCAGTAGCCGGACAGTTGGGGTAGGTGGTCCCCTATCATAGGTCTAGGGGCAGTATTAGGCAGAAAAAGGAGAAAGGGTGGACAGGAGAAGATAAGAGTGAGGGGAAAACAATCGGGATGTAATGTGAATAAATTATAATACATAATATATTCATTAAAAAAGAAGAAGTGTGGGCAAAAGAACATACTGTAGAATACACTGTCAAATACTACAACTTCAACAATGAGACTTTTGCAGTTGGGGGAGAGGTTGCAAGGGCAAACATGGGAACATAACAGGTCACCAAGAAGAGACTCGATACCCTATGAGCATATACAGGGGAAGGAGGTCCCCCTCAGTCACAGTCATAGGGGAGGGGAGTAGGGGGGAAACAGGAGAGAAGGAGGAATGGGAGGATACAAGGGATGGGATAACAACTGATAGGTAATATGAATAAATTAATAAAAAAAACATGGATATAAGTGGGATTCTGGAACATGATGTGAAGGTCACAGGAGAATTAATAAATGTTTAAAATATAAATAAATACAACATAACAAAAGGAGGTCTCGGGAATGGCCCACATTAGTTGAATAAAAATGTATGCGATTTGGAAATACAGTGTTAATGTGTGGTAAATTTCTTCTTGTTCAAGCTTCTTTTGTTGTGATGAAACACTGACTGAGACACACTTGAAGTAAAAAGGGGTATTAGGCTTATGTAGCAATCTATCTTCCCAGGAGGTTAAGGCAGTGACTCATGGGAGACAGTCGCAGAGATCATGGAAGACTTCCTTTGATTGGATTACTCTCTTGAATTACTTGCTTACTGTTGTGTTATTGAGTTCTCACTTGTGATCAGCATCAGACACTTGTGTTTTCACTGCACTTCCCTCCTCTTTTCTGATTTCTTCTCAGCCTACTCAAGCTGTCTTTTCTTCTATGTAGCAGGTGTTTGAATGATGACAGGTGTAATGGTAAACATGCTACTTTCTTGAAATATTTTGTATTTTTGTCTAATGTGGAGGATAATATCAAGGTTTTCTCATTGTCTTTTTTTTCTATGAAGTTCCTTCAGTCCTCATCCTCATCAGTCTTAGACTGATATCTTATGTAAACAACCTTCTGCAAAAGATAAGAGCAGTGGTGGCGCACGCCTTTAATCCCAGCACTCGGGAGGCAGAAGCAGGCGGATCGCTGTGAGTTCGAGGCCAGCCTGGTCTACAAAGCGAGTCCAGGACAGCCAAGGCTACACAGAGAGACCCTGTCTCGAAAAACAAACAAACAAACAAAAAAAGAAGAAGTAGAAATAATCATGACACACTGAAAATGTTTCATAGTAGTCATTAACCAAAAAAATATGTATGTTCATACGCAGCCCATCTACAAAATTATTCACAGAAAAAAGGAAGAGAGGTGTAACCAATCAGCAAGTCCACTGTCACTTCACTCTCTTTGCAAGGAAGGCCTCTGATTGATCCTATATAATCCTATATAATCATGTGCAACAATTCACATGTGTATATGTTGATTCATACACCTGTGTCACATTTCCAGATCTTTTCCTGAGAGGTGACTGCTACAGAATAACCAGAAGAATCCACAAATAGCATTCCCCAATGGTGCCTTAGCAGAGGAGATAGAAATATTATTGAAACAAAAACACACATTTGTTAAAAAAAAATAGTAAAGGACCACAACACATACATTTTTTTGTAAAATGATTTCTTATCATTTCATATAAAAAGAATACAACTTTGCCTTAGTCAGTGCCCAAGGTGAAAATAGTCTTGAGATGCTTGACCCCACTGAGACTTTGTCCCTGCAAACTGATAAACATCTTAGGATAGTCTTAAAGGAAGGAAGTATCAGCACTAGATGAAAGACATGGGCCTGCAGTTCCAGCAGAGGAAGCAGAGGAAGAGAGAGGAGAGGAATATTGGCAAACCAGAAAGGGAGATCAGAGTTTTTTGCCATGGAGCCTGGAGTTTCAAGATTGGTTGCAGTGACCTTGATGGAGACCTCCAAGTCTATCCATGGACAGTGTGGCTTTTTCTGTTGGATAGATGATCTGCTAGATTCCCCAGAAATATGCCAGGGGAATTGCCCCATGGAACTGATACCCTGAAGGTTTCATTCTTGTTTCCTTTAATCTCCTTTCAGGTTTGTCAGGTTGTAAGGGAGGTACACGCCTTTAATGAATCCCTAATAAAGTAGAATCATTAAGGAATCGGAGCCAACAATTATATATATATACATATATATATAAACATATATATATATATTCAGTAATAATGATGAAGGGAATTGCAATAGACACTAAAAGTACATTTGGCTATAGTTATATTTCCTATCTTTACCCAGTTTTACTTTTAAACTACTCTGCAATGTTGAGACAATATTTATTTCATTCCATAATTTTTTCTTTCTCTCTTAATTCAAGTTTTGACTTCAATCAGAAGGTAATATCTATTACACATAGAACATGAAAAAATTTAAGGAGCTAAAGGTTTTTGTCTATAGTTCTTAACCCTGGTCATTTCTAAAAAGAAAAGAAAAAAAAATGAGAAAATTCTCTTTTGTTTCCTTTAAGCAGTTAGTTTTACAGGTTGCTTTAATTTATGTATTTTCACAGTTTTGAGAGGATAAGTTACATATCCCACAGATACTTCTAATCATTTTTATAGTACAGAGTTATAATATAAGCACTTCTAAAATGATTTGGGAGACGGGGATGGAAAATTCTCAGATATTTTCTGGCTAGTTATCTTTACATTCACAGATGAGAGGAAGATATTTTGTATCAAAGTGAAAGATGAGGACCAAAGAGGGTTTTTTCATATTTTAACATATTGTCTGTGTGCACACACACTCACAGATATGAACATAAGCACACGCACACACACAAACACACTAACAGAGAGGGAGAGGGAGAG
>OU015753.1:65339301-65365255 GCA_907169655.1 Acomys percivali | reverse complement strand
AGAGAGAGAGAGAGAGAGAGAGAGAGAGAGAGAGAGAGACTTAAAGTTAAAAATCTATCCTAGTAATAGCGTCACCTCTTAGCTTCTGCTCTATATTGAATTATGAATAGTTTGCTTCACTTCTAGATGTTGCACTTCCATTGTCACGAAAATTTCAATTTTATTCATTAATTCATTATTACTCATGACTTCTTCATTCCGTAGTTTGTTTTTGAGGTCATGATTATTAAGTGAAGGAAGTGGTCATGTAAAACTGGAAAAAATAATTTGCAGTGATGCAAATCTATCAAGTTACAAGACAAAGTACAACATGGCCCTTTAAGAAACCAATGCTTATCTTCTTAAGAAACTCAGTTGAAATAACTGCTTCAAGCTACTCCACTCCTTGGAATATACCCAGAAGATGCTACAGCACACAACAAGAAAATTTGCTCAACCATGTTCATAGCAGCCTTATTCATAATAGCCAGATCATGGAAACATCCTAAGTGTCACTCAGTAGAAGAATGGATAAAGAAACTGTGGAACATATACACTATGGAATACTACTCAGCTATTAAAAACAAGAAATTTCTGAAATTTGTGGATAAATGGATTGAGCTAGAAATGATCATAATGAGTGAGTTAACCCAGAAGCAGAAAGACTCAAATGGTATATACTTACTTATATCTGCATACTAGCCCAAGGGGTATGTCACATGAAAGCCTTCACTTACCAGGAAACCTGAACAGAGGGGAGGACATCCTTTTGAGACTCTAGATGAGAGAAGCATGGGAGAATAGCAAAGTAGAAGGATCCAGAGTGTCCAAGAAACCTACAAGTAGCACATTATGATAGGCAGATTTGGGCCAAGGGGTCCCGCTCAAACTAAGGCACTAGCCAAGGACAATACAGGCGGTAAAATTTAAACCCATACCCAGATCTAGCCAATGAACAGGACAGTCTCCACACTTGAGTGGAGAGTGGGATATGACTTTCTCATGTACTCTCGTGCGGTTCTGGCATTTTTGTCTATTTTATTCTAGTTTACTTTGCAAGTTATAAAAACATGCTGCAGTAGAAATTATCAATAAATACTGATTTGAATAAATGAAAGAAGGCATTACATACTCAGGGAGTTGGCTGGAGATAGTTGTAGTACATTCCTGTTAGTAGTGCACTTACTGTCTCACACCAGCTTGCTGTACATTTTTCAGGTAAGGCTGGAAATGGGAATGCTTACAGGTTTATTCATAACATTTGCAAATGCTTCATAGTCCAAGCAAATAATTCCCGTGAGTTACATTCAGCTCACTGACTGCTGATTCAACAGCGTTAAGTGGAATTACTGGTTTACAAATCTGATGTGCACACAGTGCTTTTAAGAACACATGGGAATATTTAAAATATTTTAAAAGTCTAGCTTTTTTTCAGACCTCTTAATTAGAATCTCTGTAACTTTGGCAAACTAATATATATACTTTGGCTTATTTTGTAGTGGAGGGTAGATTCAAGACAGAATTTCTCAGTGTTGCCCTGCCTATTGTGGAACTCACTCTGTAGTCCAGCATAGTCTTAGACTCAGAGATCTACCTGATACTGCCTTTGTGTGCTGAGATTAAAAGTGTACACCACCACTACCTGGAAATATACATTTTCTAATATCCTTATTAGCAAATTAGAAGTCACTATTGAGTAGTACTGAGACTTTATTGAGTTACATGCAATTTTTCTTCTTAAAATTACTTTTTATACAAAATTAACTATAAAGTCCAACTAAATTATGATGCTATGGAATATAAAAGAAGCATGTGTAATATACTGGACAAGTCAATTTTCTATTGGATAGAATAACCAGGACTATGAGGGTTTTTTAAGCCTGAACTTCAAAGTGAAGCACAATTTCTGTAAATTATGAAAGGATAGAATACTCCAGAGAAAGGGAACACAAATTGTGCCAAGTAAGGAGAATATATAAGTAGGATTAAGAAAAAACAAGGGGTCCCGCTCAAACTAAGGCACCAGCCAAGGACAATACAGGCAGTAAACTTTAAACCCCTACCCAGATCTAGCCAATGGACAGGACAGTCTCCACACTTGAGTGGAGAGAGGGATATGACTTTCTCACATACTCTGGTGCCTCACATTTGACCATGTCCCCTGGAGGGGCAGACCTGGTGGCACTCAGAGGAAGGACAGCAGGTCACCAAGAAGAGACTTGATATCCTATGAGCATATACAGGGGGAGGTAATCCCTCTCAGGAACAGTCATAGGGGAGGGGAATAAGGGGAAAATGGGAGGGAGGGAAGAATGGGAGGATACAAGGGATGAGTCTATAAGACTCTCTCTCATGAGAGGATAAAATGAGAGCCAACCGCAAGCCTTTCTTGCTCTTTCTGAATTCTCACTGGTTGGTTCAACTCAACTGTTCAGGCCTAAACTCCTCCCCAAGCCATCTGATTCAAACTTGCTTCTTTTGGCTTCTGACCGACCTGCTCTGCCTGGCCTCAAACTGATTTTGACAACATGTTTTAATCTTCGGACCCTTTTTCATTCTCTGGCTAGTTATGTCTTCATTTATGTCTAGGTTGTTTCCTCTGCAACCTGTCTCTGTAAAACTATGATGGTACTCAACTCTCATTAAAACCATTCTTCCTGTACTGCTCTAAGGTAGCCTCTCCTTTCTGGCCTGTTCTCACAAGAACTGGCTATATGCTATGTCTGTTTCATTCTGTCAAATCTTTTTCTGATTCATTACGTTGCCTGGCCCTCAATTAGCTATCACATCAAACATGGCAGCTTACTCCTATCAACTAACCATAACCTTCATAGTTTGGGATCAAAGGTATGTCCTAAGAGTGTGCCTGCATTCCAGCCAGATCGTACTATAATCCAGAGTGTGTGTGCATTTCTGCCAGATCACATAGACCTAGAAGGTCTTTGGGTATGATCCATTATCAGTGCAGCCATGTTGCTGGATTAAAATTCCTCTACAAAGCAGAGATTGTCAAATCTTTCATTTTTCCTTTATGTGATACATGCTCTCTCACAAGGACCTAAATTTCCTGGGCCTGGCTACTTAGACTAAAGTAGCCTGGAGCTAACAGCAATTTGCATGTCTCTTCCTTAAGTGTTCTGGGGGAAAGGCATACACTACTAATGCTTGCTTCAAAGCATTTTGTTATATGATATTTCTTTTGATAGAATTGGCAGCATAACCTAAAAAGGAAGAAATAAATGATGAATAAACAAATAAATGTAAGGTGACACAATGAATGAGGAAGACATTGTTTCTGTTCTCAATGTGTTGAGAGCTCTGAGACACCAAACTGGGCTTGAGGTGATCTACTGTTAGATATGTTGTTCTTGGACTCAAAGTATACATATATAATATCTGTAATGTGTATATTGTAAGATGAGTGTGCAGACTCTTTATATAGATTAGGTTTTTACTTCCCAGTAACAAATTCAAGTATTGAAGCTCAGTACACAAAGTGAGAATATCTGAGAAGGTATTTTGTGTGGTGTTTAGTTTACAAGAGTAGAATCCTCATGAATGGGATTAGTCTCTTGTTTCAGAAAGCAACATTAAACCCTTTTTTCCTGTTCTGCCATGTAAAGTCACCATGAAAAGATGATCTTCTCCACCTAGGCCAGACAAAGCATCCCCAGCAGGGTTCAGGGATTAAAAGCAGGGAAAAGAATGCATGCCATAAACAGTACCCATTAAATTCACTACGGGACCCACAGGGAAATCAGACTTCCCATTGGAACATAAGTGTAGAGGGCCCAGGTCAAGTCAAAGGTTGCTGCTTCTGCCTCCACAAGTACTCATGGTTCGAGGATAGTTGATTAAGTTGTTCTTCTCATGTAATTTGAAATAGACATGGTGTTCTGGGGTGGGTTGGTAGTGGTGCCCTCCCCTTTTCTGAGGAGATGGAAAGGGAGGATAGTGGGAAAGGACAGGAGGGGGACCAGAAGGAAAGGAGGGAAAGGGCTATGATCAGGACATAAAATATACAAATTAAAAATTAATTTTAAAAAAGAAGAATAAAAGAAAAGTTGATCCTCTGATTCAGGAAGATGGAACTCTATAGATGCAGCAGCCTTTGTGCTTTGGTCTAGGCCCCAGAAGTATGAAAAATAAAAGTGTTTTTCTAAGAACATATATATGACAGTAAAATAAGTATTTCAATTTATTAAAATATAAGAAAAAAGAAACATATGGAAATAAAAGCCATTACCAAAATCCCATGAAAATCTAAATATAAAATTCTATAAAAGGAATACGAACCCCCCAACAGTATGATAGGAAGGCTAGAAAGTAAAAGCTAGAAGTGCTATGTAGCAGAAAGATGAAAGAATTATCTAGGTCAAATTACTATGATCAGTCATAACATGGAAAAGTTATAATCTCATGTCTGAGATCACTGTGAATGAACTTCAACTTTCTGTCCTGCACAGTCCCCTCAGACACACTGCATTTGAATGGAGACCTCCTTCCTTCATCCAATCTTTACCCTTACTCCAAAGGGCTAGGAATCTGGCTATTTAAAAGTATCCTATTATGCTCATTTCCTCAACTTTTGTTCTTAATAAATATTGATTCTTTAATCACACCTTTTCCTTTATCTTAGTATATCATTATCATAGCTCAAGCTCCAATAGTTTTTTAATCTGATGACACCAATTACTTATGTTTCTACACTTGTATCTGCCTCTTTTCATCATTTGTAGTTCCACATTGTTTCTCTTTCTTATTTAAGAACTTTTATTAAATTCTTATGAATTGAAAAATCCCTTCTTCAGCAGAAAGACTAAAATGGTATATACTCACTTATATCTGCATACTAGCCCAATGGGCATGTCCCACGAAAGCCTTCATTAACCAGGAAACTGGGACAGAGGGGAGGACATCCTATTGGGACTCTAGATGAGAGAAGCATGAAAGAATAGCAAAGTAGAAGGATCCAGAGGGTCCTAGAAAACTACAAGTAGAACATTATGATAGGCAGATTTGGGCCCAGGGGTCCCGCTCAAACTAAGGCACCAGCCAAGGACAATACAGGCGGTAAACTTTAAACCCCTACCCAGATCTAACCAATGGACAGAACATTTTCCACACTTGAGTGAAGAGTGGGATATGACTTTCTCACGTACTCTGGTGCCTCACATTTGACCATGTCCCCTGGATGGGGAGACCTGGTGGCACTCAGAGGAAGGACAGCAGGATACCTAGAAGAGACTTGATACCCTATGTGCATATACAGGGGGAGGTAATCCCTCTCAGGAACAGTCATAGGGGAGGGGAATAAGGGGAAACTGGGAGGGAGGGAAGAATGAGAGGATACAAGGGATGGGATAACCATTGAGTTGTAACTAGAATAAATTAATTTTAAAAAAAAAGAAGAAAAATCCCTTCTTCTTACCATGAACTTAATACACACAGATGAAGCATGGTTATATTCATTTTTTCCTGAGCCATCCTGCTTCCTTCAGATGCTTTTCCCATTGCACTTGTTATTTTCAAGTATGGAAGACACTGTGTTCCATATTAGGCTGTTGAGATTATGTGTCTGTTTTCCATAAATATCCTCTTCCTTAGATATGGTTCCAAATCACATGAGCTTCCCTATCACATTCATTACCATTTGGAGAAATACAGTTCAATTTTTTTTCCTTATGGAGGATTGGAGTTATTTGACATCCTTACATTGTTAGACCCCATGGCTCTATCAAACTATCTGCTGACATGAATTAAAGTAATTCCAGTGGTTCCAACAAGGACAGAGGCATCCACCTTATGTTCGAGCAGTAGCACTTGAAATGGAAAAATAAAGAGAAAGCTTGTCTATGTAAAGGATAATTATGAAATCAGAGGGGCTGGACACATGCATGAGTGCTTAGGAACACTTACTTTTACAGAGAACTTGACTTTGTCTCCAAACACCCATATTAGCTAACTTGCAACCATCTCTTTAGCAATACCTGAAGATCTGACACCTATGACTGCCCTGGGAAAGCACATACAAACTTGTAGTATATATACACTCAGATCCATATGCACATAAAGAACACTTTTAAAATATGTGGAAGAAAAGAATTAGATGGGTAATGTAAAGACCTTTTTTAACTAAGCAATGTTACTGAATGTTAATAAGTAATGTCGAGTCATATATTTAGTAAACCCTTTTTTATTCATTAATCAACAATTTCCACAAATAAGCACACATTGAGACTATGATACATTGAAAGTTAAACATAGAGGTGAACATAGTGACTAATCTATTATCCCACCATGAATTTATCTTTCTGCCATCCAAGATCCCAGGAACTGTGTTATTATCCTCTCTAGAATCCATCTATTGTCCTTCTCTCCTGCACATCCCCCCAACCTCTGGCCTCATACCCTCAAATTTCACCCCCACTTCTCTTCTACCAAATCTCAAGTTTCAGTATTTTTTTTATTAATAGATCAACTTTAAATTAGGTGAAGCAAGTTTTACACAACAAGGACAGGTGTACGTGAGAATGTGCTCATCTGATCAGGCTCCAGATCTTGAGGGTCAGTAAATAGCCTTAGAATACATAGCTCCAGACCATCACCCAGCAAGTCCTTATTTTCCGTCTAAATAAAAGGCCATTTTTATATAAAATAATATACACTAAGTACAATATGAGACAATTATACAAACCAATGGGTAAGACTGACCTTCTCAAAGAGGATTTATAATATTGACTAGACATAGTGTCTAGTCAAAAGGTATTTGTCAACCTTGAAGAAAATATTATCTATCCTATTTTTGTAAGTTAAAAGTTTTGTATGTACGTTAATTTCTATCATATCTTGTATATAACACCCTATAAACATCTATCTAGACTTTAAGACATCTTTTTAATTCTTAAAGAATTAAATGTTTAATTATAAAACTATAATAACCTAATCTTGAACCACATCATAGAAGTAAGAGAAATAAAATTAAGTATCTGAGAAACAGGAAGTGCAGATTAGCAACTTCTAAAATAAAAAGAAATAAAATAAATAACAGAGCTAGCCATACAAAACTCTGTATAATGCTGAAACATGATGGTCAGCCTTCTGGCCCAGTATATGTGACAGACAGATTTGTGAATCAGGAGCTAATAAAGACTGGCTTCCTTGTCTTGGCAGAGTTTAGCAGTTGACTTGGATAGCAGTTAAGCTTGCCCATTTAAGGTAGAATTTTGGATGTGGGATAAATAAGACCATCTTCTTTGCTAGTGGGTATGCCACCTCTGTAAGGAAGTTCTTCAATGCTCATCATCTTTTTTGAGATAGTCTGCATGATGCCACAAATTGACCTCTCTTGCTATAAATGAATCCTTAAAATAATTTTTAAAAAACTTTAAATGTCATATTTTGTAGGTCTCTGAGATTTTTGAGGACTTCATCGATTTATTTTTATATAATCTAGCTATAGAATCATATTTATCTTTGACACCTAATTATACTAGTACTTGATATACCTATAAATCTGATTGATCATCTATTACCTTGTTCTATTTAATTATCTTAAGCAGCCTGCAAGCCTGCAATAGCATTTTTTAAAATACTGGAAATAAACTTTATATATAAATGAGTTGTAAGAGTACAAAACCTCATGCCAGAGTGTATTTATATATACATGTATATATTCATATGTATATATACACACATATATATTCCTATATTCATCATCATGATGGTCCAATCCTTTTGCTCAGACAACATATACTTTCTCAAAACTAACATGTAGTTCTAATATAAATAATATAAGATGTCTAGAATATATAGATAAATTAAGGATGGCTTTTCAGTTCTTTGTATGAGCAGAAAAAAGTACATGTGTAAATATTCATTTATGTCATATGAAGAATGGGGATTCTGTGGCCAAGAAGAATTATTGGCTATGTGTAGATATCCATATCTCTCTCTGTCTTAGAGAAATTTCCATGTAGTAGCATTAGCAATATAAGTTACTTGTTTGTTATATAGTTTGAAGTCATATAATTATAGACTGATATACATTAGCACTCTCTCATTCACCTAGGTCTGTTATATTTTGACCCTTCTCAAATAGGATTTATAATATTGCCAATATCAATGAACATAAAATCATTATCATATTGAAATCAAAACAATATGTCCTATTTTGTGATGTAGGGTACTTGTTGAATTAGGCCAAGCCACTTCCTACACGAAAAAGTCTTAATTTTAAAGGGATAAACTGGTTGCCCAGAGCAATAGTAAAGGCATTATCTTTTCAAATCAACTTTATTCAAATTCTTTTCTACCTTAATGTTTATCATACCCCAGACACTTTGTACATTTAGAGGTTTAGGCCTTTTGTTGTTGTTGGTTGTTGTTATATGGAATGGACAGGTTTCCCTTATGGCTTTTGTATTTTGGGACCTAACATTGGCTGGCATGTACTTTCTCACCTCTATAGTCCCGTGTGTCTCTTCGTGCCAGGCATGAAAACCACTTGTCCCCCATCATAGTGTCTAATCTTTAAATGGATAAGCCAGTTTCTCAGATCATAAAAACTCATCTTAGTCATTATTCAGTAGCTTTTGGCTGTGAGAGGCATGCAACTTGCATATTCATTTTCTAGAATAACTTTGATTACTCATATTGATTAAAAGAATATATTTTTATTAAGCCCAAATGACTATTAACACCATGGGAGCCCCACCTTCTAAGGAGACTGGGTGGCCTTTTAGGTCAGTGTGACATAATCTTCTTACATGAACCTAACATTGATGTGCATCAATCCTCTAGATCAATAAGGGTACTATTTTCCAAAATTAAGAGAGGACTTACATAGTAACTTTAATGAAAAGTTTGTCATTTTGATTCGTAGACTGTTGTTGTATCTTATCCTGTCCTCCATTATTGTGTAGACCAGGCTGGTCTAAAACTTACAGAGATAAACCTGTATCTACCTCCTTTGCATTGGGATTAAGGCCATCTGCCACTGCTGCTCTGCTCAAATATTTCATCTCAATTCCTTATCATTGCAACTCAAATTTTCAAACAAAGAAGCAAGAAAAATTTTAAGTTTTGGTCCAGTTTTGCCATCTCATACTTCAACATCAAAACACTATCCACAATTTTTTTGGAATTTAATTGTTTTCACTGCCTTTTTCAGAAATAGCTAACAAAAATTTTGCAGCTAGGGAGGCCTGAGCTCCAGCTGTTACTAACTAATACTTTCTATTAAGAAGAGTTATTTTCCTCCTCCATTTTTTTTGTAAATAAACATTTCATCCTTAAGTTCAATTCATTTTTAACCTTTGTAGAGAGAGTACAGAAAACCATGATCACCATTGAACACATTGCAACCAGGTCCATGACAACAACAATTAAATGGAAGCTAGAGAAGGTGCTAGTGCTCACTGGAATGCTGCTTTTTATTTTAGCTGTAGTTTGAGGCCTAGTTTTTCTAGCATGCTTTCAACACTATAGCTGTGCCTTTAAGATTTGGTTCAACAGAGACCATAGAACCCTCCATTATCTCTGTGGGCTTTGTTGGAGGGGAGCAGATACTCTTTTTATTTTCTTTTTTCTTTTTTTGAGTGTTTTTCTTCCTTATATTGTTTTTTAAATTAATAATCAAAATTAAGTTGCTAAAGATTTTACGAGAAACTGTGAAAATCTCATGTTTATTGAAAAGCATTGGTAATTTTTATTTGTTTTTTGCATACACATTTATATTATTACACATATACACAATAAACTATGGAAAGAAGGACCATGATACAATCAAGAATTATATAAATATTACAGTCTTAGAGTTTTGGTTATTTGTATTTGACAGCCTTGAAGAAAACATCTTTCCTATCTGGGTGAATCTAAAATACTGAATGTATATAAATCTCCATCACATCTTGTCAATATCAACTTAAAACATCTATGCAGACCTAAAACATCTTAACTCCTAAAGAACTAAGCTTCATTGTAAAACTAGGCTACCTGGTCTTCAATTCCATCATAGACTTAAGAAGGAATAAACTTGATTACCTGAGTATGCCAGGAGTGCAGGTTAGTAGCTTTCCAAATGAGAAGATGACACAGACAGTTTTCTTCCTGAATAGTCACCCAAAACTCTCTATAATGTTGAAGCACCATCTTCAGGCTTCTGGCCTAATATATCTTAAAGACATATTTGTGAGGCAGGAGCTATTGAGAACTTGCTTATCCTGTCTTGGCAGAGTTTGGCAGTTGACTCTACCTGCATTCAAGCTTTCCCCTCTTTTTAGACAGAGGTCTTTTTGTGGTAGAAAGGAGGACCTTCTACCCTGTGGTTTGTTTGTCACATTTAAAGCCATCTCCACAAGGGATTTCTTTGATGTTCATCATCCTCTTTGAGGTAGGTTGAGTGTTGCCAGGAGTTAACATGTCTCATTTTCAATGAATCTTTAAAGTAATAAAAACATTTTAAAATGGCATATTCTGCATGTCTCAGGGGTTTTTGAAAACTTTATCTTTCTATAAAGTCATACCTATCTGCTGCACCTAAGATGTATATTATTGTGTTAAAAGTAGACTAGCAATTGACATGACGATGATTTAATCTACTAACATTTAATTTGTATAACTTATTTATCCTAAAGAGCTTCCTATAGCACTTTCAAAGTATTGGAAGTAAACCTTGTATTATAATTGAGTTATATGGGGATACTAACTCATATTAAAGTATATATATGTAAATATACACATATATACATATATATAATATGTTTGAAGAATAATATTACATTTGAATTCTATATAATGGTATCTAGAACTTATTTTGAATCTATATACAAAATTACATACCAGTGAATTAAAAATATCTTGTGACAATTGAGGCATTCAGTTGAAGAGTTCACTAATCTACTTTTTGTTCTTTCTTCTCTGCATATTTCTATACTCCCCCTTCTTTCTATTAAACCCCTTTCTCCAAACAGGATGACAATGTCCAGTAAGCTATGAGGATGCATCCTGTTAGCTCTGATCCAATGTCAGTGTCTGGTTCTTTTGTTCTAAAAGCATATAAGTTCTCACAAGCATTATACAGTCCTAAAATTATAGGTGTATAAGATGTGTGTGATGCACAGAACGATTAAGACTGGGTTTCTGCTCTTTGTATTGAGCAGGAAAAGAAGACATCTTCATTCATGCCATATGAAGAATGACATCTAACAGTAATTCATAGGGGTTCTGTAGCCAACAAGAAGCATTGTCTGTGCCTAGACATTCATGCCTCAACCAGTCTCAGGGCTAGTCTCATATGATGGGATTATCAATATAAGTTATCTGCTTGTTCTGCAGTTTAAATTCTTCGCATCCTGACAGTAGCCTCCTTCCTCATTACCTCCAGATCCCCCTCCCTCCAACATCCCCTCTCCTTCTCTCCCTTAGTACTCAGAAAGGGGAGTCATCTTCCCCTAATATCAGACCCCAGCCTATAAAGTCTCATCTGTATTAGCTGTAACCTCCTCTGCTGTAGCCTGGCAGGGCCATCTTGCCAGGGGAAAGTGATCCAAGTTAGGTGGCCAGATTGCATGTCTGATGTAGTCCCTACTCTCCATACATGGGAACCACAAGGAGACTGTGCTACTATATTTGAGCAGTGGGTCTAGGTCCACATCATCCATGGTCCTTGGCTAATGTTTCTTACTCTGTTTTGTAGTGTAGTTATCCTGTATTATGTTGCTAATGTCAGATTATGAGTGAGTATATACCATGTGTGTCATTCTGGTTCTGGGTTACCTCACTGAGGATTATCTTTTCCAGTTCCATTCATTTGTCTGCAAATTCAAGATTTCTTTGTTTTTAATAGCTGGATAGTATTTCATTGTGTAGATGTACCAAAGTTTCTTTATCCATTTTTCATCTGGCTATTACAAATAAAGCTGCTATGAGCATAGTTGAGCAAATGTTCTTGTTGTATGGTGGAGCGTCATTTGGGTATATTCCCAAGAGTGGTATGTCTGGGTCCTGAGGTACAGTTATTCCCTATTTCCTGAGAAACCACCAGATCAATTTCTAAAGTGGTTGTACAAGTTTGCACTCCCACCAGCAATAACAGAGTACTCCCCTTTCTCCACATCCTTGCCAGCATGTGCTGTCACCTCAGTTTCTGAATCTAGCCATTTGGGTAAGTGTAAGATGGAGTCTCAGAGTCATTTTGAGTTGCATTTCCTTGATAACTAAGGATGTTGAGCATGTCTTTAAGTGCTTCTCCACCATTTGATATTCTTCTATAGATAATTCTCTTTAGTTCTGTACTCCAATTTTTAATTGGATTATTTGGTGGCATTTAATTTATTCAGTTCTTTATATATTTCGGATATTAGGCCTTTGTCTGATTTTGGGCTGGTAAAGATCTTTTCTCAATCTGTAGGCTTTCATTTTGTTCTGTTGACAGTGGTCTTCACTTTACAGAATCTTTTCAGTTTAATAAGGTCCTATTTATTAATGGTTGATCTTAGAACCTGAGCTGTTGGTGTTGTATTCAGGAGGTTGTCTCCTATGCCAATGAGCTCAAGGCTCTTCCGGACTTTTTATTCTAACAGATTTAGTATGTCTGGTTTTATGTTGAGATCTTTAATCCATTTGGACTTCAGTTTCATGTAGTGTGATAGATATGGATCTATTTTCATTATTCTACATGTAGCTATCCAATTAGACCAGCACTCTTTGATGAAGATGCTAATTTTTCCATTGTATAGATTTGGCTTATAACCTCAAAACTCCACTCCTTTCTCTCCTGATAAATCCCAAGCTTCAACATAGTCTATTAACCAATCCACTTTAAAAGAGGACAGGTATATGTGAGAATATGCTCCTCTGATCAGGGACCAGTTCTTGAGGGCCAATAACTACCATTAAAATACATATCAACAGATGATTCACCAACAAACTGAATTCTAAATGTTCTAGAAATGATGAGGTAGTGAGGAGAAAAAATGTACATATGTAGGCAATATTGGATATTATGAAATTATAATATTTAGGTTATTTAGATAATGTGAATATTCACTGTGAATGAACTTTTTTTGCCTTACATTTTTAAGAGTCCCCACTGACACATTCCATCTGAATTGAGTCCTCCTTCCTTCATCCAATCTTTACCCTGTCCTCATTAATCAGACCAGAGTATCACAATGGCTTTCTTTAGATACCTGTAATTGACAGAAGAAATGGCTGTATTTAGACCTGTAATGTCACTGAGCATTGAGACAAGTATTTTGTCTCTCATTAAAAAGAAGCATTAAAATGAGCAGATGTTGCTGCTCTGCATGTTTCATGACCATTTCAGTAAATCAGTTGGTTAATGGCTTCCCATTTGATTCTTATCCTCTCATATTTTTTACTTGAAGTAGCTCCTAGTAACTCCATCATTAGAAAATTTCAAATCGATCATTTCAGTTCAATAGGTTAATTGAAAATGCTTCTGTATATTATATTATATTATACAGAAGAGAAAAGCATAAAGCGCTAAAAAAATTAATGTAAAGCTGTCCAAATTCTCATCAAATATATCTACCTGTCCTATCTGTTGGTGTCAAAATAATACTGCTGTGTATGAATTAGACAGTAAGAGTCATTTTATCCTGGGTAGATCCTACAATTAGGTTAATTTTCTGGCTATAATTTCTATTGCTGGTCACATTACTTTAACAAGTACATTTTATAAACTTCTTTAGCTAAAATGGATGTAATTATGTGTGTCTTCCTCACAAATTTACTCATATACATGTAGTCTTAAGCCTTAAGATCTCAAGAAATCCTTACATGAGAAGTAATTTATCCTAACTGTCATGACTAGTAAAGCTCTCAATATCTACCACTGACAAACCTATAGGAAATCAGTGAATAAGTTACTTTTTAATATCAGCAAACCAGCTCACCTTCGCAGAGGAATTCATGTTACCAATGTGGCCATTCAATACTAGCGGTTTTGGTGAGGGATTTCTGATTTTGAAACTTAGAATATTTAAAATTATTCATTTTACATTATATCTTGGAACATTTAAACTTATAAATTTTATTCCTATCAACATAGTACAAGTATTTCACTTGAATGAAGATGTTTAGCTTATTAAACATGACAAGTTCAAAAAATATTCCCTTAAAAGAGCAAAATGATATACTTTGTGAAAAAGAACCCAGCAAAGAAGTTGGGATATCAATACATTCTATGTACAGGGTCTTTCCTGCAGCCATCCTTTTAAATGGTAAATAAAACAAAGGCAGAAGTACAGAACGTTTCTTATTTAGAATACAAAGTTTATTTTCAGGAAAATATATTAGCCAAAAATAAAAGGTGTGGGATTACAGAACTTGCACAGCAGCTGTCTTTACACAGAAGAGAGATTCTTTTCCCAGTATCATATCAGCCCATTCACAAGAGCCTATGACTCCAGTGACAGGGATGAAGGCCTCTAGTTCAAGCCCCTGACATGTGTCTGGCGCATGTGCATTCATATAAGAAGTACTCAAGCATACATAAAATATTAATTAATTAAATTTTAAAGTAAATTATACCGTGAAAACCTTATAAATAAGTGAATTAACACCCATTTAATAAAAATAGAATTGAAAATTTGCCATATCCTCATTAAGTCACTTATTTTGACTTTATATTAGATAAAATTGAGGCACCATTTGAAACTAGTCTTAACTTCCACTTACATGTAAAGAAATTCAGGCTCATAAAAATTTACTAACAAATCCAAGGATCTACAATAATGAGAGTTCACTTCAAAGTAGAAAATTTAAAATTTTCCTCATATTTTACAAAGTTCATGGGTGATAGCCTTCCAACAAAGAAAGATTAATACCAGAAAAACACGACACTTACTTAACAGTAATTCTGGTTTTCATGGGTCTTCACACATAAAGACACAACCAGACACAACCACCCACTAAAAACTCCTTTTTTTTTTTTTTTTCAAAAAAAAAATTGTGGGAAAAGTTGAATCACAGCATTCTCTAAAGATAAACTCGGTATTTTGTAAAGTCAGGAGATTCAGATTCTCTGGAATTTAGGTAGATATATTTCCAGAAAGAGTTTGTGAGAAAGAAGATCAGAGTGTAACCTTCCTATTTATTTATTTCTCTCACATTTATTCTTCTAAAAATTTTTGCATACAGAATTTACAGGCTGGGATTTTATTGTGCTTCCACAGTTAGGAACATTTTATTGAGGAAGCCCTATTCCCAGTTTTCTGAGATAGCACCAGATAGATATCCAAAGTGGCTGTACTAGTTTGCATTCCCACCAGCAATGAAGGAGTGTTCCTCTCTCCACATCCTCGCCAGCATGTGGTGTCGCTTGAATTTTTTATCTTAGCCACTCTGATGGGTGTAAGATGGAATCTCAGAGTTGTTTTGATTTGCATTTCCCTGATGACTAAGGAGGTTGAGCATTTCTCAGCCATTTGATATTCCTCTGTTGAGAATTTTCTGTTTAGTTCCAAGCCCCATTTCTCAATTGGGTTATTTGATTTGGTGGTTCAATTTCTTGAGTTCTTTATATATTTTGGATATTAGACCTTTATCAGATGTAGGGTTGGTGAAGATCTTTTCCCAGCCTGTATTCTAATGTTCATGGTTTATCTGAAGTGAAAAATTAATAAAGAAATTCAAACTGATTTATTTTAAAAATAATAATATGAAAGAAAGAAGATCTTAGGTGTGGCATAGAAGGAAAGACTGCCTACATGGAATAAAAACAACTGAAAATACACTTATCTTGATTGTGAGATTATTTTTTTCTTACATCCATATACACAGACTTCCACACATGTATGCATAAATATGCAAATACACACATCAGTCAAAATTATTTACATGCTTTTACATAAATTATAGTCCATTGAAAATAGTACTTTACTTCCTAAAACTGAGTCACCAAATTTACATTTTGAAAGTCCCAAGTAGTTTAAAGACAATAATAAATATTAGCAAGAAATATTTCTATTTAATTTTTATAAATTTTGGCTACCATGAATAGGGGTTATTTACACAGACTGATAATTCATTAAATACACATTAATTATAATAACAATTTTTATGTTCTAGTGAATTTTACTTATGTGAATAATTTTATCAGAAAAGGTGTTAGCACTGTGTAACCCTCTTAGGAAAAGAAATATATACACAAGATTAATCTAGAGAACAGCAAAAAAAGTTTCCATGCTAAATTAATTTAAGCAACAAAGTACTGTACTGCCAATTTTTGAAAATATCTTTTAATGATATATACTGCAAATGTCCACAACAAATAGTCCAAAAAATATTAAACATATGGATGAATAATTTTAATGATGATTTGTCCATAATTAGCAAAATTCATTTTTCCACTGAGTCATTTCTATAGATAATTATTGAGAAAGGTAAGGAGTAATTCTGCAAAAACCTATGTAGAGGATATTGATGTGATTAATTTTATTTTTTTTTAATTTTTTTTGTTTCCATATTTTTATTTTTATTTTTTTAATTAATTTATTCTTGTTACATCTCAATGGTTATCCCATCCCTTGTATCCTCCAATTCTCCCCTCCCTCCCATTTTCCCCTTATTCCCCTCCCCTATGACTGTTCCTCAGAGGGATTACCTCCCCCTGTATATGCTCATAGGGTATCAAGTCTCTTCTCGGTGACCTGTTATCCTTCCTCTGAGTGCCACTAGGTCTCCCCCGCCAGGGGACATAGTCAAATGTGAGGCACCAGAGTACATGAGAAAGTCAAATCCCTCTCTCCACTCAAGTGTGGAGACTGTTCTGACCATTGGCTAAATATCTCTCAGTAGAAGAATGTATAAAGAAACTGTGGTACATATACACTATGGAATACTACTCAGCTATTAAAAACAAGGAATTCCCGAAATTTGTGGATAAATGGATTGAGCTAGAAATGATCATAATGAGTGAGTTAACCCAGAAGCAGAAAGACTCAAATGGTATATACTCACTTATATCTGCATACTAGCCCAAGGGGCATGTCCTATGAAAGCCTTCACTTACCAGGAAACTGGGACAGAGGGGAGGACATTCTATTGGGACTCTAGATGAGAGAACCATGGGAGAATAGCAATGTAGAAGGATCCAGTGGGTCCTAGAAACCTACAAGTAGAACATTATGATAGGCAGATTTTGGCCAAGGGGTCCCGCTGAAACTAAGGCACCAGCCAAGGACAAGACAGGTGGTAAACTTTAAACCCCTACCCAGATCTAGCCGATGTGATAGATGTTAAAATAGCAAATTAATCTGTATAACTCAATATTAAAAATAAAAATAGTGTTGGTGAGATGACTTAGTGAGTAAAGACACCTGCCTCTCAATCCTTTTGTAAGAATTCAATCCCAGGAACTCACACCATAGAGTGAGGAAAAAATTTGTGATTTTGGTCCTTTGATCTTCACACATGTGGCTTGACCAACACCTACTCTGATGTAAGAGCACACACCCACTGAATGTTCAAATGGTAAGTAATAAAAATAAACAATTAGGAAAAGCAATTTCTAAGCAAAACATACACATTAAAGAATCTTAAACATTTTTTTTTTACAGTTGCCATCCTCTTTACCATTGTAAGATAGTAATAAATATGGAATATTTATTTAATACTTTGTGTGGCCTATGTTCTAAGCTAAACATTTTTAAAAAAAGGGCTGATTAATGTATATTTACAAATCTATCCATCTGATCTCTAGGCTGGCCTTCACAGTTTTATATTTCTTACCTTTGTCACAAGGCTATCATTCATCTTCTAATTCTTCTTAATTCAAAATTATATTATAAGCTCACAGTGTTTTTGTTTTGAGAGAAAGACAGTAAACATGATCAAAGCATGTTCAAAATTCTCAAAGGACTTGGTTACCTTGGCTGACATCACGGCAGCATTTAGAACCACAGGAAGACAAGCCTCTGAGTATGACTGTAACAGTGTCTCCAAAAAGGTTTCCTGAGGTGTTACGTTCCATCCTGATTGTACTACTGACTCCATGTGCTGAAGGCTCAATCAGAATGAAAAGAGAAAGTAAACTGAACACCCATGTGCATCTCTTTCTTCTTTCTGGCAACAGAAGAAATGAGACCTCCTATCTCAAGCTCCTGCCACCATGCCTTCCTTTTTTTTTTTTTTTTTTTTTTTTGAGAAGTGTACCCTGGAATTGGTAACCAAAGTAAATCCCTTTCTCTTCTGATTTCTTTTCCTAGATGTTTTGTCACAAAAAAATAAAATAAAAATAAATTAACTAATTCAATATTTTTATTTTCTATATTATGTTATGTTTCATAGCATTTATTTAAACTACTTTAAATAACATTTCATGTGTTGAACATACTTATAGCTCAGCAAGCTTCATTTTTTATATATTGGATTTTAGAGTATTTCCTTATATATGTTGACGTATTTTTCAGCTATTAATCAGGTTTAAATATAATTTATTTACATTTCATAAACACCTTAGTTTTATAGCCTGAAGGAAATTTATCAAACATTTTAAATTATGTTGGACTTGAAACAAAGTTTCACTCTTCTAAATTTTTTTTTTACCTATATCATCCATGTGCCACATTTTTATATTTTGAAATCTTAGTTAAGAAGCCCCCACTTTTAAATACTTGTTTTTTAACTATTTCCTTGGAACTGAATCATTTCAACCAAGCTGGAGGCAGAATGCTGGGATGAGAATGATTTTTAAAAATGCTTTTTTCACATATAGAAATAGCTTAGTCAGTGACCTCACTACACCCAAAGCCACATCTGATAGACGAAACCCAGTGACATCGTTTACTAAAGACAACTAGACACACCAATGCTTAAGCAGACAGCTACATGATGCCTCCTTGAAAATATCAGATAAGAGACCAAGAGCAATGATTGTTTTTTGCTGCTTCATGACTGCTGTGATATTGGAGAGACTACACATTGATCTATGCTGAGGATGGAAATTTTCTACAGGGATCCAGAGACTTACTTCAGAGAACAGACATGATCTCCATCTAAGATAAGTTGCATAGGTAATCAGCATTTGAGAGATAGGCTTAGGACGGTGGTTAGGGACATGGAGTGTGAACCTTGTGTGATATCCGTTAGTATTTTAAAATTAAAATGGTGTTATGCTGACAAACAATTTTATCTCTTTGCATATAACAGATGCTATCAAAAACCCAGAGTGCTACAGAAACCTATAGGACTGAAGACAGATTGACTGGCTATAGAATGTATGAGATTCATTCTTGTGGTGAACACTGTGAACTGAGGTTCCTGGTTCACCTATATTTCATAAGTAATTCAAATATTTATGAAAGTATTTGTTCATCTGTTCAACAATATATAAGTAATCATTAGAAACTATTTACTTTTGTCTGCCATCAGTGTTCCAGTTGAGTTGAATAGGCCTGTCCTGATATGTCCCCTGAAAAATGTGCAATTGAATTTCAGAGAGTGTGGTGGCATACACAGGACATGCACAGGTCTAAGCCAAGCAGTGTCACAGCACTGAAGAGAGTACTCATGAGCTCCCATGCTGAGCAAAGAATCTATCTGCATTTGAACACCACTTGCAAAAGAAAATATAATTTTATTCAGGGGAATCTCATTGGATATATTAACTGTATGTAAGGGGAGATCTGGTGGCCAGGAGGAGATGTTTAAGGCAAAATGAACTCAATGTTTTTGTTTGTTTGTTTGTTTGTTTGTTTTTAGACTCTTGCTCATACTAGTTTGGGTATTTTTTCTTTTGTTTTATTCATCTTTTGCTTTGCTATATTATATTTTCTGATTTTGTGTTCTTAGGATGTGTGTGTGTGTTTGTGTGTTTCTTATTTTATTATGATATGTTTTGTTTGTTTGACTCTTTGTTTGCTCTCTAAATAGAAAGAAAAATTCTTTTGCACATTGCATGGTTAGAAATGATGATCTCTCAGAACTTAGAGAAAATAAATAACTGTTCAAGACTGAATCAAAGAAATATCAGGATATCCAAGATGACTGATCAAATAAAAGAACATGTTTTCAACATTGACTACCTGAAATCAATCCTCATGGCACACATTGCTGATGAAAGACCTGAGTCCTCCAAGCAGTCCACTGACTTCCATACACATAATGACATGTTTGGTCCTCAGTGTGCATAGCTTGTTCTGTCTCTGCAACTTGTCTTTTTACAGTTGCTCCCATAAAACTGCATCACTCACTGTCTTTAAATAACCTCTTTCTCCTGTCTGCACTTCTGAGAGTTGGGTATATCTTATCTGGAATCATTCTGACAAACCTTTCTCTGATTCATCACTTTTTATGTCCCTCAATTACATGTCACTTTCAAAAACAGCTGCTTCTTTTCACGAGCTAAACTTATCTACATTGTTTGGAATTAAAGGTATGTAGTAACAGCATGTCTGTATTCCATCCCGATCATACTGTAATCCAGGGTGTGTCTGCATTCCAGCTCTCCCATATAGACCTAGAATCACTTTACATATGATCCATCAAGAGCAGCAATATTGCTGGGTTAAAGTTCCTCTATACCACCTAGTATTCATAATTTGTGAAACACTAAGTTGTCTACATGGAGACTACAATGGAAGCCACCAGAAGCTAAGAGTTCCTAAAGGGTCAACAAAATTTCATCATAGAACAAATATTTATCAAGAAGTTATGAAGTTCAAAAGACCTCGGCAGAACATTCTGAGTTTCTAAAATAAATATGGAAAGACTAAGGCAGCTGTATAGTTAGTTGAAAACAAATAACACAATTTAAATGCAACATGAAATTGCTTTAAATAAGTAAAAATTTTTTAATCTTGGGTTCATGAAACATGTCAAATATAGAAGACTTAGGGTAATTTAGTACAATTTTATGTAAACGCTGAGTATAATTTTATGCTTAAAGATTTTAGAAAATTGAGTAAATGAAATATAATGTATGAAATGATCCACATTTAAAAAATAAGAGTATTTTTAATGAAATGTAACTAGCTCCACACTGCTAAAATATTAACTAGAATATGGCTAATGAAAATATAGAGGAAGCTGCCACATCAGTATGATCACAAAACGTTAAAACAACTTCCCCTGAAATCAAACATTTCTTCCTGGAAAGAGGTTTGGCTAGCCTCAGTAAGTTGACATGAATTTCAAGTCATGAGAATTACATAATGCAACATGCTAAAACTATTTAAAGTGGGATTCACAAGGCTATTTTCCATGTTGAAACAAGAAGTAAACACTTCTGGTTAGAAGAGACATTCTAACTGGCCCAAGCACCTAAAAGTCCTAAATCAGCAATGCAGCTCTCTCGAGTTGTTACGGTTGACTAGCTGAGCATTCCAGTGGTGGAGCTGCCTTTGAGTCACACACACTCCCTAGGTAACATGTCACAGTTGTACTGTGAATAAGCCTAGAAAATGTCTCAGTTTGCCAATGTGGGCTTTTGTAGAGAAACTGTTTTGTTTCTGTTTACCCTTTTGTTGGAAATAGACATTTGTTCACAAAAACCCCACAAGAAATACAACACAACATGGATGTTAGAAAAATACATTGAATTATCTGTAGAGTAAAACTGAAAGAAATGATTTCATTATGGAGATATATCCAGAAAGACACTTGGGAAAAAACTTGCAGTGATATGGTGGCAACAATGCATGAACTTGAGGTAAAATGAAGAATACAGAAAAATATTAGGTATGAAGCTTTTCAATGACTTAAAGATGGTGGCGATGTAACTGGGGCATTAATGAAATGATATCCAACACCTTGTGCCAATACTTGTATTAGAAATATGATTAATATCCGTGTAATATATGAATTATGTACAATTTTCTCAAGTTATACGCAAGAATACTAAAGAATGGATAAATTAGTCAATTTGCCCAGGATTTCCTTAGTTATTGTATTATAGTTCCAATTGCAGCCCAATGTCTACTCAGTAGGGCACTTCTTTAGCCACTACACCATAGTGACTTATTTAGTAGAAGACATCCATAGCAGATTCCACTCACTAGAGTGTGGGTTATAAAGCCATTTTATCTCAAGTGCATAGCCCTTAGGAGGAGCAATTATGCCCATTTGTATTTGGAAGTTTGGTAAAGGTTTTAACACAGATGTTAGACTAGATATCAGGTTGTTTCTTTTTCTCCAGTGGTTAAATAACTAAAATGCAGGAAAGCAACCCAGGGCAAAAAGAAAGATGTTTATTGGCAAGCATTGCAAACCATTTAAGAATAGAAGTTCCCACACCCACCCCGAAGACAAAAAGACGGATGATTCTAGGAATGTCTGGTTTGGTGAGTTTGAATATTTCTCTCCTGGTTATTTTCTTTCCATCGTCTTTTCATCATAAGGGGGTTCTAGGATCCTTCTACTACAAAGGATTGATTCCCTAGTTCTGTGCAGGATCATAGAAACAGTAGTTGGTTGGTTGACTGGGATCTATTACCTGTCTGGATGGAGCCTTGGGGCCTCTTTCTGGTGTTTTAATAACCAAGAAAGAAAATTTAAGGTAGTAAGGGAGAAATATTGATTCACATACTATATCAGTGGAGTTGAGGAGGAGATTCTTTTATGTATGGGATTGTTTTTGGTGTTGCCTGCATTACAACTACAAAAAGCATGTGTAACACACAGAATGTATAGTCAGAGAACAATTTCCAGATGATACCCTGTAAATAAGAGGAGATATTGTTACTGCTGGACAAAAACATCTGGTAACTAGTTTTTCACTTTCATCAAAACTATGAAAATCACATCCTTTTTGAAACATGTTTTATTAAATATGTTTTATTTTTACACATATTATTTATATATTTATACCTATATAAAATAAACTACATGTAACAAGAACAACCATGAAACATTCAGGAATTATATAAATATTATATTCTTTGTGATTTGAATATTTGTATTTGGCAACTTTGAAAAAATGTCTTTCCTCTCTTGGTGAGTCTAAAATTCCTAATGTAAATCAACATCTATCATATCTCATCATTATCAACTTAAAAATTCTATCCAGACCTAAAAACATTTTAAACACTAAACAACTAAGCTTAATTGTAAAACTAAACTATTGGGTCTTGAACCCCTTCAGAGACTTGAGAAGGAATGAAATTAATTACCTGAGTATACAGGAGGTTCAAGTTAACAGCTTCCCAAATGAGAAGATGACAGAGACAATTTGCTACTTGAACAGTCACCCAAAACTCTCTTTAATGTTGGAGCGTAATCCATAGTCCAACATATCTGACAGACATATTTGTGAGAAAGGAACTACTGAGGACTTGATTACTCTGTCATGGTCATATCAATTACTAGTCTATTTTTATCACAAGAAAATACATCTTAAGTGCTACAGATTGATATGACTCTATTGAAAGAAATGGTAAAATAGTTAGATATAGTCTTTGAAATCACCTCCTTTTAACTCCAAAATTTGTAGTGTATTCTAAAGAAAAGACTCTAAAATGTAAAACCAATACCATTTGTCATCAATTACTTTGGACTAATAACCAGAAAATGACTAAATAACAGCTTGTAAGTTTTTTTCTTAAATTTAATCATGTGTTTCCAGTACACATACTTTGGATATCTGCATTCTGAGAGGTGATATTTTCATAAATTTTTATTTTAGATTATGGTGATAATACACAACACCTCCAAACCTGAAATTGAGAGGGAGACCAACAAATTCTTTGAATTTCACCGAGGTACGTGTTTTCTTGTCATAAAATCATGGTAGAGAGATTTAGGAAAAGTGTCGAAGATCTAAAATAAGTTGAGAACAAGTCAGGCTATATTTGTACAAGTGTTAAACATATTATAAACAATGATATCACAACCTGTTTCCAGAGGCCCTCTGATTCTGAGTCCTACTTATGGTTTGGCCTAGATTTCCTGGTCCAAGCCTCTATAAGCAGTTTTACCTACCTGCTGCTTCACGAAAGTCAATGATGCCTTTTCCTTTTTCCCTGCCTGGCGGTTAACAGTAAAATTTCTCTTCTCATATCAGTGCTTTTCAGAGCACTGGATTTCTGGTGCTCACATTATCAACACTCAATGCAGAGAGCTACATCAAACACTCCTTTCGTACTGGTAGTAACTGCTTGTCATTTAATTTTAAAACTGCCTTCTGGCCTCTGGGACTTGACTAAATCTGTCTGTCGCAAAAAAACAAGGTGCACTATCACCTCTTCACAGCCACCGTCACTCTAAGAAGCTGGAGGCTATGTGATATGCTCACTCAGCCTGACTCCTTAAAACCTGCTCTATCTTTCTTGTTTCCATGTTTCTACTTATTTATCTACCAGAGCAGTGTTGTGTTGGATGGATGTGGGTGAGCAATCCAGGCCTGAGGCTCCAATTAGAAATAGTTGAATGAAACTAGAGGCTCTGGTAACTGCAATCTGTGCTCCATTGACATCTTAGGCTCTGATAGTGCTCAGCGAGGGACTGGTGAAGGATCTGAAGAGAAACAAACAAACAAAAAAAGCAGAAAGGTTTTATTTAATCATTCATGATCCAGTTAGGCAAATTCTGTGGCCCTGCTCACTTCATAGATGCATTTGGCAAAGACCGTCATCTATTATCCTGTCATAACTACACATTTACTACAAGGCATTCCTTTTGCTGCTGGGTTTCATGCTGGAATCTCTCAAAGTTAAAAATAGGGTCCAACATATATTACCATAAACACTGAGGAAAATTACTAATGAAAAAAGGAACTGAAGTGGGACCAGTTCTTTAGATTTTCAGTTATATCCGTGAGAATATATAAAGACACATAGGCCCAGGTATTTACTTTTTATTTGTCACTTGTCATTACCCTATGTATATGTAACTCACATTTCATCTTTGGATAATGCTTCAGATAAGTTGCTACTATTTCCTCTTTGCTAAAAAAAAAGAAAAAAAAATCACAGGAAACAGCATGGTGTCAGTCAAGATTTTCTCAGAGGATTGAGGACTGTTCATAATGGCCGAGCACTTACCTGGCAAGCACAAGCACTCTGAGCTTAGTGTTTAGCGTAGATCTGGATGCAGGGCATATTTTACTTCAAGTCGTGGCTGAGCCTAGGCTTTAACACAGATCTGGACCCAGGGCATGCTTTACTTCAAATCACAGAAATTCATGATTGCAGACACTATCTAGTGAGACAGAGAAGAAGTGCAGTTGCAGTTTGCTAGATGAACCACTTCTGGCTGAGTGTGGTCTATCTCTGTTCTGGGGAAACTTTCAGCTGTATTTTCCTCTCCCAGAATCTATCAATTGAAAATAACTCTTTTTGATAGGAGTTAGTACCTTGGTTCCACTTTTCCTTCTATATGTTAGGAATATGTCTTTCTTAAACATCTGTAGTACTGTGCATGCTGCCAAAGCCTCTGCACATTCATGTGTGTATCAGTCCCATTGTGTCCGAAAATGTTTCCCTTACATCGTCACCACTTCAGACTCCTTGAATCTTTCCTTCGTATTTTCCACATACATCCTTGGGGACCTGGGACTCTAAGAAGTGTGAGGAGATTTCTGAGAGCTCGTGAGAAAATTCCAAGTAAACAAGAAAAGGTCTTATATCCTCTGTTCCTCCATAATATGGATTTTTCTAGGAATGTGCTTTTATTCCCCTTCCAGGTGTAAATAGGAGTGAACTGATTATTTAGATGATGTTTCTAAGCATGGATTGCCAACCCTGCCGTGTACAGCCGAAAGTTATGTGACTTTGCCCTTCTCACTATGTACAACTTAAACTCAAGTGAACTTTGCTCACAGGGTCTTGCTTAATCCTCAGCATGGCCTCAGCACGTAAATTATCTGATGCCCTGAATAAAGCTCTCTGTTGCATGACACTTTAGTCCACTTCATTTTTAGGCCCTGCCTCCTCAGGTTCATACTGGCAAATAGAGTGTTAGTAAATAATAATAATAATAATAATAATAATAATAATAATAATAATAATAA
>OU015753.1:65309960-65339291 GCA_907169655.1 Acomys percivali | reverse complement strand
AATAATAATAATAATAATAATAATAATAATAATAATAATAATAATAATAATAATAATAATAAGTTACATTTAACTATAGATAATATTAAGGTATGAAGACAAAAATGAAATTCTGAAATTTGAAGTAAATAGTTGGAGCTAGAAACAATCATTCTAAATAAGATAACCAAGAAAGATTAAAAAATATTATATGTTTTATCTTATATGTGCATATTAGCATTTAAACTTTAGATATGTGTGTGTTACTTACAAAATCCAGTTTAGGTTACTAGAGTGAGAAGGATACCAGAGTGAGGTATTTATTCTAAGAAAGCAGAAATAAAATATAGTGTTATAAGTGGAAAAAAGAGGTATATTAGAATTAAGTAGAATGGGCCTGGGGGCAGTATAGATATGGTAATACAGGGAGAATAACTAATACTAAAGCCCTTTTAAGGTAATTTAAATATTTTTAAAATTAATACATTTGTTACTTTTAAATAAATAATTTAATTATTTTTGAAATTATATCATTTCTTCAATACCTTTAGGATAGACACATATTACCTAGATGTATGGTAGAAACACACAGGCATGTATTTCTAAATACATACTAAAACTTCTTGAGTACAAGTAATGGTTCTTATATATAAGTTGTTTCAGGGATAACAATTTAATATTTAAAAATCTATTGATGTTCTTTATTTGCCTGCAGTTCTTTACTAAAGTTGAAGTCAAGTGAGAAACGTACGAAGTTACACTAAAGGTATTTTTTAAAGTGATATGGAATTGTAAGCTTCCTGAAATGTATATGTACATATGTTAGAATGCCAGATCCTAAAATAATGTTAATAATTATTTTATGATCACATTGTAAAAAGAACTTAAGGATTTTTTAAAAGGTATTCTGAACTCATATTGTAATTTTGTAGGAAAAAGATATGGAAATACCTTAGATATATTTAGTTGTTCAATGGCAGAAGTATTTTATACAGAAAACAGGAATGAAAATTATTTTTATATTATTTTTAGTGTGTCATTCATTAAAGTAAAACATGAATACTTACTTAGGCATATGGAAATACTGGCATTTGAATGTCTTTTACTGGTGCATAAAGAAACTGAGTTAAGGGAAAAATTTGAATTTATTATATGAGTAGGTATACAAACCATTGTTTGATGTAAATTATCAAAGGACGTCTAATTTCACTTACCAAAATTCATGCAATAAGCAGTTTCACCTATAATTCCTATTACTAGTATAATTTCTGATTATCAATATTTGTTCAATAGGCAGTTTCATAACAATACTGTCTTCTAATTTTCAAGAAGGAGTCATGCAATTATTTTAAAAAATAAATATTAGGAATATATTTTCCATTATAATTCCAGTGATCCTAGGAGATCCCTCTTTCCTATGATTTATATAAAATCTAAATATCACATGCATACCAATCATTCTGATGAGACTAATTAAGCTTTCTTTTTCTGTAATTAACAATGTATAATATTCTTGGCAATGTAATTTTGTGATCATAGATAATTGTATCCATCTGCTAATTTTAATGAATTTGATAGCATTATGCAGAAATTAATTGGCAATAAAATATGTAAATTTATTGTCAGAATTCAGTTTGTATTTAATAGCTAAATGAGTTAACCATGCAAGTATATTTAAAACACATTAATGGTAACTATTTTACCTACAGGTAGGCTCATTCACTTTAATATTTCTATGTAATATTGCTGAGGGATCTTAATTAATTGATAATAATTATAAATTAAAGTGCACATAACTACAAGAGAAATCAATACATTAATAATGGATAATTTTATCAAAGATAAGGTTAAATAAATTAAAATAAGAGCATAATACATTTGAGGAAGCAATGAATATGTTCACTTGACCAAAATTCCATGTAAAGGGAAAGAGTCAATAGAAGTGCCTAAGCTGTACAGTCTGTTTTTTTGGGGGGATACAGTTGCATCAACCTAAGGGAATAAGTGTGTTGAAATAAGTGTGCTTTCTATGTTCAGATATTATGGTTACATGAAATTATGGAATCACTGATAAATTGAAAGTACTTACTGACATTTTTAAGCTTTCCAACCTAGAACACCAAATATAACCACCAAAATCTATGTAGTAAATTTCTTATTACAGATCATTTATTAAGGGAATCATTTTAGTTGTATATATGAAGGAAAACTGCATTTATATTAATGGAAAAATAATGCATATGCTATGGTTTTCATCTGTACAAAAAGTACCATTATTTTAAAAATTAGGAAAATAATTTTACAAACTGGCATATAAGAATATAGGCGTTCCTCTGCTTTTAAAAACATGCGTTATGTCATGATAAGGTACTCTGCAGGCTAAGGAAGAAAACCTGGACACCAACCCAGCCAATAAACCCTCCACCTAAAATCTGTCCTGCCTGCAAGAAGTACTGGGGCACCAGAGTAACTGACATATGGTAGTGACATTCCAATGTTCGGTGTCACTTGAGGTCCATCTCGTAAGGGGGAGCTCATGTCCTACATTGCCTGGATGGGCAGGAATCAGACAATGCAAAGCAAAGAAACCTAGCTTAGATTCACACATGCTTGGCAAATAATAAGAATTAAATAATAATTAATAAAAATAATAATAATGATGATGATAATACAATTAAAAAACCTTGCCTATAAAATGATATTCTGCTATACCCCAACCCAGGCCTTGTTCGCTTGCCATCAGAGAGGCTTCATCTAGCAGAGGACTGAAGCAGGTGCAAAGATCTCTAATGAGGCATTATGCAGAGAGAGAGAGTCTCTAAATTCAGAGTCCCTGTGAGGCCCCTCCCTAGAGGGATCAGCGAACTGTAGAGAAGAGGATAAAGAAATTTAAGAGTAGGAGGGATGGGAGACACAAGTAGACCATGGCCGATTGAGTCTATTAAACAGGGCTCACACATGGGCTCACAGAAACTGAAATAGCAACCATAGGCTACGCATAGATACACACCTAGGTCCTCTTATGTGTCATGGCTTTGGGCTTGGTGTTTTTATGAGATTTCTACTAGTGGGAGTTGAATTATCTCTGACCCTTTCGCCTCTTCTTTAGACTCTTTCTTTATACTGGGTTGCTTTGTCCAGCATGGACATCAGGCATTGTCTTATTGTTCCTTGATTTGTCCTTTCTGGCACTAGACTTGAGGAGATGTGCTTTTTTCTGAAGAAGAAATGGAGGAGGAGTGGATCTTGGGGAGGGGGGATTTGGGGTGAGCTAGGAGTAATGGAACGAGTGGAATCTGTGGATGATATGTATTATATGAGAGAAGAATCTATTTTCAATTTAAAAAAAGTTCACAAAAAAGAAAAAAATAAAGTCGAAGAAACAGCACATTAAAAAAGAAAAGTGAGTTATGCATTTTGAGGTAAAATAGAAATACAGAAGGATGAAATATTATACTAAACTTCTTCAAATAAGCAGAAGTTGAACTAAATTAAACAGAATTCTTGGACTATTGCTACATTAGAAGGCAGATAAAAGTCATCCCACACAGGAAACATAAAATTTAAATTCTTTAAAGGAATATTAGGGTACTGGACATGAGCACTGGAGGATGTGTGGTAAAGAACTAGACAGTTATTATATTTCAACTCCAGCTAACTGTTCTAGATCAATCCATTTATATTTGATAATTTTATTTTGAAAAAATATAGATTACATAATTTCTTATAGGTGTCAAATAGAAGATGATGGAAATATAAAAACAATAGCATTTATTTTGTTACATATATATAAATATTAGACTTTTCTGATTTACTCATAGTTCTGTAAAAAAAAGTACATATTTTTTACTTATGATATACTGACATTTATTTTAAACAAACTGAATCTAGCTGAGCAGGATTTATACTTCACTGATGAAAGTAATTTCTTTCACACATTATAGTTTTAGTAAAACTTCAATATCTGATTTATTCCCCAAGTAAGAGCGGCGGTCTGTTGACATGAAAGCTTGAATGGATTCCCAGGAATATGTCAAAATGACATGAATATATTTAAAGTGACTTATTTTAGAACATTTTAACTGTGTGTAGCAATAATTGCTGTAGATTAAAATTATAGAAATAGGCTATTTCTGAAAAAAATAATAATGGGGTTCACATAGAAACTCATACATATGAAAGAGGGGAAAGAGAAAATTCAGTTTTTGCATAATGTCATATAATTTTATAATTAATTTAAGAATGGCTAAAATAACAAACATTTCAGACAGCCCATGAATATCACATAGATGTTCAGCATTAGCACTTATATAAAGGGAAAGGGAATAGTTGGGCATGTTGGCATAATCTGTAACACAGACTATTATTTCAAGGCAATCTTAGGGGATAAGATGCACTCTTGACAACACTGGAATACAAGAAACTCTGCCTCATGAATACAGTGGAAAAATCAATTATTGAGCAATAAGAAAGTCTGTTTTAGAAAGTAGAAACAAAACTTTTAGCAAATCCAATGTAAAATGTTATAATAAATAAAATATTGCAAATATAATTATAGGTAAAAGTATATAGTTTGAATAAATTCAATACACATATTGAATGTAAATATGTAAGTATATATTAACTTTAGATATTAAATTTAAAAGAAATTTAAAACTGAAATATAATGCTATTAATAGACTAAGGTAAATATTGCACTTATATCATAAATCTTAAAAAATAATTTCAAACTCTACATTCATCTGTAATTAATAAATATAATACTTATTGATTGTAGAAGAACACATAGAAAGTTTAGCTTTGTCTTTTTGGTTTGTTTGCTTGCTTGCTTTTGAGTCCAAGCCTGAATCTTTTGCTTTGGCTTGCCTCAGTTTCTCTATCTTCCTTCCTCAGGTTCCACAGTCCAGGATTCTTAGAGGAATCTGGCTGCTCTGATCACAACCAAAAATCATCTAGGTCTGTGTGATCTGGCTAGAAACCAGACATGCCACACAACTTTATTCCCGTCTGGCTGGAATACAGTCGCATCCTCAGTACTCACCATTAATCCCAGAGGAAGACATCTATGACAAATCAGAGAAAGAGTTCAAATAATAGGATATACCTGTGAGAATAATCATCTTTATTCCCCTGATGTAGTTGTGGTCTCCAAGGTTTCCTGCTGAATAAACATATGCTTTGCAGCTCTTTATGAATTCTGGCTGGCTGTTTCAACTCAGCTGTTCCAGCTTAAACACCTCTCTTCAAGCTGATTGATTCAGCCTAGCCTTTCTAAGCTTCTGACTGAATTGCTCTACTTAACCTCAAACTAGCTCTAGCATTCTCTTCTACTCTTCTGGCTCTTTATTCTCTGGCTCACTGGGTCTAGTTTGTTCTCTCTGTTGCTTGTCTATGTAAAAATGTCCAGGTAAAACAACTTCTGTTTCTTCCATGCACTGCTCTCTCTTAGGTTGACTCTCCTTTCTCTCACTTCTTAAAAAAGCAGGGCATTTTCTACTCTGTCACATACTTCTCTGATTTGTCAATTTGCCTGACTCTCAGCTTTAGCATACACTGTTAATCCAAGACCTGTGTATGATTTCTAGTTTAAACAGAAAAGGGAAATACAGAGGAATTTTAATTCAACACCATGGGTACTCTCAAAAGGGATTATATCCAATCCCTTCTAGGTCTGTGTGATCCAGCTGGAATGACACATCTTTACCGTCTGGCTGAAATACAGATAGGCCCTTTATATAGACAGTTAATCCAAAGCAGTGAGGGTAAATTTAGGTTGTATAAGGAAACACCCTTGTTTGAAAGTCACCTCTAATTGAGAGACAGACAAAGTGATGAATCAGAGAAAGATTGGACAGAATGAGTCAGTCATAGAAGATTCCCAACTTTCATGAGACAGGAAGAAGAGGCCACTTAAGAGCAGTACGTTAGAGTTGAGCACAAGATAATAGAGTACAGAAAAGAGAGAGTAGAGAAGACACTATAGTGAATCAAGTAGAGTACAGTAAGGGCAGTTTGTGCAGTTCAGTTAATGAAGTTAAGCATAGTTCATTTTGTGGAGATCAGAAGCAGAGAAATTCAGGAGACTCTGAAAGAAGCCAATTTGAATCAGTCAGCTTGGAGAAGAGTTCAAGCCAGAACAGCTGAGTTAAGCCAGCCAGCAAGAGTTCAGGAAAATCTGGAAAGGGTGAGTTTGAGTTTATTTAGCAGTAGGACTCCAAGATGAAAATTGCAACAGACAAACAAAAGTTATATTTACTTGGATTAAAAGCACATAAGACCATATCTGGATTATCGTGATCTTTCAAACAACAGAGAGCACTTTCAGTAATAGAATAATAGCGCTGAATAAAATTCAACTCCAAGGAACGTTGGAAAGTTAAGATATTAGACTTATTCTTCTTCTAATGAAATTAAATAGCTAATTGTAACATATGAAAAATTAGCATATGTTCCCATGATATATATATATGTGTGTGTGTGTGTGTATTTATAATAAAAATGTATGTGTAAAATAAAATTATTATAATAAAAATATTCACAGCTGCCTTTGGAAATATATATTAGAAAGGAAAGCTAAAGTGTTGTATGAGGTGTAAAGAGAAATTGCCTACCAGGCATACAGGAAACTAGAAAGAACAGGGATGGAGAAACAAGACATCTCAGTACAGCCTTTGGCAGTGGGAGCAGAGAATAACTGGATAACAAGAATGCTAGACTGTAATGCAGTTCCAAGAAAGTTTTAAGAATGTACCTGAGGACCCTGTGAATCATAATTTTGGTCTCAGAGTCCCATAGCAACAGCAAGGGTATATCCCTTCTGGAGTTCGTCTCAGACTAACAACTAGCTAACTATGTTTCACTCTGAAACACTATTAGTGTAGGCTGCTGAGGAGATCTGATAACTGGAGCTATCTTGGATGGGGGAAATCAGAAAATAGAATATATATGTCACTCCATTCATCATCCTATCCAAAAAGTGTCAAGTCAATTTTCTCATGACATCAAAGAAACTCTATATTTAGTATTCAAATTTACATAGTCATTCCTAAGCACATGCATACCTTTTTCTAAATGAGATCTTTAGAAGATTTTAGTCTCTGTAAGAGAATACCATAGAGATTCTTGGAAAACTTGGAGAGGGATTTGGAAGTAGCAGATATGTCTTCCTGCTCCAGTTTTCTCTCTCTCTGTCTCTTTCTCTCTCTGTCTCTCCCTCTCTCTCTCTGTCTCTGTCTCTCTGTCTCTGTCTGTCTGTGTGTCTGTGTGTCTGTCTGTCTGTCTGTCTGTCTGTCTGTCTGTCTCTCTCTCTCTCTCTCTCTCTCTCTCTCTCTCTCTGTCTCTGTCTCTCTCATGTGTGTGTGTTTGTGTGTGTGTCTGTGTGTCTGTGTACCTGTGTGTGTGTGTCTGTGTGTGTGCACCAGGGACTGAAATCAGGGTCATGCACATCCTAGGTAGTCACTTTTCAAATTTTAAGCCCTCTTCTCTGAATTTACTACACATGGCTTCTTCGCAGCAAGTACAGTCTGCTTTCTTAATTTTTTTCAGGCCTGTATACCATCCTATGGGTTGACAATGCTTATGTGCAGGGTAGATCTTCATGCCTCAATGCAGCTTTCTGGAAACACATCCAAAGACACTCCCAAAGGTGTTTTCCATGACAATTTGAAATACAGTCAAGTCATCAATGCTTTACTCATTATACTTATGCAAACTGGGATACTGATCACAGCCAGTATACAGGCTCACAAAGTCAGAAATTAGGAATCCTAAGGGTTTTACCCTTAGGATTAGTGCTATACTGAGTATGGCAAAACAATCTGTTAATAATCATAGCAAACAAGTATTTTCTGATTAGTCATAAGAGTATACCACCCTAAGTTCATGCTTTTTAAAAACATGAAGATGTTTTAGTTTGTCATTCATTGTGAGGATGTCAGTGTCTTCCCTACACTGCAGAATACAATTTCTCCCATTTTATTTATTTATATTATTTGAGTATTATTTGAGTAATTGCATAAACAAAAGAGCTAAACCAGGTCCATGAATGTTCAGTGAAAAGCAGTCTGAGAAGCAGACCTTTAATGGGAACTCTGAGAAAAGATTTTATTTCTTGGTAGTGATAGAATTAATAGTGTGGAAAATTAAAAACAGTCTTTAATGTCTATACTAGGGTTTGATACTTAATCTTACAGTTTTTCTATATTGTCTCAATCAAGTTAAGGTTTAACTGACTTAGGCTTAATTTTCTTGAATATAAGATTTTTTTTTTTTTGCTTCTAATGTAAATATTTGGCTCCAACTGCTTTCTAATTGGACTTAAGATTCACTTAATAAGATAATACCGAAGTAAGTCCTGGAAACATAGTCAATGATCTTGAGGAGCTAGGGAAGGCAAGGGTCTTGAAGAGAACCTATAACCACCTATTTACTAAACCTTCATAACCACTAACTGTATCTAAACATTTGTCCTTATACCTACAGAGAAGAGTAGTCTTCAGTTGTCAAAAAATGCTTTACAACACTACAAAATAACATAACCAGTCAAAATCAGAGTTGTAAAGTATAGTTCCCAATGGATACATCTTCAAAAGATTCAAACAGCATTCAGGTATATTGCAGAAGAGGAAGCAGAAATACTGTAAGAGACAGATGATCAGGTAATTAACTGAGATTTTGTGTCCTATAACTAATTAAAGCTATATCTAAAGTCTTACCAAAATGTTGCCTAAGCACCAATAGCCATGCCCGTGAGGAAAAGGAAAAGCCCACAAGGCCTCAACCCCACACAAAGGACTGCAAGCAAGTAAGGAGTTCTGAAAGTGGGAGAAATGATACTCTCCAGAGAACAGTACACTGATTGGTTACCCAGTGTCCAAAAGTCAGCCATGAAAGCATATATAACTGGCAATATAATACAGAAAGTGGGTGTGTTTGTGTATCTGTGGGTGTGTATATATTTAACAACAATTAATAAGTAGACAGAAACTGTATGGGGAGGCTTGGTTTGTAGGGGATGGAGCAGAGAAATGATATAATTATTAAAAAAACAAAAAAGAAAATAAAAAAGTGGAAAATAAAATTATGCCTACTGTATGTGTGAGCATGAATATAATTTACAATGCTTTAAGATATCGCGAGGATAAATGTTTTCATAAAACCTTGCTATATTCTGATCACTGTTTATGTAACTAGGAATCTCTATCCTTCATCCCCTTTATGTCCAAACCTTCAGGACTGGAGCTTAGGTTTATTTCAAGGATTTCCAACAACAGTGGGTCAAAGTTAAGTACAATATGAGAATAACAAAAAATCTTGGAAATGAAGCAAAACAACAAAACCTCTCAGCAAAAATAATTAGTAGCCAAAATAAATATATGTGATTTTTGTGAAATAAATGATGTGATTAGAATAAAAATTTGATAATTAAACAGAAGTGTTGTACTTGCATTATTTGAATTATCAAAATATTAGGTTTCCTCTGAAGTCACAGGTCACAGAGGCATATACATTTTCACTAGAAGATGTAGGCTGAAATCCATGTGTTGTGATGTGGAAGATCGTATGATGTGAACACACACGTGTATAGTATGGACCTTGATGTAGCCTGTGTTAAGTACATGACAGATAATGATTGATTTGTATTCATTAGTTCCTGCCTTATGTGGGATGATGTTATAAATTTTATTACTATAAATTTAATGACATTATTCAATCACAGTAAAATATATTTAAACATTTATATCTTGCCATATGTGTACATATGTGTGTACATATGTGTGCACATATTTTAACAAAATACTTATAACATAATTTACATAAAAGTCTATTTATTGAGAAAAAGTAGTATGCACTATATAGGGACCTGTAAGATATAGAGAAACTACAAACAGACATGCAAATACTTAAAAAAATGAAAAATGGCATTAATCCTTAGGCACTATAAAAGATACACAAAGACTGAAACAGTGATGTCATATTTCCATCAACTCATGTTTTTAGATAAACATAAATTATACAACTATCTCAAGAGCAAACATGCACTCAGATTTAATCACTGTTTACAAGAGTACTGTAAATGTATTTCCAGGAAAGATTTCTGAGAATTATACAAACTAATACTTGAAAATAAATTAATGTTCTGTGGATTTCTCATCTCTGTTGTTATAAAATGATGAAAACTTACATAACCACTGAGGGATTAATACACAAGACAGATTTAATCTGAGAACTAAAATAGAGAATAGACTTTCCTCATAATTACCTGAAATTTCTAAGAAGAAATGTATTTTTCTGATGTTTTTCATGTGTTAGAAATGCTCCAAGATGAATGTACTCAGGACATTTAGGAGAAAAAAAAAAAAAAGAATATGAGAGGAAAAAACTCTAAAGCATCTGCAATAAAGGGAACTCTCGCTGGAAGCAATGCCTGACCTTTCCCAGTGGCATAATGCCCCTGATGCTGCCCGCAGCCAGCATTCTTCAGGTCATTTCCAAGGGCCTCACTTAAAGTGGAGCAGGTCTAAATCAATGACACATAAAATTTCTCTCATAAGTGGTTTTTCTGGTCACTAAACATGGGACCTTTAAGTCTCGTCTGCGCAGCTGTTTTCTTCCATACACAGCGCATATGTGAAACCTAAAGTGTGAACAAATGTAAGTAGAGATTTATGTACTAATGTCAAAAAAGTAAAAAACATAAAAAAAATTTTATTTCTTATATCTTCTTTTCAATAAACATTTCAAATACAGTAACTAAATTTTTTTTATGTAAAGCACCTCTATGTTTATACCTTTCATTAGCCCTATTCTATTCTCCACCATTTATTTATTTATTTATTTATTTATTTATTTATTTATTTATTACTTATCTATTTGTGATGGGTCTAAGTGTATGATAGGGCATCTTAACCAGGTAGTCCATCTTTGGGCTATATACACAGTCTTGCTTTCCTCTCACGTAGAATTTATTATTTGCCTTTCCTTCTCTTAAGTAGTCAGTCAAATCTGTCAACCTGCTATTTTCATTTTATTGTTGTTGGGATTTTTTTTGTTTGTTTGTTTGCTTGTTTGTTTGTTTTATATTTTGAGACAGGTTTTCTCTGTGTAGACTTAGCTGTCCTGGCCATGCTTTGTAGAGCTCGAACTCACAGTGATCCACTTGCATCTGCCTCCCAAGTGCTGGGATTAAAGTTATGTGCCACCACACCCACCCCTGCTATTTTTATATGGTTATTAATTAATCTATTTTTCAGAGATATGTAAGCAATGTTAAAGGTTAGCATTTCAACTAGATAATTGGTTACTAGTTACAACGTTTTGCATGGGATTATCCTAATGTGACAGAAAGAACCATAAAAGAGTTTGCAGTGACATTGCTCCAATTATAAGCTAAGATGTTCACCTGTGCCCTCCATATTATGATGGAATAATGAACAGGAAATGAGGACCAAAATTAACTTCTTGTCTTCATTGTTTGTGTGAGGCACTCTGACAAAGCAATGCCAAAGGCACAGATACAGAAAATTAGTACCAAAAATATGGGGACGTGTTCTAGGATTATGTGTGATTACATGTTGCTGAGGCCTTTCAGACTGGTTTGGGGCATAATGTAGAACACTCTGTAGTGAAAGGCATGAAGGAGGAGCCACAGCCTATAGTGCGTAACAGTTTTTAATTGGATACAGGATTTGTCTGTGTAATGTTGGATGTCCTTGTCCTCTCTTTTTCTAATATGGGTTTACCTCAAACTCAGAGATCACCTGCGTCCGTATCCCAAGTGCTGGGATTAAAGATATGCGCTAGCACTGCAGACTACAAGTAATACTTGGTGAGTGATCCTAGTCAGATTTGAGACCAGAATACTGATAGAAAATGAAATAGCATAGGACAAATTACACCGTTGAAGTTTCATAGAGATATATAAACTTTACTGAGAATTGGAGTTGAGGGCATTTCAATTATAATCTGGCAAATGATTTGTCTACATTTTTATGTGTCCTGAAAATGTGAATGAGAGTGAATTAAACAGTAAAGTTAATTTTGTGAGATAATTGCAAGGTATTATAGTCTTTAGGCAATGGCATGGTTATTACTGGCTGCAAGCATTCACACTTAAAATGAAGTAAAATTGCAGCACAAAAATGTGAAAAACATGCTCTTTGCCCAGAAAAAGAAAGTGATAAAAGTTGGAGATAAAGAAGCCATTTCTTAATACTGTGAGAAAGAGGGCAGGCTCTTTGTATTGGGAAAATAAGAACCCTTTCTTCAGTATATAGGAATTGATAGGGTCCTGAGCATCACAGGGCTAAGGTATAAAACTACAAACACCTTTGAAACAATTTATTTGTATACACAATTAATTACTCCAGGGCATGCTGCTTACACTGACAACTATTTGTATGGGTTATCAGCCCATGATATTACAGTCTTGTCACAAACTGTTCAAGTTCATGCAATTTTTGCATTATTCATATGATTATGACATAATATTTAGTAGAAATGTTATATGATAATGCAGTTCTTCATCAAGATTCTAAGTAAATTAAGGGTGTAAGCATTGTGCAAAGCTCAGATTCTTATCAGATATTGTAGGAAAGGCTATACTTAAGTTCTAAAAGTGAAACATAAGTGACAAAACAGACTCTACAATATTGGAGATGTCAGGAGTTCAGAAGTGTCTAGGGAAGAAAGTAACCTGTCTAACATAGAAGGCAAAGTCATCGTCAAGTCTCAGCCTCTCACAGCTGCTAAATTAGAGGATTGCACTTCTGAAATACCACATCTGGTTATCATTTTCTTTTCTTTGAAAGAAATTCTGTGTTCTATCATACCTACCCTTCCTTTTCTCCAATAAATAACCACTAGTTTAGTAGATGTAAAGACTCATGTATTTGATGTGGTTCGTTTGTATTCTTACTTTGAGCAGACATATACACGATATAAATGCATGCCTTAAGACACACGTTCCTGCTTGAAAAGCATGTCTACAGCTCCCATTCACACCAATTCTTCCTCTTCTTTCTTTCTCCATTTTCCTTTATGCTGTTCTTCCATCATATTTATTTCAAGTTGGCAATAACCACTTTTACAGTTTTTTCTTTAAGCTATATACATATTTTTTCTTTCTACTTTTTCTTTTCTTAAATTTATTATAAATTAATTATAACTATATATTTGTTTGCAGCAAAAAATGAGAATCTGATCTATGCAACAACTGAAGAATTATTATTAGAAGAAAACTACTATACACAACAATGTATAAATCAAATTTCAGGATGACAATAGTATACAATTTATTTGTTTAGCAACTTCTGAATATGTAAAATATTATTAAGTATGGTCAATGTACCACATAATAAGTCATTAAAACTTACTATGCTATTCCAACTCTGCCAGATCTTCCATCATTTCCTCCATACCTCCATTGCTTTCTCAGGCCCTACTACCTACAGATTTATCATACGCCTGATAAGAACAGCTTTATAGGATGCTACATGTGCTTTCACCCTATTTTTCTAACAGGAGAACGTGTAGCAGATGCCAATCTTGAATTTTTTTTATATTGATGATTATCTTGGACTTCTGATCTTCCAGTCTCAAGCTTCCAAGTGCTGGGATTAAAGGTATATACAACTACACCTCGCAAATATGAATCTAGGGATTGAGGCCAGGACTTCATGTATTCTAAGCAAGCCTTCTACCAACTAAACTGTAATCCTCAGCCCAATTATTAAAATAATAAAAACTAACTTTATTTAACTTTTTACATATATTTTGTGAATTTCGCATCATGGACACAAATGTCATTCATCTCCCACTCCCTACATATCTTCCCTACACCCTTGCAATATACTCCCCAAAAGAAAATTAAAGAAAAAAAAAAAACCAATGTCACTGTGGAAGCTGCACTGTGTCACAGTGTGTTGCAAATACACCACTTTGTTCACACTTCTTTACTTGCACACTTCATTGCAATGAGTCTTTGGTTTGGTTAGAGGCCTCTGGATTCTGATACAGTATCAATAGTGCATCTTCAGTAGGACTCCTCTTGGATATCCTGCCATGGAGTCCCTACCTCTTTGGATCCATAAGTACATGCATTCCTTTCATGCATTCCAACAGTTTTTAGATTGGGTAGATATTGGAGTGGGCCAACTCAAAGCCTTGGATTTGGGTCTAGATAGTAGCTGAACTTGTCATCTCTTTGGCTTTCTCATCCCCACACTACCAAGGTTAGCTCTTCAGTATAGCTGTAGCTGGCAAAAGTCAGAGCCAGATCTCCAGCTCTCATACCCTCAGGGCTGGTTTCCATGTGCTCATGCCAATAGGACAAACTATGTTATGCTTCCCAGGAGTGGCAGGGCCTGTTCTCCCAAGTGCTGTAACTGGTGAGAATCAGGGTCAGCTCTCTTGCACTCATGAGAATGGGACTAGCTCACCCTCCTTCTACAGGTGGTAAAGGATGGGTCACTGGGGGTATTGGGGGTTGAGGGATGGAGATTGTATGTGCTGACTGTTTTCCCATTTCATACGTTTGGGCCCAGATCACCCACAACACCCACACCTTCCTGGGAAAGGTAGGGGGTCTGTTGTCCAGAGTGTTGCAGATGGCCAACACCCCTGCTCTCCTGTCTATGACTTCAGAGGCAACTTTCCCAAAATGCTCAAAGCAATGGATAAGGCCAGTTCTGCATAGGCTTCAGGCATCAACATAGTCACAGGTAGCAACCCAGGTGAAGGAATATCCCTAGTCTTTGATGGTAACACACCCTCTGCTGTAAGACATTGGACTTAGACACGGCCCTTGAAAATAGCATGGGCCAGGGCTTCACAATAGCCTTAGGTGACATCCTGGCTATGCATATTAGGCTCTTTCATACTACCCTTAAATCTCCAGTTTCATCTATCTTGAATATGCACTCATACTTCTGCTTCTCCTTCTCTTCCAAATCTACCACTTATTTTTCATCTTAGTGGCACCAGGGGCCTTTGGGTGTCTGGAGTCATCTCAGAAGTGCTATGCCCCATGTATGCCTCATGGCACCAGGTTGAGGTCATCTTGGATGTGGTCTTCGTTCTGAGGTCCTGTGGCACTTGGCAAAGGTGACCTCCTTGGTGCTCTACCTGCATCACCTACATATCACTGGGCTGATGTCATCTTGGGAGTAGTCTGTCTGCTCTGGCCTATGGAATTGGACTTGATGTTATATCAGACTTGCTCTTTAAAAATACATTTTTATTTTTATTTTTTAATTAATTTATTCTTGTTACATCTCAGTGGTTATCCCATCCCTTGTATCCTCCCATTCTTCCCTCCCTCCCATTTTCCCCTTATTCCCCTCCTCTATGACTGTTCCTGAGAGGGACTTCCTCCCCCTTTATTTGCTCATAGGGTATCAAGTCTCTTCTTGGTAGCCTGCTATCCTTCCTCTGAGTGCCACCAGGTCTCCCAAAAATACATTTTTAAAAATTTGGTGCCCTATTGCTGAAGAAAGTATGCCCTTAAGAAACAAGACTCTGATGGTTCTGGTGGATTTGACCTTAAAGCCTCTTTTGTCCTCTCTAGCTTTCATGTTTCCAGAAAAGAATTTACAACGAAAGGAAAGCAATTAAACAATACTATCCAACTTCAATATCTAAGAACCAGGCCAATTAACCAACATGGAAAGGTATAAATAAAGGTTCAACCAGAGACACTTACCTGGCATTGACAGCCAACAATGCTAATGAGACCTAGGACTCACTATAATTGTAGTTAGGACTCACCAAGTAGGACAGAAGCATGCCTCCTACTGGAGAACTAATTACGTTTCCAGGACTAGTGAGGTAATGTACCTTTAAAAAGAACCTACCACCAGCAGTTCATTAAACCATCATGATTTCTTATTACATACTAAATTTTATCCCTACACCAGAAGTATGGGAAGCTACCACCATTATTTAAAAAAAAATAAACTCTTTTTACAACAAATGGAGACCATCACACACACACAAGCACACACACACACACACACACACACACACACACACACACAGCTGGAAACAATGGTGAGATAACATATAGTATTGGAGCCAGAGTCAATGGATGCATCTAGTGTGGAACTCAAGCCATGTCGATTCCATCCTGTATCTAGACTCCATCTTAGGCCTATCCTTAAGTTCACTCAAATTCCTGGAAAAATCACAAACTGTTTCAGGAAAAGAACCAGCCTAGGCCTGAAAAGGGGACACCAGGAAAGTAGCTAATGTGCCCAGGTGTCACCGATCCCACTGCACTACCCAATTCTTGCTAAAATTCCCATTCCCCACTGTAACCACAATAAAAACCCTGCCTACGGATGACTCAAGTCTCTAGCTGTTCATCTGCTACATCAGTAAGATTCAAGGTCCCTCGTGCTCAAGCAATAAAGGCTCTTTGCTTTTGCATAGGACTTTCGACATGTGGTGGTCTTTGGCGATTTCTGAATCTTGACATAACATCAACATCACTGGTCCTGCATCTATGGCTCCGGGGAAAAAAATTAAGAAGCCCAAACACCAGAAAACCAGATAAAAAGAAGTCTCTTCTAGAAATGGCTGCATGACAAAGATTAAAGTAAATGACAAAACATCCAAGATCTCTGAGAAACTATGAAAACACCAAATCTAAGAATAATAGAAAGAGAAGAAGAATATTCCCAGATCAAAGGCCTAGGAAATAATTTTCTAATCATAGAAGAAAATTTAATAACCTAAAGAAAGATATGTCTATAAAGGTACAAGAAGCATAGAGGACACCAAGGAAGTCTCCTCACTATATAATAATCAAGCCATACAGAACAAAGCACACAAAACAAAGAAAGACTAATAAAACTGTAAAGGAAAATGGACAAGTAACATATAAAAACAGACCTATTAGAATTACACTTGCCTGGCATGGTGATACATGCGTTTAATCACAGCACTCAGGAGGAAGAGGCAGGTGATCTCTGTGAGTTCGAGGCCAGCCTGGTCTACAAAGTGAGTCCAGGACAGCCAAGGCTACACAGAGAAACCCTGTCTCAAAAAACAAAAAACAAATAAACAAACAAACAAACAAACGAATTACACTTAACTTCTCAAGGGAGACTTTGAAAGCAAGAAGAACCTAGAAAGATGTCCTGCAGACTCTATGAGAAAACAGATATCAACCTAGACTACTATACCAAGCAATATTTTCAGTTATGATAGATGGATAACAGAACATATTTCATGAAAAAAAATCAGATTTAAACAATATCTGTCTAAAAATTCACCACTTCATATGGTAATATATGGAAAAATACAACTCAAGAACTTTAGGTACATTCATGAAAACAAAGAAAAAACATACTAGAACCACCCACCACCAGCTGCAGCAAGAGCAACAAAATAACAGGAATTAAGATTCATTGGTTTGTCAGGGTAGTGTTACACGCCTTTAATCCCAGCACTCAGCAGGTAGATGCAGGTGGATTGCTGTGAGTTTGAAGCCATCCTGGTCTACAAAGCAGGTCCAGGATAGCCAAGGCTAACACAAAGTGACCCTGTCTTGAAAAACAAAAACAAAAAACAAAACAAAAAAAAGAAAGAAAGAAAAAGAAAGATTCAGTTGTCATTGATTGCTATTAATCAACGGACTTTTAGTGGACTCAATTCCCCGAACAAAGGACAAAGGATAACAAAATAGGTGCAGATGGAAGTGTCTACCATGCTCATGGATCAGAGGGTTCATCAAGGTGAAAATGGACATCCTATTGCAAGAAATCTACAGATTCAATTATATCTCAAAATCCCAAAGCAATTCTTTGTAGACCTAAAAAGGACAAAACTTGGGGGACAAGATGGCAGCACACAGTATGGACTATGTTGAATAGGCAGAGTTGCTGAGACTGGGAAACAGACTGACGATCTAATCAGAAGCACCAAGCTCCCCATGGACTTGACCCATGGTTCTCTCTGGTAAGGGAAAATAGAATGGATTTTCTTTACGTGAACTGGCAGGTAGGTGGTACGGGAATAGGAGGGATCAGGCTGGGGTGACGAAGGATGATAGTCCCAGGAGAGGTTACTGCAATTAGGGGGCTTTGAGGCATAATATGGAAATCCAGAGCAGTGGAAACACCTTGGGTGATCCTAGTGAGGACTGCTAATAGTGGAGGATATGGAGCCTAAACTTGCCATCTTCTGTAACCAGGAAATGTTTCCAGTGGTGGGAGTGCGGCACCAACCCAACCACAAAATGTCTACCTAAAATCTATTCTTCCTGTAATATTTTATGTGGTAATAGTGGCATAGAACTTGTGAGAGTGTTCAACTTGTGGGAGGCCCATGTCATAACAGATAACCCATATTCATTGCATTAATGACCAGGAATTTGAGGCTTAATAGGTCAGAGACCTGCAGTTGAAGCACATGAGACTCCCAAGCCAAAAAATCAATGACTTGATTCCTAACGATGTTCCGTTATACTCATAGATTGGTGCCTATGCCAGTTGTTATTAGAGAGGTTGCCTTTAGCCACATATGAAAGCCGATTTAAAAAAAAAAAAAAAAAACTATAGCCTAGTGTTAAGCAGAGAGAGCCTAGTTTGGAGGCCTCCATCAGGTCCCTCCCTTCAGATCTATGGAAATCACCTTCCAAAAATTGGGAGAATGAAATTTGGAAGTTAGAAAGGTCAAAGGCACTGGAAGAACATGGCTCGTGGAATCCACTAAGCAAGGCTCCAAGATGTTCACAGAGAGTGAAGGGAACATCATAGATCCTTCATCCATCTAAGTCTGTTACTCTGCATATATGCAATGGTTGTTAGCTTAGAGTTTTGAGAGGAATAATGACAGTCACCGTGAGGATGTCTCTGACTCTAATGCTTGTTTTAGGGACTTTTTTCTCCTACTGGTTTACCCCACCCAGCCTTGAGTTAAAAGTTTGTGTCCAGTCTTATTATATCTTGCTATGATGTGTTTGTTTTATGACCCTAAGATACCTGCTTTTTCCTGGCGGGGGGGGGAATACAGAGCATGGGTATAGTTGATCAGGAGGAGAGGAGAGGTAAGGAGAAACAGGGAAGGGTGAAAGAGGAAGCTTTGGTAAGGATGAATTGTATAAGAGAAGAATTAAAATATGTAAAAAAAGTAAATGAACTAATAAATATGATTAACATGCATAATGGAAAAATAGTGTATAAAATGAATTTTAAATAAAATATCACAGATTATTCCATTGATCACCAAAAGAATGACATGTAGCAATAGAAGAAAAATCCTTCATGGATTAACACATAAGGTTTTTTTCTCCTGTGCCTAGAATATTTCCTATAACATGAGGCCCACTCCCTCCAGGCCTCCTTTCAGGAATGACAGCACTTCCTTGACTTTTAGTGGTGTATACTTCTCTGTTGTGCAACCATTCATGTTTATTTTATTAACTTATCTACTGAAGGAACTGATGTTACTTCAACATCTTGGCATTGTGAATGATGCTGAAATGAACCTTGGAATGTGGCTATTTCTCTAACATACCAATTTCCATTACTTTGGCTAGAAGCCCAGAAATTGAATTTCTATGTCCTATGGTAATTCTACTCTCCGTTTCCTGCATAACCTCAATATTATTTTTAAGAATCACTGAACAAATTTAAATTCACAGCCACGTTTCAGTCTTGCCAAATGTGGTCCCACAGATGTGATTTTAAGTAAGTGGGTAACAAATCTATCTTAAAAACATATTGTTTCTCTACTAAAAATATACAGGCACCTTTTGTCACTATTGTATAAACAATACAATGTAACCACTATTTACTAATATAAATATTTTACTACTTTTTCTACTTTACATAACCTAGAAAGGATTGAAATGATAGATGAAAAAATATATAATGTGCACAAATATTACTATCATTACTGAGACCATTTTTCACTTACAATTTTAATTTCTTAACAGGGGCACCAGAGGTTGAGCTGAAAAATGGGGAGAAAGAGAGGAGGAGTACAAAGAGTGAGTCTTTGCCCGATGAGTAAAATATGAATTCCTAAACCAGGTAGAGAGGGAATGAACTTTGTCAAGAAAGAGAAATTTCTGTCCATTGTCCCATAAAATTAATACACGGAGACTTCCCCTTTTTAAATATGTGAATCATTTGTCTTTGAGATAGGTAGTTCCATCTTTGCCATTTACCCAATCAGTCCTTGACTTGTACAAAACTCTTACTACCACAGTCTGTATTTCCGGTTGGTAGACCTGATGGGTATACTTTGGGACATCTAAGGCCTGTCAATGGATACATGCAATTCAATATTTGAACTAAGGTTGAATTTTTAATTTTTAGTCCACATGCTTATTTGTGCTGTTTTACCACTCCTTAGACTTCTAAACAATTACTTTTGCATGTATTAAAAACATTTGCTACCAAAGTAGTATGAGTTTATATTTGTTGAAATAATTTTACTGCCTCAACTACTTATTCATCTCAGCTTTCAATATTCATAATTTGTATTCTTACCTTTAGTATTTTATTGTCTATGAGAATCATTTTGTCTATACCAATATGCTTATCTGAAAGAGCTAGAAGGACTTGGGAATGAATGGCTCTCATCTAATCCCCTCATCTGAGGAAATGAAAACAACATTTGCAATGCATGTCTTTGGTGACTATTCCCTACGATCTCATACACCAATCACAGATCATGTGCTGTGCATACATTTTATATAAATGTTTTGAGCTTCATTTGGAAGAACAGTATGTATGTAAAGAAGACCTAGTGAAGATTTAAAAAATTAATACATGAGCAAATAATTTATCAACCAATAAGGCTTAAGACCCTTGTAAGTAACTAGCTTCATCACTGGGCCATTGTGAAAAGAACAAAGTCACTTTATGATATTTAAAGGCAGCTCATGCCTCACCATAGTACTAAAACATACATAGTCCTGGGAAGAGATTTAAGAGTTAATGAGTATTTCCATGTTCTGGCTATTATGAATAAGGCTGCTATGAACATGGTTGAGCAAAGTTTCTTGTTGTGTGCTGGTGCATCTTCTGGGTATATTCCAAGGAGTAGAATAGCTGGGTCTTGAGGAAGCCCTATTCCCAGTTTTCTGAGATAGCACCAGATAGATTTCCAAAGTGGCTGTACTAGTTTGCATTCCCACCAGCAATGAAGGAGTGTTCCTCTCTCCCCACATCCTCACCAGCATGTGGTGACGCTTGAATTTTTAATCTTAGCCATATTGATGGGTGTAAGATGGAATCTCAGAGTTGTTTTGATTTGCATTTCCCTGATGACTAAGGAGGTTGAGCATTTCTTTAAGTGTTTCTCAGCCATTTGATATTCTTCTGTTGAGAATTCTCTGTTTAGTTCCAAGCCCCATTTCTCAATTGATGGACAGAACATTCTCCAGAGTTGAGTGGAGAGTGGGGTAGGACTTTCACACAAACTCTGGTGCCTCATATTTGACCATGTCCCCTGGAGGGGGAGACCTGGTGGCACTCAGAGGAAGGATAGCAGGTTTCTGAGAAGAGACTTGATACCCTATGAGCATATACAGGCAGAGGTAATCCCCCTCAGGAACAGTCATAGGGGAGGGGGATAAGGGGAAAATGGAAGGGAGGGACGAATGGGAGGGTACAAGGGATGGGATAACCATTAAGATGTAACAAGAATAAATTAATAAAAAAAAATTTTTAAAAAGAGTTAATGAGTAAGGTGACATAAGAACGTTTCGGTAGAACTGCATATAATAGATAATTTACCTACAAAAATGTAAAGATTTTAAGATAGAACTGACTGCAGAGTATCTAACAGCTAGAACACAAAAGATAAGAGAGGATTTAACTTAGAATATCGAGTCTCTTCTTGGTAACTTGCTATCCCTCCTCTGAGTGCCATCTCAATATTCTAAGAGCATATATAGGGGGAGGAGGTCTTCCTCAATCACAGACATAGGGGAGGGGAGAAGGAGGGAAGTGAGAGGGAGGGAAGAATGGGAGGGAAACAGGGGAAGGGCTAACAATCGAGATGTAATACGAATAAATTAATAAAAAAAAGAAAAATGAAAAAAAAAAAAAAAGGAGAGGATTTAACAATCCCAGCCCCTTAGTTTTGTGTACTAGGGGCTCAGGTCCTAGTCTCCTTTTTGCTCTTATAGGTTCTTTTTTTTAAAAAATAAATATAATTACTTTTAATAAAATATGCCACACATTTTAAAAAAAGTCCTACTATTTTTACAGTGGAACCATTTTAATGTTTAATCCCACCACAACCCCCTTTCTGCCCTTGGATGCATATCTTCTCTCAATAGAAGTTCCCAACCTGTGTCCTAGTATCTGTATGTCTCCGTCTAGGTCTTAGTTACACAACACTAGAGCTTGGACTCTTCCAGAGGTGTTCTCTGAATCCTGGGGTCCCTGAACAATAAACTGACATATAAAATGTAAAATTGTACATAATGGTGGGTTGTTATAAAGCAATGCAAACAACACAGGATGCAGCTTAACTTAGAAAGCTTTTCTCATCTTTTTTCTATATCATGGTTTATGATTGCCCTGAAAGTCTTCTTTACTGCATGTACTTGAATTTTAGTTGCTCTGCTCATATTATTAAAGTGACTTATATTTATATTAAAATAGATTAAATATATTTTGTTCATACTTAAAATTTTATTTGGTGGAAAAAATAAAATATATTCCATATTTTTTTTTGTTACACAAATTATACTGCATTAGTATGTGTGGAAAATAGAAAATAAGTTGTGAGATAATTAACATAAACTTATCTTATTTATTTGCTTATGTTTTCTTTTATTGTTTGAGATAATAAAATGCATCATTTTCCCATTTTCTTTACTTTTTCATATATGTATCTCTCTTCTCTTTTTACATTTTGGTACAAATTGCATTTGCATACATGTAAGTGTATTTAATAAAAATATAATTAAATTGTCTCTCTCTACTTGTGTTCCATCCAACATCTCTCATATCCTTTCCATAATCCTTTTCAGACTCAGAGATTATTTTCTCTTGTTCTTTAATTATTATCATTGCATATATTAATAATGGTTATTTGTGTGGGTGGGTATAAACAGATAAATATATAAATAGTGTCTGTTGATTATTTAGATAACCAATTAGGCTTCTCAGCCCTTTGTGATACATTTATAACATAACCCTTATAACTAAGACTTAAAGGACATCATGCACAAGAAACACAATTTCTGTAAGAACCAGAGAACCAGGACATCTGCAGAAGGATTGTGTTTTCTGTGTCTGACAGGGAAGTTACAGTATTGGAACTTCATAAATATGGCTACATAAGTAAGATCTGACCAATCATAATACCAGGTGACATGTCAAGGATAACAGATATTCTTTATAAGGAAACAAATTAAGTGGGTTTAACACTAATTAAGTTTTTATTCTTCTTATTCTTAAGTTAGATGAGAGGCCGGCTTTGCATTTTATTTTATTTTGGAGAAATTACGTGTGTGTGTGTGTGTGTGTGTGTGTGTGTGTGTGTGTGTGTGTGTGTAAAAGCACGAACTGATTACACCATTTTTGTTGAGACCAAATTACAACTTATATTTCAATTCTTTCCTACTCGGTGAGTCCCCAGGACTGAGCTCAGGTTGTCAGAACCGGCAGAAAGTTCCTTTATTTATTGAGCCATAGCCAAGTATGACATGTTTATTTTATGATGAATCTATGTGAGAACTGAAATATTACAGAATTAATGGCCACCCCTACATTCTTTTCAGTAGGCAATAATGATTCATATGAATTATGCCTTTCTAATCTCAGTAGCAGTTATTACTGTGTTTATAAACTGTTTTTTTAAACTTTTATTAATTTATTCTTGTTACATCTCAATGATTATCCCATCCCTTGTATCCTCCCATTCCTCCCTCCCTTCCATTTTCCCCTTATTCCCCTCCCCTATGACAGTTCCTGAGGGGGATTTCCTCCCCCTGTATATGCTCATAGGGTATCAAGTCTCTTCTTGGTAGCCTGCTATCCTGCCCCTGAGTGCCACCAGGTCTCCCTATCCAGGTGATGTGGTCAAATATGAGGCACCAGAGTACATGTGAAAGTCAGACCCCACTCTCCACTCAACTGTGGAGAATGTCCTGTCACTCTCAGTAAAAAAATGAAAAGCACCAGTTTCCAAGACTATTTGTTAATTATCTCCTATAAGCAATTTCCTGTCTCTTTGTTGCTTCTAGAGGAAAAAGTTTTGAGAATTTTAATATTTCCTTTAATTATTTAGCCTTAATTAATTGAATTAAATATTATTTATTTATCTAAATAAATCCATTAACTCAGCTAATTCCAGAGTAAATCTTTTATGTTTAGGTTTGTTTGGGGCACAGATGTAGGAAACTACAGGCTAGGGTTACAGGCAAGTTCAAATTCTGACACATTATAAACATCTGAGGACCCATGCTGTTCTTGTCAAATAATAGACTGAGATAAATGGTGTTAGTGTTTGTGGTATGGAACTTTTTGTGAGTCAGATAACAAAGTCACTGTGGTGACATCATATGTGAAATTATTAGACATTGGTTAAAAAAGACCGGAAGAAAAGCATCCATATAATTGTACCTTCACAGTGCCAGCCATCATACAGAATGTGAAATCTAATCTTCTAAATAGGGAAGAATAACCTCTAAAATAAATGTCATTGCAATTTGAAATAAATGCTAGTAGATAAAGCATCGTTTAAAATTTAGTTGAAATAGGTCTATAATGGGCCTAAAGCCCAGGATTGATATGTGCTGAGTTCCCAATATAGTTCCACAGGAACTCAGATGTTAGTTTCTTTATTAGAATAGAAGTCTTTTAAATGAGCCTTTGTTTTGTTTCTTTTAAAGAGTCACAGAGAGCAGATATCGCCATTAAGGAAAATTCCACTTACTACAGATAGCATGTTGTTTACTCAGTACTGGTAAAGTATAATTTATATAAATTTCTCTGTGTGGCAATTATAACACCAAAATGAATTTCAGGCTGGATTAAGTAGCTTCTTATCATATCTCTTTTTTAAACAAAGGACAGTAAGTTAATTGACTAAAAATACATACTTTACCCTTGGAATGAAAGCAATAAACTGAAAAATCTTTCTACTTTATTGAAGAACTGATTTTACTTACACATTCTTATTGTGGAATTGATTATAATAAAGTTGTCCACAAGCTATGAAGCTAGAAAGAATTTGATAATAATAATTGACTTATTTTATTTGTATAGAATCCACATAAATAATGTAGGCACATAAAAATAAGTGATTATTTCATGAAGATATTAATTCACAATTTCTTTCTTTTATTTTTTTGAGACACAGTTTCTTCTGTGTATTCCTGGGTGCTCTTGAACTCACTCTGTAAACCACTCTAGCATCAACCTCAGAGATTTGACTGCCAATGCCTCCCAAGTCCTGTGATTAAATTTGTGTGCCATCAACCCTTCCCAAGAAATAGGTTAGTGGTTACTTTTTGATCCACCTTAATCTGTTAAATGCAGAAATATATGAAAAGACACGAACTACATGTCCATAATGACTGTGATGTATTAAGATCCAGAAAATAGATAGAAATTAGTGTGCATATTTTGAATATTTCTTTAAATAAAAATAGTTTTACATAAAAGTGCATTTATACCAATTAAATATAAAGGGACAGGTGAAATAATTATTACATTTAACTCTCCCATAGCTATATTGCTTAAAAATAATGTTTATATTATTATGCTTTTCTTCCATCAATACATAGTCTATATTTTAAGACTACAAGGTTTGATATCAGTTTTAATTATTCAAAGTTGTATTTAAATCAAAACTATATTGTTAAAAGGTAAATATAATTCAACATAGAATTTTATTACTCCATTATTTTTTATCTAGTTAAGAAATCAAATGTATTGTGTTTAATGTCCATGATCCTCAGTTAACAGTTTGAAGTTCAATATTGGGATGAGTAAGTGTTACAATTTAGTATCACCATACTGGAATTCAGATTTAACTAAATTATCTAATTTGATCATTCATAACCCTAGAGCATTTTATCAAGATTTTTTGGAGTAGATCAAGGAGAACTGGCCTAAAGTAGGATGAGGATCATCTCCATAATATAATTAAAGGATGAGATGATTTTCCTACATGATACTTGATTTTATCTTAGAGAGTCAGAACTTTTCATTACAATAATTCATTTCATTAAAATAACTCATGGGAGGTGGAATGTATTAAATTTGAATTTGGATTCTATTTTTAGATGTCTCCAGAGAAAAATCAACCTGAGAAAAGTAAAAGAAAGCTACATGGTTTTTTTGCCAGAGCAAGTAAACAGAATTTTGACAGTTGTGAAAAAAATACCCTTGCTGTGCTCTGCTAATGTCTCACAGATACCTCAAAAAAGGCAAGCAGAAAAACAGTACAACCCAGGACCAGCTGCAAGTCATTTTCTCTACTGAACTTTCTTACTAAGTGTTTTTGAGGAAAAAATATCCAACTGAAAGCAATTTGAAATTCCTAAAAACGGAGAATAAAACAGAACTTATCCCTAAAGAATTGACAAGACTTTCTGCCCAGTGGCTGGTTTGTCACATTTGAAGCCATCTCCATGAGGAGGTTCTTTGATGCTCATCATCTTCTTGCTGTAGGCTGGGTGTTGCCAGGAGTTAACTTGTCTTGTTGTCAAAGAATCTTTAGATTAATAAAAACATATTTAAATAACATATTCTCTATGTCTCTGGGCTTTTGAAACCATATTTAGCCATGTTACCTTATATTCTATAGAAGAATATCTGTCTGTTAGACCTAGAACATATATTCTTGTTATAAAATTCGACTAGAATTTGATATTACCACAATTAGTCAACTAACAATTAGCTTATTTTGTATCAAAATACAAAATTCTATACCAAATAATTAAAAATAACCTGATTTGTGAGTAACAATTAAGGCCTTGAGCTGAGGAGTAGATTCCATAATATTCCTTTTGTTCTATCGTCCCTATATTTTTCTATACTTCCTTTCTTTCTTTTCAGTTCCTTTCTCCTTACCAGTGAAAGAAAGATAAAGGACAAGAGAGACATCCCCAAGTCCAATCTAATTTTCTCTATATAGGGGCCTAAATAAAATTATGGAAAAAGGTAAAGCAAGCCAGGGATAGCATTTCTTGTTCATTTTCTAAATATTGAGAGATTCCAGGCTAAATAGGAGTCCTGTGTGACAGTCTGAAGTGCTGGACCAATTGGGATCAGAAGCTTTGTACAAAGCTGTCCTTGAAGCTGTCCTCTTCTTATGGGTAACAGTAACTGAGGTTCCTGTGGCTGGAACATGAAGGATTCAGGATGTCAGAGTCCAGCATGCTGAGAGGAATGAATCCTGTCAGATCTGATCCAGCATCAGTGTTTGGTTCTTTTGTTCTGAAAACGTAATTTTTCACAAGCATTATACACTTCTAAAATTATAAATGTATGAGGTGTGCAGGATGCACAGAACAATTAAGGATGGTTCTCTGCTCTTTGTATGAAACACCTGCTAATATTTATTCTTGCCATTCAAAGAATGGCATCTAATGATAATTTACAGGGAATCTGTGACCAACACTAAGTCTTATCTATGCATAAACATTCATAGACAAGAAGCAAAAGAAGAAAAAAGAGAGCTGTGTACATCAAATTTGCCCTGGGCCAAGACTGACACAAATTAATATTCAGTTAAGAAAGGAGTTATTTAGGTGTAATATGAAATTTATCAGAAGTAAGATGTCCTATATCATCTTGCCTCCACTGTTGCATAAACTATGGAGTGACAGTTAACACACACACACACACACACACACACACACACACACACACACACAAACACACAATTTATAGTCTACTGTAGCCAGAAGTCTAATCGATATAATAGCAAAAAATTTTAGTGGTATATCTACAAAAAATTAGTAGATTGCAACCTATCTTACTTATTTTTCTATTGTTGTAAAGAAGATGGCCAAGGCAATGTATAAAAGAAAGCACTTGAAGAAAACATTTTCCTATCTTGATGCATCTAAATTTCAGAATGTAAGTCAATCTCCAACACATATTTTCATAATCAACTTAAAACACCTATCTAGACCTAAAGACATCTTAAACCCTAAACACCTAAGCTTCATTGTAAAACTGAGATACCTGATCTTCAATGCCATCAGAGTCTTGAGAAGGAATAAACTTGAATACCTGAGTATGCTGGGGGTACAGGCTAGTAGCTTTCCAAATGAGAAGATGACAGAGATAGTTTGATACCTGAATAATCACCCAAAGCTGTATATAATGTTGTAGCCTCTTCTTCAGCCTTCTGTCCAATATATCTGACAGATATATTTATTAGGCAGGAATTGTTGAGGACTTGTTTACCCTCTTTTCCAGAGTTTGGCCATTGACTCTGCCAGCATCCAAGCTTGCCCTTTTTTTAGGCAGAATTCTGTCTGTGCTAGAAATGAGGAAAATTTGCCCAGGGGCTTGTTTCTCACATTTGAAGCTATTTCCATAAGGAGGTTCTTTGATGTTCATCATCCTCTTTGGAGTAGGTTGAGTATTGTAAGGAGTTAACCTGTCTCATTGCCAGTGAATCTTTAAAATAGTAAAAACATCTTGAAATGACATATTCTGCATGTCTCTGAGGTTTTTGAAGACCTTATATAGCTGTCCTACCTTATCTTTCTATAGAATCATATCTATTTGCCTCACCTAAGATGTATATTCCTTTGATAAAAATAGACTAGTGATTAACATGACCATGATTTGATGAGGTAACAATTAATTTGTATAACTTATTTAACCTAAACAGCTTGCATTAGCACTTTCAAAGTATTGGAAATAAACGTTGTATTATAATTGAGTTATATATAGGTACAATAACTCATATTAGAGTAGAAATATATATATGTATATATATTGTATGTGTGAAGAATAATCTTACATTTGAATTCTATACCACTGTATCTAGAATTAAACTTACTTTGCATCTATATTAAAAATTCTATGCCATTAAATTAAAAATAACCTTGTGAGTGATAAATGAAGCTGTCAAATAGAAATAGCCAAAGCACTAAGAATGTAACGTTCATATAATTCCTGATTGTGTAATGGTTTTTCTTTCTATAGGTGATCTATTTTATATATGTGTAGTAAAATAAATGTATATGAAAAATAAAAAAATAAAAAAATAAAAACTATTTGAAAATAATTAAATCATTTTAAATGCCATGAAAAGAAAGCACTTCATTGGAGGTTTGTTTACAGTTTGAGAGAGTGAGATTGAGGATGAGAGAGAGAGAGAGAGAGAGAGAGAGAGAGAGAGAGAGAGAGAGAG
>OU015753.1:65287907-65304413 GCA_907169655.1 Acomys percivali | reverse complement strand
AGAGAGAGAGAGAGAGAGAGAGAGAGAGAGAGAGAGAGAGAGAGAGAGAAGATACAGAGAAAAGCAAATCTAAAATCAACTAAATAAATCTACCTAATATCAATTGAACAGAACCAAAAGGAAAGATACTAGTTACAAAACTATTCAGTTGAGTTCAGATAGTGCAAACCTTCATGTAGTTCATTGATAAGAAATAACATGTGGAATTCAAAGAGGTATAAAAACCTTTAATACCGTTCCATTATATTCATAATTAATTTAGTGTGCAGCAGTAACTGAAGTTATCTGTATGTGACAAAGGCTGTCCTAGCAGAATAGTGAGAAGGACAGTAGGAAAACAAAGCTAAAATCAGAAGCTCTGCTATTGACTTGGAACCCTGAAGGTTACATTAACATTCTGTATTAGTTACTTTGTACTGGTGTAATAAACACCATGACAAAAAGGAATCTGTGGAGAGAAGAATTTATTTCAACTTAATCAAGGGACAGTCCACTATGAAGAATAGTCATGACAGGAAACTGGAAGCTGAAACTGAATCAGAGGCCATAGCCACAACCATGCTTTACTCAACCCATTTTCTTCCACAGCTCAGGACCACCTGCCCATGGATGACATCATCTCTCATAGGGTGAGCTTCTCAACACCAATCATTAATAAAACAAAACAGAAGAACAACACCCACAGACTTACAGACAATCTGATGGAGGCATTCTCTAAATTGAGATTACTCATCACAAATACCTCTAACTTGTTGAGACCTACAGTTACATGAGTTATGGCACAACAAATTTTTACAGGGCAATGGTGTAAATACCAAAAGAATGCCTAATATACGCTGAAGAAGAGGAATTTTTAAAAGATGGTGTTTGAAAATTTGGGGTTGTATGATTGGATACTTTTTACAAGTGATGGTCTAGATAAAAGAAATCACATCAAATTAAGATATATTTTTATTAAGTATGCCATAATGGTTCACAAAACTGTCTTGTCTAAACCAAATTCTGAAGTGTTCTGAATCTGGGGTATAGTAATGGAGCCATGTCCCCTGGATGGAGAGGCCTGGTGGCACTCAGAGGAATGACACCAGGCTACCAAGAAGAGACTTGATACCCTATGAGCATATAGAGGGGGAGGAGGTCCAGTCAGTCACAGTCATAGGGGAGGGGAGTAAGGGGAAAACGGGAGGGAGGGAGGAATGGGAGGATACAAGGGAGGGGATAACCATTGAGATGTAATATGAATAAATTAATAAAATAAAATAAATTAAAAAAATTTCAATTTTCATCAAATCAAAAAAAAATACATTAGATTAAACCATGAGAACTGCAAAATTAGGTGTCATTAGAGCAAAATGTCCATTGCAATAGTATATTTGGAAGAAATGTATAGAATAACATTTTCTAAGGTACTGTAAATTATGAGAAAATGACATTATAATTTCTGGAAAACAATGTTTCTTGTGACATCTCTAGAATACATGTTTAAGAAAAAGACTGAAAACAAAACAGAAAGCTAATGATTGCTTATATCTACCTCAGCTATACTTTCCTTGGAGTTTGTTATACTGAGATTAGTTAAAAGTCACAGAAGTTAAATGGCAGAAAATGCTCATGGGTCATAAGGACGTTTTTACTGACACTATTATGATTATAAATGTGGTCTAATTTTGTTTCTGTATAATTTCTATTATGAAGTATTTTTCTCCTATTGAAATTTCATTAGGAAAGCACACTGATTAGAATTGATTCCCTATAGATTCTCATTTCAGAGGATAATATTGAGAAAAAACAGTGACAGTGTTAGTAACTTGAATATTTCAGAAAATTTCCACAAATTTGCACTCTATTATCATTTAGAAAATTGTAAAATAATGAGTCAAATAAATTTACACATAGTAAGATGTGCATCCACAATAATTATTTATGGCTTCAATAGTCACATCTCTAATTTTGAAATCTTTTTCTCTGTCACCTAGATATTTTTATTTAAATTGCATTTATCTTGTGTGTGTATATGTGTGTGTAAATGTGGATATGTGTTTGTCAATGTACCCACATGGAGGAGAGAAGATTGAAGCAAGTGCTTCTCTCCTATCTGTATGGAAAAGGGAGAGAGCTCAGGTTTTCTGGCTGAAGATGTATCTTTTCTCTATTGAGCTACTTCTTCAGCCTACTACCTATGTTTTAATCAATAACATCTTTAATAATTATTTACATCCCCTAATTCCCTCTTACTTTGATAGTTTAGATTAACTGACTCTTAAATTTATATTTAAAATGTCTCTTTGATCAAAATTAATACATATTTGGAATTACAAATGAATATTTAACAAATTTTCTTCTATTTGTGAAAGTAAGAGTAAAACAGTAAGGTTTCTCTTTTGCAAATATTCCTGAAATATTGATAGATCAAAATTTCTGATTTCTAAGAACTCTCAACATCATGATTAAGTTCATAATGTTATCCCACAGTATGTGATGTTAGTATTTGAGATAATTACAGAAGAAATGACACTTTTTGCTTGTCCCCTACACTTGTACATTGAAGTAGCTCGTATGTGTTTAAAATAATAATTACATAAGTTGTATGAGACTATAGAAAATCAAGAGGTCTCTCTGTGATTAAACTGACAACTAATTTCTTTTCAGAGAGGCATATATATGTTATTATAAACTATTTTAGGAATTAATCCAATGAGCCATGGAACAAATCAAATGCATATGTACACAGAATCAATGTGTGAAATAAGAGTAAATCACATTGTTCAGCATAAACAGCCTAGAATAGTGTTTCCTTCAAAGATGAGCATCTGTGTAACTCAGTACATTACAGGTAATGACAGTTCTACATGCTTCGGCTTTGTGCCTATGGATTCGCTTCCTAAGAAATGACTTTGAAAAATTTAGTAAATATTAAATTGATCAGTGGAAGGCCATACATATAAAATGTGCTATATGAATATTGTGGAGATATTCAAATCCTGAGGAACTAGCAACACAGCTAAGGGATGAATGATTGTCATTTCCAAAGTTGTCTGTGTTGCTGTATTGTAATTATTCAAGTGAATGCTCTGAGCTCCTTTCTATACTTCATAAATCTATCAATCTGCCTCAACAATTTTAATTCAAGTATCAGTGTACTCTAAAGTGTTATCAGAATAGAATGGTTTGGAAAACACACCCACATAAAGAAAGGATTTTAAGGCAAAGTCATGTGTGTGTGTATGTGTGTGTGTGTGTGTGTGTGTAGTTTTACATGTATATGTATGTATGTATGTATGTATGTATGTATGTATGTATGTATAAATGCATGTAGAACCGTTAGCTCAGATGTCTTCTTACTGCTCATTATCTTGTTATATGAAGTAGGATTTCTTCTCTGTACATGGAACTCTTGGTTTTTGCTGTGTGGACTCTCAAATAACCGTCAGGCACTCATCTCCTTCTACTCCTATCAGCAATGGTTATAGGAGTTTGCACTGTATCCAGATATTCTGTGGGGGTTGGGGATCTGAACTCAGACACACCTCAATTCTCCCTTCTTAGGGAATTTAAAGACCACCATGAGTAGCAAGTCTAATGGGCAGAGATACACATACGTATCTTACTCTCCCACAAAGCTGCTTACTGAGATAGTTTGCACAGTTAATAATGTGTGAGTTGGACGCCACCCTGGTCTACAAATAAGAAATTATGAAAAAACAGAAATCGTACTTCTGTTTCTGTGCAGGTAGTTAAAAATATTACATGGACTGAGGTAGTTATTTTACACATTATGTCAATACATCATCACTACTGAAGACTTTATATAACACAGTAAGTATAGCATTAGCAACGATATTAAACCAATGTCATATATTTATGTCAACAAGTTCAAATACATATAGTTATTATCCACATGATAAAGGTCAAATAATTATCTCTACATTCCTCAAATTTCATATAAAATATTAAAAATTTATGGTAATGGACATTTATCAAACTAGAAAATCACAGCTACTGACATCTACTGTTTCATATCCTTTAAAAAACTGTATCCTAGCATATGCTTGGTGTTCACTGAAGTAATATAGGAAGTGATACAAAATCAGCTTATCAAAATTTGGTTTTAGAAAATTGAGTATCAGAATGAAGATTGTGAAAAGTTCGGAAAATGATCTTACTGTATTTCTGTTTATTATCATGAGTTTAATCCCATTATTAAATTTCTTTAACTATGGCACTTACCACTTTCCCTTTCTTTGTATGCATATGTACATATGTCCTTTCATATGTGTGTACATGTTTGTGGAAGCCAGGTGTCCTCCTCTGTCTCTCTCCACTTAATCTTTTTGACAGTGAACATAGAGATTGCTAATTTGGTGAGACAGGCCAGACCTCAAGCCCCACGTATTTTTCTTTCTACACCTTGCCAGTTCTCTGAAAATAAATGCAAATTTTAGCATCTGGTATTTTTGTTGGGACTGGTGATCAAACACAGATACTCATTCTTGAACAACAAGCACTTTACTCACTGAGCCGCATCCTCAACCTGGTGTTTATCACTCTCCTATCACTGTCTTAATTCATGTTTTACTTGAGTCTTTGCTCTCACAAGGAAGATCCATGGGCACTGCCATCTGTATGTAAATTGCTCTCCGGTAACTTCTGAACATTGAGAGAGAAAAAGATGATAAAGGTTACTTTTATTTCCTATTTGTTCTGTCAAAAGATAGCATAACATCAGCCCAGAATGTGCTACTCATATCTTTCTGTCTATTTTCTCAATAATATTTACTCTATTGTCTATATATGAGTAGACAATATCTACTTGTATCTATTTATGTACATCATGTACATATGCAGTGACAGAAGAAATTATAAGGTAACGGGTTCCATGAGACTGGAGGTGCAGTGAGAGCAGCCATGTAGGAAAAGGGATCCTCACCCACCAGAGATCCTCCGCAATACAACACTCTTAATAATTGAGCCATTTTCCCAGGCCATTGTGTGATTATTTTATACACAGTACCTGAAAATTTCTCCTAATCATTTGATATCCATGTTACTAGATTTTCTGGGTTAGAAAGTATGTGATGATTAACTCAGATAGGTTTTATATGACAGTTACATTTTTTCTTTTTAGATGGGCACTCAGTGTATTACCTGGGTCTTTGATTAGTGTACTAACACAAATATAAATGTGGCATGAATAATTTTAGTTTGTCATATTTGCCTTCTGTGTCTTCTATTTTTCTGACTTCTGCTTTCATATGTCTTTGTTTAAATTTTTATTTATGTTTGTTTTCCTATAGGTGATGTTATCCATTCTATTTTTCACATTATAAACTTCCATTTCTTGTTTCCCTCAGAAGTTAACCTCCACTTTGTCCCCACATCCAGAATTAATGAATCTCTGCCTAACAATAGAATGTTGTCTGGTGCTCCACACATGTCATGTCTCTAGAGATACTTTATTCTCCCATAATTTAAATATGCAATATTTATATTAAGTTTCTGATCATTTTATATATGTTAACCATTATTTTTCCCTTAGTTAACTTAGTATATTTGTCTTCTCTCAAATGTTCCATCTTACAGCAAATGAGAAGATCCTCACATATCTGATTTATGTGATCAGTTTATGTGCAAGAAAGGATGCTAACAAGGAAATCAGTTCCAAGGCCATTGTCATATTTCACGTCAGGAGGTACAGTGACATTAATCTGCTTCAAGCCTACAAAAACATAGATATTGGAAATTTTTCATATTTTGAAAGTAGAACCAACATTTGCTGATAGATTTGAGAAGGTGCAAGAAAGGAGTGCTAAGAGATTGGAAATTTGAAACCTGAGCAAATGCTAGTAAAAAAAAAAAAAAAAAGCCGGGGAGACATACAGAGTTTGATTTAGGGGTCATATATTGCCAGAAGTCCCAAAAGAATTACTGGACAGGAAATTGTACATACAAGCCTGGAATACAAAGAGATATTTAAATCTAGGGAACTACTGAGATGACATTTTAATACCAGGAGACCAACATAGAAATGAAAAGATGTTGTTTAAAAAATTAACATGTTCCAGAAACCAAAAAAAGGAAAACCAGAAGCAGAATGATAGCAAGGTAGAGGAGAACAAGACAAAAGGAAAGTATTTCAAAGTTATATAAGGCAAATCAATGGTCACTTTTGTATTGAACTTATTTTAATTATAAAAATAGGTTCTTTTCTCATATAAGACATCTTGACCAAAGTTCCCTCTCCCAGCACTCCTCCCTGCTCCCCTCACTTCTCTCTGACCCCCTCAGATCTATTTCCACTCTGTCTCCCTTCAGAAAAGAGCAGCCCACCAAGAGACAGCAACCAATCACAACAAAACAAAACACAAGGAAAAAGCCCTCACAATGAGACTGGACAAGGTAACCCAACTGGAAGAAAAGATGCTCCAGCACACAACAAGAAAATTTGCTCAACCATGTTCATAGCAGCCTTATTCATAATAGCCAGATCATGGAAACAGCCTAAGTGTCCCTCAGTAGAAGAATGGATAAAGAAACTGTGGTACATATACACTATGGAATACTACTCAGCTATTAAAAACAAGAAATTCCAAAAATTTGTGGATAAATGGATTGAGCTAGAAATGATCATGAGTGAGTTAACCCAGAAGCAGAAAGACTCAAATGGTATATACTCACTTATATCTGCATACTAGCCCAAGGGGCATGTCCCACGAAAGCCTTCACTTACCAGGAAAACTGGGACAGAGGGGAGGACATCCTATTGAGACTCTAGATGAGAGAAGCATGGGAGAATAGCAAAGTAGAAGGATCCAGAGTGTCCTAGAAACCTACAAGAAGAACATTATGATAGGCAGATTTGGGCCCCAGGGTCCCGCTCAAACTAAGGCACCAGCCAAGGACAATACAGGTGGTACTTTAAACCCCTACCCAGATCTAGCCAATGGTCAGAACAGTCTCCACACTTGAGTAGAGAGTGGGATACGACTTTCTCATGTACTCTGGTGCCTCACATTTGACCATGTCCTCTGGAGGGGGAGACCTGGTGGCACTCAGAGGAAGGACAGCAGGTTACCAAGAAGAGACTTGATACCCTATGAGCATATACAGGTGGAGGTAATCCCCCTCAGGAACAGTCATAGGGGAAGGGAGTAAGGGGAAAATGGGAGGGAGGGAAGAATGGGAGGATACAAGGGATGGGATAACCATTGAGATGTAACAAGAATAAATTAATTTTAAAAATCGTGAAGAAAAAAAAGATCCCAAAACAGACAAAAGATTCACTGTCACACTTGCACCCACAGTAAGAAGTCTCATAAAATACTCCAACCTAACAGCCTTAACATATACACAACAGAGGAGCGTTTCCCTTTCTCCAAATCCTCGCCAGCAGCTTAGATGCAGGCAGAGTCGATGGCTGAACTCTGCCAAGACAGGGTAAGCAAGTCCTCAACAGTTCCTGCCTTGCACATAAGTCTGGCAGAGACATTGAGCCAGAAGGCAGAAGAAGAGGTTCCAACATTATAGAGAGTGTTGGATGACTGTTCAGGCTGTCAACTGTCTCAGTCATTTTGTTCATTTTGGAAGCTGCTAACCTGCACTGCTGGTTCACTCAGAAATTTAGTCTTATTCCTTCTCAAGTCTCTGAGGGGTGTCGAAGACCAGATAGTTTAGTTTTACAATCAAGTTTAATTGGTAAGGGGATAAAATCTCTTTGATCAGGATAAAGGAGTTAAGTTAATAGAAATGAGATAGGATAGATATTGAATTTCATTCAGAAATTTAAACCCAAAAAGACAGGAAAGATGTTCACTTCAAGTTTGACATATACAAATAGCCAAGTCAATATGAATGTCACATTTATAGAACCCATAATAATCACATGGTTCTCCCTGCTGTATGTAGTTTGTTTTATGCATGTGTAATAATATAAATGTATATGTTTTTAAAAACAAAAACAAATAAAAAACATATACACAGCAGACCTGTTGCAGATCCATGAAGGCCACATGTCTGTTGTTTCAGTCTCTGTGAGCTCATGTAAGCCCTGCTTAGTTGACTCAGTGGGCCATGTCTTCCTGCTTTTCTCCCTCCCCTCTGAATCATACCATCTTTCTTGCTCTCTGAAGTCTTCCAGAAGTCTTGCTGCCCTGATGGTGACCTCTAATGTAGACTCTCTTTGTGCATAATTTCTGGCTGAGGGTCTTTGCATCTTATTCCATCTGATGCCAGAGGAAGCCTCCCAGGTGACAACTGCCAATGGTCCTGTATAAGATCAGTTTGGATGTTCTGATAGGATAGCAGTAGAGCAAGTATCATACTCAACAGTGACGATTACTGTCAAATATGACACTAGCTTTAGGTATATTTTACAGTAAGATAGTGAAAAATGTCACTGTTGTGGTTTGGGTGTTCCTATAGTCCATGGTTCTTCAAGATTTGGATCTCACTGTGGTCCTGCTTAGAAGTCATGGAACCTTTGAGACATAGTGTAGGAGGATAATTTTTATGATAACCAGGCCAAGAGGCGTGATGCATATACATGCCATCAATGTGTAATGTGTAGGTCTTCTGGAACGCCTTTGGCTTTAGTCAAAGGATTGATACAGCATGAGAAAGCCCAATATGTAAGTCTGTCTCTTTGACCATTTATTTTTTCTGATGTTTCTATAATTATATCCCATAACATGCTCAAAACAGAACTGAGTTGATGGAAGCAACATGAACTAGAATTCCCATAGTTCTGAATTAAACAAATATTTGTTCTTTGTACAATTTTTACTCTCAGCTAAAATGTCAATGTGACTGAAAGAATATTTCAAAGAACTATTCATTCCCCAAGTCTTGTAATACTAAAAGGTTCTATTTTGCCAATTTAATGTGTACATATATGTATATATGTGTGCCTATATATTAAATTAAATATGTGTTTGTGTGTGCATGTGTATGCATGCACACATACCCGTGTGTGTTTGTGTGTGTGTGTGTGTGTGTGTGTGTGTGTTATGACTACTAAATCTGTCTAAACATTAAGGTACAGCCTAAGGTTGTGGAAGTATATAAGAGCCAGAAGAAAGGGCAGAGTTTGCATAACTATTTTCTCTTTAGAGAAACAATTTCTTTTGGAAGAAGGACAGAATTTCACAATATACCTCCAGAAACTTGGATTATTCAAAATGCTTCTATTTCCCAAGATTGCATATGGTAAAGTTGTGCTGCTAAGGGGGAAAGAATTATTCGTGTAATGCCTGAATGCCTGGAAAAATTCCATGCACTTTTTGGGAGTCATTATCCATACTAACATGAGTTCTCAGAGTTTCAGCTACATTTCTGCTACCTATTCTTCTGTAATAAATCTTTCATCCATTGTCCTCTTGGTAAAGCCTCACCTGACTTCCAAAAAATATTGACAATAAACTAGATAAGTAATTCCATTTCCTTGTTTGGTTTTGAGTGGCCTCTCTTTGCACAAGAGACACATATTCCTCAAAATTTTCACACAACAAAATAAATAGAGTATTGGTTTACAAATTTTAGCAATCATGTAAGACACAACTGGTTATTATGAACCCCAAACTCCTAGAAATATACTCATCTATTATACCATTTGAATCATTTCACACTTTCCATATGTAGAGAGGCAGACACATAGAAGCATACTTAAAATGTTTCACCTCTATTGTAGGTACATAATTTATCATCTTATATATAAAATATCTAGATAACTTTCTTTTTCCAGTAAGTGGAGCACCTTAAACAAATGTAATGCAATCGTTTATATGGCAAGTGTTTAAAGGAATTATACTAATATATTTAAAGCTATGTCATAATGTTTATTTTTTTATTTTACTTTCCTAAAAATAAAGCTCATTTTAACAATTAGAACTATTATAAAAGGTTAGCTTTCAAAATTACATGATAAAATAATTTAGTGGAACCTAACTTTCATAGGACATTACATTGTTTTACCTGGGACACTGAATATAAATTTATATTTTCAGTAAGAACCTATAACAGACAATAGTTTTAGGTATTTTTATTGTTTAATTATATGAATATGTGTGCATTGTAATAGAAACTATATAATCTATTTCATGATAAAGAAATGAACTTCAGTAAATAAGGTACATGGTTAACTGTGGTTACTGCCTGGCAACATAGAAACCACAGTGCTAATCTTACGGGTATAAGAGATATGTTATTCTGGAGCCACTTTGGGTGACCATGGCTCAGGAACAGACTTGGAAAATGTAGGAGTCAGTTTATTATGTATTTTAAATGCTGATCTCTTTACCCCCATGTTTGGTTTACAAACTTTCTTCTAAGAAGTTACTATTTACTTATTTGTATAAACTCTGCTCTGCAATTGTCCCCCTGTCATGTCAATAAAGCAGCTTATAGCCAATTGATGTGCAGGGGAGAGGATAGGGCTGCACTTCCTGTCAGCCAGGGAGGAAGCAGAAGATTCAGCCTCTGACAGAGGCCCAAGGAAGACCAAGAAGAAGGAGTTGAAGCCGGGGAAAGCTATAAAGTCAAAGTATCCCTAGGATGTTTGCTGGGAGTAAGACAAAATAGTCTAGAGGGTCAAGAAAAACTTAAACTGCTCAAGACTGTGTTTGGGAGCCTTGTATTATAATTGAGTTTCAATTATTTGTGTGATATCCAGGTTGAGAAATAAGCTAAGAGAAACAAATATTGTTTTTTAAAAATAACTTCAACAGGTTACCTCAAATCCTGTGTTCCAATGTGGAAGCAGTTTCAAAGTTTTTGCTTTGTTTTGTTTGTTTTTATATAGTTTTACCCACAAAGTCATAAATCAAGGCAACTTTAAAATACACTATTGGGTTCAACAGAGATGTAGGTACAACAAAATGGAGGAACTAAAATATAGGCCCAAGATGTTATATAATGATACTCTTAGGTCTTATATTGATGAAAAGTATGAAGTTTCACACCCAGACAAAACTAATTTTTTGTTTGTTTGTTTGTTTGGAAATTTTAAATGATATGTACAAATGACCCCAGATTCTCTTATCTTATATACACAATAGGCTTATGCCTTCTAAGAGCATATGTATGTATATATATATATATAATCACAAAGGTTAGTTCAGCAGCAGAGTGTGGCAAGTGCTGTTCTAGAAGCTAAAGTAGCCCAAGATATAGTAATTAGCATCTGAACCCTTAAAGCTGTAATCTTTTCACAGTACTGAGATTCTAATTGGTTCATTACTCTCCACAGACGCTACCTCCAGGAGTTGTTTGTTTGTTTGGTTGTTTGGTTTGGTTTGTTGTTTTTTGTTTTTGTTTTTGCTAGACACAAGCTTTTTTCGTTTTTTAATTTTAGTTCACATGTCCAAATAAGAGTTGACCTCCAACAGATTTCCTTAATTTATCTATATACCATAGGCTTATGCCCTGACTCTCTCCCATAAGCTTTCATCCTAACAAATCCCTCCTGGGTCCTTGGCCCAGGGTAAACTTTGAACAAATTATAAACAGAGACATGAGACTGCAAGTCTGGCCAATAAAGCCGATAGGAGATTTACATAGCAATGGCATTATATATTACTATAATTTTTTTAAGTGTACCAGAGTTGTTCTTTTTCAGTCGTTGTTACATAGGGTCTTTCTCTACACCTAGCAGGATTATAGTTTTCTTAAAAACAAAAACAAAAACAGAAACAAAACATGGGAACTAAAACTAAAACAGCACATAATTGTGGTTGTGACGCACCACTGCCACCGCTGAGCGGTCCAGTACCGTATCTCTGATATGCGGATCAGGACCAGGGCGAACAGGCAATCACATCCTAGAATCCTACATTTTACATACATTTAACATGCTGTATCATCTTGCCTTTCATTAATGGGCTATTTGGAGGCAGTCTTCCTTTAGCTATATCTCACTTCTGTTAATTAATGTCTCCTAAGCAAATCTATTAATTAGTGTTTTGTAATATAAAATCTATTGATTTGAGTTTCTTACATCAGTATTTCTATGTGGGTATGTACATACCAGCACAGGTGCCAATGACCTTCTACTCCTGGGAGCTGAAGTTGCATGTAGTTGTTAGTAACCAGTGCTGGTACCTTATATCAAACTCAGGTCCTGTGGAAAATCGGAGAGTGTTCTTAGCCACCGAGTCAATTTTCCAGTCAATTCTCCAAACAAGGACATTTTTTACTGCATTATTGTTATAAAACTAACATCACACAATTTCTAGAAGACAATGTGTGTATGTGTGTTTATATTTATCACTGTTTAAATAATAAAGTTTACATTTATATACTCCTTAAGATATTTAAAGTATTCTTTTAAATTATTTAGTTTGTTTAATTTTCTGGCACTCTAAGAAATAAGGGAAACTATGTTCAATAATTTTATTGAAACCTTTTAATGTTCAATATTCAAATGTAATTTTTGGATTGCCAACCATACAGGTGTATGATTATACTACCAAAGAATAATTTTCAGCTCAGGTATACGCGTATGTTTATATGATAATATTAGGGTACTATTGAAAAATCATAGATCTAAAATAATAGTGCTATGAATGTTTAAATAAGTCAAATCACACAGAGAAGATATTGAGAGAAATCATATTTCAAGACTAAAATTTATTAATTATATGCATTTTACAAGTAATCAATATCTAATAATATAAATAGGCTTCTGTTTAATGGATTGCTTTTACCTCTGCTTTCTGCAAGAGACAAACTTAATTATTCAAGAAATTTAAATGACATCTCCATATCGCAAGAAAACAAGTTCTAACCTTAGCAAATGTTCAGGCTTAAGGCTTTAGATCTTACAGGTGAAAATTTAGGACAGCATCCTTCATTCTGCATTATGTGAGGAAAGAGCCACAAGTCAACCAGAAAATGCTTCATCCTCATCACTGACCACTGCTGGCTTTTTATTCAGTATCCAACCTGTAAAATTGTAAGAACCAAATATCTAGAGTTCATACACCACACAGTCTGAAATATTTTTATTGTATTAGAATAAGATAATAGTGGCATGTAATTTTTATTATCATCTCAATAGACAGAACATAAAGTCAGCTAGGAAAAAAATTGAGGCATGAATATGAGGAATTTTCTAGACTGAGTGACTTAAGTATGGCTGACCCACCCTGGACTACCTCATGGGCTGGTGTCCTACTCTGTATTCAAAGAGAAAGCCAAACAGCAGCGTTCATCTCTCTCTCTGCTTCCTGACCTTAGAAACAGAGTTACTAGCCCTCTCACACTCCTGCCACAATTACTTCCTCATTTTGGACTTTACCCTCAAAGCGTGAATAAATTTTAAGTTGTACCCTCAGTTCACATTGCATGTTAGACAACTGCTAATCTAATTCTATGTGTATTAAACTTTTATTCACTTGTAAATACATGAATACTTATAAAATAATTTCTTCAAGCCACGTAGAACATGAGCCAAAGTAGGAACATATATAAAAATACTGAGATTGTCATAAATACATTAGGACTTACATCAAGTAATAAAATTGGTTATTACATTCATAAATATGAACCTTTTGTACCTAGGTTTTCTTGGAAAACTTCTCCATTCATTATGAGAAGGTGTGCATCTATGACTGATTCTAAGCTTAGAGAGCATATATCTTTAACTTACAAAATTTATAATCTTTTCTTTATGGCACTTTGCCCAGTCCTGATCTATAATATAGAAAACCGTGGTCAATCATTCACTTGACAACTCCCAAGTTGCTTACTATTTACTTCATATCTTTCATTTTCTGAACTGATTCTATGGCACCCTTGTGGTCTAAGAATCATAATTTTTACTTGGACAGACAGTGACTAGGTCTTTGGAATGACAAATGAAAATAAGCAGGATTGTGCCCGATTCAGTCTCGTTAAAGCTGAGTAATGCTAGGTCTACTGAGTAGGCAGGCAGAAGTCCTGGAAGGGTTTTTTGTAGTTTTCCTGGGAATGCAGTTCATGAGAACTGAAAGAAGAAAAATTAATAGCACTGTAGTAAAACAGTTTGAAACACAAAGTGTAATACAAATAAGAAAGGCAAGTTGCTTTCTTTATCAAGACCGTCCTCATCCAGAGAACGCAGTAGAAACTAAAACATTATATTCTTGGCTTTTGAATGGAAGTTTTAAATTTGTAAATTCATTAATGTACACTGACCAGGGTATACTCAACATTTATATTCATAAAATGTTGCAAAGTCTCATAAGCTCATGTGCACTCATAGCAACATTCATGTTGAATACTTACTGTAGGCTTTGCTTTGTCCCATGTAGCTTTTGGCTTCATCTTTGTGGTAGAAATAGCAGCCCATATCAGAAATAGCACCCATATGAAAAAAAAAAGCAAAGCAATGCTTTCTTACTATAATATAGCAGGAACACTTGTCTGGACAATCCTAATTTAATAGTAAGGAAAATGAAGTCACTCCTTCAGAAAGGGACAATAGTAAGCCTGTTTTATAGTTATTATTAGGGATAGGTATAGAGATTGAAGTATTTTAACAACTCATGTTTTGAGACAACATGTTAATAAGGGAGATTAGAATGTTAGGAAGTATGCATGGATATTTCTTAAGCATTTATAAACTTGGTTAATAATTAACCATGTTCATGAGATAGGAGAGAATTCTAAGAAATAAGTAAGTAACCTAGGTTGTAATGTAACTGCACTGAAATGTTACATGTAGAAGTAGCATATATCTGAATGCACAGCAGCTGTGGATGGCTGCATTGGTTCTGCATAAGGAGCAGCCTGTCAATATTCAGGCATAGGAAGAGAAGGACCTCAGCGTACTCTAATCCTCACCGCTGAGATTTTTTGCTACTGATTTATTCCAGAAAAGAAGGATTCATTAATTTATATGCTGCTGGTGAGCCACTAGCCTTCAATAGCTACATTAAATCAAATGGCCACACAGGAAGCCCTACTTAAAATAACTTGGCACACAAAAATGATAAAAGTCATAGATATAGGAAAGGGATTGAAAGGAAGAAGAGAGAAATTTTGGTGTTGGGAGAAAGATAAGAGAGCTTTATGAAAGAATATTCAGTTTATATTAAGTATGAAATTGCCAAAGAAAAACTTAATTTAACAAGTTAATATTTAAATTGTACTTTTTCAGTGGGATACTATCATTGCCTTTTATTTTAACATCAATTTATTTTAATTTTTATAAAACCATAGAAGTAGCTAAAGATATACTTTAAATTACATGGATAGATAATGGTGTAGTTTTAGTATGTAATTTTAACTGTCTCATTTTCAGCTTCCTCTTGAAGAAAGTAAATGTCACCATTTTATGGATTTACAGAATCATATTAGAGAAACTGTTTTTCCCCTCTTCTGTTACTCTCCTGAGTTGGAATAGGTGTCTTCCTAGCCTTTGGCAACTGGTAGACAAATAGCCATACCAAGCATATGACCTTTATCCCTTGTAACCAGAAGCAGATATATACTATTGAATTAGTTAAGCAGAGTGATGAAACTAGGTTAGTTACAAAACATAAATGGATAGCAGAATTCTGTTGCGTAATATGTGACAAAATAAGAATAGTTTCTTATTCAAACTGTTTTAATTATTTAAAAAACTATTAATCCAGTATATATCTGGGACATTTTTTTTTATTTCTAATTGCTTATGCTCCTACACTTCATGTTTATCAATTGAAGCTTTCTTTCCAAGACAAGAAGGAATGTGGAAAGAGCAGCTGCTTTCTGGAGGCAGGTAGGTCAGTTAAGGGAAGAGTTAGTATAATGACACTGTCAGTGAGGTACCTGATCCCACCAACGACAAACGGAAAAATCCATCGCCACCATCACCACCCCCATTCAGATACAGTTTTCTTCATTGAGGCAAACAACTGACAAAACTACAAGATCCAGCAAAGGAAATTGTTCTCTGGTAATTAAATAAATAATTAAATAGCTGAGCTAGTTTTTCCACAAATCCCTAAGGTTATACTGTCCAACCAAGACTATGGTTTGTATGAGAGACTACTGGGAAAGACAGTCTGAGCTGGAAGGAAAACTGAACAGTCTCACTAAGTGATCAATGAAAGTTAAGGTGAGACATAGTTGAGAAGTATCTTGATTTATTCCACAGACATATGATTATGTACATGAGGGAGCATTGTGGCCTTTACAGTGGGAGGTGCTGAGACTTTATGTGCACCCATCTCTGAGCAGTGAGCTATACAGAACAGAGTAAACTTTTGGGTTCTTGGTTTAAATTATTTAATGTGAAGTTTTAAAATTGATTGGGATGACCTATGTACAAGGATCATGAGATTATTCTGATTTACTCATGAAGGCACCTAACACATTTGACAATACAAACAGACAAAGCACAAACAATAAAATTTACAAATATCCAGCCTCACTATAAAATTTAACAATAACAATTTTCTAGAAGAAACTAAAATGTGTATTCCAAGAAGAAGAAGAAGAAGAAGAAGAAGAAGAAGAAGAAGAAGAAGAAGAAGAAGAAGAAGAAGAAGA
>OU015753.1:65268042-65280304 GCA_907169655.1 Acomys percivali | reverse complement strand
AAGAAGAAGAAGAAGAAGAAGAAGAAGAAGAAGAAGAAGAAGAAGAAGAAGAAGAAGAAGAAGAAGAAGAAGAAGAAGAAGAAGTTTAGGAATGTAGCATTATAGAGCTCTCATCTAGGTAGTTGGCTGCTTTATAGCACTATGTGTGATGTGATCTCCCTTCTATTAAGTGGCCCTTAATCAAATTACACAGTTGTTGGTTACTGCCAAGATTTGAGTGCCACTATGTAACTTCTAGGGCAGTGGTTTTCAACCTTCTTAATCTTGTGACCATTTTTTTACAGTTTCTCATTTTGTGATAATCCCAATTGTAAAATTATTTTTGTTGTTACTTTATAACTGTAATTTTGGTACTTTTGTGATTTGTAATGTAAATAGATTTTGGAAAAGAGGTTTCCCTATGAGACTTGACCCATAGGTTGAGACCCATTCTTCTAGGGATAGCTCATCCTGATGACCATTGTTGTGACTCATAGGTGTCACAGCTGCTTAGGATATTAACTGCTTTCCTCCTTTGTAACCTTGAGTATAAACTTATAGAAGCATGAAGGCTGTCTTCATGGAGAATGCACTGAGGTCAGATTCAGCTTAATCCTCTATGTTCTATGCTGAAGTTCATGGTATATTCAAACACAGTTGCTTATCAATATCGAGGAGGCAACTGAGGGCAACACCAAGAGCCTATCTTGCTTGGGAGTCACTTGGTATCCCTGATCAACAACTCTAAAGGAAATTTAGAAATGTAGTGTTAGAAAGTCTGGGTTTTGATTAGATTCTTAGGGAAGAATATTAACATCCAAATTGTATAATTTCATATGCATGCAAACATTACACACACATATACACACAGTGTGTGCATTTATATACATTTTATATACAGGCATATACACATATACATATTACATATAATTGTAATAAAATAATTATTCCATATGGATTTTCAGGTATCTTTAGTTTTATTTACCCATCTTCTCTCCTACAGTTTCTGCAAGTCCTCCCATTAATTTACATCGACCACTGTCTTTTTTACTTCCTTCTTTATATCATCTGTAATCTACTGTTTCACTCTCAAGAGCCTCACAGTTTCATTGGCCCTCTTTTACTTCCCTGTTTTCTGTTGGTACCCCAGGGTATAAAATCACATGTAAAGATGTGAAGATAAGAATTCCAAATTAAAGAGAATATTTAGTGTTTGCCTTTCTAGTCTAGGTTACCTCACTCAAAACAATATTTTTAGTTGTAGCTATTTACCTGCCAATTTCATAATTCCCTTTTTGTTAAAGCATTATTTCACTGTGTATGTATGCTATATTGTCATTGACCATTCAAACAATATTTAAATTCTTTTTTTTTTTTTCTTGGCTGTTGCAAATGAGTGCCAAAGAACATGGCTGAGCAAATATCTTGAATTTCAGCATTTCTTTTTTCATGTAAGTTTTTTTTTTTTTTGACCATTAGTAGTTAATTACTGCGCAGGATGGCAGATATGGCTATATTACCTTTGGCTGTATGGGCTGTATGTGGAAATCCAGTTCTCTAATAATATTTGTTACTGTGTGGTAGGATTTTAACGTATTAGAGAAAATGTCAAGGAGTGGTACTGCTGGGTAAATAGGAGACTTAGTCTTAGCTCTTTGAGATTTTTTTCCAAATTCATTTTGCTTTCCTCACATTCTGCCAGTAGTTTTCAGTATTTCATTTATTATTATTATTATTATTATTATTATTATTATTATTATTATTAGCATATTTGAGATATTTTAAAACCAGTTCTATACTTTCTTTTGAGCATCATCTCTAGAGTCTACAGACCTTAAAATTTTTTAACTGATCTATTATTATTTAATAAATTTATTCAGATTACATCTCAATTGTTATCCCCTCACTTGTGTTCTTTATGACTCCCTCCCTCCATCTTTCATGCTATTCAGCTCCCCTAGGCCTGTGACAAAATGTCGGGTCCCATCCCGCTGGAAAAATCGAATCAGGGTCCACCTGAAAGAGGGAGTGGAGATTGAAAGTAGGATACAGAGACTCGAGAAATAACGAATCAAGTCAGGACATTTCTGATCAAGATTCACTTTATTGCCGACTCGCAGGAACATATATAGGGCAAGGTCAATAGGATCTATTCTTATCTCACTCACCCTAGCCCCTGGGCAAGAATGCAAATAGCCTAAATCGCTTCTTGTAGAACTTCCTAGTTCTCTGAGTAGTTCTTTGTAAGAACTTCCTAAATCCTCTGGGTGGGTCCAAGTTGAGACTTCTCTACTTCTTTCAAAGGTAAATAGTCCAAGGATAGCCTAGAACTCGAGACCTCTTGGTGAGGTAAAGGTCACAGCATACAGCCTAAGCACAGGATTTCTGACATAGCAGAACTTGGCCCGGGTCCCCACATATTTGGCCCAGGTCCCCACAACAAAAGGGGACATCCTCTCCCAACATATGGTCACAGCCTATCAAGTCTCATCCTGGCATCCTGCTTATTTATCCTTTCTCTGAGTGCCACCAGGTCTCACCACCAAGGGGAAGTGGTCAAATATGGCACACCAGAGTTCATGTCATAGTTAGTTCCTGCTTTCTACACAGCCATGGACAATGTCCTGTCCATTGGCTAGACCTCAGTAGGGGTTCAATATTTACTGCATGCATTTTTCTTGGTTGGTACATTAGTTTGAGTAGAAAGCCCTCAGTCCAGATATGCCCAACATGATATTTTTCCTATATCTTTCTAGGACCCTCCAGATACTTTTATTTCCCAATTCTCCCATACTTCTCTCACCTAAAGTCCAAATGGGAAGTTCCTGCATCTATCCCAATCTCCTGGTAAGTGTAGACATTCATGGGACGTTCCTTTTGGTCTAGTGTCCAATTATAAGTGAGTATATACCATGTGAGTCTTTCTGGGTCTGGGTTAACTCACTCAGGATGTCATTTGTCTGCAAATTTCAGGATTTCCTAGTTTTTAATAGCTGAGTACTATTCCATAGTGTAAATGTACCATAGTTTCTTTATCCATTCTTCAACTGAGGAAAATTTAGGTTGTTTTGAGATTCTGGCTTTTATGAATGAGGCTGCTATGAACATGGTTGAGCATATGTCCTTGTTGTGTGGTTAAACATCTTTTAGGTATAGTACAAAGAGAGGAATAGCTGAGTCTTGATGTAGCCCTATTCCTAGTTATCTGAGAAAGTGCAAGATTGATTTCCAAAGTGGTTGTACAAGTTTGCACTCCCACCAGTAAAGAAGGAGTGTTTCCCTTTCACCACATCCTCGCCAGTATGTACTGTCACTTGAGTTTTTGATCTCAGCCATTCTGATGATTGTAAAATGGAATATCAGAGTCGTTTTGATTTGCATTTCTATGATGACTTAAGACGTTGAGCATTTCTTTAAGTGTTTTTCAGCCATTCGATTTCCTCTGTTGACAATTCTCTCTTTAATTCTGAGCCCCATTTCTTAATTGGGTTATTTGGTATGGTGGTATTTAATTTCTTGAGCTCTTTATATATTTTGGATAGTAGACCTTTGTCAGATATAGAGTTTGTGAAGATCTTTTCCCAGTCTGTAGACTGTTGCTTTGGTCTGTTGACAATATCTTCTGCCTTACAGAAGCTTCTCAGCCTCATAAGGTGCCATTTATTAATTGTTGACCATAAGGCCTGGGTTGTTGGTGTTCTGTTCAGGAAGTTTTCTCCTGTGCCAATGAGGTCAAAGCTCTTCCTCACTTTTTCCTCTAACAGATTTAGTATCTCTGATTTTATGTTGAGGTCTTTAATCCATTTGGACTTGAGGTTTGTGCATGGTGTTAAATATGGGTCTATTTGAGTTTTTCTACATGTAGACATCAAGTTAGTCCAGCACCATTGGATGAAGATGCTATCCTTTTTCCATTGAGTAGATTTGCTTCTTTCTCAAAAATCAAGTGTCCATATGTGTGTGGATTTATTTCTGGGGTTTCAATTTGATTCCACTGATCATCTAGCCTATTGCTATGCCAGTACCATGCTGTTTTAATTACTGTTGCTCTATAGTAGATTGATATCAGGTATGGAGATTCCTCCAGAGGATCTTTATTGTACAGGATGGTTTAAGCTATTCTGGGTTTTGTTTTCCATATGATCATTGATAACTTGTCTTTCAATGTCTTTACATTTTTGTGTAGGTATTTTGAAGGTACAACATTGAATCTGTAAATTGCTTTTAGTAAGATGACAAATTTTACTATATTATTTCTCACAATCCATGAACAAAGGAGATCTTTGCATCTTCTGATGTCATATTTAATCTCCTTCAAATACTTGATTTTTTCAAACAAGCTTTCACTTGCTTGGTTAAAATTACTCCTAGATATTTTATATTGCTTGTGACTATTGTAAAAGGTATAGCTTCCCTAATTTCTTCCTCTGAATGATTCTGATTTGTGTATAGGAAGGCTACCAACTTTTTTGAGTTAATTTTATATGCAGCAATTTTGCTGAAGGTGTTTATCAGTATAGGAGTACTCTGGTAGAATTTTGGGGTCACTTATATACACAGTCATATCATTTGCAAATAGGGATACTTTGTGTTCTTTCTTTCCCATTTGGGTCCCCTTTGTTGACGAGATATAGAGAAAATGGGCAGCCTCATCTGGTCCTCAATTTTAGAGGAATTTCCTTGAGTATCTCTCCATTTAGTTTGAAGTTGGCTATTGGTTTGATGTATATAGCCTTTATTATGTTTAGGTATGTGTCTTGTATCCCTGATTTCTCCAAAACTTTGAACATGAATGGGTGTTGGATTTTGTCAAATGCTTTTTCTGCATCTAAGAGGATGATCATGTTTTTTTTTCACTTTCAGTTTGTTTATATGATGGGTTAAATTGATGTATTTCCATATATGAAACAACTGCTGCATGCCTGGAATGAAGCCTACCCGGTCATAGTGAAAGATATCTTTGATGTGTTCTTGTATTTGGTTTGTGAGCATTTTATTAAGTGTTTTTGTATCAATTTTCATATGATAAATTGGTCTGAAATTCTCTCTTTTTTTTTTTTTTTTTTTGTTTTTGGTTTGGGTCTTTGTGAGCTTTAGGTGTCAAAGTGTCTGTGGACTCACAGAATGAATTTGGTAATGATCCATCCATTTCTGTCTTTTGGAGTAGCTTGAAGAGTATCAGTTTTATCTCTTCTTTGAAGGGCTGGTAGAATTCTTTGCTGAAACCATCTGGCCCTGGCCTTGTTTTGGTCAGGAGAATTTCAGTCACAGCTTCTTTTACTGTAGGAGAAATAGGATTATTTCAAATTTTAATCTGATCTCGAATCAATTTTGGCAAGTGGAATTGATCAAGAAAATTTTCCATTTCCCTTAGATTTTCAAATTTTGTTGCATATATGCCTTTTAAGTAGGATCTTATGATTCTTTGTATTTATTCAGTGTCTGTTATGTCTCCCATTTCATTTCTGATTATGTTAACTTGGATAGTGTCCCTCTGCCTTTTACTTAGTTTGGCTAACGGTTTGTCTATCTTGTTGACTTTATCAAAGAACCAGCTCTTGGTTTTGTTGATTCCATGAATTGTACTCTGTTTCTAGTAGCCCTGAGTTTGATTATTTTCAGACATCTATTCCTCTTCGGTGTTTCTGCTTCTTTTTTATAGGGCTTCCAGCTGTGTCAGTAAATTGCTTATATGGGATGTTTCCAATTTCTTTATAAAGGCACTTAATGCTATGAATTTTCCTTTTAGCACTGCTTACAATGTGTCCCACAAATTTGGGTATGTTGTTCCTTCATTTTCATTGATTTTCAGTAAGTTCATAACTTCTTTCCTTATTTCTCCCCTGATCCAGGTGTCATTAAGTAGATTTTGTTGAATATATTTTCTGGGCCTTTCCTCAATGCCTGTTATCATCAGGTTTCATCTTTTCATGTTGTCCTGATTTCTTGGATGTTTTGTGCCAGGAAATTTTCAGATTTATCTTTTTCTTTGATGGTTGCTTCAAGTTATACTATTGTATCTTCTAGTCCCTACATTCATTCCTCCATCTCTTGAATTCCATTAGAGAGCTTACCTCTTTGTTGTTTTTGTTTTTGTTTTATTCTCTAACTTCTTTTCTTCCTTGATTTCTTCTGTCTGTGCTTTTATCATTGGTTCCATTTTCATCTTCAGATCTTGAGCTGTTTAATTGATATGATTGTTAGTATTTACTGAATTTCTTCTAGTGCCTCTCTATATGCCTTTAAATCTTGAGCTGATTTATTGATTTCCTTCATCTGATTTTATTTTCCTGAATTTCTTCTAATGCCTCCCTATGCCTCTTTAATGTCTTCAACATTTTGGCTGCATTTTCATGCATTTGTTTATTGATTTTATTTGTTTCCTACATTATCATCTTCATTACTAAGGATCTGAGGTAATTTTCTTGTGTTTCAATTGTGTTTGAGTTCTCAGGGTTGATTTCTTTGGGGTGGTGGGATCTGGAGATGTTATATATATATATATTTTACATTTGTTGTCTATGTTTTTATGCAGGCTTGTAGTTATCTTGTTGTCTCTGATGTTGGGAGGTAGCTTTTGCCCTTCACTTGTCGTTGAGAGTGACTTGTAGGTAAGTGAATATAGATTGAGGGTGCTTGCCTGTGGGGATCAGGGAATTATTCCCTGGAACAGGAAGGTGACCTGGTTTCAGCTCCAGAGTACTTTGCTCCACACCCTGCACTCTCTACTGGGTCAGCAGAGGTAGGTGCTGGTGGTCTGCAGCCCCAGAATCAGATCAAGGCAGTGTAAATATAGCCAGATATGGTTATCCTGTCTTTGGCTGGGCTTTGAATACCCTGCCCTCGGGCCTTGGGTAGCTGAACCCTAGAGTGCCTGAGCCACTGATGGCTTCTAGCAATTGTTTAGGTTTCTGCCTGATCCAGCCAGGCAGTGGGACCTAGGTCTGCCCTCCAGAGAGAAAGCAGATACTGCCTTCTTGTTGTTGGTGGTTGGCTAGATTTCTGCCATATACCATCAGGCCTGTTCAGCCTCTCCTGAGAGGATGAGAGGCCCTCCTGGGCTGTGGAGACTGGCTAGGCTGGATCACTTCTGCCCAATCGTGCAGGAACAGTCTGCTGGTGCAAGGCGCTAGGTTTCTTCCCAGGCCAGTTCAGACCACGCAGTTGTGGAGGCTCATTCCTGTCTAGTCTAGCAGTAACTCCTGCTGGCTTGGGATGGCTGATTAGTTTTCTGCCTTAACCCCTCAGGCCTGCCCAGCCTCTTCTGAGACCATGCGAGGCCCTGCTAGGGTGTACAGACTGGCTATGGCTATGTCATGTCGGTTCTGCCCAATTGTGCAAGAACAGCCTCTTGGAGCAGATCGCTAGGTCTCTGCCCAGTCCCATACAGACCATGCAGCTGTGCCTGGATAACGTGTCCACAGCTGCCAGGGCCCCAGTATGGCACCTGGGGCTTTCTCTGTACTGGTGCTGGGTGGTTGGAGGGTGGGATCTGAGGTCAGATCCACCCATTTTCCTGAGATTTTCCCAAGCCAGAAGCTCTTGTACTTCACTGCCAGTTCAGTCCCGTATACCCAGTTCATGCTATAGATCATGGCTGCATTCCACAGGCAGGATAGAGTCTAGACTCTTAGGACTGGGTTCACATGCCCCGAGGGCTGATTGACCGAAGGCCAGACCCACCTGTAGTCTCTGAACTGTGCGGACCCCTCTCAGCTGGGGTTCACCAGGTCTTGCGGTCTATAGCTCCAAGTTGGGTCCCTAGCCACTGTTCTGTAGATCAGATACAGTGTGTGTTCGGCACCACCATCTTGGAAAAAACCTTTAATTTTTTTTAACTTCATCCTTTATTTTGAATTTTTTTATATTCTTTCAATATTAATCCACTGTCAGATGTATAGCCATTGAATATTCTTTCTCATTTCGTGGTTTTCCCCTTAATATGACCGAATCTTCTCTTTAGCTGCACAAAAGCTTATTTTGTTATTTTTGTCGACCTGACATTTGTTGGTCTTAATTCCTGGCCAAATGGAATCTTAGACAGTCCTTTCTTCAAACCATATCTTGTAGTTATTGTATATGCTTCATTTTTGAACCTTCAATATTTTTAGCTTAACATTTAGGTTTTTGACCATTTACAGTTAATTTTTGTGCAGGATGATAGATAAGGGTTGTTTTTTAAATGTTTATTTATTTCTGTATTCACTTTACTTTCCAACTGTAGGCCCTTCCTTCCTCTCCTCATGGTCCCATACTCCCTCCCTCTTCACCCATCCTCCTTTCTCTAATCCTCAGAAAAGAGGAGACACCTCTACCAATCTATCCCTCTTACCCTGTGGCCTGGTAAGCATCCCCACTAGATGAAGTTAACATAGAGCATGCAAAAGACTCCATATCAGAAAGAGCCCCTGCTCCCATTACTAGGGGACCCAGATGAAGCTGGAGGTGTCCATCTGCTACATCTGTGTAGGTGGCTTAGGTCCAGCCTATTCATGGTCCTTGGTTGGAATTTCTGTCTCTGTACACCCTCTCAGCCCTGGTGAGCTGGCTTTGTTAATCTTCTTGTGGAGTTCTTGTGACCTTCATGTCCTTCCACCTACTTTTTCATTAGACTCCCTATGCTTCACCGATTGTTTGGCTGTGTGTCTCAGCATCTGTTTTGATCTGCTGCTGGGTAAAGCCTCTCAGAGGACAGCTATGCTTGATTCTTGTCAATGAGTATGGCAGAATATCTTCTTATTTGGTGTTTATAATGCTGTGCAAACACCATGATCAAAAAACAAGTGGTGAAGGAAAGGGTTATTCTGTTTACAATTCCAAATGCCTGTTTTCTGTTCTAGTTTTCCAGCCACTGCTGCTAGACTGCTGATCACCACACTGTAAGTGCACATTTCTCTCAAAGTCCAGACCAGGTAGGATGGAACTTTGGCATCAAAGGTTCTTTCCTCTTCTCTCAGCAGTGGCTAGAGATATCAAAGCAACGGCCATGTTCATGGCTTCTGGATCACCTTGGGAGTGTGGAAAGAGTTTCCACAGGCATTCCAAAGCCAGTGATGATACCAAAGTATTACAGCCCTTCAGTTAAGCTGCCCTGATAATGGCAGTGGGTGTGTGAAGATTCCCATGCCTTGTCATTTCAGGGCTGGCTTTTTAGTTGGCAGTGAATGGTTCACCTCTTCTTCAGCAGTGGCCAAGACAGCTATGCTTGCCTGGCCAGAAGCCAAGCCACCCCCGTAGTCCAGGGACAAATTCTTCAGGGAGGAGGAAAGTCCTTCTTTCCCGAGAATAAAGGATGAATCTCAGGTGGTCATGGTGGAGGAATGGAGTGAGGGAGTGAGCAAGCAACTGAGCATTTATTTCCTGAATCAGGGTCATTATAAACCTTGGGCAGTGGGAGGGTTCTCTGGTGATTGTGTTTAATTCACTGGGGCTTGGGGTACCAAGATATTTCATTTACATGCAAAATAACAGTCCTATTGTAGGAAAGGGAACACAGTGCTTAATTATCTTATTGGTTGTGGAAGAATTCCAGGTATAGTTAAAGAACTTTTGCTAAAAGCAGAGGTCTCAGTAACATAGGGTGCGTTATTTGTAGAAATTTGCAGGTGCTTGCTGAACAGGTTCTACCAGGAGATATGGAGTTGAGGCTGCCCTCCTCCCAAGGGCTATTTGAAATTCCTTAGGTAGCAGATGTGGGGGTTTGGTCACTCCAGGTTTGGCCGAGAAGAAGAAGCCCTGAGGAAAATGTGAGACTGTCATTTTTGCACAGAACTCAGAGGGTATCCAACAATACCAGACTTTGACCTTAACAGAAGGGTCCCACATTTCACCCTGTTTTTGATTTTTAAAAGAGAGATGTCATCATGGCCTTCAGCTTCTAAGCTTCAGACTGTTTGGTATTGAACCAGATCCCAGCTGGTAGTGACCTTAGCAATATTATTCACTTGCACTTTGAAAAATTGAATGAGGCAGGGTGCAAGGATCAAAATAAAACACAGCCTTATCAGATAGCTAACAAAGGGTAGCAGTGAGGAATTTAAGGGATTACTGAACCAAATTAACTGCTTAGTGGGTTGACATCTGAAGGTAAGGTCTAACAGACTTTTTTGAGGGTGTTAAAAATGATTTCAAATAACATTTGACACATCTACATAGACAAAGCATTTTCCTCAATACTGTGCATGTCTCCACATGTGTGGCAGTCATTAGGTCTAGCTTTCCTGTTTTGGAGCAGGACCCAGCAAGAGAGTTTATTGGAGGAATCCAAGGTTGTTAACTGTTGATATCCTTGACTGATTAAGGTCATCTCAGAAGTCCCCAGTCAGATGTGTCTGGGCAGCGGCTGCTTTTGTGGTCTAGGAAGATCCAAGGGGATGACTACTCTGGGAAGGAATCTCTCATCTCGATCTGGTATGCTGCAGTTTTTTTGTTTTTTGTTTTCTGTCTTTCTATGAGATACAGGCCTGTGAAATAATCACAAGTGGATGAAGATCCCTGGCAGCAGGAGATCTATGCACGAGATCATATTTTTTAAGAAAAAGAAGTAATGCATTGGTTAATCCATTAACAGTTTGATTGACAATGAAGTATGCGTGCTTTGAAGAGAGGGGAGGGGAAGGGCAGATGTGTGATTAAAAAGAGGAATGGTCCTGAATTCCAGATAGCTGTCATTTCTTTTGGCTGGAGTGATCATGGGAATATTTGTGGGCATTGCAGAAAGCAAGGGGTGAGTGTTAGATAAATCTTAATCCTGGTTTGATATCCTATAAATGGGCAGTCACCTGTGCTGAAGTTATGAAAGCAAGGGAAGGGCTGGGAATTACATCTCACCTGCTCAAAATAGCTGAAGAATGAAACATCATGCTAATTACGTATCTGAAATAGAAATCCACAGCTTGTCTATAAAAAATCAACTGGCTTTAATAGTTGCTAACGTAGTTCCTTTAACCAGTGGGGTAGATCCAAGACATGTAAATATTGCTACTGCCTGCAATCTGTAAACAATTTTGGGGTTAAAAGCATGAACCATAAGGGGAAATAAGTATTTAAACAACTTTTTAGGTAACCCTCAGCCTGGTAGCTCTACCCACTCCTACCCTTGGGATGCTGGAGCAGGGAGGTGACTGGAAAGTGGATCTAGATTCCTGCACATTGGACATCCTCCTAAGGTCACTGTGCTAGCTGGTCAAGGTAAGTCGGTGTATACCAGGTTCCTAAGGTCTGAGGATTTACAACTGTGTGATCTATGGAAAGGGCCAGGTTGGGATGGATGCTGTTGCCATCACCGCCAGCAGGCTGCACAGAGGAAGTACCATAGGTGTCCCACAGTGCCCACCCCACTCCTGGTTCATAGCTGTCTGTGCATCTGCATATACAGTAGCCAGGGCCCATAGCTAAGGACTAAGTGACAGTCCTCAAGTCCTCAAGGATGTGGGGATTTGGACTCCCCAGATCAGGCACAGAAAATGAAGCCCTGCTGACAAAGGGAGTCCAGCATTTTTGAAATGATCTTAGGGGATCACTGGTTATGCCATATTCCAACCTTAACAACAGAGTCTCATACCTTTTCCTCATCCAAGAAAGTCAGCGCTAGGGGCCTTCCCAGGTCATTGACACAGTGGCCCAGATAAGGAGCTCACTAGAAAGGAAGGAGTCAGGTGTGGTGGTTAGGGGAATGAGCATCTCTGACAGACTAGCAACCAGATCACTTATTTTATTTATACAACTTTTACAGAACAAAGAGAGACTAATGATTATCCAGTAAGTACAGATTATGTAATTTTGTCTCCGAGCATATGTTTGATTTTTCATTACATGTCTAGGGTTACAAGTTCAGTCACAGTTAAAAAGTACAAATAGAACAAACTTTATTTTTATTATTAGCCCTATAACTCCAAGTCAAAGACTTGTAAAAGGTCTCCACCAAAGCAAACACACTTATTATATGAAATTCTGCTTTTAGGCTGGCAGTATTTACTGTTTTAAAGTACTCCAGACAAACAAAACTATCTGAACCACAAGTGTTTTCATGAATAGAAAATACTTATAGTTAACTCCTTTTGCTATATTTTTTGAAATCTGTGCTATGAAGTTAGAAAAGTCAATTATTTTCACCAATATTTCTTATTTACTGAATTCTATTGTTCAAGAAGTGTACCCTATATGATCCCATACCTTAAACTTATATATATATATATATATATATATATATATATATATATATATATGTGTGTGTGTGTGTGTGTGTGTGTGTGTGTGTGTGTGTGTGTGTGTGTGTGTGTGT
>OU015753.1:65238783-65268032 GCA_907169655.1 Acomys percivali | reverse complement strand
TGTGTGTGTGTGTGTGTGTGTGTGTGTGTGTGTGTGTGTGTGTGTGTATTGGCCAGTCAGAGTTGGTCCATTATCTTTGTTTATCCTATATCAATTATACTGCTTGAGTTTGCTTAAGAGCAGATACCCAAAGAAATTTCCTTGAGTTATGGCCCTAAAAAAATTTAGCTTAGTGCTTTGCTGTGCATATCACTACCTCCAGGGAATAGGGATGACTTCCATATAGGGGCAGATAAAGTTATTTCTCTAAAAGCAATAGGGATAGTAAGTTTAGGAATTTCCCTAAAAAGACTCAGACACACATTTTTGGGAAAAAACATGGTGCAGAAGGTCCCAAAAGTGAAATGCAAAGAGAATGAAACTAAAAAATGAGAGGCAGAATGACAGCTATTGCCACATTCATCTCAGCCTTGCTGGAACTGTGTCAAATGGCTTTGCTGGATTCATGACTAAAACTGTTTCTAGTAGCTGTGACTGTGACAAGTCGGTACAGAACCTTGAGGTAGGGACGTATGCAGAGCCTAAGGATAGACACTGCTTACTGGATTGTTCACATGGCTTCCTCTACCTGATTTCATATAGAACAGAGGACCACTAGCCCAGGGGTGGCTCCTCCCTGATTGACTTAATGCTTTATCATCAATCATTAGCTTATAAAAGGTAGACAGGCTTGTCCACAGCCCAACTGATGGAGGCATTTTCCCAATTGATGCTCCTTCCTCTCTAAGGATTCTAGCTTGTGTCAAGTTAGCATATGACAACAAGAGACAGGTCATCCCAGAGACATGGTGTAAAAACAAAAAAGACTGACAAAAAAATCAATAAAAACCGTTTCTAATGATATTCTGCTATACTCATAGGTGAATGCCTTGTCCTGGCAGCAGATTGGAGCACTTACAGAGACACTTAGCCAGATAGTATGCGGTACTGCTTCCTGAAGCCATGTCAATGTCTATAGCCATTTTTACCACCAAAGAAATTTGGATGCCTGTAGTATGTGTTCTTATATGAGGCCATGCTAATGTTTGAGGGCCTGGCTGCTGCTGGAAGACATGTTGATTGTGAATAGGCTGAGCTTCCACGTACGCCATATTGATGTCAGTAGTCAAGTCTCAGCCCATGGTCCTACTGTAGCTGGAGCAAGTGTTGATGTCCATGGCTCATTTTACAAGAGAAGGCATGTTGATGTCCCTGGTATATAGTGCTTCCTGAAGCCATGTGGATGTCTATCGGTAGGGCTGCATTTGAGCACCAGATTGGTGTCCATGGCCCATGTTTTTCTAGAAACAATGTTGATGTCCTGTACTGCTTCCAAGATCTAAGATGATCTCTGTGATACATGTTTCATCAGAAGGCCATGGTGATGTTCTTGGTCTGTACTGCCAAGAGAGACAATGCTTAGATCGATGGCATGTACTAATGCTGGTGACCATGTGGATATGCATAGTATATACCATTTTTACTCTTAAAGAAACTAGGAATATGGTTCTAAGAAGATAGTTTGGCAGGCATGGGAATGAATTCAATAGGCCACTGCGCAATTAGAAAGTTGTTGATGTAGAGGACAGCCAACAATCCTGAGGCAGTAGTGGGCTTTGTAGAAATCAGTGTAAAGGGTAGAGGCCAGGGAGTGTGAAGTCAAAACCATGTAAAAGAAGTAAAATATATGGTTAGCAGGCTCAACAAGTCTTAGATTTTATTTGCCTTTACACAGAGAGTTTGTTTCAAAGTATTTTAGACATTAGTGTATTAAGAAATATTTTACCTACCATTAATGTATCGTAGTGATTGTAAAATGACTGATACCTATTTAAGTCTAAATTCAGAGACCACCATAAAGAAGCTATTTCAGTGATGAATTTGGCTACTATACTTGATTATCTTTTTTAAAAATATATTTTCTTAATTTATTCATATTACCTCTCAGTTGTTATCCCATTCCTTGTATGCTCCCATTCCTCCCTACCTCCCATTTTCTCCTTATTCCCCTCCCCTATGACTGTGACAGAGAGGCACCTCCCCCCCTGTATATTCCCATGGGGTAGAAAGTCTCTTCTTGGTAGCCTGATATCCTTCCTCTGAGTGCTACCAGGCCTCCCCACCCAGGGGACGCGATTAAATGTGGGGCACCAGAGTTTGTGTGAAAGTCAGACTCCATTCTCCAGTCAACTGTAAAGAATGTTCTGTCCATTGGGTAGATCTGGGTAAGGGTTCGAAGCTTACTGCACGTATTGTCCTTGGCTAGTGCAAGGACCCCTGGGCCCAGATCCACCCATCATAATGTTCTTCATGTAGGTTTCTAGAACCCTCTGGATCCATCTATTTCCCCATTCTTCCATGCTTCTCTCACCTAGAGTCCCAATAGAATGTTCTCCTGTGTCCTACTTTCCTGGTTAGTGAAGACTTTCATGGGACATGCCCTTTGGGCTAGTGTCCAAATATAAGTGACTATATACCATTTGACTCTTTCTGCTTCTGAGTTTACTCACTCATTATGATCATTTCTAGTTCAATCCATTTGCCCACAAATTTCAGAAATTCCTTGTTTTTAATAGCTGAGTAGAATTCCAGAGTGTATATGCACCACAGTTTCTTTATCCATTCTTCTACTGAGGGACACTTAGGCTGTTTCCATTTTCTGGCTATTATAAATAAGGCTGCTATGAACATGGTTGAGCAAATTTTCTTGTTGTGTGCTGGAGCATATTCTGGATATATTCCAAGGAGTGGAATAGCTGAGTCTTGAGGAAGCCTTATTCCCAGTTTTCTGAGATAGCACCAGATAGATTTCCAAAATGGCTGTATTAGTTTTCATTCCCACCAACAATGAAGAAGTGTTCCTCTCTCTTCAAATCCTTGCCAGCATGTGGTGTCACTTGAAATTTGATCTTGGACAATCTGATATGTGTAAGATGGATTCTCAGAGTTGTTTTGATTTGCATTTCCCTGATGACTAAGGAGGTTGAGCATTTCTTTAAGTGTTTCTCAGCCATTCAATATTCCTCTGTTGAGAATTCTCTGTTTAGCTCTGTGCCCCATTTCTCAATTGGGTTATTTGGTTTGGTGGTGTTTAATTGCTTGAGTTCTTTATATATTTTGGATATTAGACCTTTGTCAGATGTAGGGTTGGTGAAGATCTTTTCTCAGTCTGTAGGTTGTTGCTTCATTCTGTTTACAGTGTCTCCTGCCTTACAGAAGCTTCTCAGCCTCATGAGGTCCCATTTATTAATTGCTGACATTAAGGCCTGGGCTGTTGGTGTTCTGTTCAGGAAGTTGTCTCCTGTGCCAATGTGTTCCAAGTTCTTCCCCACTTTTATTTCTAACTGATTTAGTGTCTCTGGTTTTATGTTGAGCTCTTTGATCCACTTGTACTTGAGGTTTGTGCATGGTGACAAATATGGGTCCATTTGCACTTTTTTACACATAGACATCCAGTTAGACCAGTGCCATTTGTTGAAGATGCTATCCCTTTTTTTCATTGAATATATTTGGCTTCTTTGTCAAAAATCAAGTGACCATATGTGAGTGGATTCATACCTTGGTCTTTGATTCGATTCCACCGATCAACCAATTTATTGTTGTGCCAGTTACATGCTGTTTAATTACCATTGCTTTATAGTCCAGTTTGAGATCAGATATGGAGATTTTCCTGGCGGATATTTTATTGTACATAATTGTTTTAGCTATTCTGGTTTTTTTCTCTTTCCATATGAAGTAGAGAATTGAACTTTCAATGTCTTTTAAAATCGTGTAGGTATTTTGATAGGGATTGCATTGAATATGTAAATTGCTTTTGGTAGGATGGCCATTTTTACTATGTTTATTCTCCCAGTCCATGAGCAAGGAAGATCATTCCATCTTCTCATGTCATCTTCAATCTCTTTCTTCAGAGTTTTGAATTTTTTTTTCAAACAAGTCCTTCACTTGCTTGGTTAGAGTAACTCCTAAATATTTATATTGCTTGTGGTAAACATGAAGTTTGTAGTTTTCCTAATTTCTTCCTCTGCATGATTGTCATCTGTATATAAGAAGGCTACTGACTTTTTGGAGCTAATTTTGTATCCAGCCAATTTTCTGAGGGTGTTTATCAGCTGTAGGAGTTCTCTGATGTAATTTTGGGGGTCACTTATGTACACTATTACATCATCTGCAAATACGGATAGTTGGACTTCCTCCTTTCCCATTTGGATACCCTTGATCTCCTTTTGTTGTCTCACTGCTCTGGCTTGAACTTCCAGTACTATATTGAAGAGATATGGAGAGAATGGGCAGCTTTGCCTTGTTCTCAATTTTAGAGGAATTTCCTTGAGTATCTCACCATTTAATTTGATTTAGGTTATTGGCTTGCATATCTAGCCTTTATTATATTGAGCAAAGTGCCTTGTATCCCCGATCTCTCAAAAACATTAAACATGAGTGGGTGTTGGATTTTATCAAAGGCTTTCTTTGCATCTAAGGAGATGATCATGTGGTTTTTTTATTTTCAGTTTGTGTATATGGTGGATTACATTGATGGATTTCAATATATTAAACCATCCCTCATGCCAGGAATGAAGGTCATGGTGAATGATATCTCTGATGTGTTCTTGTATTTGTTTTGCAAGTATTTTATTGAGTATTTTTGCATCGATGTTCATAAGAGAAATTGGTCTGTAATTCTCTTTCTTTGTTGTGTCTTTGTGAGGTTTAGGTATTAATATGACTATTGCCTCATAAAATGAATTTGGTAATGTTCCATCCTTTTCTATCCTTTGGAGTAGCTTGAAGAGTATCGGTATTAGCTCGCCCTTGAAAGTCTGGTAGAATTCTGCATTGAAATCATCTGGCCCTGGGCTTTTTTGTTTGGGAGGCTATCAATGATGCTTCTATTTCTATAGGGGAAATGGGACTGTTTCAATGTTCATCTGTTCTTCACTCAATTTTGGAAAGTAAATTTGATCAAGAAAATCATCCATTTGCCTTAGATTTTCAAATTTTGTGGCACATATACCTTCAAAGTAGGATCTTATGATTCTTTGTATTTATTCAGTGTCTGTTGTTATGTCTCCATTTTCATTTCTGATTTTGTTGATTTGGATACTGTCTCTCTGCCTTTTAATTAGTTTGGCTAATGGTTTGTCTATCTTGTTGATTTTCTCAAAGAACCAGCTCTTAGTTTTGTTGATTCTTTGGACTGTTTTCTTTGTTTCTAATTTATTAATTACAGCCCTGAGTTTGATTACTTCCAGATATCTACTCCTCTTGGGTGTTTCTGCTTCTTCTTTTTTCTAGGGCTTCCAGCTATGTCGTTAAGTTGCTTATGTGGGATGTTTCCAATTTCTTTTTAAAGGCACTTAGTGCTATGAATTTCCTCTTAGCACTGTTTTCAATGTATCCCACAAATTTGGTTAAGTTGTTCCTTCATTTTCATTGAATTTCAGGAAGTCCATAATTTCTTTCTTTACTTCTTCCCTGACCCAGGTGTCATTAAGTAATGAGTTGTTTAGTTTCCATGTATGTGTGGGCTTTTTGTTATTTCTGTTGTTGCTGAAGTACAGCCTAAGACCATAGTGATCTGACATGATACAAAGTATTAATTCAATCTTCTTGTATCTGTTGAGGCTTGCTTTGTGACCTACTATGTGATCAATTTTGGAGAAGGTTCCATGGGGAATAGAGAAGAAGCTTGTTTGTTTGGGTGAAAGTTACTGTAGATATCTTTTAGATCCGTTTGATTCATGGCATTTGTTAATGATTTTATTTCTTGGCTTATTTTCTGTTTCAATGACCTATCTTTCAGTGAGAGTGGGGTGTTGAAGTCTCTCACTATTATTTTGTGGGGATCGATGTGTGGTTGAAGCTTCATTAATAGATCTTTTGCAAATGTGGATGCTCCTGTATTGGGAGCATAGATGTTCAGAATTGTCATGTCATCTTGATTGACTTTACCTTTGATGAGTATAAAGCATCCTTCCTCATCCCCTTTGATTAATTTTGGTTTAAAGTCTATTTTGTTAGATATTAAAATGTCTACTCCTGCTTCCTTCTTGTGACCATTTTCTTACAACATTTTTTTCATTCGTCTACCCTCAGGTATTGTTTATCTTTATGGTTCAGATGTGTTTCTTGTATGCAGAAGAATATTATCTCTTGCTTATGCATCCAGTCAGTTAGTCTGTGTCTTTTTATTGGAGAAATGAGACTATTGATGTTGAGAGATATTAATGACCAGTGACTGTTAAAAGTCTTAATTTTGAGTTGGTTCCAGTAGAGCATTTGTGCGGTTGTATTTTTGCAATGTTGTAGTTATCTATTTCCTGTCTACTTTTGGTTGTAGCTTGTCCCTCTAGGGTGGAGTTTTCCTTCTAGTACCTTCTGTAAAGCTCAATTTGTATATAGGTACTGTTTGAATTTGTTTTTGTCATGGAATATTTTCTTTTCTCCATCAGTGGTTATTGATAGTTTTGCTGGATAAAGTATTCTGGCCTGGCATCTGTGGTGTCTTAGGGTTTGCAGGATCTCTTCCAGGCCATTCTGGCTTTTATGGTCTCTGTTGAGAAGTCGGGTGTAAAGCTGATAGATTTGCCATTAAATATCATTTGGCCCTTTTCCCTTGCAGCCTTTAATATTTTTTCTTTGTTCTGTATATTTTGTGTTTGATTATTGTGTGACCGGCAGCTTTTCTTTTCTGGTCTATTCTATTTGGTGTTCCATGGCCTCTTCTATGTTTATAGGCACCTCTTTCTTTAGATTGTGGAAGTTTTCTTCTTTGATTTTGTTGAGAATATTTTCTGGGCCTTGGAGTCTGGCATCTTCTCTTTCCTCAAAGCCTATTATCCTCAGATTTCTTCTTTTCATGGTGTCCTTGATTTCTTGGATGTTTTGTGTCAGGGTTTTTACATATTTAGCATTTTCTTTCATGGTTGCATCAAAATCTATGATTGTATCTTCTAGACCTGAGATTCATTCCTCCTTCTATTGGATTCTGTTAAAAAGGCTTTCGTCTGTGTTGCTCACCTTTCTCATGTTCCCATTTTTCTTCTGTCTGTGTGTTAATCATTGAATCCATTTCATCTTCAGATCTTGAATTGTTTTATTGACTTCTTTCATCTGATTGTTTTTATATTCTTGAGTATCTTCCAGTGTCTCTTTATAGGCCTTCAGTGCTTGAACTGTTTTTATTGATTTTCTTCTGGTTGTTTGTATTTTCCTGAGTTTTTTCCAGTGCCCTCTGTTGGCCTCTTTTATGTCTTCCACCTGTTTGGCTGCGTCTTTCCCTTTTAGGGATAAACTCAGGAAGGGCTGATTTTAGTATATTGTTTGCTAGATTATGAATTTTATTTGTTTCCTCCATTACTATTCTCATTACTAAGGATTTGAGGTCATGTTCTTGTATGTCCAATGTGTTTGAATTCCTTGGGTTGTTTTCTTTGGGATCTCTGGGATCTGGAGATGCTATATTGTTTTGAGGTTCTTTGCATATTATTTTATGCTGTTCTTTAGTCATGTTGCTATCTCTGTTTTTGGCAGGTAGTTTCCTGATTTGGATGGAGGGAGTCTGAGGGTAGATTCACCCATTTTCGCTTGATTTACCTAGGCCAGAAGCTCTGATGCTTCACTGGTCTGCATGGCAGGAGGCCAGCCCTGTAGTTTGTGTCCCTCACAGAGAGTGATCCTCAGCTCTACTGTACTTGTCCTGGGTCTCAGACTGTGTGCAATGGCAGGCCAAAGTGTCCACAGCCTTCTAGGTCCCTGTGTGGCACTGGAGCTCTCTAGGGCCTGAATCAAGTTGAGTGGAGGGGGTGTGGTGGCAATTCTACTCCCTGTCTTCCCAAGATTTCCTTAGTCCTAGAGCTCTGATGCTCTGCTAGTCTGTGGTTCCCAGTAGCGTTTCGGGACCCAGACTGTTTCCAGAGTCCAGGTTAGTGTCAAGGGGCCCAAACCACACACTCACTGAGTTCAATCAGCGTCTATGGACCCAACCTAAGCATTGAGTCCAATTTGCTTCTCTGGACCCAAATGGGTCCATGCACTTAGTCCACTTAGCACTGAGTCCAACCAGGGTCATGGGCCCAAACTGCACACTGAGCTTGCTGAGTTCAGCCACAGTCTCAGGGCCTGGATGCATGCTGAATCCAGCCAGAGTCTCAGGGCTGGAAACGCACGCCAAGCTCAGCTAGAGTCTCTGGGCCCAAACTACCAGCTGATTTCAGCTAGGTTCTTTGGACCCAAATTGTCCCCCAAGTTCAGCTAGGGACTCTGCTGAAACTTCCTGCCCAGTTCAGCTAGGGACTCTGGGACCAAACTGCGTGTCCAACTCATATGTTTGATTATCTTACATGATATTTATTTATTAATTTCCTGGTGAGTTCAACAACAAACCATAACAATAAAATGTTGAGAAAGGGGTATTGTTTCAATGGACCTGTGGATATATTCTTCATCATGTCCAATTATAGCCTGTCCTTTTCACCTCACATGTACAAAGAATGCAAATGAGGATTACGATGTATAGGCAACTTCATGTCTAATTTAGCATATTTGATTTGACATTGATCATCAAAAAATTTTGGGTCAAAGAGACTCTAAGTTTGTCTGGTTTCATATAAAATTTTTCAGAATTTTTTGGATCAAAAATAACGACTTTCAAAGAAGATGCCAAGATACTTTTGTAAAAGCACCTTCCTTCTCCCAATATGCACACAGAAAACCTACCTACCAGATAAGGGGAGCAGAAAATGAAGGAGTTAGTCAGAGTGAGTATTTATTCCTGTATTGAAATATTATAGGCAACATATTTCATAGACAAAATATTTGACAGTTTAAAAGAGGAAACCATTTGAAGAGTGAAAGGTGACACAAATGTTCTCTGTCTTAGAAACTGATCCATTAATGATATCCTTTTAGGGATAAACTCAGGAAGGGCTGATTTTAGTATATTGTTTGCTAGATTTGAATGACAGAGCAAAAAACTAAGTAGAGAGATTTTACACATATTACACACATGATGCTTCCTGTTGACCCCTCAAATTTGAATTTCCATCGTTTTAATTTATTATTTTCTCTGAGTTCCATTTTGAGTAAATTTAATGAAGACACCCAGTGAAAGAACAAAGGAAATGGAGGGGTCTTAAACATTTTATTCCTTTATGATGGTCATATTGGATTCTTTGAGTAATGACTACAACTTCATGCAGAGCAACCATTTGGAAACCATTTCTCTTCTAAAAGAAGAATAATTTCGGGGAGTCTTATAAATGATTTTGTTGACACTACTTATGAAAGACTTTTAATGTTTAAGAAGTGGGTTCTACTGAGCACTAGCCATCATTGTGACACTTGGGAGGTCATTTATTGGCTATTCAAAATCAAACAAACAAACAAAAAGCCAAAAAGCAAAACAAAACCCATATACATGACACTCAGAGGAAGGATAGCAGGTTACCAAGAAGAGACTTAATACCCTATGAACATATACAGGGGGAGGAGGTTCCCCTCAGTCACAGTCATAGGGGAGGGGAGTAGGGGGAAAGCAGAAGGGAGGGAGGAATGGGAGGATACAAGGGATGGGCTAACAGTTGAGATGTAATATGGATAAATTAATAAAATATTAAACAAAATTAAAACCAAAACAACAACAACAGGAAATTCTTGAAGCTAAACTCAAGAGTAACGAAAATGATTTAACTACTTCTAGGGATTCAAGGGAGTGAATACTATTAAATAAATATTAAACAATGAGATGAGATAAAGAGAGATGATTTATATGTATAAGGATATTTCCATAGTATGCCAGACCAAAAAAGAATTAAAGGTTTTACAGTGAATTACTTGACATCAGAAACTGTAATTTAATCAGAATGAATCACTATTTTAGGTGCCACTGTTGACAATCCTTTCAAATCTCCTCCCACAAGTTATGTAGTTTTTGAATGTTAGGGATTTAAGTTCTATTTTTATACTATATCTAAAATCAGATCTTTTAAGTGGGGATAACAATAGCCCTTGCCGCATGAGGAGCTTGTAAGGATTAACAAACTTAAGACCTGAAAAGCACTCAGAACAGTTCACTCAATACATCTTAACTCTTATTAGCACTAATAGGATTATGTCTGTCACAAAACCCACAGCATCATCCAGATAAACCCTTTAAAGTTCACCTGAATATATTATTTGACTTTTATTTCCCATTTATATTGATGCTGCATTCTGCACAAATTAATTCCTTCCTTTTCTAACTATTATAATATGATGTTTGGTTTTTTAGACTTAAATAAATTATATCTAATCCAAATAATTAATACTTGTTTTCATATAATTCATTTGACATTTTAATTATCTTTTATTGCTGAACTTATTTGTATATTTATGACTTAGCTCTTAAAAACAGCCACAATTGGACAATAAATAGAAGAGTTTTATTCAGGGACTATTCCAATAGTGGAAAGGCAATCTCAATATAAAACTAAGCTCTGTAGTTCTGAATGTGGCATGAACAAATTAGTATTTACAGCATCGGAACAGGGTAGGGGTCAGAGGATGTAAAATCACTAACTATACATGTAGAATATAGGGTAGACTTTTAGCTAAATTGACTCGAGTATTATTGCAGTAAATAGATCAGAGTGTTCAATTAAGGGATGGTAAGAGACAAAGCATCAGTCAAATAACCAAGGTGGTTAAATATAAAACATGAGAAAGTTCTACTCAATAGGTGTATTATGGTTAACACTTGGAAACAGAGATATTTTTTAAAAAAGACTTTTCCCTGTGCTAAGAGGGTTAATCACTTCTTAGTCTCATCCTAGAACTCAGGCTTTGACATTATCAAGCCTAATAATAATAACTTTTACCAACCCCAAGTGTAAAGAAGAGGAAAACATATCTACTGAGACTCAAGGTATTTATAAGCTGTCATTATTAACAACTGGAATATCTTAGTTAAGTCACTTCCACTTACCTGTAACACCAGATGAATAGAATCAATAAAATGACACCTGAAAGGAAGTGAAAATGAGAAAAGATAATTTCTTCACTGTATTATAATGAATAAAACATTCACTTACATATCTCTTAACATGTAAAGAATAATCCTATTCAATTATTTATGGGTGGTGAAGATAAACATAAAATATTGAAGGAAATTTATTAAAAAGTATGATTAACTTGATGTTAGGAATAATTTTGAAAAAGTGTCTTGGTAACAATGTATATATATCTGAACAATGTTGTGTGTTAAATGGACATATTGTGTTTGAATTACAGTATGCATATACTTGGGTTTTATGTAAGATGTATGTAGATACCTGTAGTTGTGTATACATTTTAGCAGGTAAATTTAAGCATGTTTGTGCTATAACATTGTGGGGAGGTCAGAGAAAAATGCTAGATGATGGTTCTCACTTCACAACTTGTGGGAGACAGTCTCATCTTTGTTCACTGCTAAGTATGCTAGAATGCTTAAGATTACATAGAAATTTTACTGCTTCATATCTTTATTTTATTTTACAAAGAAACTACCAGGAAGACAGCAGTTTAGTGAGAGGTTATTGTATTATAATCTTAGTAAGGTAATTTCCTTTAATTAGAAACTTAGAGCTATAATTATTGCCCTAATAAGGACAATTAAAAAAACATACTTTAAAAAGGTAATTATTTTTGTTTTAAATGTATTGTTATAATAACAATGTAGTTACAATTTGAACATTTTAATAGTTTGCCTGTATTCAATTCCTGCTTTCTTTCTTAAAGTGAAATGTCTTTTTCAGCATTTCTATTGATATGTCAGCAAGGGATGTTACAGATCACATAAATTCAGTTGAGTACTGTATAATAAATACAAATTAAAAATGGGAGGCTTAATTCTACTGGTTGTAATAAGGAAGAAAACTTTTCTTTTCCCTTTTCACTTAAGTATTTTCTAAGAAAACATTTCCTTTTACTCTTAATTTAAAAAATATATAGTTATGTAAAATCTAAATAAGGGCTGGCAATCAAGATCACCAGTTGCAAGCACTTGCTACTCTAGCCAAGGAGAGGGGCTCAGTTTCCAATATTTACACTGAGTGACTCACAAATCTTCATTACTGTAGGAGTGGGTGAGTTTATTTTCTCTTTTAGATTTCTTTGATACTTGCAGATATGTGCATGTGCACATGTACACACACACACACACAAGCATGTGCACCCCCATGTGTGCACATACAAACATGCACACACACACACACACACACACACACACATACAGATATAAAACATCTTTTTAAAAAGTGTAAAGCTATCTCCTCCCCAAAACCAATCCCCCAGAGTCCTCCCTAGGTGTACAACAGAATACCAAATGCAGCTAGTTCCTCCCTCTCTATCCCCACATCTCCTGTGGTTCCCACACACCACCCATCCTAACTTCTCAACACTTATTAGTTTTTATGTGCCAGCCTACTAATCAAATGTCCAACTAATCAACTTTGGGTCTCTCCTGCTAGAATTCTAGGTGGGTTGCCCACAGCTGTCTCTATTCTGTCTGTTCCTCTGGACCCTAACTCAGGATCCTCCCTCACACTGCAACATATCACCAGCTGCAGATTTCAGAAAAAGAGAAAATAGTGAGAATAATGAGAATTATTTATCATGTGCATTTGGTCTAAATTAAAAACTATAGTGAATAGCATACATTAAATGAACATGATCAATATGTCAATATGTGTGTGTGTGTGTGTGTGTGTGTGTGTGTGTGAAAGAGTTAAATAGTCGCTTTTGTCAAAGTATTTAGATAACCAAAATAATTTCTAATAATTACAAAATACATTGTGAAGTAGGTGCATCTATGTGAGTTTGAGGCCAGCATGGTCTATAAAAAGAGTCCAGACCAAACATAGCTCTACAGAGAAACCCTGTCTCTGGAAAAATAAATACTGCAAACACTACCTCCTTATCACTTCAATATAGTACTTGAAATTCTAGCTAGAGTGATAGGACAACTAAAGGAGATCAATGGGATGCAAATCAGAAAGAAAGAATCACTATTCACAGATTATAATATATATAACTGACCCCTAAAATTCCATCAGAGAGCTCCTAAAGCTGGTAAACACCTTCAGCAAAGTGGCTAGATACAAAAAAATTTTTTTTTAATCAATACATTTAAGATTTTTTCTTCCTTTTCTTTCTCTTTGTTATTTTTTATTTGTCTTTTTTTAAACTATATTTCTGAAAAATAAAATAGGATGATATCTGAGGAACATTAGACGTGACTAAAGGTTGACGAGAAAAACCATAAGTTAAAACCTGTGCCAAGTGGTAGAAGGCATGATCATTGTATTATATAGCTAGCAAGATAAGATGGGTTCCTATTATAATCACAGTGCTATATAATGTCTGTGAATCTCACAAGAAGTAGGGATCAGAGGAAGAGTAAGTAAACCTGAAGGGTCACATGCTCCTCAATCTTAAACATATTCATTGCTATATGTTACAAATATTCATTACAAGTCATGTCCATTTTTCTAGAACCCTTTATTCTTAGCTGAGAATGTTTCAACTAGACTCTACAATTAGACACTATTTTCTCTCTAAAATTTCCTTAATTCTGTCTTTCTCTGCTACCTTAGTTTCCTCTCTGAGACATGGATTACTTAAAGCATTATTAATGGCTGACATGCATTTATTTTTCTTCTTTGGAGGTTTTTGGAGACACAAAATCACTAAATACTTTATATTTTCTTTTAGAGTAACAGTCAGCCTTTGTAAGTGCTGATATTCTCACTGGAAGGACCACACAGTTTCTATTTCCACTTAGGATGAGTTTACATTTAACTTTCCTGGCAAAGTTGCAGAGCCATGTGTGTGCATTCACCTATAAAGTCTGCTAAATCTGCTGAATATAGTAAGTATCCCTATTTCCTATATGCTATGGACTCTAACAGACAAAGAAAACAACAGTATTGATATTTTTCCCTAGATATTTGTTAAAGATTATCTATGACAGGGATTTATCCTTAGGTCATGTATGTTCCCAATGCTGAATTTTACAAAGATAATTCCGTTAGAATTTTTTTGTTTATCTTTTTGGTTTTTTTTTTAAGCTGACACCGTTTACTACTAGAGTTTATTTAGTAAAAGACATTCAATTCTCAATTAAGAATGATAATGAAGACAACATATTAACAAGAAAAGAATGATTTGGCCACTCAAGTTCATGATGAAAGAGGTATCCTGGAGCTTTCCACCTAATGATTTTTGTTTTTAAAAACAATTTTTACTCTCTAAAAGCAGAGGATGCTACATAGCTCCATATATAAGGTAACAAGATTTTATTTTTCTTTTCTCAACTACTACAGGAAGTCTGAGATGAGGTTGCTGCCTAAAACATATAGCTGGTCTCATTGATATCACCTTTCTTCCAATTGGGAGCTAAAGTGACAGTGAGCAGCAGGGAAGAGAACACACTAGCTTGTCATTCTAAAATTTTAACTTCTTAATATGTTTATTTGTTTATTTGTTTTTACAGTATTCTAGAGAAAGCAAAAGACAACCTAAAGACCAGAGAAAACTAACAGCATTCCATCTTTCCTTCCTTTCTGGCCATGGCACTTGTCTCTGCAGCCACATTTCTATTCTTTCAGTCTTTAGCACAGCAGCTGGTCAATAAGTGTACTTTAGTTTTCCTATTACATAGCCAGAATTCCCACTCTCAGAATAGAGTGGGTTTGCTGGGTTCTACAGCAAAACATAATCACAGATGAGTGAATTCTCTAAATATAATTTCAAATTCACAAAATGAAATCTCTATATTTTCCTTAAAACACAAAACAAGGCATAGCACCTAAATCCAAATAAATATTCTTTTTAGATGTGTATCTTCCTTATTATTCATATTTTAAAATTTTCGGAAAGCACTCTTCCCTCTATTTATAAGCCCTATTTTTCTGTTTCCATAATTGTAGAAAAATCTTATATATTAATATTAAGAAAGAATTCTGAATTGTTTTAAGAATTATTTGTTTGTATTTCTTATAACCATGTGTGAATACATTTTTGTCTCAAAAAACTACAAATGAATTTTATTTTATTTTATTTTGTACATTCATTTAGTAACTATACTTGAGTGTTTTCAGTGTTAACCATATAGCTCAGGAATGCCTTGGGTAATTAATGTGATTTTTAGAAGTAGGGGAAGCCAAATTTCTCAGCTCTTAAGTTGATATTCTATATATTCAGAGGTCTAGAAACAGAAACTAATTAAAAATTATAGCCACAGCTCTGGAATAAGGCAACATGGGAGGAAGAGCCAGAAGCAATAATGGTGGTAAAGTTATTTCTGAAAAATGGATGTTGAGAGGGAGAAAGGAAAATAAGAAGGCAGATGGGAAGGGAGAAGGAAGGAAGGAAGCTATTAAATGTAGACTATTTTAGGAGAAATGAGAAAGTTCAAATCTCAGAAGGTTCACGTAATTTTTGAAAGTTTGTGGTTGAAAAAATACCATCTTCTATCTGTAAAGTACGAATTGTTTTCGATCTTCCATTTCATTTGAAGTATTCAGACTAGCAATTTCTAGAAATTTATGCACAGAATACAATAATTTAACTTTTCATACTATAAGTTTGACTGCAATAGTTGCAGTGTGATGAGAATTAATGACATTCTATGGAATAATCAGGAGTATATCTGTCAAATCCTTACAGACACACTGTCATGGCAATGAAAGGTAGTGTGCTCTAGTCATATTTGGTATAATAATATATTTATAAAAACATACCATATTACTTGTTAAATATGTGCTTTGAACTACACCAACAGTACAGAGATATTAAAGGCAAATCAAATTAGGTTTCTACTCATTTGTTCCACTTTTTGAAATTATCTTATAAAATTTTCTGTCTTCATTTCCTTAATATGATCATCCTGCCTCTGTTAGCACATACATATATATGTCTACTAAATATGTTCCATAGTTACTTTAACCTAATTTTGAGATATTAAGATGGAGAATGATTTACTTTTATCTATGCATAATTGGTGATGAGTAATATATATTCAGATAACAATAGCATTAAATGATGCATTGAGATGAAGCATACTACACTCATGGAAGGCATTCTATATTAGGACTTCCCTGAAACAGAGTCTATATATTTGGGCAGTGTTGAAATATATGAATAACAATAGTAGGATTCTTTTTTTATTTCTAATTCCACTGCGGAGAAAGGCATTGATAAGGGTTATTTTTATCTAAGTTCCTTTATCGGCTACAGAATGTGGATAACATTAGCACTCTTATTTCACATAAGAGGAAAGGTTGGAAAGAGAAGTTAAAAGACCCTACTGAATATGTTTTTAATACCAGGACCCATTAGATACAGAGCCATCTGCCCTTGTAACCTATATTTATAAATGTATGGTAAGAAATACTGTAAAGATTACATTTACTACAACAAAAATGATACTGATATCAACTGATATATAGAAAACCTAAACTGCAGACTTGGGTAAAAAAAAAATGTTTCAAGAGTAGATACTACATAGTGCCATCATGCTGTCTCAGACTAAAGGCAGAATAATTTCCAATTCTAAGGAAAGAAGAATTGAGATTTGTTGTTCTTAACCCTTGTATTAAGACTAATTAGTAGTGTCTAGACATTTAAGTTTATCATTTGTGAGTCAAGGAGCAATCTAGAGCTTATCTATTTAATGCTTTCTTTTAGATATATAATAAATATCTTAGAGGACTTCATTCTAACTGCCAAGCCAAAAAAAGATAAACTATTTTGTCCCATAATTAATTAAGGAAAGTAAGATACTTTGGTGTTTCTTCTTTCCCTTCAGAACACATCAAACATACATTTTAAAATATTTTTCAAGCAATTCCCTCATTTATCTGTGACATATTTTCCATTAAAACCCTATTCCACTCCATGATCTGTTAATACATCTATGCCAATAGCCAACTGGCTTTCCACATTCTCATAGCCTTAAACTCAATTTCTCACACAGCACTCTTCCTTGACGTTCGAAGTAAAATATTACAGTCCATTTTAATCTGATGTACAGCTTCACATTGACCTCACTGTCCATAAGTCTTTAAGAGGCTTGGCTGGTGTGCTCTCTGTATGTGTAACTGTAAAACCTATTTCTTACAAGTGTTTCCTTTTTCCATGGACTTTGAGAGTTTGGTGCTCTAACTGCTTTTTAAAATTCAAGTATTTGACTTCTTATCTTGCTAACCTTACTGTCCAATAATGTTCCATACATCTTACTTTAATCTTTTTACAGTCTTTTCTCTTTTCCTGTTACCATGAATCAATGGTTACTTCAGCACTGACAGAAAAATTTATTTTATATAATTCACTATTTTATTGAATTTTATTATGTCATTGTGTTCTCATTTTAAATGTCACATGTGAAACATTAATAGAGTTGAAGTGTAAGACTTTACTATGTAATTAGGATCTATTTTGCTGTCATCACCAATGTCAAAACTTCCATTAAATGTATTTGTTTGTGTGTATCCCCATGTACTATTTTTTAATTCCGTACTTGAAGGAAGTTCTGTGAATGCAAGGATTTTGTCCTATTTGTTACCAGAGTCAAAAAGAAAATCAATCATGTAATATGTGAAACATCTGAAAGTATAAATACAGTGGTTTATATATTTTGTCTAAAAGCAGAGCTGTCTCCTCTCACACTGAGTTTCCACAAGTAACAGGTAATCAATCTCATATCATTCTGGCAATAGTATTTTTCTTTAGAAAATTACATATGTCAGAAAAGGTGAACATAATCCCCTATCCAAACTACAATATATTTAAAGAGAATATATCAAAGAAAACTAGACACTCATTATCATCATTAAGAATATATAAACTACTTTCAAAGGCCCATAACCAACTCTACTCAAAATAGATAGGTAAGCCAGTAATATATAATATATATGTTATATAATATATTAAAATATATAAATATTTGTATCACATATAAAGATGCCATGAATTTTGTCTGTTTGGGTTTTTGATTTTTTGAGACAGGACTTCTCTGTGTAGACTCGGCTGTCCTGGACTCACTTTGTAGACCAGGATGGCCTCAAACTCACAGAGATCCACCTGCCTTTTCCTCACAAAGGCAGGGATTACAAGTATGTGTCACTATGCCTGGCTGAAACCATGAATTTTACTAAGAAATTGGAGGGATATTATAGAGGATTTAAATGGAGGGCAGTAGTGGGGGAATCTATGCAATTATATTACAATTTTAAGAAATAAAATAAATTTTAAAACCTTACAAAACAGAGTCACCTGCTTCATAACTTATAACTACTCTTTTCTAGACTGTTATCATCTACCTTAACATTTAGAGGCCCAAAAATCAACTAATTTCCCTCTACGGGGAAATCTATTAATTGATAGTATTTATTTTAAGCATTTCCTATGAGTCATTGTCTAAATTTTTGCCTATAAAAGCTCTGCTTCTTTTGGTATCATTGGCATCTTAATTATTTACATTTCCTTTACATATAAACACATGCATGTATGCTTCATTCTTTTTGACACTACATATCTATAGGGATCTGGAGTCTGACCACGAGATTTTCTCTCCCCTTTAACTCCTTTTATGTCCTTCCATTCCCTTAAAAACAATATTATCTCATTTATTATTTTTACACATATGTACACATGTTTACAAATATGTAGACACACAGATATATGCAGCTGACTCCATTTCCGGTTGTTTATACATACATGTGATTAGGGCTGTCCATAGAGATTTTCATGTAGAAGACTGATTTTTCTCTCAACCATCATTAATTGCCTATTAGGCTTCATCTAAAGGTGAGGCCATGGAAATCTCCTTCGATTCAAATTAGCGTGTCAACTTGTGTTGTCACTGTATAGGTGTGTTTAGCTGAACATATGTTGAGATTCCATGTATGTATTTCTTCTCTCGTATATAGAAGACATTGTCTCAAAACTGACATATTGAATCTCTAGCTTTTATAGTCTTCTGTCTCAATTTTTCATGCAATTTCCTGAGCTGTAGGTGTAGATTTTGTATTATATATGTATCAGTGAGTAGTAGTAGTTTATTATCTAGTGTCTGTGATCTCACAAGATATGGAGAGTTGCCTGGGCTTATAGTGCTAAGCACAATTTCACTCTTATTTAGCAGGCTTAAATCTAACTAGGAAATTGTTTACACCCAGGATGTTAGTGTAACTATTGTACCTTGAGAATGTTTTGCTCATTTCTGTGGTTTGCAGGGTTTACAGAGGGTAGGACTATTGTTTTACTTTCTTCCTTGAAAGCACAAATATCATGTTGCAATACTATTAGTGTTAGTGCTCATGGAAGAAAGAAATTTCTATGTCAGTTACAGCTTGACTCCTCCAAGCCATGTGTTTAAAGTATGTACTGTATTAATTACAGTGTGTCACGTTCAAAATCTAGGAGGAAATCAAGTGGCGGCAGTAAGTTATATTATTTTTGGAGTCTCTTTTTCCCCCAACCAACAAGACAAATGTTGTTTTCTCATGTGTACCAATTAGCAGTTTACCAAATTGACCAAAGTAAGGTCATCTGAGAAAAGGGAACCTTAACTGAAAAAAAAAAATACCTCTCCAAAACTGACAAGTCTATGGAGATATTTCTTGATTGGTTATTCATGTGGGATGGCCCAGGCCATTATGGGATTTACTCCTACAGGCCAAGTGGCTCTAAGTTATACTAAAAAGAAGAGAGAAAGAAAGAAAGAAAGAAAGAAAGAAAGAAAGAAAGAAAGAAAGAAAGAAAGAAAGGAAAAAGAAAGAAAGAGAGAAAAAGGGAAGAGAGGGGCCAAGAAAGACAGTAAATAGCTTTTCATGGTCTCTACTTACAGATTCCTACTTCTATTCCTACTCTGACTTCCCTTTATGGTGTATCAAGACCAAAACCTATTAAACAAAAAACATTTTCTCTCCAAATTCCTTTTGTTTAAAATGTTATTACAGCAATAACTATCAAACTAGTACACAAACCTGAGACTGGAGTATTGTTAGTCTATGGATCTTTGGGAGTGCGTTATCTCCCCATGTGATATAACTTCATTCAAACTATAAATATTTACCTCACAGGATAGCTTACAAACCAAAACACTGAGTAGACCAATAAGATATCCCCAATGGTGCAAAAGTGTCACTGTTTTATTGAGGGTAATCACTTGCTGACTATAAGACACAAGGTCTGCACGGTAGGAAGAAATTCTCATGATACTATAAACCTAGGTAATAACCCATGGCTTGAAATGTCATAGAGCTATGAGGAGAACCTTCTCCTGCAATTCGCTAAATGAATATAACTTCTAACTGCATTCTTAAAATTTTTCATTATAAGCACAGCTAAGAATATCTCTCTGTCATGAGGAAAGAGGGATTTTTGCAACTAATAGAAACTATTACAGAGTCACACACTGGTGTGAGTAGAGGACTGTGTGCTGGCCAGTAGCAAATGATACACATATAATGAAACCACTACACTAAAGTGTAAATTAAACAACACCAAACCAAATGGAGCTCAGAGTTAAACAGAGAATTCCCAACAAAGGAATATCAAATAGCTGAGAAACAGTTAAAGAAATGCTCAACCTCCTTAGTTATCAGGGAAACGCAAATCAAAACAACTCTGAGATTCCATCTTACACCCATCAGAATGGCTAAGAGCAAAAATTCAAGTGACACCACATGCTGACAAGGATGTGAAAGAGAGGAACACTCCTTCATTGCTGGTGGGAATGCAAACTAGTACAACCACTTTGGAAATCTATCTGGTGCTAACTCATAAAACTGGGAATAGGGCTTCCTCAAGACTCAGCTATTCCACTCCTTGGAATATACCCAGAATATGCTCCAGCACACAACAAGAAGATTTGCTCAACCATGTTCATAGCAGCCTTATTCATAATAGCCAGAAAATGGAAACAGCCTAAGTGTCCCTCAGTAGAAGAATGGATAAAGAAACTGTGGTACATTTACACTCTGGAATACTACTCAGCTATTAAAAACAAGGATTCCCGAAATTTGTGGGCAAATGGATTGAACTAGAAATGATCATAATGAGTGAGTTAACTCAGAAGCAGAAAGAGTCAAATGGTATATACTCACTTACATCTGGACCACATCCACTGGGTGAGGAGGCCTGGTGGCACTCAGAGGAAGGACAGCAGGCTACCAAGAAGAGACTTGGAACCCTGTGAGAAAATACAGGGGGAATAGGTCCCCCTTATACACAGTCATAGGGGAAGGGAGTAAGGGGAAAATGAGAGGGAGGGAGGAATGGGAGCATACAAGGGATGGGATAACACTTGAGGTGTAATATGAATAAATTAATAAAATATAAAATAAAAAATAAAGTGTAAATATTGTGAAAGTCAGAGACCCAGGATGCCTTACTACATAGTGTTCCCAGGCATGATGAATCCATGAAATGTAAATGATAGAGTTGCCAGAACAATACTATCATAGTGAAATTATCCATTGACATGCCAATGTATATGAATGGGAAATCCCACAAAATCCTAATCCTACATGAAGAACTGGAGATGATGAATGGACAGTGAGTAAAAGATAATTCAGTTCCTCTGAGAAGAGCTAATACATCATATGTCTAATGGCAAGCGGTTGGAGACACACACAGACACACAAGCTCACATACACAGACACTCTGCTAAATGAAATCAGGAAGTTATATGTGTTCATTAACATAAATATGTAATATATATTTGTACATATATATGTGTATATATAATATAAACAATAACAAAAGAAGAGGTCGTGAACCTGGGAGAGAAAGGATGTGGTGAAATTTGAAGAAAGTTGGAAATTGAGGGAATGGTTTCAGTATAGTACATGATTATGAATTTCTCATTAATAATATAAAGTGAAACAAAAAATAAATAAATCTTCTAAAGTGTTAATCTATGTTATAGCTAAATATATCAGTAGCTTGTTAAAGGGCACCTGAATTAATATTGTGCTTAAAGAGTTAATACTTTCTTTTTATTTATTAGGTAATTTTAATTGATTTGCATTTCATGTTCTTGAATATAAAAAGATTAATAAAACATAATTATTTAGATTCATCCTGAGAATTATACAAAACTTTAGTTGAAAGAAATTTTAAGTATTTTATCATATAGTTATTTCACAATGCATTTTGTGTGTGCTCAAATCAAGTGTTTGTAGTATTCCCTCAAAAAAATTGCTTTCATCTGAATTATATAGCGTCTCCAACAACTGTACTTTAAAAAAAAACTATACACAGTCAGTCAGGAAGGTACATTATAAAGTGGCTTATCACATTTCAAACCTCCCATTTTGTCATTCTTAGAAGTTATCTTTCTCCCTGGATATCAGATAGTGCTTACAGACAGAACCTGTCACCTCATGCTCGAAAGTAGTGCAGGAAGAATGAGTTTCATGCTAGATCAGTGATGACAGTGGAAGATTTTTATACATCAATTTTATCTCTATATTTTAAATGAATAACTCAGGGAGCTGTATTATGAGGTATTTGTTAATTTTTTATGGAATATCCAATAGATATACACTACAAATAAAAATGTAATAAAAATAAATATAAAGCTGTAAAAAGCTCTATTTCCAAGTCTTCTCTAATTAATATTTTAATTGTCATAAAAATGTGTTAAATTGTTTTTATACATAGATATTTGTGTCTCTTACTCTTAATTTCTTCTTCAGTATTCTCTGTTCCTCTTCAACCTTGCCTTCAAATATTCTCCTTTTTATTGTCTTGTCTATATAGTTAAATTAGTACACTGCACATGAGAGAAAGCATGCAAAATATTTCATATCATCTCTGTACATCCAAGCAATGACTGCATAATAAATATAGTTAATACAATCATATATATGTATAATTAATATGCTTTATTCATTATAGTATTAGAGTTTGTATATAGATATATATGTGGACAAATTATAGAATTTGTCTTTCTGAGTTTGGTATGTTTAATTTAAAATGATGATTTCAAATCCCATTTGTTTTCCATCCAACATCAATTTTTATTTTATTGTAGGAAAAGTGTATATATACCACACTTTTTTCTATCAATTACAGTGTTAACTGGCATCTAGATTAGGTTCCTAATTTGGCCATTGTGAGTACTGTAATGGGTGATTATTTATGGGCAATGTCTGTCCTTGTGGCATATAAATTTGACTTCACTTGAGTACCAGGAACATTATAGCTCAATCACATTGTAATGGTACAAAACAGATATTTATATCAAACTAAAATGCTAGAGGTGTAAAAGTAACTTTTATTCTTCTGGTATATTTGATTTCTCTGAGGTTTACTGCTTCTGTCTGCTAACCTAGGCCTAGTCCTGGAAGCTTCTAGCCTCTTATTGTATAATCTAATCTAGGCCTAGAATGTTTTCAGCATCTGACACTTACTGCTGACTATGCTCACTGTCTCTAGGCCTTTCTGATTTCTGGCTAGTTAGTTCAATTTAGATGTTCTGGCTTGAACTCCTCTCCAAGCTAACTGGTTCAAACAGGCTTCCCTCAACTGCTTCAATGAATTGCTCTACTTGGTCTCAAATTAACTCTAGCAATCTGTTCTAATCTTCAGACTCCTTTTTTTTCCGGCTTGTTCTGTCTCCACCTATGGATAACTTATTCTTTCTCTCTTCAAACTGTCTCTGTACAACTGTCATGATAAAACTGCCTCCTTTCTCTCTCCCTCTACACTGCTCTCCTAAGTCATCTCTTTCCTCTCTCTTAATGTGAGAGTTGGGCATATCCAGTTCTGTCAAATAGTTCTCTCATTTGTCTGCCACTCAATAAGCATCACCTTCAAACATGGGTGCATCATTCTACAAACTAACTTTTTCTTTGTTGTTTGGATTGAAGATGCATACTAAGAGTATGTCTACACTCCAGCTGTATCACACACATAGAAGGTCTTTGGATGTGATCAGAGAATCCATGTTGATGTATTAAAATTCCTCTAGATAGAGGATCCAGATAAACCAACTCAATTAAAGATAATTCATACAACAGAGAAAAGTAGACTATTTAAAAATGATGATGGCAAAATCAGATATCCACATGTCAAAGAACAAAATTATATTCTCATACCATGCATTAAAAAATCAACTGTGAGTGGATCAAAGACCTTAGCATTAAGAATTCAGACTCCAAAACTGAGTGGTACAGGAGACATTTTTGGTATCAACATAGATAAGGATATTCTGAAAATGACTCTAGTCATTCAGAAAATGCAATAGAAATTAATTAATGGGAAGAGTTGATTAACATAAATTATTTCTTACAGTAAAGAAAATGTTGAATAACAAGACAGCCTATAATATGTAGAATATCATTGCTATCTATATAACAAATAATTGATACTTAGACTATACAAATATCTAAAGTAATTAATAACAAAAATGAGTTTAATGGTCATTTGGTGTGTTACTCTTATGAACAGATTTTTCTCAAAAGACAAAGTGAAAATTGCTTGTACAAATCTGAAAATTAAATTGTCCTTTCACTAGTCATTTGCAAGTTTATAGTGTCAGTCATAGAGACAATAAATAGTATCAAATTTTCATAGAGATGAAGACAAAATGGTTCATTATGGACTGATACAATATTTACAAGCCCAGTCAGTATAAAAAGCAGTGTGAACTTCCTCACAATCTAAATTGTGTCTTAGAGGGACAAATATAAATGTTTTCTCTCAATGTTGGTTCTAGACAATATATTGATGAGATCATATATTGTCTTATTACCCAAAATTAGAAGTGACCATTCCTGGGGGAAAAAAAACAGGGAAGGAAGATTCATTAATGCATTGGAAAAGGAATGAGATAGAGGAAAGTAAGTTATGGGAATAAGTATGTTCATAGTGTGCCAAACTTCCTTATAAAAATGACTGCATACAAAGCTGGAAAGCCTAAGAATGTGTACTGCTTCCTCTTTCAGAAGACCAGAGCTCAAGTTCTGGAACTAATCCTAGTTGGCCTAGAAATGCCTTTAACTCCAGCTACAGGAGGTCTAAAACGCTCTTCTGGCCTTCGGGACAATTGCATTTGTGTACACCAACCACATACAGGCACACACACACACACACACACACACACACACACACACACACACACACAGAGTTAAAAATTAAGAAAAACAAAGCATCTCGTATTGTCCAGCATAACAAAAATAAAAGGGGTGTGATTTGTCATTTATAAATGTGCATATGTGAAGATGTCTACGAAACTCGCTTTGAAACAACAGAAGAACCAAATTCCTGAACTTCAGAATTGGAAGGCTTTGCAAAAGGGAATTAAATATAATGTATCAAAAGTGGTCTTTTCGCACATCCACACCTTTAACAAGTGCCAATTGCTTCCCTTATTGTTGCTGTGGGTGTTGATTAAAGTAATGTTTTTTGTTTGAAGATCAGGACATTGTTGTTCCTATGGCTTAAATAGAATTTATTAGTCTTGTGATTTTTGTTACTAAAATAGTCTTTCTTCCCCTGTGCTATTCCTTAGTTTAGGTTATTTATTCTTGTGCCCTCAATTTAAAAATATCTCAGTGAATTTAGTCATTGTAATTTAATTATCAGTTTATTAGTTAAAACATTAACATCAAAAGGTATGCTTGATGGGCTACTCAATCAGCTGAGCTGCTATTTCTCCAACATAGTAACAAAGACAGCAAAGGCACTTACTGTTAAAAGTCTTTTCTGAATATAGTTATTAAAAACTCAGAAAATGTGTTTGAAAATATATACTTGCAGAGCCAGTATGTTTTCTCCAGAATGCCTCTTTTTACAGACTGAATAAGTCCTAGAAGTTTTGGACATGAAAGTATCTGTTAGAGAATATTAGCTCATGTTCTTGCTGGTGTTTGGCTTCCATCTGAGATGAGCAACAACCACAATGTTACCTAATATTTTATTTCTAAAAAAATACCATAGTATAAAAACTATACAAACTATAGCTTTTAATATGGCATGGCATGCATATTTCATTTTATATTCACCATTTACCCTTCTCTCCAATCCACTGTCTTATTTGCCTATCGCTTATTTGCCATTTCCCAATCTCCAACTCCCAATATTTTCCTTTCCACATCCCGGTCATATGCATACTGTCACCTTCTCTCCCTCTTTTTCTCTTTGCGTGGTATTTTTAGTTTTATGAGTTTTGACTGTAGGCTTGGTCACACATATAGGTAAAAATTAACAGCTAAGCTCCACATATGAAGAAGAGCAAGAGGTATGTGCATTTGAAAAATTAGTTACCTCACTTATTGTAATAATTTCCATACCCACTCATTTTCCTGGGAATGTCATGATTTCATTTTCTTTATAATGAGATACATTCACATACGTGTATTTATAAACATAGATAGCTTTAAATATAAATAGATAAATTCATTCTCAGTAATTTTTGATGAAATTCTAGACATTCTACTTTCTTGCTATTGTAAGATAAATGGAAATAAATAGAAATACACAGCTGTCTTGGTGGTGTGATATAGTATCTGGGGTGATATAGTATCCAAGAGTGAGATATCTAACCTGTGGTACTTCTATATTTTTAAGGAATCTCAGTACTGTATTGCAAAGTGGATATACCAGTTTGCATTCTCATCCACGAAAAATGGCTTCTGTTTCTATAAATCTTTGCCGGCATTTCATTTTTTGCTAATTTATTGGTATATTCAGCAAGCCATTCTGGGCCCTAGTTACTTCACTCTGTCGGTCGCCTTGTGAAACTCCTGTCATGTCCAGGTTATTTTCTTCTTCCTTCCACTTTTCCACAAGACTCCCTATGCTCCACACAATGCTTGGCTGAGAAACACTTAAAGAAATACTCAATGTCCTTTGTCAGCAGAGAAATGCATATCAAAATGACTCTAATATTCCATCATACATCCATCAGAATGACTAATACAAAACCTCAAGTGAAAGCACATGCTAGCAAGGATATGGAGAAGGGGGAACACTGCTCCATTGCTGGCAGGAGTGCAACATGTACACCCACTTTGAAAAGAATATCTAGAGCTTTCTCAGAAGATTGGGAATAGCTATACCTCAAGACCCAGCTATACCACTCATGGGTATATACCCAAAAGATGTTCTACCATACAACAAGGACATATGCTCAGTTTTGTTCATACCAGCTTGACTCATAATAGTTACAAGATGGAAATAACCTTGATGTCCTTTGACTGAAGAATTCCAGCATTTCTTACCATGTGCTTCTTTAATGATAGCTATTCTGGCTTGAAGAAAAAGGAATATCTCTTAGTTAGGGTTTCAATTGCTGTGAAGGAACAATATGATCACTGCAACTCTTAAAAAGAAGAGCATTTAATTTGGGATGGTTTACTCTTCAGAGGTTCCATCCATTGTCACTGTGATGAGAAAAATTACAGCACACAAGCAGACATGGTGTTGGAGAGGTATCTGAGAGTTCTACATCCAGATCAGCACAACGTAGGTGGAGAGAGTGACACTGGACCTGGTTGGACTTCTGAAATCCCAAATCCCACCACTATCCTAAGGGTGGCATTTTTTGTTCAACAACATTCCATTCCATGGTTTCCATAAGCTTGTAGCCATATCACAATACAGAAATTCATTCAGTTAAGCTTCAAAAGTCCCCATTGTTTACAACAGTCTTACCATTGTTTTAAAAGTCCCAAAATCAAGAAGTCCCCTGAGAATCCTGTCTCTCTTAACTGTAAAATCAAAATGAAAGATCAGTTCACATACTTCCAACACACAATAGCAGAGTATATACATAATAGTCCAAAAGCGAGGAAATGGAGGATAGTGAGAAAATACAGGACCAAACAACACTAAAAATAAGGTAAGCAAATTCCAATGTCTGCATTTTTTATCTGATATCAAAGCACTCTTCAGATCTCTCACCCATTTCAGCTTTATTAACTACATCGCACTTCTTTTGTGCTGTTTCCATTCCCTGTTAGCAGCAATCCTTGACAGGTATGCCTTAGCTCTGGTGTCTCCAACATTTTGCTTTCTCCAAGACAATCCAGGCTTCAGTTTCACAGATTCATGCTATGACCTCTTTGGGCCTCCATTCAGGGAGACCCCTGACACAATCCAGGCCTAAGTGGCTTTCATTATTGATGGAGGAAATTCTATAAACCATTTCTTGTATCCTTGACTCCAAAGGCAAAAACCATGTGGCCAAAAATTCCAAGTTCTAATGCTTTCAGGGGCTAGAATGTGGCCCTCTTGTTCAAACATATTTTTACTAGCTTTGGGTTTTCAGTGGTTTCTTTCACTGCCTATGCTTTGTTGTCTTGAAACTTGCTCTGTAGAGGCAGCTGGCATTGAACTCAGAGATCTACCAGACACTCAATTCTTAGTACTGAGAGTAAAGGTGTGCACAACCATGCCCATCCTTAAACCTCTCTTTATTTCTTTTTCACTAGTTGGAAGCTATATGCTAGATGGGGTCTTGCTCTGAGGTAACCATTCTATTCAGTTTAGAATTAGACTTTTTAAAAATCCATTTACACTTATTCTAAAACTGTTCATTTTGTATTTTCCTTGCTTACCTTCTTCCTTTTCATTTACACCTGCAAAGGACTGACCACTAATAACCAGGGAACATAGTCAACACTGAGCTGTTTTGAAGTCTCCTCTGCAATTCTAACTAATCCTAAACTCTTCTACTTCACCTCAGGCAGAATTTTCAGACAAGGACAAACTTTTGGTGAAGAATTTTCTAGAGTCTTATTTGACCTGTAGGGCCTGGGTTAAGATGTTTAAGAGTGAAGGCACAATTGTGCCCACTCTGTAGGCCTACTCTGCAGCACTATCTTCCATATTCCTATTAAAATGCCACGCCCCAAGCACACTTAATTTTTTCCAGTTGTTTTTCTGATAGAAAGTCTCAGAGAATTCTGTGTTCCTCCACACAAAATATGGTAGAGCATATCAAAGCAATACTCCTGATACCAATTTCTCTCTTAGCATTTTGGTTTCTGAGAAGGGACACTGCAGCACCGCTTATAAAGGAAAGCATTTAACTGGGGATGGCTTAAAGTTTAGAGGTGTAGTGCATTGTCATCATGATGTGAAGCCTGGGAACACACAGCCAGACATGATGCTAGAGAGGTAACTAGGTATTCTACCTCTAGAAAGTAGGTAGCAGCCAGAGAGAAGGGAGGGAGGCAGGGAGGGAGGGAAAGAGAGAGAGAGAGAGAGAGAGAGAGAGAGAGAGAGAGAGAGAGAGA
>OU015753.1:65222918-65236693 GCA_907169655.1 Acomys percivali | reverse complement strand
GTGTGTGTGTGTGTGTGTGTGTGTGTGTGTGTGTGTGTGTGTGTTTTAATTTGGTTAGAGTGATTTTTTTGGGCAATACTTTTTTCCCTAGGCTTGGAAGGTTTGACGTAATGATATATTTGTTTTTTGAGAAAGAACTTAAAGTTGGGTAAGGAGATGAGAAAAGCTACAGAACTACTTGGGAGAAGGGAATAACATACTTAAAACATATTTAAAGTTAAAATAGTTTTAAATAATAATATAAACCAGAAATATATAATAATTACTATTTATATTTTCCATATTTTAAACATCATTCAATATTTGATGGACAACTAGCCTGATTCATATACACCATGATTATTTTCTCCTAGAAGGAAAATAGAGCTATAAAAATTTCAGGGAAGAAAAAGTAAGGCATTAAAACTTAATGGTGAACTAATTATAGTTCCAACAAAATATACATATGTGTGGAAAATTATGCAACTTAAATGAAACAAATTAAAGAACTTAGTAATATCCTGAGGTTGTCTATGTCCATAGTCATAAAGCCTCCACACTGTCAAGATACATGTCTTCACTTTGTATAGATACTACATACATACACTCAAAAACAATAGACTCAGAAAGTTATTTGTGGAAACTAACTTTAATTTTTCTAAAGCTAAGTGGTCCAATATAATACGCATTTTCTTTTGGTATCCCAAAGGTACTGAACACGTTTTAAAATGTGTATTGAATATTTAGTAATCTTTCTCTCTTTTTTGAGACCCTTCTATTCAATTTTTAGACCATTGATGGATTGGCAAAGTCTTTGGCTCCTCATCTCTCTGTCTCTGGTTCTAATATCCTCCCTCTCTCCTCTTGGTGTGTATTTAATGGTGCAATTATTCATATATTTCATATATTAATTTCCTTTCTAAGTGTAGGTAACAAACACTTGTTCTGCCGTCATGTAGGCTGCCTTTCAGCTCTGAGGATAGTATTCTTCCCGGTGCTGATTTTACAGTTTATGTAATGCCACTTGTTTGTTGATTTGGTAGCTAACTGTCCCACTGATTCTTAATCAGAATTTGTTTGCTTGCTTGTTTTTACCACGAACAGCTTTGTTGTTGTCCTTTTGTTTCTTTTTTTTTTTAAATCTTTCACTCTAACAACTTTAGTATTTCAGGCTGTAAATCAAATTCTTTGCTTTAGTTTCAATACATTTTTTGCAAGGTGAGAGATATGGATTTAATTTTATATTTTTTTTAAAAATATTTTGTTTTACTGAAGGATTTGCCAAACTGCATTCTTATTTGAGCTGTTAATGTTTTTGATACTTTTGTCAAAATTAGCCATACTCTGGACCCTTTGCTCTGTAGCTATGCTCTAAATGTTGTTTTTGTTCAGTCTTGACTGCTGTTATCACTGTGGCATTGTGATTCCTCTGGCAGTGTTCTATGGCTGCTCCATGTTCTTTTGTTGTTTTCTATAAAGGCTTAAGACTGCTTTTTAATCTCAGTGATGGTGCCGTACATTTCAATAAAGATTCATCTCAATCACTAAATAACTTTTAGAAATATAGACATCGTCATTGTATTTGGTCAAAACCATCAGGATCATGGAATGTTTTTCTATCACTATGTCTTTTTCATTTTTAACATCTTAAAATTTTGATTTGGCAGGTCTCCCACCTCAATTTGTTCTTTCATTTTGTGTTTTTTATATTTCTGAGAACTCAACTCTAAGGCCTTGTGCATACTCAGCAAGTACTCTACCAAGAGCTACTCCATTCTCCTTTTTATATCTAGTCAAATACTTCAAAATTACCCCTATATTATTTTTTGATTCCACCTAGTAAAAGGAATTTTCTTTATCTAAATTTCTAAAATACCATAAAATATATACCTTTGTTGGAGTGTAAATTCTTTAGCTTTTCTAGTTTAAACATTACCCACAGAACATCCATTGTGAGCACAGACTTCATTAATTTTACTATAATGACCTAGCAGATTATTTTAAAGAACAGTGGTATACATGTTTCTTAAGAAGAGTGAGACTGTATTGTTAAATGTTCACAACTTCATTTTGTTTCATTTTATATCTTCCATATTAGCATTATGATTTAGTACCTGAGGGACATTTTACTTAATAACAAAATTAACAGTCATAAATGTGTTCTTTATTTCTAAATGATTCTCTATATGGAATTTATTCTCTTTTTCTCTATATGATTCCAGGATGTTAAGGTATGTTCACCAGAGTTGATCAAAAAAGTATTTAAATTAATATAGCACTTTGTCTCTAAGAAGAAAATTGTTGCTATGATTATTTTATAGCATTGCTTGTCTGGCATCTAAGTTACATTTGTATGACTGTGATAAGACACAAAGAGCAAGACAAATTTTAAAAGAACATGTTTAATTTTTGGATTATAATTTTGGAGGGTAAGATTCCATGACGGCAGAATAAAGTCTGCCTGGCAAGTGCAGCAGAAGCTCACATCTTGAGCTATAAACAGAAAGGAGAGAAAATAACCCATGAATATTGAGAATAACATGAATCTTTTGACATATCAAAGCCTGGCCACAGTGACACATTGCTCCAAAAATGTCACAGTCACTAATCCTTCCCCTAAATTTCTATCAGCTTGTTTCCAGATATTCAAACACATGAGCCTAAGTGGCTAGTCGCACAGAAACCACAACAGTTATTTTGTTTTCTGATTTAGATCAGCTATGATATATTGCCATTGCTTTTATGAATATAGGGCCAGTAGCATGACTTTGAAAGTCCTAACAATGGTTGTAACTACAATGGTTCTAACTATGGTTATAAAATAGGTTTTGATTTAAGCCACTTCAGTTTTGCAAGCACATGCTATAAATTTTTCATAATATAGATAATTTTGTAGGTTTTCTCATAACCATACATTTTTATGAGAGATAAAATTAGTAATACATAGCTAAATTTACTCAAAAGCTAAATCCATCTTTTTGTACCCTCTTCTCTGACTTTTCGCTGAATTAAATATTAGAAGCTGGTGATACAGTATCTGACGCCATCTGCTGCACTGGCAGAACCTCAACATTGTGACAACAATGTCATAGCAAATACAAAGACAGATTTAGAGAAAAAGAAATCACAGTAAAAAGGAAATGTTTAAGCAATTAGAAAATGTGTCAGTGAACACTTACTTAAAATGTGAAAGGTAAATGAATATTGGCTTTAAATATGATAGAATTTTGTCTTACTAGTTTTTTCTTGAATAGCAATATTTAAAATCAAATCATAACTATATCATTTAAATAAGAAGTATAAGAAAAATAGTCTTTGCTACAGACTCTTTCTCTACTCTATGCTTCTTTACTGCTATGGTCTATAATATTGTTTCTTATTCTTTGATATCAGGAATATCATTTTAATTATTATACTCACACTATTAAGAAAGTCATCTTAAACATATTTTAATATGTATTATACACGCATTCCAAATGTTTCCAGTAAGAAACAATGAATAAAAATTCTATATTGTAAGAAATAATATTTTTAAATGTCATAAAAATCTGTCAAACTTTATTCTAATATTTCTGCCTACTTTTTAGTACCTACTAGCAACTAATCAGAATATCCATCATTGTACATCCTTGCTATACTTACCAATATCCACTAGTTTTATGCATCCTACTAAAAAGAATATGGTGCTTCATTAGTACCCAAATGTAATTTCTCATATAAAAGATAACACTGAATACTTTTATATACTTACAAGACATTTTCATAATTTTCTTTAATATTACAATCTGGTCAATTCCTTGTTTGTTTTTATTTCCATTTTATAGATTGCATTTCTTTTTATTGTGTATATATGAAAGTTTGTTTTTCCTTTTTTCTTTTCTTTACTTTTTACATATACATTTATATTATTACACATATATACAATAAACTATCCACAACAAGAAGAACCATGACACAATCAGGAATTATATAAATGTTACATTCTTGGTTTTTTGGCTATTTGTATTTGGCAGCCTTGAAGTAGACATCTTTCCTATCTTTTTATGTGTAGAATTCTGAATATAAACCAATATCTATCACGTCTCATCATTATCAACTTAAAATGTAAATCTAGACCTAAAAACATCTTAACCCCTAAACAACTAAGCTTAATTGTAAAACTAAACAATCTGGCCTTCAACCCCATCAGAGACTGTATGTATGTCTATGCAACATATGTCTGATCCCAGTGTAACCCAGCAGAGGATTCAAATCCCTTAGGACTATAGTTAGCGACAGTTGTAAGCAGCCAAATAGAGGTTGGGAATTGAGCCCAGGTACTATGTAAGAACAAGTGGGCTTAATTCTTGAGCCATTGTTCCAGGCTCATTGGTATATTTTTAAAGACAGATTTTTAGATATTATTGTTAAAAATTTGAGAAAATTTTTATTTACGATAATTATCATCTATTAATATATTTTATTAATTTATTCATATTACATCTCAATTTTTAACCCCACCCCTTGTATCCTCCCATTCCTCATTCCCTCCCATTTTCCCCTTTCTCCCTTCTCCTATGACTGTGACTGAGGAGGACCTCTTTCCCCTGTATGTGCTCATAGGGTATCAAGTCTCTTCTTAGTAGCCTGCTATCCTTCCTCTGAGTGCCACCAGGCCAAAAGAAAACAACCCAGAGAACTCAGATTCAATAACCATTTATTATGTATGTTTTTGCAAATATTTTTCAAAGGTTGGTGATTGGATCATTATCTCAGCATCTTGTCATTGACTTTTCCATAAAGAATTTTCTGAGCTTGATAAAATTAATCATTATTCAACAATCATACATTCATCATTGCATCATTAAATTTATTGCAAACAATGTGATATCTACTTTATTATTTATTATTAAATAAATGCCTTAGAATTTAATATCTACGTCTTAATACTTTTTAATGTATTCTTCTCTTGGCATCCAAGGAGATGATCATGCTGTTTTTCTTTTAGTTTGTTTATAAGATGAATTACATTGATGGATTTCTGTACATTAACCCACATTTTCGTACCTGGGATGAAGCCTGCTTAGTTATAAAGAATGATATTGTTGATGTGTTCTTGAATTTGGTTTGTGAGTATTTTATTGGGTATTTTTGCAGCAATGTTCATAAGAGAAATTGGTCTGAAATTCCCTTTCTTTTTTGAGTCTTTCTGTGGTTTAGTTATCAAGGTGACTGTGGCTATTTAGAATGTATTTGGTAATATTTCTTTTGTTTCTATTTTGCAGAATGGTTTGAAGATAATTGGTATTAGCTCTTCTCTGAAGATCTGGTAAAATTCTCTGCTGAATCCATCAGGCCCTAGGTTTTTATGGTTGGGAGACTTTTGATGACTCCTTCTATTTCCTTAGGAGATATAGGACTATTCAATTTTTTTTTTTATCAGAACTTGATTCAATTTTGGTAAATGGTAGCTACCAAGAATATTGTCCATTTCATTTAGAGTTTCAAAATTTGTGGCATATAGGCTTTTGAAGTAAGACCTAATGATTCTTTGGATTTCCTTGCTGTCTATTGTTTTGTATTGTTTTCATTTCTGATTTTGTTGATTTGAGTAATATCTGTCTCTCTTTCTGTCTCTCTCTGTCTCTCTGTCTCTGTCTGTCTCTATCTGTCTCTGTCTGTCTGTCTCTGTCTCTGTCTCTGTCTGTCTCCCCAATTTCAGTAGTACTGTCTCCAAGGAACTACTACATAGTGCTAGAGGAACTAAAGATATTTTTATGGACATGTATTAACATATACAATAACAAATGAATAATTGAAAATAAAAATGTGGTTAAAATAATTATATAAATATATTCTATACTCTTTCTTTTTTCTTCTAATACTTTCATAAAAATTAAAATTTCAAAAACAGTTGGAATCAGCATAAAAATCAATATCATAATTGATATGCAATTGTAGACCTAAAAATAGGAGATACAACTTTATAAAATATGTTAAACTAACTCCATGAGTGCTTACATTATATTGGCCTTCATGATTAGTCCCTTGTTTACTAATTGTAATCTTCTCCATGTGGTTCATATTTGTTAGCAACAGAATAACAATAAAAATCACACTAACATAGAAAAATATCTTCTTACAAATAAATATATGTGTATGTGTGTGTTTACTTAATGCTGCAATCCCTTGCACTTTAAACTATGCAAGATGCCAATTTCACATTCACATTTTCTGTATTTTAACACAGTAAAAAATAAAAGCAACAATATGCTTTTTCATTCTAGGATTACAGTTTTCTGTAATTGCACTAGCATAATGAAGAATCTGAAACTAAAGGAAAGCCAAGGTGCCTTTAGGGCAACGGCTAAACTTCAACCACATGAATGAGACTTGTGCAGTGCCAAACAGTGAGCCCCAACTACATATTTACAGGTAATATTATATGTATTAAAAAGGTTGCATTTAGAAACACACACACACACACACACACACACACACAGTGATACAATAACAATAGTTAAAAATAAGCTGTGTATTTGGAGGAGAGTGAAGAGAGGTATATGGAAGTGGTTGGAGAGAGGAAAGAGAAGAGATAAATAATAATATAATCAAAATATAATGTCAAATATAAAAAGTAAACTAACAAATTTGGAAGTATACTACAGATGTGCCTACAGGCCGGCCCTTTAAAGTCAATTTTCTTATTTATAATTCCTTTTTCCTAGATGAACATAGCCAGCACAAGGTAATCACAGTTTTGATGGTTAGTGTTCTTAATGTGAAGCAATTAGAATCACCAAGGAAAACTGGTTTAAATCAGTGGTTCTCAACCTTCCTAGTGCTGTGACACTTTAATAGAGTCACTCCTGTGATCATGATATCCACAGTAAAATTATTTGCTACTTCATGACTGTAATTTTGCTACTGTTATGAATCATAGTGTAAATATCTGATGAGCAGGATATCAGATATGCAACCCCTGTGAATGGGTCTCCAACACCCCCAAAAGGGTCTGCGAACCACAGGTTAAGAATATCTGGTTCAGAAGTACCTGTGGAGAGTTGGTAGGGAAACAGGGGCATTGTGGATGACAGTACTCCCTAGTTCGAATCCATTTCTTTAAGTAGAGGAAGGTGATAAGGCACTCTTCCTGCTCCTCCACCAACTCTTCTTCAGGATGCAGTGTCTTTCTATCTATGGTAGACTATTCCCCCTGTAACTACAAGCAAATAAGTTCTTTCTTCCTTAATTTTATATTGTCAGGACATTGTGTTACATCTAGGAAAAGGTAACTGAAACAAATCTAAATATTAAAGTTTTGTTAAAAACTTATGAATGTTTTTGGAATCTAAGTCAGATATAAATTTCATAGTACATAAGAGGAGATTATTACAAGACATTTAAGAAGGCTCAGTTAGGGGTGAATACATGGATTATTGGGAAGCTGCTAACCTGTACCCCCTGTATAATCAGGTACTTAATTTGATTCATTCTCATGTCTCTGATGGGGTTGAAGACCACATAGTTTAGTTTTACAATCAAGCTTAGTTGTTTAGGAGATAAGATGTTTTAGGTCTAGATATCTGTTTTTATTTGATAATGATGAGATATTATAGATATTGATTTATACTAAGAATTTTAGATGCACCAAGATATGAATGGTATTTTCTGCAAGGCTGCCAAATACAAATAGCCAAAACACTAAGAATGTAACATTTATATCATTCCTGATTGCTTCATGGTTCTTCCTACTGTAGGTAGTTTCTTGCATATATGTGTAATAATATTGATGTATATGTAAACATTTAAAAATATATATTTAATAAAAAAGAAAAAATAGTGTGTCCTAGAAAATATTCAGCTAATAAAGTTGTAATAGGCACCACAAAGTTTCATTATGAAATCTTAAAACAGCATTTGTTTATTAATATTGTAAACTTTATTTTTTAAACATGTAAATAAATTCATCACAAATAGAACATTAAAATCTATTTTTGTTCTTATACTAGCTCTATGCTTTAAAAAGTTTAACAAAGAAAGATGTAAATAATTGTATTAGTTTTTAGGATTACCATGACTGAATGTACTAAATTGGGTGGATTAAACAGCAAAACGTCTCTCAATCATTTCTGGACATGGGAATCTGAAATTAGCCATCATCAGTGTTGCTTCCTTCTGCCTTCTGTAAGATAGGATCATAGCCAACTTTCTGACTTAGAATTCAGTGCTTCAGTGCTGGCAAAATAGCTCTTCTATAGAAAAATAATAATATGTGGTGTGATAATCCTTACTATGCAACAAGGTGGTAATTGCATTCATATATTAAAATGAGTAAATAATGCAGTTGTAAGTTTTAATGTACCATACTCTGTACAAATGCTATTGAAATTCATGACAGTTCTCATCATGTGTTGGCTCCTTTTTTGCATAGTAATACTCTAATATTGCTTGAACATTATTAAACCATAATTAAGATTTATTTTAAACTCACATTTGTAAAAAAAAAACAGGCTGAAGAGTTATTAAATCTGAAAATAGAAATTCAAGTTATGAATCCATTTAATAATGATTTTGTAAGCTGATACAAGGTAAGGAAATGAGCTGATGCAAGGTAAGAAAATTGGTATTTGTCATATATTTTCCTTAAGAAAACAGCAAACTAAATAAGTATTGTTTTTTTAAAGTATTCAATTAACATATTTTAATTATGACATATTTTTCATTAAGCTAATTCAGGCAGGCCATAATTGAATACTTTAGAATGTATCAAGGACAGTTAAAAATGAGGATGCACGACAAAAAAAGAAACAATAATAATAATAAACTTAAAAATAAGTATAGATGAAAAAGAATAGAATAAAAACATGGAAGAAAACAGAGCACATGTTCAAATTTAAACAATTTTGTCACATGAAATGACTTGTAAGCTTCCTTCATGAGAAGAGCCTTTCTTAAAATTTCCTTTTGAGATGTGAACCAAACTTTTCATCATTGCAGAAAAACTATAAAACTGCACTTTCCAGGTTTTAATACTCAGGAAATCTTCACTGAGTGGACTCTAGTAAAAATTGCAGCTTTTTATTTTGCAAATCAAGTTGGAATGAATATATTTTGATACAGGAAAGTCAAGCCAACTCCACCTCACTATTGTATCATTAGGCAATCTGGCAAATTTTCTTATCTACTAACATTAGTAAAAGTATATGGTAGAAACGGTGTAGCAAAACATCTGAAATGAAATATTTCCATCTTTGAGTCAATCATCATAAATAAACATTTTAAAACTCCCAGCAACTCCCTGAAACCTACAAAATACCCTTGAATTTATTTCCTCTGGCTTTTGAAACTATTAAAAATTGTTTATGAAAGAAAACCATCCCATGACTGTTCAAGCTACCTGGAAGTTAGAGAGCTGCATGGCTGAACGTGTCATGCTCATTTTTGAATGAGCTTTTTTGTTGCAATTATCTTTGATTAGTTCTTCCTCCAGTTAATCTGCACCCATCCTTCTGTAAATAAATAAATAAACTCAAGGGTTTCTAAATTGGATTCCAATAGTTAGTTTGGCCTCTTGTTTGTTCCCTTTCAGGAGTGAGGAGATGTTTGTTTATGTAGTTTCAGAGAGTTACATGAGAGTGACACAGACCTGTAATCCCAGAACTCAAAAGGCGGAGGCAAGAAGGCTGTGTTTTGAGACTTGCCTACAATACATAAGCAAATTCTGATGGTCTAGGATGGAGAAACACAATTATCTCAAGTAAATAAATAAATGAATAAATGATTTCAACTCTCAGAAATTCCACAACTACTCAGAGGTTCTGTAATTAAAGTACAAATACAGGGAAATGAACAAAAATATTTGTCCAATTAATAGTTACCAGGGACAAGTTTGTGAATAAATATCTTTAGTGTTTGTTTATTTAATTGACAAATCAAAACTGCATCTACGTTATCACACAGCATGCCATTAATGGAAATATATACATTATAGAATTGGTAAAGAAAGCTAATTAACATTTCATTTTCTTACATTTTTTCTTATGTGTATGTCCCCTGTGAAAATCTACTCTGTTGGTTTCTACTCTTATAGTTTCTATTATCTATAACAAAAATGTTTTAAAATATATCCCCATTTCTTCTATTTAAAGTTTTGGTTTTTTGACTAACAAAAATACAATATTATATTGGCCCTCATATCATTTATCAGATATTTAATTTCTTACTTGAAGAATGCATTGGTTTTTTTTTTTTTTTTCAGGAGGGGTATTTTGCTTTGTTTTGCTTTGATTTTGTGGTTTTGATTTTGTTTTATGACAGGGTTTCTCTGTGTAGCCTTGGCTATCCAGGCCTCTTTTTGTAGACCAGGCTGGCCTCAACTCCCAGCGATCCACCTGCCTCTGCGTCCCGAGTGCTGGGATTGCAGGCTTGTGCCACCACGCCTGGCCTGAGTATCATGGTTTTTACCCTCCAGCCTGCTGAAACTGCTGTGGAGTCTCACTATATACATGGACACTACAATGTGCCCTGGAGGTTCACTAAATACATGAACACTACACTATGCTATGGAGTCTCATTCTATATGTGAACAGTACAATATTCTGTGGAGTTTCATATACACATGAGCACTATGGCAATATCCAGGGCTTTATTTGACTCTGATCTATTGCTAAAAGCCAGTGTTCTAGGAGTTGTTTTACTTAGGATTTCATTGCCAGAAAACTTAATTCACACAATAAAACAGTGTTTTAATTAAATATCAAAGAAAATTAAAGTTGTAAAATTAGCATGGAACACATAGTTCCTGTAAAGAAATTTTGGAAAAGTATGTCATGACAAATTTCCTAAAACACATTTACTTTGCAGCTTTTGTCCACATGGCATATCTTCATGTAGAGTTTAACGTAATGATCCCAAACTTGAAAGAAAGTGTTCCAGGACTTCACTGAAATTATGGCAGCACTGCTCTTTGGGGGAAAGGCTGGGTCATCCATACAAACTGCCAACTGAGGACACCAAACAGAAGCAGAAAGACAGCCTGTAATGAACATTAAAGTGTACATGATTCTGTTAGTTCTTTAATAATCACAGTGGAACAGATATAATGCTGTCATGGTAATAGAACTTTTGGTTGCTAAACTATTGTTTCCTCATCATAGTCATTAGATATCACACTGTCTGTTATGTAATATCTGTGGAAATTACCTTTAAATAAAGAAATAGTGTAGTTAAGTTATACGTATTTAATATTTGTTTATTCACATAATACAACTTTAAAGGGAAATATTTATCCAGTACATAAAATACTACATATCATGCTCATTTACTCACTATTTCAGATTTAAACTATACATACGGAGCAGCCTGTATCATATTTGCTGAACAATGTGGACTGTTCATGTTTATAAGTAAACATTTTATTTTCTAAAAGCCATATATGAGTCACCCATTTAAAGACTGAATAATTTGCATAGAGAAAAGGGAAAATGAGAGGACCATAGGTTACTATAGTTTGTAGAATCTGTAAATAATCTGCTCATGTGTTGTAGGGACAGACGAAGGTCTTTCATATGCAGCACATACAGGTAATCAAGACAACTGTTGTGTAGCATTAGATAGAAATCAGTCATGTTTGAAATGAAAATATAGACATGTTTTTATCTTTATAGTGACATAATTTGATAAAAAAGAAATTCTTAACTATGTGCTCACAAACTGGATATTGGTAGAAAAGATATTAAAGTCTCATCAGAACCAAGATTTATTTTTCATTTTTTTTTCTATCAATGTCAATAGAAACAAGTCCGCAGAAAGAGAGCCTGATTCAGCTAGTTCACAGACTGCCATTCTATCAGGCTAAGGTTTAGAATTCAATGAATTTCTCTGTCTCTTTAGCTCTGTGAGGCCTGGAACTAATAAAAGTGTTCAGATTGGTTAATTATACAACCACAGACGTTTAGAAGCAGGTAAGTCTTCAAGATAATTTCTAATGTAAACATTAAATATGAAATCCCCTGCAGTCTTAAAATATATAACCCTTTCTATTCCTTCAAAATAGGCATTGAGTAATTTCATTGGAATTATTCAAAATATGAATGATGTGTGTCAGTCCTTTTAGAAGATGAAAAGAAAACAGAAATATATTTAATTTTATATGTAGTATCTTTTATAGACACATTGTTTCATGTTATTAAACAAATACAAAGTTTTTGACTATAACAATGTCAATTAGTTTATAAAGAAATTAGTCAGTCTAATGTTATTTACTAAAACAGACAAGAAAGAAAACTTCATTATTCCCTGACACATATGTAAATAGAATGAAAGATCAGATAATAGCACTGGTTAATTAATATATTTGATGCATTTTTACTTTTTCCATCATATTAGAGAAGGAAATACGGTTTTGTACAAAACTGGAAGTGTTTAAACTCCAAAGTAAAAGTTCTCTAGCTAGATAGTCATTATATTAATTAATAAAATTAATGAATATTTAACATTTCAAAATAAGATATTCTCAGTATTTATATGAAACATGAAAGACATTCATAGAAATTCATCATATAATATTAAATGTTTATGCATGATTTACCTCACTATTGCTTATTCAGGATTACAGTATAAAAACATGACTAAATAACAGGGCTGATGTCAGAACACAGAATCAGAGTGTATATACACTAAAAGACAGAAAATGTTACATAATCTCATACAAGAACACAAATATTAAATCTGATTTTGAAGGATAACTAGATAATCATCCTTATAAACATTATATTAAGATCATTTTCATTTTTCTTGGAATATATTTTCAAATTGGAACACGAAAATGTAAAATGTAGTGTCTCCAGTAAAAAATGAGTTATATATTGTAAAAACAAAATAAGTTTTTAAATAAATCAAATATATAAATAAACAAAATAAATTAAACTAAAATCTTGATGGAGGCTAATATAGATTTGTGTTTATTTATTTTGGTTTTCAGGACATAGTTTCACTGTGTGGCTGTGGCTGTCCTGGAAATTGCTCTTTAGACGTGGTTGGCCTCAAACTGAGAGTTCTACTTGCTTCTGCATTGCAAGTACTGGAATTAAAGGCATGTGCCTTTACTGTCTGTCTTTTAAGATAGATTTTTAAATAATGACTTTTAACTTTTATTGGAACTCTCTAGGTGAATGATTACAAATTATATAGTAACTCTATTTAACAGAGTGCTATTAAATTATAAAAATCATTTTACTAGAAACAGTGATTATATATTAATAAATTACATTAATACAAAATACAAAATACATTAATAAATTAATGAGTATTTAGAAAAAAACACATGCTCTCTGTATAAGTATGACCTTTATTCCTCTATACCCACCAAGCTTTCTTCTTTCTTCCCCTACTTTTAGGGTTTTTTCCATATTTTTTTACATATACATTTATATTTATTCCATATAAATGCAATAAACTACATACATCAAGAACCATGAAACAATCAGGAATTATATAAATGTTATAATCATAGTATTTTGGATATTTATATTTGGTAACCTTGAAGAGAATATCTTTTCTATCTTGGTGAGTATAAAATTAAGAATGAATATCATTATCTATCATATCTCATATCTACCAACATAAAACACCTATCTTGACCTAAAAAAATATCTTAAGCCCTAAAAAACTAAACTTAATTCTAAGAATAAACTATCTGGTCTTCAATCTCATCAGAGACTTGAGAAGGAATAAAAATTAGTTACCTGAGTATACAGGAAGTTCAGGTGAGTAGCCTCCAAAATGAAAAAAAAAAAAAAAAAAAAAAAAAAAAA
>OU015753.1:65193706-65209212 GCA_907169655.1 Acomys percivali | reverse complement strand
GTATAATGTAGTCCCATGATTCAGTATGAAATTCCTCAGCAGAAAGCACCACATTTATCTTTTACATGTAGAATACCAGAAATATGAACTTATATTTTCTGTTTTTATAAATCACACAATATATAGTATTTTGTTATAGTAATTCAAAACAAAAAAATAGAAAACCAAGAAATGTAGAAACTGATACACATATTTTTTTCACAAATACTTAGATAAAGTCACTTGGTTTGTCATGAAACATAAATCACTTGAGAATCCATTTCAGTGGCAGATAATGTCATAGAAAAATTATATGTCTTGAAATTATAGACAATATGAAATTCCCGTAAGTGCTTACTTAAAATCAAATACTGAAAAATATTTTCTGTTAGAAAACCTTCAAGAGTGAAGCCAATAATTTACTTAGAAGCCAATATTTAGGAGTTAAAATATTTTTTGTCAAAAAAACATGAACTTAGGAAAATATGTATTCAATTTAGAAATGTATACATTTCTTTTGATTAAACTTCTTTTAAATAGGTAAACAGATTAAATCATATATGCATATATAAGGATACATAGATCTTATTACTAGCTTTGCTGCATATGGTATGTAATAAATAAAATAACAATTATGTATTATGTGTATACAAGGAATTGTCTTTGACATCTATTTTGCTTTTATAAGAATGAATATATGTTCCAACTCTTTATTCCACTCCAAGATTATCTAACTATCACCATTTTAAACAATATATACATCAGTCATTTATTTCACATGCCAATTAAGATTTACTAATATAACATTTGAAGGCTATCAATGTGGGCTACTTAGAGAGCTCCATGGGCAAAGCACTTTCTATACAAGCATGAAAATCTGAGGTCATGTGCCCAACACACACAGAAAAGCTGGTCATGTCATTATTTGTCCATTCAAAAGGAAGGGCCTGGGAGCTCACTGCCCAGCCTATCTGAAACCACAAGGTCAAGGTTCAGTGAAGACTCTGTTTAAAAAGAAAAATAAAATGTAGAGATCAATACAAGAAAATGTCCAGTGTCGGCCAATAGTCTTCACAAGTACATGCTTGGCCTAATGCACTAGTACATGAAGATAACCCACACCCACTCTCCCTACACACACACACACACACACACACACACACACACACACCATTTCTAGGCTTACTTATGTATGGTCAAAATTACAGTGGATAGCTGCCACTCTAAACATAGTTTTCTGAAATATGCTAAACAAAATACTTACATTCTTTCATTTACAAGAGGATTGCATGTAAAAAAAATAATTTTAATTTAGAGGAATTAAGGATGTGAACATATTATGTTATAATTTGAAAAATAAGTCCAGCTTGTTCCAAACAAAATTAAGTATTCATGTTTCCTTAATCATACTCAACTTTACTGAATTCTCAAGGCACATCATCTTATGTTACCTATCACTCACTTTAGATTTATGGGTATAGAACTGCTTAATGTTTATTTCAAATTAATAGATAACAAGTTAACATGTGGATTAAGGGAATCAGTAAATTACATTACTGATAAAAATAACAATTTTTCTGGCATATGAAGCCTAAAAAAATCACAAACTTTGAAATGTGATAAAGTAATATGATATTAAAGATTCCTATATATTTACTCGGTTCTTCCAAAAACACATTTATATTCTATATTTGTTAACATTTATACCTTTTAGAACACATTCAGTTAAGTAATACGTAAAAAATATTGCTTGGGCAGACAATAGGAGAAATTATCTTTTCTTTAAAAAATCTCGAAAATTAAAAAATTCAATCAGTTTCTGTACTAGTCTTCTATCAAAATTGACACACAAACTAGAGTTATCTGAAAGTCAGGATCCTCAATTGAGAAAAATGCCTTCATAAGGTCTGGCTGTAAGGCATTTTCTTTTCTTAAATTTATTTATTCTTTCATTTATTTATTTATTTATTGATATTAATTCACTTTATCCTGGTGGTAACACATTTCTTTATTGTTTGTTCGTTTGTTTATATTCATTCACTTCTCGTCCTGGCGATAGCACCGTCCCTCCTCACCTCCCAGTCTCACTCTCCTCTCTCTCCCCAGAGCCCCTCCCGTACTCATCAGAAGAGAGGAGGGGTGTTTAATTTGTATCAGGACTGAACTGAGAATGTCCTCTGCCACTAAAGCTTGGCAAGGCAGTCTTACAAGCGGAAGTAATTGAAAATCAGGTAGGAAAGTCCATGCCACAAGAGAGCTCTAGCTGCCCTCAATAAAGGACTCAAAACACCTGAGCTACCCATCAGCTACATCTTTGCAGGGGACCTATGCACAGTCCATGCAAGGTCCTCGGTTGGTACCTCAGTATCAGCAGGTCCCTCTGAGCCCTAGTCAGTTGGTTCTGTTTTTCTTAGAAAATTCCTGTCACCTCCCAGCCCTTTGTTTCTTCTCCGTACTTTTCCACAAGACTCCCTATGCTTCGCCCAATACGTGGCTGTGAGTCTCAGCCCTGTCTGCAACCATAGCAGGGTATTATTAATAGTGTCAGGAGTTGGTTCATTCCCATGTGGTGTGCCTATGGTTGGGCTACCATTGGTTGGAAATTGCCTCAGTCTGTGCTGTATCTACTCTGTCTTTTTTCTTGCACATCTTGTAAGCAGAGTGAATTAGGGTTGAGGCTTTTTTGGTTGGTTTGGCGTTCCCCTGCCTCAAGTAGGTGTCTAGTGAGAGGCTATTCTTTTCAGCCTCCATGGCCCCTACTGTTAGGAGTCCCTGTTAGAGTCTCACTCATATGCCCTAGGAGCCTACCCTAACTTAGGTCTACAGCTCTTTACAGAGATGCCCCTGCCCACAGTTTCTCTTTGCTCTACGGACCTTTTTCCTCCCTTGTGGCTGCAGAGAGGGCTCTGTTGTTAAGAGCACTGGCTGCATTTCCAGAGGATGTGGGTTCAATTCCCAGCACCAGCATGGAAACCCACAAATATCTGTAGTTCCAGTTCTAGAGGACCTGACAACTTCATACATACATGTTGGTAAAAATCACCAATGCACATGAGAAAAACCTTAAGCAAAAATATATTCCCTTGTAAGGCATTTTCTCAATCAGTGATCACTGGTGCACAGCCAAGCCCATTGTAGGTGCTGCCATCCCTGGGCTGATGGTCCTCAGTTTTATAAGAAAGCAAGCTGAGCAAGTCATGATGAGCAAGCCAATAAGCTGTGTCCCATCATGGCCTCTGTATCAACTCTTGCCTCCAAATTACTATGATGCTTGAGCTCCTGTCCTGACTTCCTTTGATGAAGAGCTATAATGTAGAGTTTAAATCATAAATCCTTTCCTCCCTAAGTTGCTTTGGGCATGGTATTTTATCATGGCAAAGTAACCCGAAGATAAATTATAAATGTTATTTGATTAAATATATATGTTTCAGATATTGTTCTACTAAGAGTAAATATTAGAACAGTAATATTTTGCTAAAACCTAGTTGATAGAATTCTGGCTATAAGGGACCTAGGTGGGGGATAAGCCCAAAATATCTCAAAGACTCATACAAGGGTATGAATTGGTAAATCGTTTTCTTGTGTAGTAATTGTTCAAATAACCATCTAGATGAATAGAAACAATGAAATGATATGATAATTCTTTCTCAAAGAGTAATAGTGCGGTTCCTATACTAGGCTATACTAATATATATATATTATTTATATATTTATATATATTAGGTTCTGTCTTGACATTTTTAACATTATAGGTCCTTTGCGTATATATGCATATATAATATATATTATGTGTATATATACATACACACACATATATACAGATGTATATACGTGTATGTATATATACATGGCTTACAGTTTTTTGTTTTTATGATATTTCTGGATAAATGAATATGTTTTGCCTCTGAATCTATATGATGTGCTTTTTGTTTGGCTCTTTTTCTCTTGTTTGTTAGTTTGTTTGGTCCTACTCTGGTTTGTTTGTATTTGTTTGTAACTTATCTTATTGTATTATTTATTCCTTAGACTCTTGTTTGTCTTCTAAGGAGACAGAAAAAGGTATTGAGTTGGAGGAGGGAAGAGGTGCAGAGATTATCAGAGGTGTTGTGGTAGTGGAAAATATAATTAAAATATTGTATGAAAAAATGTATTTTTCAATAAAATAAATATAGGAAAAACTAATTTATAAAAATTCAAATTCATAACAATGCACATTTAGTTTTCTGTTTGAAAAATACTAAATACACCAATAAATATATTTTATTTTAATATAATTATAAGCTATATTTTTCCAAAATTATACAGAAATGTTCTAAAGATTAGAAATTATAAACAAGGTCATCAAAACAAAAATGTAAATGCCCAAAATTATTAACAAATTAAGGAAAATATACACAACAAAAGTTCAAAACTATATATATGTGAAATGTTATATATATATATGTATATAAGGAAGATTTTTATACAGACTAAATATTACAAAATAAGCTAATGTTAAGGATGCAAAAGTACAAATCAAACAAATATGGTTCAGATATAGGGATTAAATCCACAAATGCCAAAACTGGCAGATAAATGCCAGCCAAATAAACATACCTAATGGAAAGGTCACTAAGTTATCTCTGGAAATGCTGAATTATAAACAGATATCATCTAATAATTTAAAATTTCAGGAAAGCAAAAAACCACATAAACATATCAAAAATTCAACCCGGGAGCCCATTAACAAATAATATGTAATTATTATTAACACCAACTCCACAGCTCCATGACGAATCCCTGATTGAGTGGTAGGGTTTGAATGATTGAGTTAGACATCACAAGGGAAGCATGATAGGCATTGACCAATCAACACAACACTAAACTGAGCTGAGCTGAACCTGAAGCACAGTGCCAACCTTAGAGCCTGACATACACATATCAGCCCTAAAGTGTCACCTGCTTCTTATTTATTGATGCATTTACCCAATGCTATATCTCTTTCTTCCAGTGCAGAAAAAATTCCAAGGTAAGATGGCTTCACTAGTAAAGTATGCAAGGTATCTTACAAGCAAATAATGCCAAAGTCATAGAGAATATTAAAGAATTGTTAAGGAAAAACACACTGTACAACTTTCCATGAAGGCAAAAATCAAGAGAAACTATGAATGTTTATGGAAACCTAATGATTAATACTATGTTAAAGACTGAAAATGCTGTCATTCCAGTGAATAAAGAAAAAATAAGGATGGTCCTTTCCCCTCCTATTACCTTCCACTTATATTTACCTTTGGTGGAGAGTCTGTTAGGTGTATTAACACAAAGGCCAAGAGGTGAGTTTCTGATAGAAGGAAGGGTAAAGAAAGGCTTATCAATGACTGTGGGAGGAAGAAAGGAAAAATGTGGGAGAAAGATATTAAAACTAAATGAAAAAAATTATTTATATTAATGTTATTTCTTATAAAAATACTAATTTGAGTCATAAAACCTCTAACAAATATTTAACATTAATGACCAAAATCCACTGTTTTATATATAGTAACTACTCATGATCAACAGGTGAAATAAAATACATAACAGTAAAAATAACAATGAGACTTCCAATTCTTTCCAAGCAGAAATTGTATTAAATGTCATAGTTTATTTAGCTTTTTAATTCACATGAAAAAGTATTACAGGGTTTTCTCCTTTTTTTCATTTATTTTTGAGATTTTATTATAATGTCAGTGGTTCTCAACCTTATGGGTCATGACACCTAAGTGTGATACAATTCCCTTTTCACGTGGAGTCACCTAACACCATCCAAAAGCACACTAATTGGTTATTCAATAACAAATGATTAGCCCTGAAAGCATACAAAATGTAACACTTAGACAAAAAAGGTTATACATGCATATACATGTATATAAATGTAATGTATATACATATATGCATCTAATAACAGTTAATAAAGATAGAGACATGAATTTTAAAGAACGAAAATAAGGATAAATGTCAGAATATGGTGGAATGAAATGGAAGAGATGAGTGACAAACCCATATTATAATCCAGTGGTTCTCAGTGTTTCTAATACTGGAACATTTAACATAGTTACTCATGCTGTGCTGAGCCACCCAACTATAAAATTACTTCTGTTTCTACTTTGTAACTTTAATTTTGCCTCTATCTTCTTGGAAGACAAATATTTCTCCCTCTTTCAATATTTCTTAATTTTTTGTAATTCTTTGAATAAGACTGAGGCCCCCTGGAATTTCCACCATCCAATCTAACATGTCTATTTTTGTCCTTGTGCAGCTCATATATAGGCATTTTTATGATTTTTAATGTTAGACCTATTTTTCAATTTGGTCTGCATAATTTCATATTTGAAAATCCAATAAGAATTTTATTAGATGTGCACTAAAATGTGTAATAAAAATGAAAATCTAATTATAAGATACACACGATGGTAATTGGAAAGGCTACTTTGAGAAAAGTATATTTCAAATAACATACAATCTTCTAAAAATTGTATTTATTTATCTATTACATTTGATATTATACCATCTGCTTTACAAGTACAGTTTATAAAATCTTTGCAACAGTTCTACAAAGATGATATAATTTCATCATTGTATTCAGAAGTCTTGAACGATGAGGTAATTTTTTTTTTGTCCAGCAGCTTGTGTATCTGAATATAAATGTACATATAATTTTCACTTTCTTAACATCTGACCCATTAAAGCTCTATAATTGATGGGTAATGTAACAACAATTATTAACTAAATTCACAGAGCACCACAAATGGACTGTCATAGGTCACTCAATGGGTCAGCAGAAATAGAGCTTTGACAGGGGTGTGAATAGGCAGAAAGTAGCTCAGGCCACAGTGTTACTCACAACTGTTGAGCTTTCATGTGAAACATGTTTCTTATCATCTATATGCAGACTCCCAGTTAAATTTCATGTGCCTTTTCCACTTTTCTCTTCATAGCCCTTATCTGATTTGTCATCTAATAGGAATTTTAATTTCGCAAACACCACACAGTATGTACCAGGGTAGATATCACTATCAGGTTAGACCTGAAACATTCATATTAAAGTCATAATGAAAAGGATGAAACATTACATTTAGTGGATCTTTTCCTTCCCTCCACACTCTGCCACAATCTTTGACCCTTCCCCAGGTGGAGAATGAGCTGTCCATCATTTATATCTGAATAGGGATTCAGGTCCTCTGCTTTCAATGTCCTTATTTGGTGCATCAGTTTGTGCAGGGCCCACTGGGTCCAGATTTGCCAGCCTTGATAGTCTCCTTGTGAAGTTTCTGACACTCCTCCCTACCTTCTCAGCCAACAAAGATTTTGAAGGGTTGATGAAAAAAATTAGACTTTCAGTCTCTGCTTTGATTGAGAACATCTGCTCATCCTGGATAGTTTGGACTTGCTCCTGGCCTCATTAGAAGATTCAGCCTTGTTGAAAGAATGAGTAGAGTGTGGATGCCAGTTTACTAGTGAAGTATGCATGTATCTTAATTGTGCAGGAGCTATATATTCCTCCTCCAAATAGCACCTTCATTACCATCACGTAGAGTATCTACACAGACTTTTAAAAACCAGCATTTATTATTCACAATCTGTACAATCTAGATTGAGTTCCTCTAGTACAGAGATTCACAACCTTCTTATTGCTGAAACCCATTAATACCCTCATGCTGTGGTGACCCTATCCATAAAATTATTTTAATTTTTACTTCACAAGTGTAGTTTTGCCACTGTTGTGAATTATAATGTAAATATCTGTGTGTTCTGATGGTCCTAGGTAATCCTTGTAAAAAGGTCATTCACACTCCACAAAGGGGTTGTGGTGCCCAGGTTGAAAACCTCTGTCTTGGAAAGCTCTTTTTTATTTCTTAATAAATTACAGGTAGTTAATACACAAAGTTCAATGACTTCTTCTCACCTTTTTTTTCTTTTTTAAAAATTTTATTAATTTATTCTTCTTACATCCCAATGGTTATCCCATCCCTTGTATCCTCCCATTCTTCCGTCCCTCCCATTTTCCCCTTATTCCCCTCCCCTATGACTGTTCCTGAGAGGGATTACCTCCCCCGGTATTGAGATTTCCTGAGGTATTTTTATCAGAAAGTAAAACAATGCCTTAGTTTCCATGAATTAAAATACCTTAGCTGAATTATATGTGTTTTCAAAATAAGTTTTACATTTTAATGTTGTACTTTCTTAATTATTTTTACACAATCTGACAAAATCAAAAAACATATTGTTTTTTTTAATTTTATTAATGTATTCTTGTTACATCTCAATGGTTATCCCATCCCTTGTATCCTCCCATTCTTCCCTCCCTCCCGTTTTCCCCTTATTCCCCTCCCCTATGACTGAAGACAAAGTTTAAACTGATGACAAGGATTTTAGGGATATACATATATACCTTGGAGATATTAAACATATATTTATCATTTATAAAATCATGTTAAAATTGTCTTTTAATGTTTTAATATTCTGAATTATTAAAAATCACTTCTTTCACTAAAAACAAAAATATTGTTTCTTTTTTGAAAAGTGTTATGCTCCAGTCTAAATGGTTATCCACTTATCACATTCATCACAGCTATATATCCATCAAATAACTGAAGTAGAAACAAACACAGTGAATACTGAAAACAAAAATAGGAAGTCTTACTACATTAAATGATGGCTCGCTGCACATAACACACATGTGGCTCATGTTTCTATTACACAAAAGAAGAAAATTAACTAAGGAAAAACTCTTGGTAGACATAAAATATAAAAGCTATAATAAAAATAATTTAGAATGGATAACATTTGCATACAAATAGAAAATGTCCAAGCTTCTCTAGGAAATTCACAACCAGTTCTCTTGCTCAGGTTTCATGGCTATGGATTGTAACACCCACAGACAGAAAGGATGGTTGAAAATCATTACAAATCGGGTGTGGTGGCACATGTCTTTGATCTCAGCATTTGCGGATGCAAAGGCTGGTGGATCTCTGAGTTTGAGGTCTATCTTGTCTACAAAGCGAGTACAAGACAGCCGAGGCTATTCAGAGAAACCGTGTCTGGAAAAACAAAAACAAAAACAAAAAGAGAAAACAAAACTGCAAAAACAAAACACATAACTTTTTGCCTTGGTGTGATGACTTGGTCAGGAAAGCGCTCACTGCACAAGCATGAATTCCTGGCTTACAGATCACAGCACACTGCAAAAAGTCCAGGCACATAACTGTGTTTTTTTTTTTTATCTTGCATGGGATAAAGGGAAATAAATATTCCTAAGATTTGCTAAAAGCCGGGATAGTCAATGGGACTTAATGGGATGTCCCACTTCAAAAACAAGTTAGGCAGTGACTGAGGAAGAAAATGAGCATTGATTTTTGTCATGTGCACACACAAACAGATGCAAACACAAACACACACAAAATCACACTCACACACAAACACACAAACACACACACATACATACACACACAAATACACATACACACACAAACACGCATACACAAACACACACAAATAGACACATACCTAAAACAATCACATGTACATTTAACATAGATTTTTCTACTTTCTCATCTCTTTATCAATGTAGTAAAACAATAATTTTATATTTGAACCTAGAAATCATTGATGTGATAAATGTAAGAATAAATTAGCAAATGGACATACGTCTGGGATCTAATTGTCAAAACAAGCAAAGAGAATGTGAAAATGTTTCATAAATCAAAAGATTCTAAGTATCTTCTTTCAAAACCCTTTTGACACTTTCCAAATAGAAATATAAAAAGCCCTCAAATTCACTGGAGCCATAAGTGATACTTCCAAACATTATTGAGCAAAAAATAGCTTGAAGCAACATGCTACCACATGCCAGAATATGCTAAAAACTTACAAGAGTAAAAACAGCATGACATTGGAATAAAACACGGAGAACATTTAAGGTAGATATCCTAGAAACAAAACTGCTCAGGCACTGTCAGCAGATATGTAACAGTAATAGATGTGTAAAGCACGAAGTAATTAGTTCCTTAGTTTGGACTATCCATGAAAGTCACCACCAACTAGATTAAAGTCTTAAATCAAGAGAATGGAGCAGGGAGAAGAAGGTGCCGTGGAAGACACATGGCTGCATATATGACTGAGTCCAAGACTTCAGTATCAAATCTGTTTGTCTCTCTTTGGATTTTGTCTTTTATCCTCATTCTTTCTTCTGTGTCTCTCCCTCTATCCCTGTCTGACTGCCCAATTTTCACCTAATTTCCTTGCTATTATATTCAGTTCACCCAAGCAGGGAAGACAAGTCTCCCAAATTCTACGTAATTTAGATTTTTAGGGTTTTTGGTAATTTTATAAGTGAGTATGGTATTCTTACCATTACCAGCTATCCTTTCATGTGCCTCTGCCCAATTTGTCCTCTGTCCTCACTACATTTTTTTCTATGTATATTAAAATAAGTGGATTAGGTAATCGGGATCAGATCAGGTAATTAACTTGATATAGCTCTGAGTCCAGGAACATCAGACTTTTGTAAGTTGTCCACTGAAAGCTAAAGTGAAAAGGGCATTTAAAAAAATTTTGTTTCCACCTCAGTAGAAGAATGGATAAAGAAACTGTGGTACATATACACTATGGAATACTACTCAGCTATTAAAAACAAGGAATTCCTGAAATTTGTGGATAAATAGATTGAGCTAGAAATGATCATAATGAGTGAGTTAACCCAGAAGCAGAAAGATTCAAATGGTATATACTCACTTATATCTGCATACTAGCCCAAGGGGCATGTCCCATGAAAGCCTTCCCTTACCAGGAAACTGGGACAGAGCGGAAGACACCCTATTGGGACTCTAGATGAGAGAAGCAAGGGAGAATAGCCATGTAGAAGGATCCAGTGGGTCCTAGAAATCTACAAGTAGAACATTGTGACAGGCAGATCTGGGCCCAGGGGTCCTGCTCAAATTAAGGCACCAGCAAAGGACAATACAGGCAGTAAACTTTAAACCCCTACCCAGATCTAGCCAATGGTCAGAACATTCTCCACACTTGAGTGGAGATTGGGATATGACTTTCTCATGTACACTGGTCCCTCATATTTGACCATGTCCTCTGGAGGGGGAGACCTGGTGGCACTTAGAGGAAGGACAGCAGGTTACTGAGAAGAGACTTGATACCCTATGAGCATATACAGGGGGAGGAAGTCCCCCTCAGGAACAGTCATGCAGGAGGGGAGTAAGGGGAAAATGGGAGGGAGGGAGGAATGGGAGGATACAAGGGATGGGATAACCATTGAGATGTAACAAGAATAAATTAATAAAAAAAATAAATAAATATAAAAAATAAAAATAAATAAATAAAATAAAAAATAAAAATTTTGTTTCCAAGCTCTGAATTTTAGTGAACTATGCAGCTCTTGCTACGTCAGTTGTCATCCCTAAATACTTGCCTCTTTGTCTTTGGGGGAGCTAATCAAATGCTCTAAATCCTAATACTAACACCATTAAAATTTAATCTAATGATATAGATTATTACGTGTGTGTGTATGTCAGTGAGAGAGAGGGAGAGAGAGAGAGAAAGAGAGAGAAAGAGAGAGAGAGATTTAAAAAGTTGATGGTTTTAAAACAAAAAGTCAAAAAATTCCGTTATTTTCTTTAAGTTTCAGTGATTGTAACTTCCTTCTATACAATTATAATATATCTATTTAAAATATGTTCTTTTTCTTTTTTGATAATTATTTATTTTTATTTTATGTATGGTGGTGTTTTACCTGCATGTATAGGTGAACATCATGTGCATGTAGTCCTTGTAGAGGCTGTACAGGGTGTGTAAGATGCTAGGGCTGGAGGTGCAGACAGCGGTGACCTGCCATGTGGAAGCTGTGAACTGTATTCCTGAATCCCTGTCATCTGGAAGAGCAAGTAGTGCTTTTAATTGCTGAGCTATTTCTCTAGCCTTGGCTTTTCTAGTAGTAGAACAAAGCACAGAACTTATCATAAGACTGGAAAACGTCTCCTTCTCCACTTAACGGTGGAGAATGTCCTGTCCATCGGCTAGACTGGGTAGGGGTTCGAAGTTTACTGCCTATATTTTCCTTGGCTGGTGCCATAGTTTGAGGAGGACCCCACGGCCCAGACCCACCTGTAGTTTTCCAAGACCTTCTGGATCCTTCTATTTCCTCATTCTCCCAGGCTTCTTACCTCTAAAGTCTCAATAGGATTTCCTCCCCTCTGACCCACTTTCCTGGTAGGTAAAGTTTTTCATGGGGGCGTACCCCTTGGCCTAGTGTCTTCATATAAGTGAGTATATACCATTTGACTCTTTTTGCTTCTGGGTGAATTCACTCATTATGATAATTTCTAGTTCAATCCATTTGTCCACAAATTTCGGAAGTTCCTTGTTTTTAATAGCTGAGTAGTATTCCATAGTGTAAATATACCACAGTTTCTTTATCCATTCTTCTACTGAGGGACAAGTAGGTTGTTTCCATGTTCTGGCTATTATGAATAAGGCAGCTATGAACATGGTTGAGCATATGTCCCTGTTGTGTGGTAGTGCATCTTCTGGGTATATTCCAAGGAGTGGAATAGCTGGGTCTTGAGGAAGCCCTATTCCCATTTTTCTGAGAAAGCGCCAGATAAATTTCCAAAGTGGTTGTACCATGTCCCTTGGATGGGGAGGCCTGGTGGCACTCAGAGGAAAGAATAAATCACCAAGAAGAGACTCGATACCCTAGGAGCATATACAAGGGGAGGAGGTCCCCCTCAGTCACAGACATAGGGGAAGGGAGTAGAGGGGGAAGCAGGAGGGAGGAAAGAAAGGGAGGATACAAGGGATGGGCTAACAATTGAGATGTAATATGAATAAATTAATTTAAAAAAATTTAAAAAAAGAATAAATAAAATGTAAGAAAATGAATACATTGATTTAAAAAAAAGACTGGAAAACATAGATGTCAAGAATAAAAAATCAGTTCAGTTTTAATAACTTCATTCTTTACCCTTCTAGATCAGAGGAACTGCACAACCAACCTTTAAGAAGAGGAAAGAAGTCTGGCCATATAGGACTCACTGGACTAATCAAAGATATGTTGGTAAGGGAGATGAAAAGAGGCTGGGTCAAGTCATTTAGAATTTTGTACTTTTTCTAGATGGCTGATATAAGCTCAATGAGAAGAGGATTCCATTAATGAAATTAATACAGCCTTGGTAATATCATTCCCAAAAAGAAATAATAATTCTTTTCATTTGGTTAAATTTTATCCCACTAATTTTTAAAGTAAATAACTTGACAATATAGCATTTTAACCCACTGTTTTAAGTATATAAGTTGGTTGCTGTCAGTTATATGATTTTAATATTTCTACTCAAATTGTTTTGAGCAGTAACAGAATTCTTTGGTACGGCTTACTATTTATTAATCACCACTAGAGGGCAGAATTATTTCTCAATTTTACTAAAATTTGATTCATTAATTTTGATTCTAGCAATATAACAGAATTATGCTCAGTTTGTTTAACATTTTACTAAGTAAATTTCTATACATTACCATTTAATATATATTTTAAAGGACTCTTTTCAAAATGTCCTTATATTCTATCCTACTTAAAGTATTATTTTATAAATTAAGGGCAGTCATAGTCCCTACACAAATGCTACTCTGAGCTTTATCTATCAATATTAATCTGAGTATGTTGTAAACACTTATGAAATCAAGAAAAACAATAAAGAATACAACAGTTAAGCTATAGCAGGTTGCTTTGCTTCGTATTTTCAATTTAACACCTCAACAAACATTTCTTTTACTAACCATTTTGGTTTTATTTTTTTATTTTTATTAATTCACTCATACCACACCTCAACTGTTAGCCCATCCCCTGCATCCCCCCTCTCCTTCCCTCCTCCTGCTTCCCCCCCTACTCCTCTCCCCCATGTCTGCGACCGAGGGGGACCTCCCCTCCCCGTACATGCTTCCAGGGTATCGAGTCTCCTCCTGGGGACCCATTATCCTTCCTCTGAGTGCCACCAGGCCTCCCCATCCAAGGGACATGGTCCGATATGGGGCACCAGAGTCCGAGTCCGTGTGAAAGTCAGATCCCCTTCTCCACCCAAAGGTAGAGAATGCCCTGTCCATCGGCCAGACCGGGCAGGGGCCCAAAGTCCACCGCCCATATCTTCCCTGGCCGGTGCCATAGCCTGAGGAGGACCCCAGGGCCCAGACCCACCTACGTGTCCCTCAGTAGAAGAATGGATAAAGAAACTGTGGTATATTTACACTATGGAATACTACTCAGCTATTAAAAACAAGGAATTTCCGAAATTTGTGGATAAATGGATTGAACTAGAAATTATCATAATGAGTGAGTTCACCCAGAAGCAAAAAGAGTCAAATGGTATATACTCATTTATATCGAGACACTAGGCCAAGGGGTACGCCCCCATGAAAAACTTTACCTACCAGGAAAGTGGGTCAGAGGGGAGAAAATCCTATTGAGACTTCAGGGGTGAGAAGCCTGGGAGAATGAGGAAATAGAAGGATCCAGAGGGTCCTGGAAAACTACTAACCATTTTGCTAAGTGTCATTATTTTCTTTCCTAACTTGATTGTTAATCTCCTTTGCAATACTTAAGCAAGGGCACTTTCTTGTTTTTGTGTAGTAGCTGCTATCTCAGAATGTTTGTTATGCTCACATAACCCTTGTGTAATTTCCTCTCTCTAGACCTTTTATCTCTCTGGACACTGATTAAAAATTGTGACAACACATTACATAAGACACTGAATAGAAGTTCTATAAAATAGAGAGACATTTTATAGAAATTAATTGCTGTAATATAATATTGACAGAAACCTAAATGAACAATTATTTATTTAGTATGGTAATATCTATCATATTACTTTACTGTATTCAATTCCATACAAATGTACCACACACTTTGAAATAATATGTAGAAAGCTATCACAAATATCATAATTTTCAATTAAGCGCAATTCTTAAAGCACTCTATATGTTTCTTGTATTGGACTCAATAAAAGACAAAATTGTCAAAATCCATTAAAAGACCAGTGAAAATAAAAACATACAAATCCAAAAACTGTATTTTACTTTAAATAATCTTTAAGTATGTGTGTTTGTGTATGGATGTATGCACATGAGCAATCATGCAATACTCTGGAAGGTTCACAAATAAATGGAAAACAAGACTGCAGTTTCACTCATAAATCTTACTAGAAGGTACACATCCAAGAAAAGGAAAGTAAAGTCTACTTTAAGGTTCATCAAATAGGTTTAAAAAAAACTAATTCATAGCTTCTAATAATTTTTAAGAGTGGTTTTATATGAACGTTTTGGTAGTATATTGATCATATGCATCACTGAATCTGCTTATAATTGGAATATAATTACATTATTTTCCTGGTTCCCTTCCCTTCCCTCTAACTCTTTCTACACTCTCCCACTGTCCCTCAATTTCTATGCTTCCTATTCTTTAATTTTACACACACACACACACACACACACACACACACACACACACACACACA